>CM060877.1:10526023-11126023 GCA_030737845.1 Acorus calamus | reverse complement strand
CAAAACTTTCCCGATTCAAAGAAAACAAAAAAAAAAAGCAAAAATTACTCAAATCCATCAAGGAAATCCAAAACGTAGTCCAAAATGACCGACATTTCAAAAGATCGAAACCCCCAAATTCATGGAATTGAAAAACCGGTTGAAAAAAAAAAGAACCGCAAAAAATCATCAAAATATAATCCAAACACACGAATGCGGTTCAAAATGACGGACCTTTCGAGAGATTGAAACGCCGAAATCGACAAAATTCACGAATCCGATCTATATATCTCAAGATCTCAAATTTTGAAGTGACAGAAAGAGACGCCGAGTCCAATGTGAGATCGGATTTTGTTTTTTTTTCTAGAGAGTGAAAGAAGAAGAAAATCAAATCTTGAAATGAAATCTTGAATGAGAGAGAGAAGAAACCAATCTTCACAGTACGGACTTCAAATAATAATAAATATAAAAAATATAAATATAAGAAAGGGTAATTGGCACTTTTAACCTCGAAAAAAAAATATTCGCAATAATAGCCCCACCCTTCGAATATTAGCAAAAACTAGCCCCGGAGAGAGATTATACTGGAGACGGATTATATAATCCGTCTTCAGTGTTAACTTTTTTCAACAAAAAAGACTGGGGGTGTAAAATTACACATGAGACGGCATGTATACATGCCGTCTAAAGGAGACGACATATATGCATGCCGTCTCCTAGAGACAGCATTTTGAAACCGGGTGTTATTAAAAAAAATGAAAATTGATCTTGGTTTGGTCTCATTTTGAAATTTTTGATTAAATGGGCAATGCAAGTAGTACCAGAGAGGGAGAGAGGAACCCATGTGGAGGTGGTGCACATGGTGGACCTCAAGAGCCCATGTGTCAAAGCCCTTCCCACAACCCCATGTCTGCTCAGTCACCCCTCTTGTTCACTCCACAGGCCAGTTTACAATTTTGAAATGATTTATTTTATTTTATTTCTCTTTTTTTTGTGAAGAGGGCGTGGAGACGGCATGTATACATACATGCCCGTCTTATATGTAATTTTACACCCGGCTCTCTTTTTTTTGAAAAAAAATTAACACGGGAAACAGATTATATATATTTCGTCTCCAGTATAATCTCTTTTGGGACTAGTTTTTCTAATATTCGAGGGTAGAGCTATTTTTGTGAATATTCATTTTTTCAGGGTTAAAAGTGCTAATTAACCTATAAGAAATCATCAATGTTTAAAAGCGTGTAAACGCCGTTAAAAAAGTAACGGCTCTTCAGGATCATAGGAACGCGTGACTGACGTCGTTAAAATAGATCCGTTCGGAGTCTATATAATAATCCGACCGTTGAAGGGTAAAGACGGGATTTTATTCTTTCGGCTTTTTTAAATTTTAAAGCAGATTTTGAAAGCCCAGTGTGAATTACGGGAATGCCCGTCAGAAGTTGGTTTTTACGAAGATTGTCACTGTGTTTAATTATTTTACTAATGGTGATACAAATGGAATAACAAAACTAATAACAGAAAGGAGAGGTCTTTAAAAAAATATAATTCATTGAATCCTTTTCTCAACTTTTATTTGAATATGGGAATTCTATAAAAATTAGTTTTATTTGTAGTTTTTTTTTTGGGTTTTTTTATTTTCAACTCCCCGCAAATCATCGTATTTAGCGATCGCTCTCTCGCTTCTTTATATTTGGGTTTTACTCCCCAGATTTAAAGAATAATTTTTTTTACTCCTTATCAGGGACTAAAAAAAATTAAATAATTTACAAATAAATATATCGCAAGGTGTAAAAAGGAATTATCCTTTAAATATGGGGAATAAAACCCAAATACGAAGAAGTGAGGGAGCGATCGCTAAATACGATAGTTTGCGGGGAGTTAAAAATAAAAAACCCTTTTTTTTATAGTTTAGTACTCCATAAAACTACATCCCCCTGTGATCTCTTTTAGGCATTATTTTGTGCTTGGATTTTTTAGGCTTGTTAATACTATCGAGTTCTTCTCCTCCCCTGAGAACATTATTTTTTATTCGACCAGATCAATCAAGAACCTAATACAAAAATGTATAATGAATTATTGACAGAAGTTTAAAAGAAGTGCATGAATGAGAGTCCATTCATGATACCAAAACGCAAGTTTGGTGGTGTTTGTTTATAGTTGTTATTAGTAAACAAGGAAATGTATTACAATGCCTGTTTATTTTAAATTTTTGGAAGGAAGAAGAAAGTGACGCAAATTTTGTTTATTGATATCTGAAAATTTTATCATCATTTTCAAGATGGTATAAATATATTTAAAAATAATTTACTAATAAAATATTTTAATAAATTTTGTGACTCAAATTGATGTGAACTAACACAATTTTTTTAAATGATAGAATGACACGTCCTCTTATGATTGTTCTAAATCATCAAATTGATTAATTTTTTTATCACATAACCAAAGCTCAACATATTCAATTATTACATTCTATATTGATATAGTACTTACTTGGATTTTTTTTTGGAAAATAATTTTGTGTATTTTGATAAAGCTTGAAAAGAAATTCCGTGTAAATCCCTTAACCCTTGTTAATCTCAAATCTGATGGCAAGTTTAACGTAGTGTTTAAAAATCCGAGGTCGGGTAACACCCCAAATTTCATTCTTGTATAGTTGTCCACACTGACAAAAAATGTAACGTCTCCTAGATTTTTGTGTTTTATTTTGTGCTAAGATCAATCAAATGATTAAAATTTATCAAATAAAATGCACTCTTACTCATTTGATAAAATGAGAGTCATTTGAGTCAACCAAAAAATGCAAATACAAGCATGTGATCCCTCCCATTCCAGTGCTGACAACCCAACCCCTATTTTAATTAAAGCAAAAGTTTGCAACTTATTAGTGGTGCTAAATTAATTAAGCTAATTCTACATGGGTAAATCCGGAATTAAATAAAATCTGCAGGCGGGAGGGTTGACGATCTGTGGCTGAGGAGTACACCCACGTGATCATTCACGCTTTCTTCGGTTTCAATTCGTTGAGAGCTAAAGTTACCCTCAAAGTTAACCCAAATAACAAGAATGCCACTATAAATGGACTGGTGGGGTTGCGTTTGACCGATAATGATAGGTTGGTTTAATGATTCAATCAAACCATATGATTTTTTACTTTTAATCAAACTCTCAAAATACAATAATGGAATCTAATAATGCATCTCATAACATGTACTAAGTACGTCTTCCCTAGCACAAATCCTCTAATTATAAAAATCGTTTGTGATCTATCACTTACTGTACATTTTAAAGGACATCAAAATCATTCAATTATATGAATACGAGGACAATGTAGTAATTGTATCCCAGCTAGAGCTAGTGACAGCAACCAATCAAACCTCTTTTGAACTTCTTTGTTCGAATACATCCGGTTAGGTTTTTTAAAACCCACTCTGATCGGGTTAGTCAAACAAATTAAACTTTGGGTGCCTCTAATTGCACCTCTTAAATTGGGGTGCACATTTTTTTTTTACACACCTATCAAAAAATGCTTAAATTCTTTAAGCACCCCTATATTTAAGTGGAGCATTAACTTTCCAATGCACACTACCAACCTTTCAAATACATGTGAAACATAAAAAACCCACTCAAAACAAAGAAACCCTAAACCTCTCATCCCTCTCGCCGTGGACTCCCCTCTCGCCGTCCGATCTCTTGCTCGCCATCATCATCCTCTCTGTGCTGACCTTCACTATGGATGATCCCAAGGTATTGTAGGAGCTGATGTTGTTGATGGTTTTCTGTGGAGAAATTCATCTTTTTGGGGAGGATTTATTTGTTTATTTAGTTGATTGGTTTAGAGGGAGAGAAAGATTTCATGAAAAAAGGGAAGAAGAGGGTGATGAAATATGCCTTTTTTTTGTTGTCCCTATGTTTATGTCTTGGTGAATAGGGTTTTTGTATGATTGAAATTGTGGATTTGCTTTTATTTTTTTGATATGTGCATGTTGTTTGTTTGGTTTTGCTAAATGTCATTTTTATTTATATGTTATAATGTGTGGAATTATTTATTTTTGAGATATGAATGTTATTTATTTGGTTTTCGAAATGTGATTCACGTTCTTCTATTTTTCATGCATTGTGCACTGCATTCTATAGATAGTGAAAGCTTGATGGTTCCTTCTAGAGGTTGAATGGATTAATCATTTTATAGGCAAATCTCTCTCACAAACCATATGTTAGATATTGATTTTTCCCCCTGCTTTTCTTGTTTGTTGTTTTCTATTTTTCGTATATGTTTTTTGGACTCTGGAGACTCTTACAAAGATTTTAGTTACCTTAGTTTCTCTAATATACTAATTCATTTAATTGACTATAGATATAGGAAGAGAAGGCAACAATGTAGGTTGCATAAACATAAGGAGATGGAAATTGTCTCAAACTAACAACTGAACTAGACTAATTTTGAAATTAAATTTTTTAAATCATAAATGGATTTGAAAGCATTTCACCATATGGAAGCGAATCTGGTTTAAGGTTTATTTAACAAAAAAAACTTATATTTTGTAGTGTAGAAATTAAAATATAGCATAATAATTTTTATAATCACTTTTTATAATGAAAATATACTTGCTTCCCTAGCCATTCCATTTAATATAGTTAATGCTCTATGCAATTATGGGAGGACCATGTGTTCGCTCCAAATCGTAGAGGCCCCCTGTGGCAAAGGCCGTGTGGGAGACGGTTCCAGAATATATGGAGTGATTTCATAGGGTAAGCCACTTAATGGTACAAAACTCTGATAATAGAAGATTTGATCAGATAATTGGTACTTCCCAAGTGTCCATGAGTTCAGATGAAGATTGGATACGTATGGATCCCCTTCATTTAATTTTTAATTCTAGAATTTACATGGTTAGACATTTGAAAAAACTAAATTGATTTTTTTTTTGCAGCGTTCTAGAATACCGCAATATTTGCATCCACTCGTTCAAGGGAGACATACGATGAACATTTTACAAAAGCACATGCAGAATGTTATTGACTATTGCGAAGACAACACACCACTACCCACGCCGACACCTCAATCTGTGTCACCTGTTTGAGCACGCCGGAGTCAAAGGGTGATGAATACTTGAATGATATTCGATTAACCTTTTCTAAAACAGTGAAGTTGATTTTTTTTGTAACCTATGGTGAAACAGTAGGTCAATCATCAATTGTGAATGGGTTATGTTTGGTTTGTTAGGATAAGACCCCTCAAATTGTGAATGGGTTGTGTTCAGATTTTATGTGGGTGTTATTTGACATTGAGTATTTGTTTCTTTTGTTTATTTGTCTTATATTGGACAAGAGTTTGTATTTAGAGTTTTTGAGGATTGATTTTAAGTTGTAACATAAACTCAATATTTAAAATGTTTAAATGTTTATCAGTTCAGTGACTGAATGTTTGTATATTTTGAGTGTCTAATATTGTTTAATGTATTGTATTTTATGTTTCAATGTTTCAATATATATATGGGTTATTTTTTTAATGTTTAAATGCTTGAACCATCCAAAAAATTGAAGAATGGGCTTCAATTGCTAGTAATGACACTGCCAGTGTCGAGATTTATCAAATCTGTTGACATTTATATTGTCGATAGTCTAAAAAATTGAATGAATATTTAGACAACCTGAACGGCACTGAAACTGTCGACATAAAAACTTCACCTCTTTGGATATATGTTCGACTGTTTTAATGTTTGAATAGTTAAAAAATGAAGAATAAGATTAGTCTGCTAGTATCGACACTGATATTGTCGCCATATAACTAACTCGTTGACACACAGAATGTTGACACACAGATTAGTCTGCTACGGGTTCAGGTTTCTGAAGCCCACGACACAAGAATTATCGACGTAAACGTTAAATATCGACACTGACAGTGTCATGGTTGATGGAGATGCTACGGGTTCAGGTTTGTGAACCCTGTGACACTAGGATTGTCTGACTTAAATGTCAAATGCTGACACTGATAGTGTCGCTAATGATACAAATGTTATGGGTTCAGGTTTCTGAACCCCGCGACACCCCCGTTGTCGACCCAAACGCCAATGATCGACACTACGGGTGTCGTGAAGGATCCGAATATATGGGTGTGCACAGATCCGATTATAAACGGATCTTTTGTGCATTACCCGTTTATGAGGAGTGTGCACCCTAATTTGAGGGGTGCAAATAGAGGCACCCTTAAACTTTCATCCATTCTAAACTTTAGTATGATATACCTTCAAAACCCATCACCACATAAAATTTGTAAAAATCAATCACTTCTGTTCGATTCAACCATGGATTGATTAAATAGGTGGATTCGTTATTCACAAAAATTGTGATAACTATTTGTTAAAATTTTAAATTTCATAAAACATTATATTTTATGTGATAAAATAATTTTATAATATTAATTAAAAAATAAAAATATCAAGTTTTAATATTTGATAATTATGTAAAAAAAAATTTAAAAATATTTCATACCTTTTTTTCATAAATTTGTTTTTTTACTAATAATTAATATATTTATTTTTTGAGACCTATTATAAATTCAACAAAAGCAGTTACAACAGGTTGTAATGTTACCGACTCTCACACCGTGGACCATGCAACCGTCTCTCACACCGTGATCCAGACGGTGGTTATGTCACCGACAAACTCTGAAGAGGTGGCCTCGAGGCCAGTCAGTGGTCCATGCTGAGTCTTCTATCGTGGAACATACATGGGTTGAACAACCCGGGGAAGCAGGTGATATAAAGGACATCGTTCGACAAAATGGCGCACAGATATGTTGTCTTCAAGAAACAAAATGCAACATGTTGAGCAACGGACCCTGCGGTCTATTGGAGGGGGAATATACGATGAAATGGTGTTCAGGGGTGCAGACGGTAATGTAGGGGGTATCCTTATCGCATGGAACTCTCAACTCAGGACAGGTGTGGATAGCTCTGTGGGACGATACACGGTGTCCATCTTATTTGAAGAAAAGACTACGGACACCCGCTGGATATGTTCCGGTGTATACAGCCCCCACTCGGATCAGGAGAGGACTGCAATGTGGGAGGAACTGTCAGCAGTCAGACAACGCTGGGAGGGCTCTTGGTGCATCGCAGGCGATTTCAACATTACTAGGGACCCAGGCGAACGTAATCGGGATGGGTCCGTCTCTCCTGCCATGAGAACATTCAACGAGTGGATCGAAACTGAAGGTCTGATTGACTTACCTGTTTCGAATACTGCATATACATGGAGCAATATGAGGGAGTTCCCTTCCCTTGCCCGCCTAAACCGGGTGTTCGTGGACACGGGATGGACGATTTCTATCCAAACACGGAGGTGTCTTATTTATCGCATGTGATCTCAGACCACTCGCCCCTCCTCCTGTCTCGAAGGGACCGGGCGTGGCACCCTAAACATTTCAAGTTTGAAGCCTGGTGGACGGCTTGTCCGGTCTTAAAGGAAGTGGTGAGGGCCACATGGACAGAGAGTGCCGGGACACTTTAGGGGGCCGCTAGGGTCGCTTTCAAGCTGAGAAGACTGAAGAAGAGGTTAAAACGGTGGGGGAGAGAAGCTAGGGAGACCAAGAGGGTGAACAAAGCTGAATGCACCTTAGTAATTGACCGACTGGACGAGGAGGAGGAAAATAGGAGCTAGCGGCAATCTACCGACTGGAGGAGATGGAAGGGAGACAACACTCCAAGGAACTGTGGCTACAACTAGGAGACAACAACTCCAAATATTTTCACAAAGCTGTTGTTATCAGGAGGAGACACAATCGCCTACATGCACTGGACTTTGAAGGGGAACGGGTGGAGGACACAAATGAGCTAACTAGAAGGATCGTCTCTCACTTCAAAACAACATTCGGACGGTGTAGGAAGTGGTCACCCAATTGGGTTGACTCCTTGCTTCCCCAACTTACCCCAGAATTGCGTCCGGACCTAGAGGTCCCTGTAACGGAAGAAGAGATTCTGCGGGTGGTCCGAGGCACTGATGGTGATAAGGCACCCAGACCGGATGGGTTTGGCATGCGATTCTATCAATCATTTTGGCCTATAGTGCACACTAATATTATTGACATGGTGAATGATTTCTTCTTGAACAGGGGCAAAATTGGCTGCATTAACTCATCCATGTTCGTCCTCAACCCGAAGAAGGAGGGCGCCAACTCCATTGGGGACCATAGACCGATCTGTCTCATCAATTCAAGCTATATGATAATCTCGAAGCTCTTGGCCAACAGGGTGCGGAACGTGAGTGATGCACTATTCGAGGCGGAGAACGTGAGTGGCCAACAGCAAGCCGCATTCATCCCCGGACAAGCACTCCAAGACAGTTTCATGGTGACCCAGGAGCTGGTGGCAGCATTGCACAAGAACAAAAGGAGCGGTGTAGCACTCAAATTGGATTTCACAAAGGCCTATGACAGCGTTGATTGGACCTTACTACACGTCCTGGGATTACATGGATTCAACAGCTCTCGACTACATATGATACGGCAATGTATCTCAACAGCCCACGCTTTAGTCGTAATCAACAGCAACCTCCACAGCTACTTTCCCCTCAATCGCGAGTTAAGACAGGGAGATCCCCTCTCCCCGTTCTTGTTCCTTGTCGTAGTAAATGTCCTATGCCGGATGTGCCACAACGCAGCAAGGGAAGGGTGGATAAAAGGAGTGGCGGGAACAAGAGGGGGGACATGGTATACTATCCTCCAGTATGCAGACGACACCATCCTCTTCGGGGAAGTAGAGGAAGAGACTTCGGGGATTCCGGTTCATCCTCAAGTGCTTCAAAAGGCTCTCTGGGCTTCATATTAACTTCAAGAAGAGTGTCCCATTGCCGATTAACGTGGGGGATCAAGCAGCTCACTATCTAGTCAGCATCATCGGATGCACGGTTGGTGAATTCCCTTGTAAACACTTAGGCCTCCAATTAATTAAGAAGCGACTGAGGAAACCGGACTGGCTGAGCCTTGTGGAACGCATGGGCAGACGCTGATCAGGATGGAAGCGGAAGCATTAGAGCTACGGGGGACGGGTTACACTTCTTCAGGCGGTTTGGACAAGCTTACCGATGTTCTTCCTCTCGATTTTCAAATTACCAAAAGGTGTGGGACACATGATCGATGTTATACGGAGGAGGTTCTTATGGAATTGTACCGATACTCAGATACAACATCCCTATCTAGTAAACTGGGAAGCTGTTTGTCAAAGAAAATGCCATGGGGGCCTAGGCATACTAGACCTAGAAACTCTGAACAAAGCCCTCCTATATTAGTGGCTATGGAAATGGGACGAGCACACCGGTGCTGCATGGCGGCACCTGCTCTTCGAGTGGTATGGGCGGCACATCCGAGGGCATGCACGCCTACCGTACACCTCGGCACGTATGACACAAATCGCAAAGGGGTTGTTCGGACTGGTCCCTGAGTTCGCCGAGACAGTGGCTTGGCAAGTGGGGGACGGGTCACTCGTACGCTTCTGGAAGGATACATGGTGCGATACCTCCACACTCCAGGAAAGCTTCCCTCTAGCATTTCAAGTAGCCGCACACAAGGTGGGATCTGTGCAGAGCTTCCGGATTCCATCGACGGGCCAGTGGAATGTGAACAGCGAGGGGGGTGTAGAACCGGAAGCACCAGCAAAATTCCAGGCCTTACAATCCAGGATTCAGTCAGTTCAATTCCTGTACAGGAGGGGACCAGGGATCGTCGGGTGTGGGCGCCAGATCAGGACAGAGGCTTCTCGGTGCGGCGAGCGTATGATTGGTGGTCCAGAGCTTTTCCACTAGTATCAGCTGTGCAAGGGAAGGTGAAAGTGTTACGGAAGTTAAGGATCTCCCACAAGGTCAAAGTGTTTATGTGGCTTGCCCTCCAGGAACGCCTACTCACAAAAGCGCGACGGGCACGATGGCATCCAGAAGAGCTGGACACTTGCGTATTATGCAACGAGGAACATGAAACACCAGTCCACCTCCTCTGCACCTGCAGGTTCTCTCGGAGCCTATGGGAGCGTCACACGAGCGAAGTGGGGTTGAACTCCTCGTTCACTACGATGGAGGGCATGTGGGACGCAGGGCAATAATTGAGTAACACGGCTAGGGGAGGGCTGAATCATCCGACGGTGGGGGAGTGATCCCGGCGACGTATTGGGTTGTATGGCAGACTCGAAATGGAGTGATTTTTCGAGGACACACAGCGTATGTGGAAAACGCTTGGGCGGAGATTGATGGCCCACTCTGCGATTGGAGCCGAAGCCATGCAGGTGCGGGAGGGGTCGTAGGGGGCCAACTACGCATGGGGACTTAGGCCTTAGTGTTCCCCTTCCCCTAGGATGGGCAGCAGCTCTACTGCCCTCCCCTTCCCCCCCCCCCCAACCCTCTACTCTTTGTTGCTCATTTTTCAATTTTCCTCTATGTACTTCGGTTTAATCTTTGTTTCGGACTTGTACTGCGACACCTCAATGAATGAAATCGCAGTAAAACGTCTACCTTTCTCCAAAAAAAAGGTTATAATATTACTATTTAAATCCAAAATAATATACTGATTGAATCAGTGATCTTTTAACCCTTTCGTTTTTCCAGTTCGTTCGATTACTAAAACATTGTCACCGACTAGTTATATAAAAGTATGTCATGGACATAAAAATGTCTAAGGTGAACGTTTGTGATCTACTTCATTTGAATATCAATTAAATGGAGATTATTTTTTTATCAACAATAATTTTTATGATGCATGTAGTATCACTTAATCATTGGCCACACATGAAACCCAGACTATCCCCTATATCGATTATTCATTCAACAAGAAGAACGGTTTGGATGCGTGGATACAGCAAGCTAGGAAAAGAGAGAGAGAGAGAATCTATGCACGTGCAAAAATTAAAGGGTAAAGGGAGTGGGCATGTAGTGAGTCGCAAAAGGGGGAGCTGTCAATTACTTGGGACACACTCCATGGGAGACAGATCTTGTGCTTCACTCTCACTGTGTATAACAGACAATGAAAAAATTTGCTCTAAGTTGAAGAAACACACAACTATATACAAGTGTACACCATGGGTTAAAGGCTCTACCTACTCAACATACGTTTTGGTAACCAACTCACTGGAGGACAGTTCTTGGGAAAAGAGTGTGAAGTGATAAGCAATTATTGTGTGTGTGTGTGTTGGGGGGGGGGGGGCGTTGTGTGGTTGTTACCTTTTTTATATATCTACCCTATGGAGAGAATTAAAGTTGTTATTTCCATGTCTTCATTGTGATAAAATCTTGAAGACAATCAAATATAGAGAGAGTATCATGATGCTATTGCAAGATAATTTGCATGTATTCCTTAGATTTTAGACCTTGTTTGGTATTTGTGGTGGGCGAATTTCCTTGTTCGTCCTCCTGGGCCGGATCCTGGTCGATCCGGGCTTTTGAGTTGGTTCCGGAGAGATGGTGCGGGTCTGAGCTTCCGACTTCGCCGATCCGGTTAGCCCCGCAGATCCTCCTCGCTGTTTGCAAGTCAGATAGCTCCTCGTCGGCTTCGATCCTCAGGTACCTGCAACTCACACCAGTGTGGTGCCGGCTAACGCCCCTCCGACGCTCAAGTCAGTGATCCTTCTTGTTAGAAGAACCTTCAACCCAAAGAGGGAAAGAACGAGAGAGAGTGGAGTGTGTTGCGCATACCTTAGGAGGGCGGGGTAGCCTCCTTTTTATACTGGGCGTGCCGATTGGACCTCAGGGGGGTACCCATAACGTGATGTGGTACCCCCTGTATGGCCTACTGATTCGGGACACGTGGCACCTAGGGATCATCATTCGCCTGTAACGGTTTCCCTGACGCACTGTCCTTTAAGATGTCAGAGAATATTCCCTTTGATAACTGTTTTGCTCTTAGTGAAGGGGTTCATGTCCGTCCAGCCGTTCAATCGTGAACACCGTTGTGCCCTTTGAACGAGGTGGGCTGCCGCGATTTTGACCGCCCTCGTGGCTACACGAATTAAACCTTCAGCACTCTGTTCGGGCAGTCTTACCCGTGTTGAGCCGTACTCGGGCATATGTCCTGCCCGTCCTGACTCTCGTTTGTTACATCTGGGCTTGTCAGGCCCATACACTTCGCGGGTAGTGGTGTCCCATCCTGGTACTGCCTAATGGGCCTGAACTCATGGTTTGGCTTGTGGGCTCATCGGTTGAGAGATGGGCCCGGCTGTGTTTTGTTTCCCGTTCTTTGTCTCGGTTAAATTCGCCTCCTACAAATGCCCCCTTCTTTTGGGCTTCCAGGGTCTCGGGAGTCCGAAAGAACTGACCAGAGGAGGCTCGTTCGACAGGGGTGCCGTGTTCCGTCAGCTTTCACCTTGTCATGACCGGCGAGTCTGTCGACATCTCTCAAAGCCACTTGTCACTTATCCGTACGCTTTCCTCATTAATGTTACGCAGGCGCGGATTTCAAAGACTTTTGCCGCCTCGCCCTTATTTCGAATCGTCGCGACGGTTGAGGATACGAAAAATCGGATTCTTATTATACGCTCGGACTGTTCGTGTGATTCCCGTACCTGTCACTAAATCAAACCCGTTTCGAGTCTCGACTGTCTTCCTGTTCTTCGTCTTCATCTCCTTTGTCCGATGGCGCAGTTACCTGGGGTCATCATAGTAGAAGAGTACAGGGGGGAGATGCCCCCTCCGCGCGATCCTTCGTCGCTATGGGTTTACTCCGGCCAGGTGGAGGCCGGAAGGATTCTATTCCCTCTGTCCGTGCTGATAGTCGAGTTTTTGAGTTTTTTCGATCTTCACCCCCTCCAGCTTGTTCCGAGCGCGTTCCGTATCCTAGCGGCCGTCGCCGCTCTTAATCGCGCCCTCGGCATCCGCCTTGGGCTTAACGAGGTGAGGAGCTTCTATATCTTGAAGCCCCTGACTGGAGGATGCCCCCTCTTTTATCTGTCCCGGAGACCCGCCTCGGGAACACTGATCTTGGACGCTAACGAGTTTATCTACGACTGGCGCTCGAAGGTCCTTCGTGTCCGGGGTCCCTGGTTTCCGGAAGACTGCCCCTTCCGCATCCGACCAGGATGAGGGGGCCAAACTTGGGCTCGGGTAAGTTCCGTTGCCCTTGTATCGGACTCAACTTAGTTCATCTCATGAAATGTAGTCTTTGGCTTACGACTTTCTTGCGTTTGTTTCAGGTGCATCTTCTCTGAACGCCTGCCCCCCGCCAGGGGTCCTGCGATCGGAAGACGTAGAACGGGCCCTGGCCTTTGAAGGTAGGAGCTGGAAGACCCTACTCGGTGCGGTTTCTTCGAGCTCCGTCGCTCGCCCTTTACCGGTAGCTCCTCATCCACCCGTGAGCCGGCCCTCGAATCGGCGTCCTCCGTCCGCCTCGTCTTCCGGCGGCGTCTCTGGTTCCTCTTCTAATCCCGGGGAGGCGTTGAGGCGGTCGAGTCGTCGGCCCCGGTTTGCGGTCCGGTCATCTGTACCCTATGACCGCCCCATCGTTATCGCCGAGGACGAAAATAGCGACGAGGAGACCTTCCCCATGGGTGGTCATTCTCGGACCCCCCCTCCGGCCTCGTCATCCGTCCAACGGAATAGGGTGGAGGAAGAGAGATCGGGCAGTCCTCGGCCCTTCATTGGCTCGCCCCCCAGGACTTTCGAAGAAGGTGTGGGTGAGTTCGGTGGTGGAAGCTCTCCTTTAGCTCATCCGGCATCGCCCTCCCCGCCTCCTGTAACTCCTGCGGAGCGCTTCTCCCAGGAGGGGAACCTGTCGAGCCTCGCGGTCATCCCCTACGGCCGAGAGGGGGCCCCGGGCTTCGATGTCCCCTCCCATATCTCCGTCTCGGGTGCCTCAGTATGTGTACTGTGTTAGCCCTACCCGAGTTGGAGCCATGGGCAAGTATTCCATGCCCCCGGCCCTTTCCCGCAAGGCCAGCCTTGTGGCGTGTGGCTATGTCGGTGCCGTGTGTAGGGAGGTGGAGAGGCTGAAGCACTTGATCGAGGAGGAGGAGAGCGAGCGCTTCAAGGACTTCTGTGCTGGCTTTAGCACGGGCTACTCGGCTAGACAAGATGGCCAGGCCTTCCCTTCGGAGTCTAAACTGAAGGAGATGTATCATCTCTCTCTTTTTGAAAGGAAGTGCGGTCCTTTCGCGGAGGAGGATCCGGGGACATCAACTCGGCCGACTACTTCCACTCTCGCCCTGGACGCCAGGAGTAAAGCCGGTGCCAATGCCTCATGCTCTCTGCCTCTTTTGATTTCGTTTCTTTTGTACTTTTCCCTTTTGCGAACATCTTCCCGGCGAAGACCGGGTGTTTTGTCCGGGCTGCGTCCCGAGTTTAAACATTCTTTTGCGTGCTAAGTCTTTTGATTCTTTGAAGTTCGTGCGTGGTAACTAATTGTGCCCTTTAATGGCTGTGTTGATTGCTTCGACGGAGGGGTTGTCTCTATCGTTCCATCGGTAAACGGGCGTGGCCCATTATTACATGAGCGCCTCTTCGTATCCCCGTCTAATGTTTGACTCATCTTCCCGTAGCGATGTCGGGACTTTGAATTTGCATTGAATGCATGTTCGTTCTTCTTCACGTATATAATCGGCTTGTGGTAGATGTGTTGCTCACTTCTTCCTTTTTTTTTAAAGTCTTCTCGCATTGTTCTTGTTTTGGTCAGAATGCCTACCATTTCTGACGATATTACGGTCGTTCCTTACGAGGGCGAGGCGCCCCCTCTTCCGGACCAGAATTCATGCATATTCTATTTTTCACAGATAGAGATAGGGAGACTATTCTTTCCCCTTCCTGACCTCATAGGGTTTTTCCTGATGTGGTACGGTATCCATCCGCTTCAGTTGACCCTGATAGCTACCTGATTCTCTCCAGTGTGGTCGCCCTTTGTCATGCGGCCAAGGTGCGATTTAGGCTGAAGGAGCTTTCGAAGTTCTATCAGCTTAAACCGTCACAGGGGGGGACGGCAGCTATGGCCTGACCAGGCGCTCGGGTGTCCCTCCCCTGATCTTGGACGTGGATGACAACTTCATAGTAGGGTGGAAGACTCATCCTCTAAGGATTTCAGGGATGTGGAAATCAGCGGACTCCTCATGGCAGCTTCCATCCGTGTTTAGGTCCTCTTCTCTTGGTAAATAATCTCTACCTGTTCCGGCATTGTTGTTTTACCGCGTAATCAGCATCTTTTATGGGATTTGTTTCCTATTGAGCTCTTCTTTGCAGCAGGGGACTTGGACTGTCCTTCGGACGGAGAGCTCAGGCTGGAGGATATTGCCAAGGCGCTGGCCTTTCGGGAGCGGAGCTGGGTTAGCTTACTCGGGGATGCTTCCCGTCGTGTCGAACTAACCGTGGCTCTTCATGTCAGACCGTTCCCACTGGCGGCTTATCGCGCCAGGGGTGACGTGAGGACAGCGTCCCGTGCCTTCCCTTATTTTGTTCCCGCGGGTAGGTCCTCATTGTCAAGGCGATCATGTCCCGGGGAACGAGGGGATTCTGGCCCCGTCGGATGAGGAGGAATGATCCCATCCCGATTTTTCCCTTGCCGCCGAGGTTATCTTTTGCGCAACGGGAGGTGGCCGGACGGCCTTCGTCTTCCGCAGAGGTACCGAGGGGACTTTCCGTCCTCAACCCGGAAGAGGAGCGGTTGGAGGATTATGTTTCTGGGTACCGAGCTGGTTTTCAAGACGGGTCGTCCGGTAATGCGTACCCCTCCGTCCGCGAGCTGGATGAGTCATTCCGCTTGCTGCTAAGGCGCCGACGAGCCGGGACTCGTGTTCGGGGGGAGGGACCAACCGCGTCCTGATCCGGTGTTGCGGCCCTCTCCTCCGGTTTTGGTGGTCTTGTCTCCCATTGAGACGTTTTCATGCTGCCTATCTATGGCCCTCTCTTTCTTTTTAGCTATTGTATGAACAATAAATTTCTATTTGGAAGGGACCGTGGGAAATTCGTCATTCCTTTGTCTTTTACTATTTTCGTTTCTGCATGCCACTGTTTTAATGCTCATACTTTTTAGCTCGGTCGACGGGTGAGAACGGGCAGTTTCGCTAAGTCGGGCAAGGGTCCTTCCTGCTCCGAGGGAATTCTTCACGATTTTACCCCTGCCCTTACACTTTTTTGGTCAAATCGGTCCATCCGCGGTTCCATCTGCCGAGTTTCGTCAGTACCGTTCGATTTTCCAGATTGGATGGATGATCTGCCGTTGGTGACCACGAAAAACCTGGGCTTCGCGATCGCGCGTATCTTCGGATGTCAGAGACTTGGGCAGGCTTTACACGTGGCCGATTTGGGCGGGATTTTTAAGGCGTTCGAATCATCTTCCATGATTAGGGCTGCCGCACTTCTCGCCTTCCAAGACCATTCGTCGTTCGTTGGTCATCCGAAAAGACACACTGCCTTTCTGGCAGGTCCGTCGTTTTTTAAAACAGGGATTTTATATTCGTTTTTAGCGATCACCGCTTCATTTGCCCAAGTCAAAGGTATTTCTTCTTCTTCTTAAACCTGTCTACTCGGTTTTCTTCGTCTCTGTCTGTCGTAGGGTTTATGCGTTAGGAGAGCTTTGTCTGTTACATTTGCCCTTCTATCTAAGCGTTCCTTTTGTTGCACTCGTTCTTCCTCTTTGAGGATGTCGATCTTAAAGTCGTTGGCTGGTCTTAGGGGTATGTTTGACATCCCCGAGTCGGTAGGAATGGAATGGTCACCTTACGAATCCTTCCCCATTCCATTAGAGCGCTTAGACCACTCGAGTATGTATGTGTACCCTTCGCAGATCGCGAGGGGTGGTTTAATGCTGCCCTTTCCCCCTCTCGTTAGGAGGTTTTTGTCGACGTTTGACCTTCACCCTACTCAGTGCAATCCCAATTTCTTCAGGGTTTTAATGTGCTATGTTGCCATGAATAGGGATTATGACCTTGATTTGGGAGTCCCCGAGATCATGCACACATACGAGCTTCGAAAGTCCGGTAGGGGTTACCATTTTAGGGCTAGGGACTCTAGACGGAAGCTCGTAGACGAGCTTCCAGATTCCGACAAAGGTTGGGCCGAGAGTAAGTTAATAATCCTATCCGGGAACTGGGAATTTGGCAATGCCCCCGAAGATATCTGGAGGGTGCCACGCTCTATCTTAATGGGCGCGATAGGTCGGGCAGTCATTTTCGTTATTCGCTTGCGGCTGAACATCTAATTTCACTTTAACTGATCCTTCTTTTGTTCGGCTCCAGCTCCCTGTGCTAACTCCCGCCCTTCCGAGAGTTCCGTGAAGCTGGAGCACGTGAACGCCGCATTTCGAATAAACGACCGAGCTTTCTTCAGGCTTCTGGGCTGGGATAACCCGAATCCTAGCAGCACTCGTCGGCTGAGACCGCGTCTGACCGAGATCTTCGAAGATCCCCCTCACTCGTCTCCAGTTGCGTCCCCGGCCGCTCAGGAGGTTCACTCTCATACGTCCGAAGGAGACTCCGAGGAAGAGCTGCGGCCGCTGTATAAGCTCGGCTTTGGTGACCCAATGGTGACCGAAAGCTCATCTGGCGGTGCTCGGCATGGCTCTCGTTTGCGGAGAGGCCTGAGAGGAAGCCCCAGATCGGGGGAAAAGTCTGGCTCTCATTCCGCTGGGAAGTCAGCGACGAGTTCGGAGAAGAGGGGTAGCCGTCCTCAGCTCGGGATGTCTTCAACTGATGCCCGCCCAGAGGATAGGCCGGGCCCTATCGCATCCGGTTCTCGCTCTAGTGACAAGAGGGGTCTCGTCCGGAGGTGGGTTCTGCTCAGCCCGGCATCGTGAAGGAGAAGGGGTCTGCGGCAGTGGATCCTCTTGCTCCCTCCCTTCCAATAGACAGGTCGGGCACCGATCCTGTTGTGGGGTCGAAGACCCCTTCCAGCGAGGAGAAGATGGCCAGGCTGGCGGCGCTTCGAGCTGAGGTGGACGCTCAGTCGGGGAGAATCGGTCAGCTCCCCGGCTCAGAGAAGAAGCGACTATCCTCCGCGTCGCAGGCCTCCACCCTTCCTTCCAAAAAGAGCAAGGTTGCTGTGGCTAGCCCGATTACTTTGTCACCTCAACCGAGGCCATCTTTAACTGACACCCTTGCTAGCAAAGGCAAGGAAGCTGCTTCGGCCCTTCGGCTGCCACCTCCACCGCTCGCCGTCAGGGACTCCGGGGCCCGTCCCTTCGTTCCTGCTCCCCGGGCAACATCTCGCCCCGTTCAGACTACCGACTCTGGTCTGAAGGATCGGGATGTAGCCCTTGGCCTGATCCGATCAGTCGTATTGGAGAAGGACAGGGCCCTGGCCGGCGCCATCTCCATTCCAGAGATCGGCTCCATTCTTCAGAGCATAGCATATCAGGTAATATTAGTTTCTGCGTTCCGGCGAGGGAGGGGTCGAAAATTTTTAAATTCGTGCTTATTTCATCAGCTTCATTTTCTTTCTGCGCTGTAGCTTGGTGTTTACGCGGGTGCAGTAGGCCCGTCCTACGAACAAGTTGTTGCGGACGTTGCCCGGGCTCATCGGGCTTGCGAAGAAGAGCGCATCACTCGAGAGAAGGTCGAGGCCAATCTGAGAGCTGCAGAGGAAGAACATTCCCGAGTCGTC
Organism: Acorus calamus; assembly: GCA_030737845.1. Lineage (NCBI taxonomy): Eukaryota > Viridiplantae > Streptophyta > Magnoliopsida > Acorales > Acoraceae > Acorus > Acorus calamus. The sequence continues at coordinate 11,107,486 of CM060877.1, read as the reverse complement.
GGACGACTCAAGAGGGAATGCCTCGAGTTGTCCCAGGCGCTGGACAAGGAACGAGCCGAAAGGGCCCAGGCCGTGTTGGAGTTTGAACGCCATAGTAGGGAGGTCGCGTTGGATTTCGAGATCAATGTCCTCCAAACGGTAAAGGATCGCCTGGATCCAATTGAAGAGAAGTCCAGGGAGGCTGCTTTGGATGCTTACGATCAGGGGTACCGCAGGGGCTTTCAGGATGGCCAGGAGGGGGTCTCTGCTCCTGGCGGCGAGCGAGTCACTCGACCTTCGAGCCCGTCCGTCCCCGATCCTGTGGGCGAGGACGCAGGTGATGATCCCGTGAATATTACCACACTCCCCGAGCACGGAGGGATCCCTGAACAGGTAACCAGTTTCCTTGGCTGTGATTTAACCAACATAATAGATGTCGATGACTTTCCTTCTCCTGGTCGCCGAGATAACCCGGCTGCACAAAAGCCCTTAGCTGCCAGTGTTGTAGGGGTAAAGAGTGAATCCTCTGAGGTCGTTGCTGGACCGGAGAGTCGATGTTTGCAAAGATCTGTGTGGAGGAAACCCCAGCCGTGTCGGCTCATTACCCAGAAGGCCCTTCGGATGCTTTGGAAGACTGCGCTCCCTCGATTAATCGCACTTCGTCAAGCCATGTTGCTCGAGAAAGTTAGGGTGCTCCGATCTCCTGTAGTGCTGTTTGGGATGGCGGTGCCCCCCCCCCCTTTTTTTTTACGTTTCGTTGTATTCTTAAAGGACATTGGACTACCCTCGTTTTCTTTGTAATGAGTTGAATGCTTGTGTTGTATTAAAATGGTTTTGCGCCTCGATCCTACCCCCTTTTTTTTAATGATATTGCTGGCACGTTTATCCGTATGGGGGTCAATATGCGGGCTCCGTTTTGTCGTTCCTCTCGACGTATGATTGATCGGGTTGAGTCGAGCTTTGAACTTTGCCCGTTGAGTGCTCAGCGCCCGTTGAGCTAGATTTAGGGTGCCATTCGGCTGGTGCGTGCTGCGAGGGCTGAGTGGTATCGAGTACCGAAAGCGACCCCAATCAGACCCAGCCCGTTGAGCGCGGCTTAGGGGGCCATTCGGCTAGTGCGTGCTGCGAGGGCTGAGTGGTATCGGGTGCTAAAAGCGACCCCGATCAGACCCAGCCCGTTGAGCGCGGCTTAGGGGGCCATTCGGCTAGTGCGTGCTGCGAGGGCTGAGTGGTATCGGGTGCTAAAAGCGACCCCGATCAGACCCAGCCCGTTGAGCGCGGCTTAGGGGGCCATTCGGCTAGTGCGTGCTGCGAGGGCTGAGTGGTATCGGGTGCTAAAAGCGACCCCGATCAGACCCAGCCCGTTGAGCGCGGCTTAGGGGGCCATTCGGCTAGTGCGTGCTGCGAGGGCTGAGTGGTATCGGGTGCTAAAAGCGACCCCGATCAGACCCAGCCCGTTGAGCGCGGCTTAGGGGGCCATTCGGCTAGTGCGTGCTGCGAGGGCTGAGTGGTATCGGGTGCTAAAAGCGACCCCGATCAGACCCAGCCCGTTGAGCGCGGCTTAGGGGGCCATTCGGCTAGTGCGTGCTGCGAGGGCTGAGTGGTATCGAGTGCTAAAAGCGACCCCGATCAGACCCAGCCCGTTGAGCGCGGCTTTTATTGTCGTGTTGTTCCGTGCTTAGAAGATTTAATGGAAGAAATAAGAAACTTCTCATTTAATGATAATATTTCTTCAAATGGATTACATTCCAAGGGCGAGGGACCTCGAACCCTCCCATTGTTTCTAGGTGGTAAGCCCCGTTTGGTCCAACTTTGGTGACTTTAAAAGGGCCCTCCCAATTTGGACCTAGCTTGCCTTCATTTTTGTTTTTGGTCTCTGGGAAGATTTCTCTAAGGACCAGGTCTCCGGCTCTGAAGCTTCTGCCTGCTACTCGCCGGTTGTAGTATCTGGATATTTGATTCTGGTAGTCCATGTTTTTGATGGCTGCAATTTCTCTTACTTCGTCCCGAAGTTCTAGGTCTTGCATTAATTGCTCATCGTTCGCTGCTCCGTCGAAGTTTTCGGTTCTGTGTGTGCCACTTCGGTCTCAACCGGCAAGACGGCTTCAACCCCGAATGCTAGTGAAAAAGGTGTTTCGCCGGTAGACCTTCTTGAGGTAGTTCGATAGGCCCATAGGACAGATGGTAGTTCATCGACCCACTTCCCTTTCGCACTATCTAGCCTCCTTTTCAAGCCGTCCAGAATAGTCCGATTAGTAATCTCTGCTTGCCCATTACTCTGTGGGTACCGTGGGGTAGAGAAGTGGTGTTGTATTTTCAATTCCTCGCAGAAATTCTTTATCAGTTTACTGTCGAACTGTTTTTCGTTGTCTGAAATGATTGTTTGCGGGACTCCGAATCGGCATACTATGTCTTTCCAAAGGAATGATTTGACCTCTATATCTCTGATCCTTGCCAGGGTACCGCCTCTACCCACTTGGTGAAATAGTCGGTGGCTATTAGCAGGAAGCGTTTTTGCCGTGGAGCCGTAGGCATGGGTCCGACAATATCTAAACCCCACTACGCGAACGGCCATAGACTTTTCATAGGAACCATTTCCGTTGCCGGCTGGTGAATAAGATTCCCAAACCGCTGACAGTTCTCACACTTCTGGACCAACTCGGCTGAATCTCTCTTCATGCTTGGCCAGAAATAACCGATTGACATGGCCCGCAGGGCTAGTGATCGGGAACCCACATGTCCTCCACACAGGCCAGAATGTAATGTGTTGAGGACTCGCTGTGCCTCCCGGGGTCCAATGCATCTGAGGTATGGACCTTGAAAGCTTCTTTTATAGAGGATTCCCATGGATGAAACCCAATACCTGGCTGCCCTTTGTCTCAGCTTTCTCGCCTTGATTTTGCTCTCTGGCAAGGTTCCTTCCGATAGGTACTTTTTGATATCGGTCATCCAATTGGGGGAGTCCTCCACGCAGGAGATTGTTAAAATTTCGCCGAGCCTTTCGATACTCGGGGATTTCAGGTAGCCAAGTTGGATACTTCTGGCTGGCTTCCCGCTGACAGATGACGCCAAGGTTGCTAGAGCATCGGCTTGAGTGTTGAGCTCTCTTTCTACCTGATGTACTTTTGCGGATTCAAACTGGGAGAGCAATGATTGCACCTTTTGTTGATACGATGTCATCCTCTCGTCTCTGGTCTCATATTCGCCGGTGCTTTGGAACACCACCAGCTGCGAGTCGCTGTAGACATCGATGACTCGTATTCCCAAATGAGCGGCGAGATCCAGTCCTGCGATGAGAGCTTCGTATTCGGCCTCATTGTTGGATGCCCGAAAACCCAGCTTGATGGCATGTTCAAATAAGAGCCCGTCGCTGTTTTTTAAAACCAATCCCGCGCCCGCGCCCCTTCGATTAGAGGCTCCGTCGACGTTTAAGGTCCACTTTGGGCCGGACCCCTCTTCTTGATTCTCTATCGTCAAAATTTTACCAGAAGGTGGTGTCAGATCGGCCAGAATGTCGGCAATGACTTGCCCCTTAATGGCGTTTCTCGGTACGTAATACAGATCGAAGGGAGAGAGTTCGATCGCCCATTTGAGCATACGCCCTGTGATGTTTGCTTTTTTCAAAATGGGTTTCAAGGGATAGTCGGTTACGACGTTGATTGAATGAGCCACGAAGTAGTGTCTGAGTTTCCGAGATGAAACGAGCAAGGCGTAGACTACTTTCTCCAAGTATAAGTATCGGGACTCTGGTCCGTGAAGAGACTTGCTAACGTAATAAACGGGCCTTTGAACTCCTTCGTGGTCCTTTACTATGACGGAACTAACCGCATGATCGGATGCCGCCAAGTAAATGTAAAGTGGCTCACCGAGGTTAGGTTTCATCAGGAGCGGAGGTGACGAGAGGTATCTCTTTAGCTCTTCGAAGGCCAGCTGACACTCGGGAGTCCAATCGAACTTTTCAGTCTTCCTGAGCAATTTGAAGAAAGGAAGGTTCCTTTCTGTTGCTTTGGAGATGAATCGATTCAGGGCGGCCAATCTCCCGGTCAGCTTCTGAACTTCCTTCCGATTCCTTGGCGGATCCATTTCAAGCACCGCTTTAATCTGATCGGGGTTGGCCTCAATTCCTCGGTGAGTGGTTAGAAAACCAAGAAATTTTCCGGACTCCACTCCGAAGGAGCATTTAGCTGCATTCAGCTTCATGCGATAACTTCGAAGTACTTCAAAGGCCTCTTTTAGGTGCCCGAGGTGATCCTGCTTCCAACGCTTCGCACCAGCATGTCGTCGATGTACACCTCCACGGTCTTGCCGATTTGGTGCTCGAACATTTTCGTGACCAGTCTTTGGTAGGTTGCGCCTGCGTTCTTTAGCCCGAAGGGCATTACTTTGTAGCAATAGGTTCCTACGGGAGTGATGAAGGCCGTTTTTTCGACGTCATGCTTGTTCATCGGAATTTGATGGTATCCCGAGTATGCATCCATGAAACTCATCAGCTCATTACCCGATGAAGCGTCCACCAGCTGGTCTATTTTTGGGAGGGGGAAGCTGTCTTTCGGACAGGCACTGTTCAAATCGGTGAAATCAACGCAGACGCGCCATTTTTTATTCTTCTTCGGCACAACCACTGTGTTGGCTAGCCAGTCTGGGTATCGAATTTCCCGTATAAACCCGGCCTCCAATAGCTTTCCCACTTCCTCCTTTATGGCCTCTGCGTGGACGGGGCCACTCTCCGTTGTCTCTGCTTAACGGGACGGACCGTCGGGGAGATGTGCAACCGGTGGGATATTACCTCTGGATCAATACCTGGCATTTCGGACGGTGTCCAAGCAAACATCCCTGTACTGACTGAGTAACTCTATCATTCTCTCCCTCTCGGCCGGGTTTAACGCGGTCCCGATAAGGAAGTATTTCTCCGGATTTTGTGGGTCGATGATTATTTTTTCCAGATCCTCCACGACCCGCTGAGCGGGATCGGGTCGGGCATCATCTGCCCGTACCCGATCCTTCAATAATTGCTATCTTTTAGGGTGAATGTCACCCTCCTCTCCGGCCTCCACCTCGAGTCTGGCTTTCCCAGAGGTTGCTATGGCATAACACCGTCTTGCAGCAAGTTGGTCTCCGTGTATCTGCATAATTCCCTGAGCGGACGGGAAGCGCAGTTTCTGATGGTAGGTAGACGGAATGGCTCTCATCGCGCCTAACCACGTGCGCCCCATAATTGCATTATAAGGTGACCGCAGGTCCATGACTATGAACTCTGTCATGACCGTTTCGTCTCCTGCCCTGACCGGCAGGGTTATGCGCCCGGATGGTACTGCCTGACTGCCGTTGAAAGCTATCAACGGCTCTCTCATTGGTTCCAAGCTTGAAGGCTTCAGCCCCATCTTGAGGTATGGCTGCATAAACAGTATGTCAGCCGAACTCCCAGTGTCGATGAGTATGCGCTTAACATCGAAGTTTGCGATCCGCAACGTGATGACCAGGGCGTCGCTGTGCGGTACAATGATTCCGGTGAGGTCTTCGTCAGAGAATGTGATCACCCCAGGGTCGTCGGCCCTTGCTTTCTTCGGTGCCAGCTTCGCTTCTTGATCGATTTGCAGAATCTCAAGGTGTTTCGAGTTGCGCTTGGCTGTCCTTGCGTATGACTTGGACTCTGTCATTTGCGCCACATATTACATCGATGACCCCCGCAGCATGCGAGGGCCCCACGGCCACCACGTGCTTCTCCGGCTTGTTCCCTTCCCTGGATTCAATGAATTCTCGGAGTTTCCCTTTGCGAACCAGGGATTCCAAGAACCCTTTCAAGGTTCGGCAGCCTTCGGTTTGATGCCCGAAATCTCTGTGGTACTCGCATTTCAATCCCTTGTCCCGAGTGGCTGGATCACCTCTCATGGGAGGCGCCCACTGGAAAAATGGTGCGTGCTTGATTTTTCCAGAATCTGCACCAGGGGCAGAGTAAACTTCGTGTCCGTCCTTTCCCGGACCTCGTTGGCGGTCGGGCCATTTTTCTGATCGGCATGTGACTTTCGCCCCTTGTCCTCCCTTGGTGTGGGTTTTTTGCAACCGCAGCCACGGCTTGGGGTCGCGAAAAGATGGCCTCGTCCTCAACTTTGGCATACTTCTCCGCCCTACACATGAGCTCACTAAGGGACTCTGGGACCTTCTTCACCAAGGAATTACGCAGTGATGCTTCGGCGGCAAGCCGTTTCTGAATGCCATTACCGCGGCGTTTGAATCGCACCGATCTACCTCGAACATAAGGAGACGGAACCGGTCTACATACGCCCGAATCGACTCTCCCGTCTGCATCTGGACCTTCATAAGGTCGCCAAGGTCCTTCTGTTGTTTTCTGCTGCAGATGAAGTGTTCTGCAAACAAAGTTCCGAGCTCTTCGAAGCAGCGGATCGATCCTCCAGGGAGCTGGTGGAACCAGCTCAGAGCTGCCCCTTCGAGGCTGGACGGGAACATGCGGCACATGAGCTCATCGTGCTGTTCGTAAAGTGCCATAGCATGTCGGAAGCCCAGCACGTGGTCGAAGGGGTCGGTCGTCCCATTGTAAAGTCTGAACTTTGGCTGTACGAACTTCCTAGGAGGTGCGCTGTGCAGGATGCGGTGGACGAAGGGCGATTCGAATCCTTTCAGAGCTCTTGTAACAAACTCCCGATCACGCGTGCTGGTCATCTCGCTCCTGTAAGTCCTCCTTGCACGCCCCTGATGCTCCTGTTCATAGCCGTCGTCAGACGAGGCCGAGTATCGGTCTGGACTCTGGTAGCGTTCTCGCCTGCCCGTATGGCGAGTGTTGGTTCGCTTCCTTCGTCTTTCTTGGTGCGGCGAATGGTCGCGCTGCTCACCGCGATCCTCTTTCGTGCGATTCCCTTCGGGGGGGACGTCGGGTATGCCCTGCTTGTCGCCACGACGGTGTCCTCCACCGGATGAGTAGACCGACTCGTGGCTTCGCACATTCGCCTTTCTGCTCTGACGATCACGATCACGCGGTTCCTCGCCTGCTCTGAATGAATTCGGCTGGTCCCGAGCCTCTGGTGGGGGCGGCGGTGGCGTCTTTTCTCCGCGCTTCAAGAACTGCAGCATCAGTCCTCCATATGTTCGAAGCGTTGGCTCATAAGTTCCATCTCCTTCGCAAGATCGCGCCCGGCCTCGGGGGTTGGGCCTTGGGAGGATGATCCGACTTGTGCTTTACCTTTCTGCGGAGGGGGATCGTCGGGCGTCACCCTTCCTTCCTCCACATCATGTTCGTGGACCGTGGACCGAGTCCTCGCCACCATCTTTTCCGGTAGATTTTCTGGGACGGCCTTTTGTTCAAGAAGTCCCACAGACGGCGCCAAATGTGGTGGGCGAATTTCCTTGTTCGTCCTCCTGGGCCGGATCCTGGTCGATCCGGGCTTTTGAGTTGGTTCCGGAGAGATGGTGCGGGTCTGAGCTTCCGACTTCGCCGATCCGGTTAGCCCGCAGATCCTCCTCGCTGTTTGCAAGTCAGACAGCTCCTCGTCGGCTTCGATCCTCAGGTACCTGCAACTCACACCAGTGTGGTGCCGGCTAACGCCCCTCCGACGCTCAAGTCAGTGATCCTTCTTGTTAGAAGAACCTTCAACCCAAAGAGGGAAAGAACGAGAGAGAGTGGAGTGTGTTGCGCATACCTTAGGAGGGCGGGGTAGCCTCCTTTTTATACTGGATTGGGGCGTGCCGATTGGACCTCGGGGGGGTACCCATAACGTGATGTGGTACCCCTGTATGGCCTACCGATTCGGGACACGTGGCACCTAGGGATCATCATTCGCCTGTAACGGTTTCCCTGACGCACTGTCCTTTAAGATGTCAGAGAATATTCCCTTTGATAACTGTTTTGCTCTTAGTGAAGGGGTTCATGTCCGTCCAGCCGTTCAATCGTGAACACCGTTGTGCCCTTTGAACGAGGTGGGCTGCCGCGATTTTGACCGCCCTCGTGGCTACACGAATTAAACCTTCAGCACTCTGTTCGGGCAGTCTTACCCGTGTTGAGCCGTACTCGGGCATATGTCCTGCCCGTCCTGACTCTCCTTTGTTACATCTGGGCTTGTCAGGCCCATACACTTCGCGGGCAGTGGTGTCCCATCCTGGTACTGCCTAATGGGCCTGAACTCATGGTTTGGCTTGTGGGCTCATCGGTTGAGAGATGGGCCCGGCTGTGTTTTGTTTCCCGTTCTTTGTCTCGGTTAAATTCGCCTCCTACAGTATTATATATAGTTTTATCCATATAATTATATCCATAAAATAGTAATAGTCTGGATAATATATATGAGAGATTTTTCTGTTTGGTATTGTTTTGTTATTTTCTAAAAAAAACATAAAAACTATATTATTATTATTTTTATCTTGAATAAATTGAAAGTATATACTTGCAGGTATCATAGTTGTATAATAATTTAAGCTTTTTATATGATAATTTTTTCACTATTAGTTGATTGTATTTGAAAATGTGTACAAGAGATGTAAAATATATGATATGTTTTGGAATGTGTGATGCTAAGTGATTTTTTTTTGTTGAAAATGATATGTAATAATATATTAATTCATTAACATAAATAAAATAGATAAACACTCTATCCTTCTCCCAAAGTTATTTTCAGAATTATACTAGTTAGTGGGAGGCATAATTATCAATTTTTATATTGACAAAAAAATATCTTTTTGGGCAACAAATGAGACTTGTACTATTGATAATATTTTTAGAATACACAATTGATTTAATAATGTTTAGATTTTTTTCATGCTACTCAGTTTATCTATTCCCATGGATAAGTGGGGCACATCCTCACGTAAAAAAATTCACATATCATCACATCAAATCATCTATCAACACCTCTTATACATCAATAGGGCACACATGTCAAATCAACTTTTTATACCTTATTCACATTTTATTTTTTATCAACCAAACAACTCAACATTTATTTTTACATTTTCCAATAAAAAAACATAACCAAACAGAAAACCACTTATTCCATTGATAAAATTATATGTTCCTGGAATAGGTATAAATCACATAATAACTTATTCCTCGATCCAAACTATAGCCTGTGCATTTTTAATCCACTGTATATAATATCATTAAACATGTCCTTACAAAAAAAAGGGCATCCATCCACCAACACCCAAACAATCATCTGATTGCCTTATTTTGAAGGTTCAGGAATGTTAGATTTTAATTCGTATTTTGAAAAATGACATATTTGAGGAAACATAATATAATTAATATGGTGGACAACAAATTGGCCATACTATATCAAGATTTAAATTTGATCTAACACAACCAATTTTTTTATAGGCGTAAAGAGGTATAGGTGTTGTAAAATTAAGGAATATCATTTATATCATACAAACTTGGGATTAAACAATGTAATAAATAATATATTCCCAACAAATTTTGATTTTTTAAATATATCAATTTGTCAAACAAAATATATTTTCACATATATTGAATTATATATTCGAATCAATTAGATGCATACCTTCTTTTAAACACGTGTTGTAGTCTTTGTATAATTTTATTTTTTTAAGATATATTCATGACATGAATATGTATCTTTATAAATGAAGCACGTACATATAGGACTATTTATATAAGAAGTACAACGTTACATTTTTCACTACATTTTTGAGACTCCGTTGGCTTGGAAATAAAAATTGCAAGCTCCCATTGAAATGCTCTCCACATAATCAAAATATCTTATATATACTGTTCTAAGCCAATAGGCATTTCTATCTTACTAGAATAATGTTATAGATAACCTATGAGACAATCCAATATGCAGTCCATGGGACAATCCTACATGCAAAATGGACTTGCATTCACAAAAGAAAATGATAAATATTCACATTTATTAGGGTGTAAATACATTTAGGGTGCGTTTGGTTGCACGATTGTAAAACTGATTCTACAGGAATCTGCGATTGTAAAATTGATTTTACAGGAAGCTCACTTTCTCAGCTTTTTGAAATCACAGCTTTTGGACACTATTTGTCTGCAATTGCTGGATTTAAAACTGCGATTGCAAAACTATTAGGTTGCACGATTGTAAACGCAGCTTCCTGCAATCGCAAACGCTTCACAAATCACGCAACCAAACGTACCCTTAGTCCATCTTGCCACTCTCACCAATTATGTAAAATCTTTAATCGAATTTATATTCAAATAAAATGGACTTTCCCTAATATTTTCCCTCTAATTAGTTTATGCACATAAATGTTTGCTACAATTCCCATTAAAGAACCATTTCATTGACTGGGGTCATTGTAAAGTGCTTCAAACTTTTCATCAGAATCAGATTCAGATTGAAGTCCCAATGACTTGTTGCGAGACTTCTGATCAAGTGCACCGGCAATGATCAAGTGCACCGGCAAGGAAACAGTGAATTAAAATGCTGTAACATCCCGTTTGGAACGGGAATAAGATTTATTCTTGGGTATACATTTATTCGAGCATAAGTGAGTATAAATAAGGATAAAATGATTTTTGTGTTTGGTTGTGTTTTGAATTATTTTCGTTGGTAAACGTAAGAATAAATGTTTTGTTGTTTGGGTAAAATGTGAATAAAGTATAGATAAGGATTTATAAAAGGTAAAAAAATAATGATAGTTAATTTGACAAGTGATTTATAAGAGGTGATAAGAGTTGATTTGACAGTGGGTCCACATATTCTTTGGATAGAATAACCTAGGATAAATTTTATTCTAGGAGTTGATTGGAATTCATATACCACTTTATACCTGTTTATTCTGGCATACTTTATCTGGGATTATTCGGGCTTTCCAAACACAATAAAATTTATATCCGGGGTTATCCGAGGGTTTATTCTCATTCCCAAAATGGGCTTGGAATTGATATAACCCACTGGATAACTCCGGATAACCCGGATAAGTATTTTGGGGTGTTTGTTTACCCCGGATAACCCCAGATAAATTATGCCAGAATAAACCCTGATAAAGTGGTATATGGATTCCAATCAACCTCTAGAATAAAACTTATCCTAGGTTATTCCACCCAAAGAATATGTGGACCCACTGTCAAATCAACTATCATTAATTTTTTACCTTTTATAAATCTTTATCCATATTTTATTCACATTTTACCCAAACAACAAAACAATTATTCTTACGTTTACCAACGAGAATAATTCAAAACACAACTAAACACAAAATCACTTTTTTCTTATTTATACTCACTTATGCTTGGATAAATCTATATCCTAGAATAAAATCTATCCTCGTTTCAAACCAGGGCTAAAGGTCTCCTCCCCTCTTGCCGACACTAAGGTCTTACTTAAACTAGTGGGATGTACGCGCTTTGTGCGTAATTGTATTGTATGTAATTGGTTGAACTATGATAGTTACGTCAATTGTATCCGATAAGAATAGATATAATTTATTCATGTTTATTTATTAAAAAATATAATTATACTATATTTCAAGCCTGAATAAAGTATTAGTAATGAGTGTGTTTAAAACTTTAATCTAGTTTTTACATGGAGCCTAGTTCATATTGTTTGTCCCTAGATCTATGCCAGATCTATAAGAAAACCATAAAAAAATTCCATGAAATATGTGATTCAAACATGGTTCACTATTCAGAGAAAAATCTTTGTTTTGTACAATTGGAAAACAATATAATAAAAGGCTTGTAACTGCATAATTTTAAGGTTCATTGTTTATTTGCAGTCCAATGTATTTTAATATATATAATGTTTTTATGACATGAAGTTCTTTTTTTTAACATTACAATTAAAACATATACATGATATTCACTTAATGTTTGGTACAGTCCTAAATACAACCCTAAATGCACTTATCATGTATATGTTTTAATTTTTTAAAATAGTAAACATTGCACTATTTCGAATTTAATATACTCAATTTTAAAATTGTAAGAAGAAGACAATTTTATTGAGAAAATATAATATTTTTTTATAAAATGGATAATATAATGTAGATACTATTGAAGAAAGATAGAGTTCAATTACCTATTTTTATTTGATAGTCCATTGTTGAGAAGATGATAGATTTAGATATGCACAATAACAAAAGTGAGGAAGGGATATATAACAATTTTTTGACATTTACTAAAAACGAGTATATTAAATTCGAAATGGTGTAATGCTTACTATTTTTAAAAATTAAAATACATGATAACTGCATTTGAGATTATATTTTGAGACTGTACCTAACATTAAGTAAGGATCAACTCAAAGTTATATTAAATATTAAAAAAAACATTTATCCATTCTCTTTTATGGACATTAATTTTTGAAAAGTTTTAGACTCAAACATTTTTATATATCAAAACTAAGACAACAAAAAAATCCACCAAATATTTGAATATCTTAATGGTCTGAAAAACCATCAAATGAAATCTGAAGTCTAGTAAGTGAGGGAGCTGTTTGTAAATCTTAAAATTTGTATAAGGGATATGCGGGCTTGCGCGTAGTAATGTGAAAATTACAAATATGGCCTTGTTAGTTGCCTGAACTTCAAATTTAATGAAATGTCATCTAATGATTTTTCAGACCATTGAGATACTCATAAAATTATAAATTAGAAATATTTTAGTCACATTTAATAAATACAAATTTACAAATAGAATTAGACCCATTTTAGCCTATAAAATTATTGATCGATGTCTTGCCTTTATTTTTAAATTTGTTATGTATTTTTTTTATTGATTTTGTATCTATATGTATCAAGTTCATAAATTTTGAATTGTAAAATTATAAAATAAATATTTTAGTATCATCATTTTAGTGCATAAAGTTATTTATTATAAGTTTCTAATATAGTGGATATTCAATTAATATTAGGCAAATGGTTTGATTTTATGTTTAGTATAAATTCGAGTGGATATTCAAAACATTGCACCATTTCAAATTTAATATACTTAACAATGTATATCTCACTTTTGAATACAAAAACCACAAATGGAATCAGACCCATTTAATCCCATAAAATTATTGATAGATATCTTGCTTTTGAATTTAAAATTTGTTCTGTTTCTTTATTTTTGGATTGATTTTGTATCTATATGTATCAAATTCATTTCGAAGTTTCACAAAATGACCCCTATAAGTTTTATACAACAACCCCTAAATGTATTATAAATAAGTTTCTAATATTTATAACCAGGTCCTTGATAAAGACGGCTACTTTTGTTTTTTTTCTGGGCGTTTTGTAGATTTACCCATGAATTCTACCAGTTTCACAATTAGATCCTATCTGTGTATCATCATTTGAGCGCATAAAGTTTTTTATTACGACTTTCTATTACAGTAGATATTCAATTAATATTAGCTGCATTGTATCATTTTATGTTTAATATAAATTCCAGTGGATATTCAAACCATTGCACCATTTTGAATTTAATATACTTAACAATGTATATTTTACTTTTAAATATAAAAATTACAAATGGAATCAAATTCATTTAATCCCATAAAATTATTGATAGATATTTTGCTTTTGAATTTAAAATTTGTTCTGTTTCTTTTTTTTTTTGGGATTGATTTTGGATCTATATGTATCATTCTTTAATATATGTGTAGATGTACAAACTTTTGAAAGACAACTTGTTAATATATTATGAATAACTCTAATGTCTACTTGCACTGTGGAGTTTGAACTATCAACATTTTAACAGGTACATGAAAAATGACAAATGAGGCTTTTGAAAATAATTGTCTTACTTATCATATAATGTATATAGTTGCTTCATATCATATAGTTGCTTTTATTTTATTTTTTCATTTTGAAAGATCTGTATATAGTATGTCAACATTCTAATTATTGTAAAACTTGATGTACATACTACGGTTATAATTCTTCATTTACACTATACAAAATTTAAAAACATTATGTGTCATTCATTTAATAAACATTTATTCTAAAACAAAAACAATGATTAATAACTTGGGTTCTATTATGTATATTTTATATATTTAAAATAAAAATATGTTATTTTATTTGAACATATATTTATTTTTCATACAACAGTTTACTTAATATACCCTTATATATATCCTTGGTCATTTAATAGTCATCTTTCGATGTATATACATCCATATGTAAAATATATACATTGTTAATTTTTTGGATGTAAGCTATGTAATATTATAATTGAAAGATAAACAATAGTCCATATTATTATAAACAATTCTTCAAAAACAAAAACAATGTTTGATAACTGGAGTTCTATTGTGTATATTTTATATTTTGAAATAAAAATATATTATTGTATTTCAGTATATACTTATTTTTTATATAATAGTTCTTTTTACAACTCGAAAACCTTCATATACATTTTTAGTAATTTAAAAATCATCTTATGATGTATATACCTCCGTATGTGAGATATATATACCTTCTTAATTTTTTTTCACATTTACTAAAAGGGTTTTTTATTTTTAACTCCCCACAAACCACCGTATTTAGTAATCGCTCCCTCCAATCTTCGTATTTGGGTTTTACTCCCCAGATTTAAAGGATAATTTCTTCTTACTCCCTATCAGGGACTAAAAAAAATTAAATAATTTACAGATAGATCCCTTGCAGGGAGTAAAAAGCAATTATCTTTTAAATCTGGGGAGTAAAACCCAAATACGAAGATTGGAGGGGGCGATTGCTAAATATGGTGGTTTACGGGGAGGTAAAAATAAAAAACCCTTACTAAAATTGAGTATATTAAATTTGAAATAGTGCAATATTTACTATTTTAAAAAGATTAAAACATATACATGATAAGTGCATTTGGGGTTGTATTTAGGATTGTACCAAATATTAAGTGAATATCCACTCAAAGTTGTATTAAAAATAAAACCAAAAAACATTTATTCATTCTCTTTTAAGAACAATAAGCTTTTTAAAAGTTCTATACTCAACTTTTTTTAACAACTATCACTCATTAAAAAAATAAATAGATTACCGAACCCCCAAAAAATAATCTAATCAATAAAAAACACTGCCCTAAAAAAATAAAAAAAATATTTACTTTCGCATTTGCAGAAAAATTGATATATATAGATTCAAAATTAATAAAAAAGAAACAAAACAAATTTTAAATTAAAAATAGGACAACAATAAATAATTTTATAGGCTCAAATGCGTTCTATTACATTTGTAATTTTTGTATTTATTGATTTGACTAAAATACTTATATTTTATAATTTTATGGGATATCTTAATGATCTGAAAAATCATTGGATATATAAAGTTTCATGAAATTTGAAGTCCGAGAAGTCATTTTTTGGGTTTAGGGACTTGTTTATAAATCTTGGAATCGGATGAGGGACCTGTTTGTAACACAAATAGGGTTTAGTTGTGAAATGGATAGAACCTAAGATTTGATCAGCAAAAAGCCTAGAAAAGGACAAAACCAGCCGTTTTTTCTCAGGGACCTGTTCGTAAATATGAGTGACTGGTTTATGAATCTGGTAGAACCTAAGGTTGGATCTGCAGAAAGCCCAGGAAAGGACAAAACCAGCCGTTATTCTCAGGGACCTGTCTGTAAATATGCGGGACTTGTTCATAGCATAGTAAGGGGTCATTTTGTGAAACCTATAGAACCTGGGGATCTATCTCAAAAATGGCCAACTTATTTGTGTGTTTGGTTAAAGTGTCCCGCATTTGCGTTAACGTGGTTGTCTGGGTGAAATTTATAACACATACAGGGGTTGTTGTATAAAATTTGAAAACCTGCGGGTCTATCTGCAAAACACCCCATTGTTTCGCCATAATCATTTGTGCTAACCTGTACTGCTGGGCGACGACCTGACTGCTTAACGTGCATTATAATGGAGTACTAGTGGGATGTACGTGTTTCATGCGTAATTGTATTTTATGTAACTGGTTGAACTATGATAGTTATATCAATTGTATCCAATGAAGATAGATATAACTTATTCATGTTTATTTATTAAAAATATATAATTATACTCTATTTATTAAATATAGATAGTTATATCAAGTGTGTTTATAACTTTAATTTAGTTTTTACATGGAACCTAGTTCATATTGTTTGTCCCTAGATCTATGCCAGATCTATAAGAAAACCAAAAAAAAAATTCCATGAAATATGTGATTCAAACATGGTTCACTATTCAGAGAAAAATCTTTGTTTTTTACAATTGAAAAACAATATAATAAAAGGTTTGTAACTGCATAATTTTTTGGTTCATTGTTTATTTGCAGTCCATTGTATTTTAATATACAAGCAATCAATGTAAAATGTTTTTACGACATGAAGTTCTTTGTTTTTAACATTACAATTAAAACATATACATGATATTCACTTAATGTTTGGTAGAGTCCTAAATACAACCTCAAATGCACTTATCATGTATATGTTTTAATTTTTTTAAATAATAAACATTACACTATTTCGAATTTAATATACTCAATTTTAAAATTGTAAGAAGAAGACAATTTTATTGAGAAAATATAATATTTTTTTTATAAAATGGATAGTATAATGTAGATACTATTGAATGAAGATAGAGTTCAATTACCTATTTTTATTTGATAGTCTATTGTTGAGAAGATGGTAGATTTAGATATGCACAATAACAAAAGTGAGGAAGAGATATATAACATTTTTTTAACATTTACTAAAAATGAGTATATTAAATTCGAAACGGTGTGATGCTTACTATTTTAAAAAAATAAAATATGTGATAACTGTATTTGAGATTGTATTTTGAGACTGTACCTAACATTAAGTAAGGATCAACTCAAAGTTATATTAAATATTAAAAAAAAAATATCCATTATCTTTTATTGACATTAATTTTTGAAAAGTTTTAGACTTAAACATTTTTACATATCAAAACTAAGACAACCAAAAAATCCACCAGATATTTGAATATCTTAATGGTCTGAAAAACCATCAAATGAAATCTGAAGTCTACTGAGTGAGGGAGCTGTTTGTAATTCTTAAAATTTGAATAAGTGGTATGCGGGTTTGCGCGTAGTAATGTGAAAATTACAAATATGGCATTGTTAGTTGAATCCCGAACTTCAAATTTAATGAAATGTCATCCAATGGTTTTTCAGACCATTAAGATACTTATAAAATTATAAATTAGAAATATTTTAGTCATATTTAATAAATACAAAATTTATTTTTTATATAATAGTTCTTTTTACAACTCGAAAACCTTCATATACGTTTTTAGTAATTTAAAAATCATCTTATGATGTATGTACCTCCGTATGTGAGATATATATACCTTGTTAATTTTTTTTCATATTTACTAAAATTGAGTGTATTAAATTTGAAATAGTGCAATGTTTACCGTTTTAAAAAAATTAAAACATATACATGATAAGTGCATTTGGGGTTGTATTTAGGACTGTACCAAACATTAAGTGAATATCAACTCAAAGTTCTATTAAAAAAAAACCAAAAAACATTTATTCATTCTCTTTTAAGAACAATAATTTTTTGAAAGTTCTATACTCAACTATTTTTAACAACTACCACTCATTAAAAAAATACATAAATTTCCGAACCCCCTAAAAACAATCTAATCAATAAAAAAATACTGCCCTAAAAAAAATATTTACTTTCACATTTGCAGAAAAATTGATACATATAGATTTAAAATCAATAAAAAAGAAACAAAACAAATTTTAAATTCAAGAGTAAGACAACAATAAATAATTTTATAAGCTCAAATGCGTTCTATTATATTTGAAATTTTTGTATTTATTGATTCGACTAAAATACTTATATTTTATAATTTTATGAGTATCTTAATGATCTAAAAAATCACTGGATAGATCAAGTTTCATGAAATTTGAAGTACGATAAGTCATTTTTTGGGTTTAGAGACTTGTTTATAAATCTTCGAATCGGATGAGAGACCTGTTTGTAACTCAGATAGGGTTTAGTTGTGAAATGGATAGAACCTATGCTTTGATCTGCAAAAGGCCCAGGAAAGAACAAAACCGGCCGTTTTTTCTCGGGGACCTGTCCGTAAATATGAGGGACTGGTTTATGAATCTGGTAGAACCTAAGGCTGGATCTGCAGAAAGCCGAGGAAAGGACAAAACCAACCGTTTTTCTCAGGGACCTGTCTGTAAATATGAGGGACTTGTTCATAGCACATGCAAGGGTCATTTTGTGAAACGTATAGAACCTGGGGATCTATCTAAAAAATGTCCAGCTTGTTTGTGTGTTTGGTTAAAGTGTTCCGCATTTGCGTTAACGTGGTTGTCATGAAATTTATAACACATACAGGGGTTGTTGTATAAAATCTGAAAACCTGCGGGTCTATCTGCAACGCCCCATTGTTTCCCGATAATCACTTCGCGATAACATGGACTACTGGGCGACGACTTGGCTGCTTAACGCGTATTATAATAGAGTATAGATAGATAAGGTGGTTTCTAGTTTCCATCTTATGCTTGGACATGATGTCAAGTTTGAATTACATCGGGACGAATTCCCGTCAGTGTTGTTCTCATTAATTGACACGTGTCATTTCACTGATTTAAGTTTTATGTCATTTTCAATCACGTTAGTCTCATGTAATGTGTCATGTTAACATTTTTAGAGACGAGAGTTTTGTGTGTCATTGTCACATTAACTAATACGTGTCACCACCACTCTTGGCATTGTTGATCTTATTAGTTAGAAGAGTTTATTTTGAGCAAAATGGACATTCATCCAAATGCAACTAAAATTGCAAGATGGATAATGCCAACAATAATTCCCTAAGCCTCTATTTGGATAGTAGAATAGGGGAGAAATGTGGTGGAATAAGTGTCAAAGCATGCTTGTTTAAAAGGAATGTGTGAGTATAATTATGTCTAATATTTGGGAATAAGCTAATCCTGGTATTCAAGTCCTTATTGAGATTTTATTTTTCCATCTATTTTATTTTATAAGTATAAAATGGTTCAAATGTCAAATCATTTTTTTCACTTTTTATAAATAATTATTCACATCTTATTTATTTTTTATTTGGAACTTATGTATGATTATCTAAACAATAAAAATTTCATTATTACATTCAATTAATTTTCAATGAGAATATCTACATATACGATAAAATAAAAAAGTGATTATTCCTCTCCTTATCTATACTGAAACAGTGATCTATTAGCCCTTGTTTGGATAAAGAATTAAGTTATTGTTAAGTTTATAAATATTATAATATAAATAAAGAATAAATGATTTTTTTGTTTGGTTGTGTTTTTAATTATTCTCGTTGGGATTGCAGAAATAATTATACCACTTTAGACCAGTTAATTCTGTCATATATATTCTCATTTATTCCAGTATTCCTGTTAAAGAATAATGTTAAAGAATAATTATTAGGAGAATATTATGTCTTTATTATCATTATTGTGATATTATTAGTTTCCTAGTTTTCCTGGTTTCATTTTCTGGTATTTTAAGTTTTCCTATATGTATCTATAAATAGAGCATTTTGGCTTCTCTAATACAATAACAAGAATTCCCTTTTCCATTATTCTAACATGGTATCAGAGTCTCCACCTCAAAAATTCTAGATCTACAAAAACTTCTCTTTCTCTTCCCCACTTCGATTGAAGAGTCTTCAATCGGAGCGGGGGAGGAATTTTGTTCGCAAAATCTAGATGCTCCGCCTGTAGATACCCCAATTTTGACCGCCCAGAAAGATGAAAATACTTCAAGTAACACCTAGAAATAACCCACATTTGGGCATCAAATAGAAAACAAACTTCAGAAAACCGGAAGCCCTAAACCCTAGAAACCCTAAACCCCGGCCCAAGCCCTAGAAACCTTAAAACCTGGTCCAAACCTAAAAAACCCTGGAATGGGGCGGCTAACCAAAACTTGCCGCCCCACACCAGGCGGCTAGTTTCCACTAGCCACCCCCCTGACCGACCTCAAACCGCTTCCCTGAATGGGAAATAAAGCAACATTAAATGCTGATCATTGCGGCGGGTTGTGACCTTTAGCCGCCCCATCTTGGCCGAATCAATCCAAGTAACCGACCCGAGCCACTGCTTGTCAAAGATGTGACGTTTAGCAGGTCATGATGGGGGCGGCTACCAGAAAGTAGCCGCCCCATATTGGGCGGCTAGTTTCAACTAGCCGCCCTTCACCTGGTCTCTGATAGAAGAACCAGAGAATTAATGAAGGGTCTAATCAAATACACTATTAACCAAGCCACTCTATTACCCCCTGGATATTCCCCTACCTCTTTCTTACTATAAATAGAGGGGGTTCAAAATATTTCTAACACATTTCCAATCTTGATTCACAATTCACAATCACCAATCCACCTTCAATTCCCCATTCTCAAGCCCATTTCACCACTTGAAATCCCTAGAGAGAGAGATAGAGAGAGCTATTTATGAGAGAAAAACCCATTTCATACACAAAATCACCCTCTCAGTCCACCCTCTAAAACCCAGGTTAAACCCAGCTTAACCTCTGCCAAAACCAAACCCATTCCCTATCCAGGTTCTGCCCAAATTCACCCAGGCAACGGACGGCTAACCCTAAGTAGCCGCCCCCTACCCGATGGCTCAAACCCATTAGCCGCCCCCCACCTGCACCCATTTGTCCCAAGACTCCTTTAGCCAAGACCCAAAGCAGAATAGGATTACCTGTTTTTCACCTCTGTGTACGGTACATCCGTGTCTCAGAGCGGAGACCCCACAAACTCCCCCTGCGAGGCGATCTAATCCAACCCAACTTTTCCTGCTCTTTTGAAAAAGCAGGTGGCGATCACACACACACCAGAATCCCCTTGAGCCGCTGTCGAACGCCTCAACCGGGAACGAGACCCCACCGCCCTTCCGGGAGATGACCCGATTGAGCTCGCCAAGGCGCGCACCGGATCCGAATCCCCGAAGAACCCCCACACACGTGGATTTTTACACACCGATAAATCTGGCGATCATGATGAGACATCCCTCTTGAGAAAAATAATAAAAGGTAATCCTCTTCTGCCTCCCTTTTACAAGCTTGGCTAGAATGTTATCAACCCTCTAGGAAGGTTAGAGTTTCCCACCCCTAGAATCAAATCCTCCTCTACTTTGCATCACAGCATCATTTATCGCTTTGTAAGCCGCACTCCGCTGCGCAATCCTTTACTGCTTTGTAAGCCGCACACCGCTGCATAATCCTTTACTGCTTTGTAAGCCGCACACCGCTGCGCAATCCTTTACTGCTTTGTAAGCCGCACACCGCTGCGCAATCCTTTACTACTTTCGTAAGCCGCACACAGCTGTACAATCCTTTACTACTTTATTTACTACTTTATATCTGCATCCATTCCCTTAAATCGTTTCACACTCATCATAGAATCCCATCTAGAGGAGGAGATACTAGAGGGGAGAATCACCCAAGAGGGTCATGCCACACAACTCCTGACCCGTCTAGAGGAAAAGATGGCAAGTCTAGGGTATCAAACGGTAGAGGACATGTTTCATGACCTCGCTGACTACCGTCATACCAAGACCTCTGTCAAAACCCCCCAGGCCACTCCCAAAACCCCGTCCACACCTAGACGCTCGATCAATCCGAGCATCTTTTCGTTCGCCCCCTTTCCCCCGCGAATCCAGTAATCCTGACCGTTTCTACCCCAGGCCCTTACCAGGCCACTCCAAACCCGGGACCGCTAGGCAACCCTCCCACGGGAGAAACGCTATATGAAACCATCCGGAGAATCCTCTCCGAGACTGGTCCCTCAGCCCCCAAGCACATGTCTCAACATAACCTGAGACAAATCCCGTCAGTCCACTTACCGGAGGGATTCAAAATCCCTAAATTCTGCCCGTATTTGACTGCTTTTTATCTAGACGCCTGACCGTTACTAGATAATCAACCTCTGTTAGTGTTTCTCTTCTAGAAATCATTGGAAGGAGAAGCATTGCAATGGTTTTCCACCCTCCCTGTAGATCACTTGTTGAACTTCTCGGCTGTAAGCGAGAAGTTCTGTCACGCCCCAGAGCGGCCGTCTCCGAGACGTGGCAAATATATAATATCAGCAATCCATACACGAGGTCAATAAAAGACCCTACTCAATCATCAAAGGTACTTAAAACATTTAACAAGGAAGCTGACATGATATATAAACATATGACGGAAGCTTAAAATGACTTAGTCTGTAATTTAAAGACATATTACAGACCGGAACACATAATCAACTGTCCTGTGAGAGCCAATATACAACAAAGACATCAAACACCAGTACTGTGCTCAAGCACGAGTAGCAATACATACAAGGAAACGGGGGATGCTGATGGCCTCTCTCACTCGCAGATCCAAAACACGTGCGCTGCTCTGCTACTGTACTGCGCCTATGGAAGCTCCACCTTCAGGTCCGGCTCAGCGACAACTGGAGGAAAAACATATGCGAGGGGTGAGCCACACGCTCAGTGAATGGTACGATCCATGCATCACAACACATATTAATCTTTCAAGCATTCAAGTCTCAATAATCGAAACAACAACTTAAGTTGGCGGTTGGGTGTTGACCCAAACCTACCACACCATATTAAATATTCTGAGTGTTTGGGGTTCCAACGGAAGGAACAGTCACTTAAGTCCTTGGGTTGGGTCTCAACCCAACCCACTACTCCCTCACCCTCACCCTTAGGTGACATAGGATTATTGGGGAAAGGTCAACTGGTCTACGCCTTTCGTCTTCCGGTAGCCCTCTGCCGAGTAGCCTCGACCTGGTATCCTCCCATGACCTCTACCTCTACCGTATGGGCGCACCACCCGGCGTCATGAATAGCGTCTGGGAGAGCCTAGCAGGACAACTAAACCCGGGTAGCTTCGACACGGAAGCGACGAAGGGGAGAGCACTTAACATACGCGGTTTCGATCCTCATGGATCCGTCGTCGGTAAGGTTACGAATTCTCATGAATTCCCACCAGAGCGCATAACTCAGATGCGGGGAAGACAGATGATTCGTAATGTCGATGCCACAGTATGACCCATCAAAGGTCATACACTTGCTTAATCTTATTAAGCAAGGTTCATGGCCTCTATATATATATACATAAGATATGTCTAGAGATATAATCTACAACACATAATTAATTACACAAAGAATTAATCAAGGAAGCATACAAGTAATGCTATAACAAAATTATAATACTGTCTAAGGCATGCTTGGGCTCATATGTATAACACATGGATGTAATACTCTAGTATACAAGTCTAACATGATAGAAAAATATTTAAGGTCACTACCTTATTCATGCCTTATACTCATGCCTTATACTCATGCATACATGTAAATAATAACACATGAATAACCTAGCATGGGACACAATACATAGACAAGTATGGGTCCCTACTCATGGTACTAGGGTGTATGATCCTAACATATTAAGTTTTAGAATGACATGGATGCAACCAAGCAAGATAAGCAATAACATGCACACTTAAGAAGGTTAATATGTGGTTACGGTGCCCCAGGGGAGGGCAATGCACGTCTACGTGCATCGAACACCTCCCGACTGGGTTGGATTGACCCACTCACCGTAAACCGGGTCGTCGCGGGACCGCTCGCCAAGATCTGCAAGACAGGGCATCCAAATAGGTGAGTAAAATCCACATAAAGACACTTAAAACAACTAGAAATGCTAAGGACTTGGATATGCACGCATACGGGCTCGCACGCATGCGAGTACGCACGTACGCGCACCTGTCCGAGTGCCCCGACACCTACCCGAGCCCCCGGGCAGCCACACGCATGGCCCCCGCACGCGTACGCACGTGCAAGCACGCGCGCACGCGCCCCCGCGCTCGATGGCGCACTGACCCGCGCCTCCGGACGCGCTGCCCGCACGTCCAGCCCCTCGCCGCGCACCCGGACGCGCACTCGCGCGCCCAGACGCGCAGCTCGCGCACGCGCGCACGCTCGCGCGCGCCTGCGCGCACAGTGCGCGACACTGTGCCTCGCACGTTCCCCCCTCCCCCGCGCGCGCCTGCGCTCGCGCGCCCGCGCGCACGCGCAGCGCGCGTCTGCACGCTCGCCAGGCCGCCAGGGCCTCTCCTGCGCGCGTCTCTGCGCGCGCACGCGCGCGGATGGACCCGCGCGCGGCCCAGGGCTGTCAAGCCCCCTTCTTGCCCTCTCCACTCACCCCTAACTCAAACACCTAGCATCCATGATTCCCTAACAGCCCCCTAACACTTGAAAACCAAAAGGAAAGGAGGGAAAAGGCTTACCAATGGAGGGGGAAGGGAGAATGGGAGGTTTGGACCCCTCCGGTGCCTCGGCACAACCTCAACCACTACCACCACCACTCTTGCCCCTCCACCAGCCCTCCTTGGCTGGAAATCAGTGGACAAAAAGGGGGTTTTAAAGGGAGTCTAAAGAGAGGGAATCAACACAACACCACACACACACACACACACCTTGTTGTTTTTTTTTTCTTCCTAGCCTTCTCTTCCACTTCTTCACACACACATGGAAAGAAAAGAAAGAAAAACAAAAGAGGGGGTGAGAAATGCAATCCACGACTACAAATGGGGAGGGAGAGAGAGAGAGAGAGAGAAAAAAGAGAGAGAGAGAGCAATCAATGCTCAAAAAGGTGGTGGTTGGGGTTTGACCTAGGTCAACCCAACCACACAAAAAGACAAAGCCCATTGACTAGTCAAGAGACATCTTGAATAGTCAAGGTCTTCTTTGACTTGGTCCAAGTCCCCCCCTTGACTTGGTCAAGGTCTTCTCTCTTTGACTTTCCCAAATTTGACCAAAATCCGGATACGATTCGGAACTGCATAATTTCTAAAATGTAACCGGAATTCGATGAAAAATTTATGGGTGGTATAAAACGGTACCAGGACCCATAATCCGCAGTCAGATTTTCAATCGGAGTTTTCTAGCTCCCGCAGATGGCTAAAAGCCAAAATCTTTGCGGTTCCGATCGAAAAAAGAAAATTCCAAAAATGGCCAGAATTGACCCAAGGGTTACCAGAAGGCTGAAAAGTGACACATATATAACATTCTTCCCCCCTTAGGAAATTTTGTCCACAAAATTTAATTACAAAAACATCTAAGAAGGAAAAAGATGTGGATATGCGTCACGCATGGCGTCCTCGCGCTCCCAAGTGGCCTCGGCACCAGAGCGGTGCTGCCAACGCACCTTAACCAACTGGACGGTCTTGGTGCGGAGCTTCTTCTCGCGACGGTCCAAGATCTCGATCGGCTGCTCCACGAATGACAAGTCCGGCTCGAAGACAAGCGGCTCGTACGGGATGATGTGGGCAGGATCGTGGACGTAACGTCTCAGCTGCGAGACATGGAAGACGTCATGGGCTTGGGCCAAGTGTGGGGGCAAGGCTAATCGATAGGCCACCTCCCCAATCCGCTCCAGGATGAGAAACGGGCCTATAAAACGCGGACTCAGCTTGCCCCGTACGCCGAAACGGAAGATGCCCTTCGACGGGGACACCTTCAGGAAGACATGGTCACCAACCTCGAAGGCGAGCTCACGGCGACGACGATCAGCGTAGCTCTTCTGACGGCTCTGAGCGGTGCGGATACGCTCACGAATCGTCCTGACTTTCTCTGAGGTTTGGCGAACGATCTCCGGTCCCTCCAACTGGCGCTCTCCGACCTCATCCCAGCACAAGGGAGACCTGCAGCTGCGCCCATAGAGTGCCTCATATGGTGCCATCCGAATACTCGAGTGGTAGCTGTTGTTGTAGGCGAACTCCACCAAAGGAAGATGCCTCTCCCAACTGCCTCCAAAATCGAGAACGCAGGCACGCAACATGTCCTCTAGGGTCTGAATCGTCCTCTCTGACTGGCCATCGGTCTGTGGGTGAAACGCCGTACTGAAATGGAGGTTCGTACCAAGGGCGTGCTGGAGGCTACGCCAGAACCTCGAGGTGAATCTCGCGTCTCTATCAGAAATGATACTGACCGGAGTGCCGTGGAGACGAACGATCTCTGAGACAAACAACTGCGCCAAGGTGTCCAGAGAGTCGGTGAGTCGGACGGGGAGGAAATGAGCAGACTTCGTCAGTCGGTCGACGATTACCCAGATGGCATCGCGACCCGAACGTGACTTCGGTAGACCCGAAACAAAGTCCATAGTAATCTGCTCCCACTTCCACTGAGGAATCTCAATGGACTGCAGCTTCCCCGCAGGGCGCTGATGTTCCGACTTCACCTGCTGGCATACCAAGCAACGGGCAACGAAACGGCCAACATCTGCCTTCATCCCGCGCCACCAGTAGCCACGACGAAGGCCCCTGTACATTTTTGTGCCACCAGGATGCACCGTGTACTTCGAACGATGGGCCTCGTCCAAGATCTTCTGCTTCAGCTCTGCGTCGTCAGGAATACATACCCGGCCTCTGAACCGCAGGATCCCATCCTCACGAATCTGGTAATCTGGTCGCTCACCCCGGGAGACGCCTTCAGAAAGGACCAGAAAGTGAGGGTCCCGCCCTTGTGCCGAGCGGATCTCGTCAAGGAGAACAGGCTGCACCACTAACCTGGCCAGAAAGCCACCAGCAGGCGTCTCCTGCACGCTGATCCAACAAGCGGCCTCCTCCAGAAGCCTCCAACGACGCACTGCCAAATGGGCGGCCATGCCCAAAGGCTGCCTACTGAGAGCGTCTGCCACGACATTCGCCTTACCCGGATGATAAGCGATGTCGCAATCATAGTCCTTCAGGAACTCAACCCAACGTCTCTGGCGCATGTTGAGCTCTGGCTGGGACTGCAAGTAAGTCAGGCTCTTGTGATCCGTGAAGAGCTCGAACTCCTCGCCATAGAGGTAGTGCCTCCAAATCTTCAGCGCAAAGATGATCGCTGCTAACTCCAGGTCATGGGTGGGGTAATTCTGCTCATGGGGCTTCAACTGACGCGACGCGTAAGCAACAACCTTACCGTTCTGCATCAGGACGCAACCCAAACCCAGCCGCGACGCATCGGAGTAGACTGCGAATCCACCACTCCCAGACGGAATGGTAAGAACCGGCGCTGAGGTGAGTCTCCGCTTCAACTCCTGGAAGCTCTCCTCGCAAGATGGGGACCACTCGAACCGGACATCCTTCCGGGTGAGGCGGGTCAAAGGGACTGCTATCTTCGAGAAACCCTCAACAAACCTCCGATAATAACCCGCCAACCCAAGGAAGCTCCGAATCTCGGTGGGGTTCGACGGTCGCCGCCAATTCGACACGGCAAGCGTCTTGTCCGGGTCCACAGATATACCCTCACCGGAAATAACATGGCCAAGGAAGGCCACACGCTCCAACCAGAACTCGCACTTACTGAACTTGGCGAACAACTGATGTCGGGCCAAGGTCTCCAAGACAGTGCGAAGATGGTCAGCGTGCTCCTCAAGACTCCTCGAGTACACCAGAATATCGTCAATGAAGACTACTACAAAGGAGTCGAGGAAGGGTCGAAATACCCGGTTCATCAGATCCATGAAGGCTGCCGGCGCATTCGTCAACCCAAACGGCAGTACTCGAAACTCGTAGTGCCCGTAACGGGTGCGAAAGGCCGTCTTCGGAATATCCGACTCCCGGATCTTCAGCTGATAGTAGCCCGAACGGAGATCGATCTTTGAAAAGACACGCGCTCCCTGGAGCTGGTCAAATAGATCATCAATCCGCGGTAAGGGGTACTTGTTCTTCACGGTCCGCTTGTTCAGCTGTCTGTAATCAATACATAGACGCAGCGAACCGTCTTTCTTCCGCACGAACAGAACAGGGGCTCCCCACGGAGAGACACTCGGACGTGCAAACCCCTTATCGAGTAACTCCTCCAGCTGCTCCTTAAGCACCTTCAGCTCTGCTGGGGCCATCCGGTACGGAGCCCTCGAAATCGGCTCGGTCCCCGGAATTAGATTAATCTCAAACTCGATCGCGCGATCCGGTGGTAGACCCGGAAGATCATCGGGAAAAACCTCCGGATATTCCGCCACGACCGGAGTCTGACTGATATCTGCCCGCAGTGGTGCATCCTCCTCAGCGATGTACGCCAGAAAACCCTCGCATCCTCCCTGAAGGAGTCTCCACGCCTGGATGGACGATACGAATCCCAAAGGAGCCATGTCCCGATCGCCCACGAACTGGAAGGACCTCCGTCCAGGGATGCGGAAAGACACCGACTTTGCGAAACAGTCGATACTGGCGTGGCTAGCTGAGAGCCAATCCATCCCCAGGATGGCGTCGAAGTCCGTCATGGCGAGCTCGACCAACTCCACTGGAAACTCATGCTCCGCGATCGCCACGATACACCCCCGATACACCGAACGGAGGAGAATACGGTCTCCGACCGGTAATGATATCTCCAGCACCGCATCAAGAGGGGCTGACACCGCACCCATTCGCCTCGCGAAAGCGGGAGACACGAACGAGTGCGTGGCCCCGGAATCAAATAGCACATATGCAGGAAGCTGGGAGATCAGAACAATACCTCGAACGACGCTACCCGAAGCCTGCGCCTCATCGGCCGTAAGCGCTGCAACACGACCCTGAACGAGCTGTGGCTGAGGAGCAGGGGCACGCCTCGCAGGCTGCGCTGGCTGCCTCCTCTGCTCCACATGGCCACCCTGTGGCTGCTGCTGGTGACGCTGCGGCTGCGGCTGCTGACGTGGCTGCTGCTGCTGCGGCTGCTGTCGTGGCACAGGAGGTCGGCCAGCATCTGGGCAAGCATTGGCCAGATGCCCGACTCGCTGGCAGTGGTAACATCGTCGCGTCTCTGGTCCTCTAGCACGGATCGGAACGGCAGCAAAGGGTGCAGGACCCTGAACTGGCACCACTCCCACTGGTGTAGCGGCGGCCGCTGGTCGATCATGACGGGGCCGCTTGCTCTTGCGGCGTCCCTGGTCCTGACTCCCAGGAGTCCTCTGATCTGCTGTAGGGGTTTGAACCGATGAAGGAACCCCAAGGTCTCGCTCGACGGTCCTCGCACGGGACACTAGATCAGTGTACCTCGAGAATGCCTGAGAGGTCACGTGCACCCTGATGGTGTTGTTGAGACCCATCTCAAACCGTCGGCACCGCGTCTCCTCGTCCATCACTAAGGCTGGGGCGAACCGAGAAAGCCTCATGAAACGCGTGGAGTAGTCCGCAACAGACATGGTGCCCTGCGTCAGCTGCTCGAACTCCCGCATCACCATCTGGCGCGTCGAAAAGGGAAAATACTCCGCCAAGAAGTAACTCCGAAAATCGCTCCAGAGAAGTCGCCCCACTCCCTCGGGAATGTCCACCACTCGGGTAGCCCACCAGTCGGCGGCGTTACCCTTCAACATGAAAGTAGCCAGGGAGACACGCTGGCGGTCGGTGCAGTGCATGGTCGAGAAGATCTTGTCTATCTCCATCAACCAACGCTCAGGGGCAAGAGGGTCAGCCGTCATACCGTGGAACTCAGGAGGGTGAAGCTTCAGGAAGGCGGTGAGGCCGGCCTGATGCACACGTGCCGCGGCCTCTAGCTCCTCCTCCCGCTCTTCGGGTCCATGAACTCCCTCCACGGGGATCTCTGCTGGTGCCGGGGGTACCACTGGCACTACTGGTGGATCGGCCACTAAAGGTACCTGCGGGACCGCCTCGCGGGCCGCCCGCAGCTCCTGGATCTCTCGTGCCTGCTCAGCCAACGCCCTAGTCTGGGCCTCCAGTGCCCTAGTCTGAGTCTCTAGCAGGTCTGCTATCCTAGCGTAAGCACGCTCCCAGGCTGGAGGCTCCTGCGCAGGTCCTGGCCTCGCGGCCGAGGACATCTCGGTAGACTCCTCACCCCCGGTAGGTTCGGAAACCTCCGAGGCCTGAGGGAGACCGCGTCCGTGCATCCGTCTGCGAGGAGGCATATCAGCAACCTAAGAAACAGACACTAGGATCAGAATACTCATATAGAAATCCTAGGACTCATCTCTAAGACATCAATAAGACGACAATTGGCTCTGACAGGACCAGGCTCTGATACCAACTTTTGTCACGCCCCAGAGCGGCCGTCTCCGAGACGTGGCAAATATATAATATCAGCAATCCATACACGAGGTCAATAAAAGACTCTACTCAATCATCAAAGGTACTTAAAACATTTAACAAGGAAGCTGACATGATATATAAACATATGACGGAAGCTTAAAATGACTTAGTCTGTAATTTAAAGACATATTACAGACCGGAACACATAATCAACTGTCCTGTGAGAGCCAATATACAACAAAGACATCAAACACCAGTACTGTGCTCAAGCACGAGTAGCAATACATACAAGGAAACGGGGGATGCTGATGGCCTCTCTCACTCGCAGATCCAAAACACGTGCGCTGCTCTGCTACGGTACTGCGCCTATGGAAGCTCCACCTTCAGGTCCGGCTCAGCGACAACTGGAGGAAAACATATGCGAGGGGTGAGCCACACGCTCAGTGAATGGTACGATCCATGCATCACAACACATATTAATCTTTCAAGCATTCAAGTCTCAATAATCGAAACAACAACTTAAGTTGGCGGTTGGGTGTTGACCCAAACCTACCACACCATATTAAATATTCTGAGTGTTTGGGGTTCCAACGGAAGGAACAGTCACTTAAGTCCTTGGGTTGGGTCTCAACCCAACCCACTACTCCCTCACCCTCACCCTTAGGTGACATAGGATTATTGGGGAAAAGGTCAACTGGTCTACGCCTTTCGTCTTCCGGTAGCCCTCTGCCGAGTAGCCTCGACCTGGTATCCTCCCATGACCTCTACCTCTACCGTATGGGCGCACCACCCGGCGTCATGAATAGCGTCTGGGAGAGCCTAGCAGGACAACTAAACCCGGGTAGCTTCGACACGGAAGCGACGAAGGGGAGAGCACTTGACATACGCGGTTTCGATCCTCATGGATCCGTCGTCGGTAAGGTTACGAATTCTCATGAATTCCCACCAGAGCGCATAACTCAGATGCGGGGAAGACAGATGATTCGTAATGTCGATGCCACAGTATGACCCATCAAAGGTCATACACTTGCTTAATCTTATTAAGCAAGGTTCATGGCCTCTATATATATATACATAAGATATGTCTAGAGATATAATCTACAACACATAATTAATTACACAAAGAATTAATCAAGGAAGCATACAAGTAATGCTATAACAAAATTATAATACTGTCTAAGGCATGCTTGGGCTCATATGTATAACACATGGATGTAATACTCTAGTATACAAGTCTAACATGATAGAAAAATATTTAAGGTCACTACCTTATTCATGCCTTATACTCATGCCTTATACTCATGCATACATGTAAATAATAACACATGAATAACCTAGCATGGGACACAATACATAGACAAGTATGGGTCCCTACTCATGGTACTAGGGTGTATGATCCTAACATATTAAGTTTTAGAATGACATGGATGCAACCAAGCAAGATAAGCAATAACATGCACACTTAAGAAGGTTAATATGTGGTTACGGTGCCCCAGGGGAGGGCAATGCACGTCTACGTGCATCGAACACCTCCCGACTGGGTTGGATTGACCCACTCACCGTAAACCGGGTCGTCGCGGGACCGCTCGCCAAGATCTGCAAGACAGGGCATCCAAATAGGTGAGTAAAATCCACATAAAGACACTTAAAACAACTAGAAATGCTAAGGACTTGGATATGCACGCATACGGGCTCGCACGCATGCGAGTACGCACGTACGCGCACCTGTCCGAGTGCCCCGACACCTACCCGAGCCCCCGGGCAGCCACACGCATGGCCCCCGCACGCGTACGCACGTGCAAGCACGCGCGCACGCGCCCCCGCGCTCGATGGCGCACTGACCCGCGCCTCCGGACGCGCTGCCCGCACGTCCAGCCCCTCGCCGCGCACCCGGACGCGCACTCGCGCGCCCAGACGCGCAGCTCGCGCACGCGCGCACGCTCGCGCGCGCCTGCGCGCGCTCCCGCGCACAGTGCGCGACACTGTGCCTCGCACGTTCCCCCCTCCCCCGCGCGCGCCTGCGCTCGCGCGCCCGCGCGCACGCGCAGCGCGCGTCTGCACGCTCGCCAGGCCGCCAGGGCCTCTCCTGCGCGCGTCTCTGCGCGCGCACGCGCGCGGATGGACCCGCGCGCGCGCCCAGGGCTGTCAAGCCCCCTTCTTGCCCTCTCCACTCACCCCTAACTCAAACACCTAGCATCCATGATTCCCTAACAGCCCCCTAACACTTGAAAACCAAAAAGGAAAGGAGGGAAAAGGCTTACCAATGGAGGGGGAAGGGAGAATGGGAGGTTTGGACCCCTCCGGTGCCTCGGCACAACCTCAACCACTACCACCACCACTCTTGCCCCTCCACCAGCCCTCCTTGGCTGGAAATCAGTGGACAAAAAGGGGGTTTTAAAGGGAGTCTAAAGAGAGGGAATCAACACAACACCACACACACACACACACACCTTGTTTTTTTTTTTTTTTCCTTCCTAGCCTTCTCTTCCACTTCTTCACACACACATGGAAAGAAAAGAAAGAAAAACAAAAGAGGGGGGTGAGAAATGCAATCCACGACTACAAATGGGGAGGGAGAGAGAGAGAGAGAGAGAGAAAAAGAGAGAGAGAGAGAGCAATCAATGCTCAAAAAGGTGGTGGTTGGGGTTTGACCTAGGTCAACCCAACCACACAAAAAGACAAAGCCCATTGACTAGTCAAGAGACATCTTTGAATAGTCAAGGTCTTCTTTGACTTGGTCCAAGTCCCCCCCTTGACTTGGTCAAGGTCTTCTCTCTTTGACTTTCCCAAATTTGACCAAAATCCGGTTACGATTCGGAACTGCATAATTTTCTAAAATGTAACCGGAATTCGATGAAAAATTTATGGGTGGTATAAAACGGTACCAGGACCCATAATCCGCAGTCAGATTTTCAATCGGAGTTTTCTAGCTCCCGCAGATGGCTAAAAGCCAAAATCTTTGCGGTTCCGATCAAAAAAAGAAAATTCCAAAAATGGCCAGAATTGACCCAAGGGTTACCAGAAGGCTGAAATGTGACACATATATAACAAGTTCTTAGGCCACTATGGATACCAGAGGATCAGAACCCCCTCTATTTCAGATTTAACCGTAGAGAGAATGAGGCATAGGGAGGAATTTGAATAATACGTGTCTCGGTGGTGCACACTTGTCCACCGGACCGGCCTGCAACTCATGGAATGTCAAGAAATTGACATGATGTTACAGAGCCTGAGTCCAGAGCTTCGCACGAGCCTTTCGTACGGAGACTGTATTACGTATCAGCTTCTAATTGATTGCCACAACAGGATTTCCCGTTGTGCCGCCCCAGTCCAAACCCAGTCCCCATCTATCAGCCATAGGGTTGGACAACCGCCACATAAGGCGTAAACCCCAACGGTAGAGGGGATTACACGAGTTTTGGCACTCTACCCGAACGGAGCGCGGGTTCCTGATCGAGGAACGGCTCTGAGACAATACACGTCCGGTTCGTCCGGATATGCCCTGTCCCCGTGCCGACACAACAAAACCTGGTAATCCAAAGTTTCCCAGTCCAAAGCCCCATAATTTCAAAACAAGGTCAGCCTTGGACCCCTTTCTATTCCACTTTCCTAAGAAACCAAAACCTAAATCCTAGACAACCTACACAAAGTGCTTATAATGAGGTCTCCCCTCCAACATCCTATGATCAGAGACGAGTGGGAAAGAGGGACTCTTACCCTCCCCTCCCAGAAACACTAATTTGGATTTTTAGGGTGCTAATGGACACTAATAGTATCTCCCTCCCAGCTGCTAAGCCTCCACTCCCCGGGGTCAGCAGACTGCGTTACTGTCAATACCACCAACAACATGGGCATACCGTAGAACAATGCGTTATTTTTCAGGATTTTATTTATGATTTGAATGATGACAGGCACCTTGATTGGGCCATGATCAAACACAACTTAAGCTAGGGCAATTCCCGAGCATCCAAGCCACTTGGCATATTTACTGATCCATTGCCAGGTTATAACCAAGCTTCCACGTCTGGAGCCCACATAGTAAACATGGTCAGGAGAGGGAGGCAGCCATCGCCACGACCAAGCAGCTCGAAAGATGCCACTGATGACAGTCTGTCCGAGGAATCTGAGGAGGAGAGGCAGGACGAGCCCTTCCAGCTGAACCTCGACGATCATGACCTCGCCATACTCTATGACGAAGAAGAACGAGCAGTCCTCACCCTACCCGCAGTCATTAATGCAGAGTCCGACGGGAGCGGACTAGAAAACCCGGGATAAGACGAAGAGGGGGAGCCCTTTGAGGAGATCTCTGAAGGAGCAAGCAAGAGACCCGAGAGAGGGGAATGTATGTCGGATGATCTGCATCCAGACGACAATGGATCTTCCAAAAGCACCGACACTGTCGTTGGCCCTCGTCACCCAATGACCATATCATTCACCGATAAAGACCTCCCGGACTCCAGACTGCGGGTCTACCCCCTACACATCCGCGGACGGCTTCCGATATTGTGGTTGAACAACATCTTCATTGACCCAGGGTCAGGGATGAACATAATGACATGCTCCACCTATCAGGGAAAACCCAGACTAGGCTGCCCTCCCGTCCAACCGGCCCACTCTACTATTCAGGCTTTCAATCATACTGGGAAGACTCTCCGTGACCCAGGAATATTCGAGCTAACTGTCGGGTCCCTGATCTATGAGGTGGAATGCTTCGTGGCTGACATCGACACAAGGTCCTGATGCTAGGACGACCATGGTTGGATAACATCTAGGCTATCTCCTCCCCCTGTAGATATCCCAATTTTGACCGTCCAGAGAGACAGAAATACTTCAAGTAACACACGGAATATCCCACAGTTGGACATCCAAGTAGAGAACCAAAGGTTCGGTGAACCTAAAACCTAACCCTAGCCTTGACCTGAACCTAAACCGGAAACCCTAACCCTAACCCTAAGACCCAAAAACCCTAAGTCCTTGGCTAGGGGCGGCTAGACCTAACTAGCCACCCCATACCAGGCGGCTAGTTAGCACTAGCCGCCCCCCTGGCTGACTTTGGACTAGTTCCCTGGATGGGACATAAAGCAGTATTAAATGCTGATCATTGCGGCGGGTCATGACCTTTAGCCGCCCTCTCTTGGCCGGATCAACCCAAGTAACCGACCCAAGCCACTGCTTATCAGAGATGAGACGTTTGGCAGGTCATGATAGGGGCGGCTACCAGGAAGTAGCCGCCCCATCCTTGGCGGCTAGTTGGAACTAGCCGCCCTTCACCTGGTCTCTGACAGAAGAACCAGAGAATTAATGAGGGGTCTAATCAAAGCCAACCCACTCCATTACCCCCGGGATATTTCCCTGCATCTCTTTTACTATAAATAGAGGAGGTCCCAAGCCCAAAAAAAACATCACCAATCAACATCTTCAACCCACCATCCTCACCTGATCAATCCCTTCCACCACTAGAAATCCCAAGAGAGAGAGAGAGAAAGAGAGAGCCCCTTTTGTGAGAGAAATACCCATTTTCCTACATAAAATACCCTCTCATTCCACCCTCCAGAAACCCGGGCTAAACCTAGCTTAGCCTCTGCCCAAAACCAAACCCATTTCCTATCGAAGTTCTGCCCAAACTAGACTAGACCTAGGATGGCTAAACCCTAGTAGCCGCCCTCACCAGACGGCTAGATCCAACTAGCCACCCCCTATACACACCCCATTTGCACCCCTATGTCCCAAGACTCCTTTAGTCAAGCTCCGGAAGTAGAATATGATTATCTGTTTTTCACCTCTGTGTACGGTATATCCGTGTCTCAGAGCGGAGACCCCACAAACTCCCCACGTAGGCGATCAAATCCAACCCAACCTTTTCCTGCTTTCAGAAAAAGGAGGTGGCGATCACACAAACCCTTGAATCCTCTTGAGACGCTATCGGGCGCCTCAACCAGGAACGACATCCTCACCCTTCTGAGAAGATGATCCGAATCCCCGAAGAACCCCCACACACGCACGCGCGCACCCTGCGCACCCCGCCGGATCCCCACCTCCGACACACACACCACCCACACTTCGGGGAAAGATTTTGACGATACCGACAAATCTGGCGATCACGGTGGGACCTCCCTCGTGAAAAACAACAAAAGGTAATCCTCTTCTGCCCCCTTTTACAAGCTTGACTAGAATGCTATCAACCCTCTAGGAAGGTTAGAGTTTCCCACCCCTCGAATCAGTTCCTCCTCTAATTCACGTCACAGCATCATTTACTTCTTTGTAAGCCGCACACCGCTGCGCAATCCTTTACTGCTTTGTAAGCCGCACACCGCTGCGCAATCCTTTACTGCTTTGTAAGCCGCACACCGCTGCGCAATCCTTTACCGCTTTATTTACTGCTTTACATCTGCATTCATTCCCTTGAACCATTTCACACATCATGGAATCCCGCATAGAGGAGGAGATACTAGAGGAAAGAACCCAACAAGAGGGTCAGGCCACGCAATTCCTGACCCATCTAGAGGAAAAGATGGCCAGTCTAGGATACCAATCCGTAGAGGACATGTTTCATGACCTCGCCGACTACCGCCAGGTCAAAACCCTAAGACAGGAGGCCCCTGTCGAACCCCTAAGGCCATTCCCAAGACCCCATTCACACCCAGTCACTCGGTCAACCCGAGCATCTTTTTGTTCACCCCCCTTTCCCCCGCGAATCCAATATTCCCAGCCGTTTCCACCCCAGGCCCTTACCAGGCCACCCCAAACCCGGGACCGCTAGGCAGTCCTCCCAGGGGAGAAACACTGGATGAAACCATCCGGAGAATCCTCTCCGAGACTGGTCCCTCAGCCCCCAAACACATGTCTCTACATAACCTGAGGCAAATCCCATCAATCCACCTACCGGAGGGATTCAAAATCCCCAAATTCCGCCGGTATAATGGTCATGGAGACCCAGACATTCATTTAACTGCCTTTTATCTAGATGTACGCCCGTTTCTAGATAATCAACCTCTGCTAGTCTTCCTCTTCCAGAAATCATTGGAAGGAGAAGCACTACAATGGTTCTCCACCCTCCCTGTAGATCACTTGTCGAATTTCTCGGCTGTAAGCGAGAAATTCTTGGGCCGCTACGGTTATCAGAGGATTAGAACCCCCTCTATTTCGGATTTAACCGTAGAAAGAATGAGGCCTAGGGAGGAATTTGAGCAATACGTGTCTCAGTGGCGCACACTTGTCCACCGAACCAGCCTGCAACTCACAGAATGTCAAGAAATTGACATGATGTTACAGAGCCTGAGTGCAGAGCTTCGTACGAGCCTTTCGTATGGGGACTGTACTATGTATCAGCTTCTAATTGACCGCCACAACAGGATTTCCCGTTGTGCAGCCCCAGTAGTCCAAACCCAATCTCCACCTATCAGCCATAGGGTTGGACAACCGACTCGTAAGGCACAAATCCCCACGGTAGAGGGGATTATTACACAAGTATCAGCACTCTACCCGAACGGAGCACGAGTTCCTGATCGAGGAACGGCTCCGAGACAGTACACGTCCGGTTCATCCGGGTATGCACCGCCTCGGCCAATCAACCAAAACGTCACTACTCGATCAGTACCCGTCCCCGTGCCGACACAACAAAACCCCGCAACCCATGATTCCCCAATCCAGGCCCCCTCAATCCAAAACCAGGACCAAAATAGGAGACCCTTCTATTCTATCCCCCCAATAACGCAAAGCATAACCCCTGGAGAACCCACGCGCAACCCCGTGATAAGGCTGCACCTTCCTCCTTCCACGGCCCAAGATGGTCAAACAGAAGAGATAGCTATCCTCCTCTTCCAGAAACCCTAGGGAACATCTTCAGAGCCTTATTAAAGGTCAATGGCATTTCCTTACCCATGGCTAGACCTTCGCCTATCGGCGCAGACTTCACCCGCTTTTGTCAGTATCATCGACATCACGGCCACACCATCGAACAATGCTCCTCGTTTCGAGACATTGTCTACAACCTTGATGAAGAGAGGCGCTTAGACTGGGCCACCATCAGGGAACTCAAAAACAACCTAGCTACAGAATCCCTAGAAGTCAAGCCAACCCCAGAGACCCCCAGCCCTGTAAAAGCCACAACTCAAGACCCAAGGCCAGCCACGAAGGCTCCCTTGGATGAACCAGAGAGCCTAAGCTATGAAATTGTCCACACCATAATAGACGCTGACCACGAAGAGTCACCCAGGATCATCCCAGGTGGCTTAATCTTACCAGCCTCTTCCCCCGTCCTACCAGTCCCCTCCCCCATTCTCCCCAAACCCACAAAGCTCTCTCCCCCTAAAAAACTCCAACCATTATCCCCCTCACCAAATACCGAAAGCCTATACCCATTAAAATAAAACCCCCGAACCACCATTGACGCACTGAACCATCATACTACTAGAGCAGGCAGAATTTTCAATACTGTACCCTCTTATAGACACCCCCTGCCTGAAACAGAGACTGAGGAGCCCCGCACCGGAGATAAGATCGACATCCTAGACCAACTCCAAAAAATCCCCGTGAAAATTTCCATTTTAGAGCTAATCGAAACCTCAGAATACCACCAGCAGGCTCTAAGAATGTTCCTAGAAAGAATCCAAGTCGACCCACAAATCTCTACCCTAGGCGTACCAATAGCTCTAGCCACCGCAGGACTAGGGCCCATCATAACCTTTAGACCTAAAGAAGAGATTCATGATAAGGTCGTTAGCACCTCAACCCTATGCATAACGATTAACCTCGAAGGATACTCGGTGGATAAAGTTCTAATTGACACCGGGGCAGGAGTAAACCTCATATCACTACAAACCTTCGAGCACATTGACGGACGCATAACTACGCTCTTCGAAACAGACACCCGTATATTTGCCTATGACAAAACGGCTCGTCTGGTTCTAGGCTTTAAGGACTTTCGATTAAAGGTAGGGCCGCTAGAAACTAGCGCTAAAGCTTATGTCCTTGAAATGGATTCAAATTATAATATGATCCTAGGACGTAAATGGCTAGCATCCATAAAGGGGGTCTCCTCTCCCCTACACCAATGTTTGAAATTCCCCTTGGGAGGTCAAATAATCAAAATACAAGGGGATGCGATCAAAGGACCTAAATCAAGGTTCGTCGATAATGAAACCATCACTGTAAAAACCAGTAGCCCAAAACCCATAGAAGCCATCATCCACATCTTAGATTTTCCAGCAGATTGGCTAAATCCCCGAAATACTCTCCCTGCTACCTCAAAGGAAAGCCACCCTAGGCTTGAGAACCCTGGCTGGCATATCATGGGGATCATGGGTTACCTTCCCGGGGAAACCCTGGGACACAAAAATGGGATCTTGGACCCCATCGAACTCCCAGCATGGCTAGATAAGAAAGGCATTGGCTCATCCAAGCATCACCCTGAACTAAAGGGAAAATGCGATTGGAGGTTGTACGAACATTTCATAAGAGGAATAATCATAGAGCCCGCCAAAGAGATCGTATACTCCTACCCCCTGGACCCTATCCAGGAAGGAGAGCCAGACTATCTCTCTGGCTCCCTAGAATGGCTATTCCCACACCCTGATAAACACCTGCGCACACACTCACCACCAGACGATAAAACTCCAGCTGACCCAGCCTCCTTTTCTCGCAGTGCTCAAGCATCGCAACAAAGGAACGCCAGCTGCTGGAGAAAAGTCGGTTGAAACACTTTCACCAATCCAGTAGGTTGTAAATAATAAGTGTCTTTTATGTTCAAAAAAAAAAAACAAAACAAAACAACAAAAAAAAACACAAAACAAAAAAAATGGAAACCAAAACCCTAGGATCCCTGTTCGACAAGGATGACTTCACCCCGGCATGGCACCCCTTTAGCGATGACTCCGATCTCTTGAATAGACTACATTGTCTAGCCAGTCAAGCTAAAAGTCCCAACCCTAGTGCCTCGTCCAAAACAGTCAAACCTACTAGGAGTCAAATACCTGACCAGATCATTAGCAACTTAGAAGGGTATAGTAGGGCCATAGTAGGTTTAGAAAAATTTGAATCAATAGCAGTTATAGAAGAACTAGACCTAGATAACATAGAGAACCTAGATGATGGTCTAGGGGTCTTCGAAATCTGTGATGAGGACAATAAAGAAAAAGAGGACCTGTCTAAAGAATTCAAGCAGAGCCTTCAAAGGTTCGATGAAAAGACAGAAGAAGCAGACGAGAAGATAGAGGAGCTAAACCTAGGGACAAAAGCTGACCCCAAAATCATTTCAATTAGCGCAGGACTAAATCACGATGAGAGAGAGGGCCTGGTTAAGATATTACATGAGTAGAAAGACATCTTTGCATGGTCTTACAAGGACATGCCTGGACTCGATACCTCGTTAGTCGAACATCAGTTAATCTTAGAACCAAACGCAAAACCAGTAAAGCGAAAGCTGAGGCGCCTTCATCCCGAGGTGGCCTTAAAAATCAAAGATGAGGTGGACAAACTCCACCAGACTAAATTTATCCGGGTAGTCTTATACCCAAAATGGGTGGCAAATATTGTTCCAGTGTCCAAAAAGGATGGAAAGATCCGGATATGCATCGACTTCAGGGACCTCAATCGAGCGTGCCCAAAAGATGACTTCCCACTCCCACATATTGACCTCCTTGTCGACAACACGGCAGGATATGAGATGCTCTCATTCATGGATGGCTTTTCTGGATACAACCAGATCTGGCTGGCAGAAAAAGACCAAGAAAAGACTTCCTTTACCACACTTGGGGAACTTACTGCTACATAGTGATGCCTTTCGGGCTCAAAAATGCGGGTGCAACATATCAAAGGGCTATGACCTCAATATTCCATGATATGATGCACAAAATAGTAGAAGTATATGTGGATGACATCTTAGTTAAATCTAGAACTCGAATAGGACACACAGACATACTTAGGCAAGTGTTACAGAGATGCAGGGAATATTCACTCAAAATGAATCCAAAGAAATGTCGCTTTGGGGTCTCCTCTGGGAAACTTTTGGGATTCATGGTGAGTAAACG
Organism: Acorus calamus; assembly: GCA_030737845.1. Taxonomy (NCBI): domain Eukaryota; kingdom Viridiplantae; phylum Streptophyta; class Magnoliopsida; order Acorales; family Acoraceae; genus Acorus; species Acorus calamus. The sequence continues at coordinate 11,066,541 of CM060877.1, read as the reverse complement.
GGGGATAGAAATAGATCCGACTAAGGCAAAAGCCATCGCCCAAATGCCCCCACCTAAGAACCTAAAAGAATTGAGGGGGCTCGTAGGAAGGTTGCAATTTATTAGGAGATTTATTTCGTAACACGCTGAAAGATGTCGCCCCTTTTACAAACTATTGAAAGGGGGAGTTAGGTTTAATTGGGATAGTGAATGCCAAAAGGCCTTTGATAATTTAAAAAAGTACCTTCTTAATCCCCCAGTCCTTTCGGCTCCAGTGCCCGGACGACCCCTGCTCATCTATATAGCTGCAACTAAGGAAGCCATTGGTGCAGTGCTTGCACAACACGACGACATGGGAAGAAAGGAAAAGGCCATTTACTACCTGAGTAAAACCCTGATTGAGTACGAAAAAGTCTACCCTCCTACAGAAAAAACTTGTCTAGCTTTAGTATGGGCTTCCCAAAAATTGCGACATTACTTTCTTGCCCACAAAGTCAATTACTTTGCCAAAATGGACCCAGTAAGGTTCCTATTCGAGAAAGCCGTATTAACCGTGCCAAAATGGACCCAGTAAGGTTCCTATTCGAGAAAGCCGTATTAACCGGACGCTTAGCCCGATGGCAAGTACGGTTAAACGAGTTTGACATCACGTATGCCACTCAAAAATCCATCAAAGGGCAAGCCATCGCTAACCACCTCGCTCAACTACCCCTCTCTGATTACGAACCAGTAAAAACTGACTTCCCGGACGAAAAAATATTTGCGCTTATTGAAGAAAAGGATAGAGAGACATGGACGCTATACTTCGACGAAGCAGTCAACCAAAAGGGAAAGGGAATAGGAATAGCACTAATCTCCCCCGAAGGCGTCATTATCCCACAAGCATTTCAGCTTATGTTTAAAGCTACCAACAACTTCGCCGAATACGAGGCCCTGATAGTAGGTTTGAAGTCGGCCCTAACCCTAGGAGCTAAAAATTTAGACATTATTGGGGACTCCCTTTTAGTGATCCGCCAAACTCTTAAAAAATATCAGACTAGAGACCCAAAACTGAAGCCGTACAGAGAACTGGCCATAGTCCTGCTAAAACAATTCCGTGAGGTTTCTCACATTTTCATACCCCGGACCGGCAATATTCTTGTAGATTCTCTAGCCTCTTTAGCCTCATCGCTCACCTTCCCCTTATGTAGAACATCTGAAACAGTCACTATCCAAAGACTGGAAGCACCAGCCACCGAACTCTGTGACTATAAAACTTTAGATCCCCTTAAAAGGAACCAAACCAACAAAAATGCTAGTACCACGGAAATCCTAACCCTTGAACTAGGGGATATCGATGACGGAAATCCCTGGTACTTTGACATAAAAAATTACCTTGAAAACGGTTCATTCCCAAGCTACGCTACTAGCAACGACCAGAAAATAGTTAAGAGGGTGGCGGTCAAATACTGCCTCCGAGGGGGGATCACATGGGAGGGACCCTATGTGATCACCCATGCCTATTCCGGGAATGCCTACCGCCTGGTAGAAGCCGAAGGAGTCGAGGTTCTAGGTTTTGGAACGCACTTTATCTAAAGAAATTCCATGCATGAATAGCTTTCAATACTTAAGAACTATTATTCTTCCTTCCTGCGATTTCCAGCGTTTAGTACTTGATGATAGAATTATAAGACTCTCAAAGATAAACTCATATCTATTTGGACACATCTCTGCCAAATCATGCCGTTTCCTTCACACACGTATAACTGGACTAGATTCACCTGAAAGAAGAGAAATTGCCTACCCCGTAGACTGGGACAATTTAAAACCCCTAAAGCAAAACATCCCTTATTTCCGCCCCACTCGTATTAACCCTAGGTCAAAATGAGGAGTTACCTAGACCTGGCATATATCCCAAAAATGGCTCTGGCACTATACAAACACTTCTAGAGGGGAAGCATGAAAAGAATCGGGGTGAAAAACAGAAGAGCCCCCCCCTCAAATAAAAAAAAATCAGGCAATGAGAGGCCAACAAAAGAAAAATAACACCCAAGTGAACGGGTTAAACTCTCTATTTTAGCAGGCTTTCACGCCTTTACGCACGGTATACGCTAGACAACGGCTATACCAGTACAGGTCCAAACAATGGACTGTACTTTCCATCCAAAATAAAGAAGTGATAAAAAAAGAAAGCCAGAGGGACCTAGAAAGTAAGACATGTACTAGACTGGGTCAATTCTAAAATATTGCCCAAAAGGAAGATATTACTCTTACCCCATCCCCCCCCCTTTTTTTCTATTTCGCAATGGGATTCTAAATTGAACTACGTCTACCGGGAAAGGTGAAATTTTGACCAAAGGTAGATCATTTCTAGATTTACAACTACACACACTCACATGAGTTCACTTAGAAACTTGCTTGTCCAAGGGAAGCTTATTTGACTCGACTCTTGGTACACTCATGGATTTTTCAGCATGTTTAGAATAATACGATTAAGCATTTGAAAACCGTGAACCTAGAAAAATCGACACCTAAGGCTTATACCGTTCAAATACAATCCTGGTTTGGACATGGGTGACCACAAGGGCTCCTCCACAGGGACTTGATGGCATTTTTTACTTCAGAAAGTCGAGAACATTACCTTTTCACGTAAGAAACCATTGAAGAACTAAAATGCCCCCTTATGCCAACTACACTTACGCATAAGCTTGCATTTTTCTTTTCCAAAACACCTTGGCGTCCGATTTTCTTGGAATATTAAAGTTGACCCCCCGTACATAAATATTAAAATTGTCCCCACTCATTTCGTGCCCTTGCCGCACATTCCTGAGAAGAAATTGTCCCACCTTTACACACACTTAAGAGTTTTTCTCACGCACTTGGAATCCCTTCCTTGCATACTAAAGCATGGTCTCCCACACTTTACTTTCTTGCATTATCTTTTCCATTTCACCTTCAGATGGATTGTAGCTCTTGATAATTCAAGCAAGAAGGGCTCGAAAGTCAGTGCAGGGGTGCAATCTGGATAGATTTAACACTTGGTCCATGGAAGGAATATTTTTATAGGCCCCGAAGGTTGAAACGGTCACAAAGGCTTTCAGCGGCAGCAACAGACAGGAGCAGCAGAACCAAATTGCCCCAGGCAGGGGACGGCTAAACTCGACTAGCCGCCCCCCACTAGGCGGCTTGTGTAAGGCAGGGGGCGGCTAAACTCGACTAGCCGCACCCCACTGGGCGGCTAGTTTACACTAGCCGCCCCTGCCCTTTGTTTCAGGTGAGGATGCCCCAGGCAGGGGGCGGCTAAGCACAACTAGCCGCCCCTAACTGGGCGGCTAGTTTACACTAGCCGCCCCTTGCCTGCACCTATTTCAGTTATGTCAGTCCATGTCCAATCAACTCTTCAACACTTCTTTACCTATTAAGATCAATTCTTCTCAAAACCTGCATGTACACATTTCATACACATATTCATACACAAAACCTGTATAGATACCATGCTAAAACAATTATATATCAAAACCCTACACCATCCATGAATTAAACATATAAAAACACCAAAATCACCCATCCACGAAATACGCGTTTGTCTAAATAAAGGAAGCTCTTTAAATACCTAAACATCCATGCAAATTATTCTAAACCATGCATACAAACGAGAAATTAAATTGTCCCACCAAAACCATAAACATAGATTGTTTTTCTAAACCTAAGAGAGCGTAAAAAAAAAAAGAATCTTCTCCTCCAAGAGCTCCAAAACTCCAAAGTCTTGAGCTATACTTCACTGAAATAATCACCTGAGTCAAAACAAAAAAAGTAAAGCATGAATTCCTCGCACATATACCATTCTTCTACCTAAAACCAAGACACAAAGAAGCTATACCTCGGCGTATCATCATCCGCTGGAGGCTGAGTAGGAGGAACATCCTGGCTTAGTTGAGAAGGGAGCGGTGGCCGAGGAGAGGACTAAACCTCTGGAGCGTCAGGAGCGGCAGGAGTCTCAAACCGAAGACGCAGCCCTCGCATATATTCCACGACTCCGAGACGCTGAAGGACGAGAAGCACGGCTGAAGGTGGCCCCAGTAGCCAAGGAAGCCAAGATAGAATGGTCAGGCTCAAGCGGAAGAATGTCGAGGTCCGCCTCTGTCATAAAGCCCCCTCCAACCAATTTCCCCCTCATAGTCGCCTCCCAAAGATGGACTTGCTGCATATCTCTATCTCTCCTCTCCAATCTCTGTCGGAGGCGACTCTCTGTCCCTCTAGCCCGATCCTCGGCGGCCCTCAACCTCTCCTCCAACTCCCGCGCCCTCACCTCTGATGCCCTGAGCGCCTCTCGGTCCCTATCCCCGGCCACCTGGAGCGAACGAACCAAGTCCCCCATCAAACCTCTAGGAATGCCCGCTGAAGCCTCCAACTCCGACACCCTCATCTGGAGGGAGTCCCTCTCACGGCCTAGGGTAATGAACCCCTCCTCTCTCAAAGCCATCATGGACCTCAGCCAGTCCGTCTCCTCCTCAGCCCGAGAAGCCCTACCCCTCGCCTGGCCCAGCTCCATCCATATGGCCGTCAACTCGCTTCGGGCCGCATCCAACTCCCTCGTCAGTTTGAGCTCCTGCTCGAAAACCATAGAAGGAGGAGGGGCGGAAGAAGAGGAAGCATCGTCGGCCCTGGTCCTGCAAGCGTCCTCTCCGTACCCGCAACACCTCTATCTGCCTGGCCCGCGCTTGGAGGTGCTCATTGGCGGTCTTGAGCCTCTTCTCCATCTCATTCAACTCAACCTACAAAAGCAAATACCATTCAGAAAATATTCAAGCAAAGGAGAACGAGGAAGTGAAGGAGGGTTTCCAAACTTACGTAGGCATCCAGAATCTCCTCCTCCATCGTCCCGAGGATACCCGCATACTCCTGACGATACCAAGCTAGGTATTTGTCACTCGAAGTCACCTCAGAACGGCGCTCCACCAAGACGCCTCGGCTCATCCATCTCACCACATATGTAGCGTAATTCCGTGGGAGGTTCGTGTCCCGAGGAATCCCAGCCACCGGAATCGAGGGGCGCCGCGGCAGAGGATCGGGCACCCACTGATGATAGCCAAGCTGGCGGACGACCCGGCTGATCGCATGGAACATGACCTCATTGAAATAGATCAACCAGACGTCTCGCGCCAGAGCCTCGGGAACCTCCTCCGAGTAAGGCCTCCACGTCATCTAAAAAAGCATCGAAAGATAGGAAGAGTGCTTAGTCAAAAGAAAACCAAATACAAGCCAAGGAAATTCAAAGAAAAACTTATACCTCTTCCTCCGACAAGACGCGGAAGGCCTCTCGGAAGTGGGCAAGGTGGTGCAAGCGAGAAGACCCCCGGGGTTCCCATCTCATAGCCCAAGGGAGGGCATGATCAAACGGAGCCAAAGTCGGGCGATCGATGGCGAAATGCTTGTACCCGAAGACCTAGCAAAGCAAGAGGGAAATTATCATAATCAAAGTGAGCTAAACCAAGAAGAAGACACTTACCACTTACACATACTTGAAGAAATGGTGCGAAGCCGCCGAGGTTTTTTCCCCCGGCCCTCTTGACCATCTTCGAGAGCTCCGCGAATAGATGGGCAAGCACTGCCGCTCCCCAAGCATAGCGCCCCATACACTCCAGGTCCCTCATCAGCAGGAGAGAATGAGAAGAAACCTTGTCGGAGGCCGTCGAGAAGAGGACCCGGTCGAAGAAGTAAAGAAAGAACGCCCTCAACTCCCTCCGTGCCCTCTGTGGGCATGCAGCCACCTCTCTCGCCTCAATCATCACCCGCCTCCTCTCGAAGCTAGCTGCAGCTTCGCCCTTCTGACACTCTGTAAAGGAACCGAGGCCATACTACCCTGAAAGCCTCCCCAAAGGGATCCGGTTCAGCCTCCGCTCCCGCTCCACGAACTCCCATTCCCCGATCAGCTCTCGAAAAAGCCCCCTGTAGTCCGCAAGGGTGGCCGCAATCACTGCCTCCCCCAAGACCGGAAGGCCAGTGATCCGATGGACGTCCTCGAGCGTCGGCATAACAGCGCCAGTAGGGAGGATGAATGTACAACTCTCCGGGTCCCATCTCTCCGCCAATGCCTCCACATATGGGCGATGGACGTGGAAATGCTCGATCAAAAAGTAGGAGCGGAAGCCCGTGTCACGCCCCAGGGCGGCCGTCCCCGAGACGTGGCAATAATATAATATCAGCTATCATAACAAGAGGTCAACAATGACTCCAATAAACAACACACAAGGCTAATGAAGCAATGACAACTGATAATACAACTGAAAAGCGGAAGCATAAACTATCAATAAGTCTGTAAACTGAAAATATTATTACAGACTCGAATACACAATCACTGTCCTGTGAGAGCCAAGTCTAGCCAATAAAATACAACAAGTGCCACACGCACGAATTACCAATACACAAGACTCTAGGACTGCTGACAGCCTCGCACTCGCCAATCCGCCGGACAGAATGTTTCCACGCACGCAAGACCACGCCAAAGGGAAACTCCAGCTCCACGCCCAACAACGCCCCTGTAAAAGAAACAGTATGCGAGGGGTGAGCTACAAGCTCAGTGAGTGGTCGGAAACCGAACACCACTATAACAATTTAATGTTAAGGCAATTTCCTTTCAAGGAAAGACATGGGTTGAAATCCAATGGATAAGAGGGTCACACGGCGGTGCAACCCGTCTCACCCACTCCCTCACTCCCGAAGGGAGACTCTTGGGACTCTTGGGGAGAGACCATACCGTTTGTCAAGGAGACGCGGAATTACTGGTCTAAACAACACTATTGTGATCATCTACATAGAGATAGTTGTTATCGATATCTCTCAACATCGATACTTAACCAGACCCAACCAATATGGGAACGGGTGAACAAACCAATGGGTCACATAGCAACGTGACTTAATACATTCATCGCCCCGACCCTTAAGGGGGAGCTCCAAAGAGACCCGGGGACAAACGAGGGTTAACCATAACACCACGTGTTACTGGTTAACGAGACACAACGCATCCATCTGCTACGAGGTAGAGATATACTTTGATACCTCAAGCGTCAGAAGTAACAAACCCAGAGTATACTCGACGGGTATTTGGGTCACGTGGCGACGTGACAACAACTCATCCTCACCCTAGCCCCCCGTGACTAGGGACTTTTGAAACGAACTCAGTTGCTCTACACCCATCGTCATCCGGTAGCCCTCTCCCGGGGAGCCTCTACCTGGTAGCCTCTCCATGACCGCTATCTCTACCATATGGGCGCACCAATAGGTGTCATAAATACGTCTAGGAGCACCCCACAGGACAACTACGAGCCGGGCAGCTTCAACACGGATCCGACGAAGGGGAGAACGACTTGAAGCCCGAAATATCACTTGGTAGCTCTCTCCCGTGCAGCCTCTACCTGTCGGCCTTCCATGATCAGTACATTCCCTAGATGTGTACCGCGGTACGCATCGGTAGCACCTACAAGTGGTGGCACCCTACAGGACAGCTTCTATGTCGGGTAGCTTCGACTCATGACGATGTCAGGAGGAAGCACCTTGCGTTCGCAATGCGAACCCTATGGGAAAGCCAACTACCCTTGGTACTTACACACATATATCGATGATATCGAATACTCTTGTATTCCCACACGGAGGCGTCACTCGAACGCGAGGACTATCTCTACACTCATGTAGAAAAGCCAGGGGCATAACCCAATAGGCGGTTCAGACACACGCCTGGCACGGGTAGGCCCAAGTTACTACCGTAGCTATCGGTTTAACAAAACCGAGGCCTCGATGAATTCTTCAGAATTCGATACGAATGCATCACTCGGATGCAAGGGTGATTACATCGCTAGCGCTTTAACTAATAGGGTACGACCCGACCGCGGGTCATACCCTCGCCTATTACGGATAGGCCAAATTAGTTAACATGCGCACATATATATATATATATATAAGGAGAATCATAACATGATAATATGTGCCACATGCACAATAATATATATATATAACTATAGGGGTACTCCCTAACATGGATTTACATCATAAACAACAAATCATACAATATGCATACAAGGTATGACCCACTTAAACATGCTTATAAGGCCATAATCATACAATCACACAAAATATATCATAGCATTCGTTGGTTATCACCAACTTGAGAGGAAAGGGTCAAGCGCGATCTCGCGCACTAATCGGTGCATACTAATTTTCTCAAGCGCACCTGAGTCTAGTAGGAACTACATCTACTTACTCAGTTTGCGTAAAGAGGGAGGGCGAGAGAGAGGGAAAGTCTCATCCTCTCCGGAAAGGCTGGTCATAGTTTTGCCCCAACAGATGGGTGCAACAACTACACCATTCCTCCAGTCTAATCATAAGGGAAAATATTAGTACGCATTCGGTTATTAACCCAAGGTTTGACATGCTGGATATTACTCATATAGGGGAGGAGTATTACAATACTACCTAAGGCATGCATATTCTATACATCCATACACTCATTTGAAAATATATGCCCAAAACACAAGGGGCACATGAAAACACATTTATTCAAACATGAATGCATATATAAGCAAGTATAGGGTAGAATAGGGGTTCTACACAATATACGAGCTATACAACCCTAACATGCAATATCTAGCATATTTAGGGGTTGAGATGCCCCAAGGATGCACAATGCACGGCGGTGTGCATCGAGCGCATCCCAAGTGTTGGATCGAACCACTCACCGATACCCGGATCGACGCGCATTCCATCCGACGAGGTCTGCAAGGTAAGGGTATCAGTAGGGGTGAGTATAACCACAGACAAACACATAAAAATACTTAAAATATACTAGAAATGTCAAAGACTCATATACGCACGCATACGGGCTCGCACGCATGCAAGAACGCGCGTACGCACGCATATCCGAGCACCCCGACACCTACCCGAACCCCCGGGCAGCCACACGCGTGGCCCCCGCACTCATACGCACGCATGCGCACACGCGCACGCGGCCTCGCACACCCACGGCGCGCTGCTGCGCGCCCAGGCGCGCTTCCGCGCACGCCCGCGCGCAGACGAGCGCCTAATCCCGCGCGCACGCACGCGCACTCCCGCGCGACCCAGCGCGCGCCCGCACCCCGCGCACACCCGCGCGAGCGCTCGCGCGTGCGGACCCGCGCGCCCAGCCTCCAAAAGCTTCACCTATGCCCCCCACATGCACCCAAACACAAACACCCCACATGCAAGCCCTCCCAAGCACCCTTATATGCTTAAGAACCACAAAAAGAAGAGGGAAAACTCACCAAAGGAGAGGGGGGAAAGGAAAGGAAAGGGGGGCGTAGGGGCTCGCAAGCGCACCCTCGGCCACCCCAACCGCAACCACCGCAACCACCACCTCTTCCTTGCTCTTCTTCTTCATTGTGGCATTACAACAAACACATGGGGGGCTGCTGTCCAAAGGGGAGGGGAAAACAAGAGGGGGAGCTTGAGGAAGATGGATTAAGAAGGGAGGATAACAAAGCACAACAACAACATAAACACACCTTTTCCACTCCTTTTTGATCTTCTTCTCCACCACCATCACCTCCTCCACCCAAAACACATACAAAAGGGGGGCTGGACCAGAAAAGAGAGGAGGAGAGACCCAAAGTCGTGCACATTTGGGGATTAAATAAGCAAAGGTCGAGTAAATGACCAAGTCATCCTCGGACTTAAAACCTCTGCGCAGCCTTCACTTAAATGGCCATAACTTCCTCAATACAGCTCAGAATTGCACGATTCCAGTGGCATTTGAAAGATAAGACGATTATCTACAACTTTCATGTTTACACCCAGATCAAATAACCTCTCCAGCTATTCCAAAATCTAGGCTAAACATCTTACAGGGCTGCTGCCTGGATTTCTCAACTTCGGGGTATACTCGGAAAAATACCCATAACTTTTAATATACGAATCCAGTTGATCCAATTCCACTTCTATATGGAAGCTATCGCCAAACTTAACATCTCATAATAATATCGGATTTTTATCTCTTCGTCTTGGATTTTAACAAAATCAAATCCAAATATCAATCCGAAAGTGTATAATTCCAAAAACGTTATCGGAATTAAACGAAAATTTTATGGGCAGTATTAAACTGTACCAAGACCCATAATATGCAGTTAGATTTATTAATCAGAGTCTTCAAACCCTAGCAGATAGCTAAAGTCAAAATTTTAGCGACTCCGATCGAAATTAGGACTCTAAATGACACATGCCTAACAGCCCGCCCCATCCACTAAGCTCCTCTCCTCCTGCCCCAAGGCATCATACCACCTCTTCGTCCCGTGCCATAAAGCCCGGATACGACTCGGCCGCTACAAACAAAGGAAGAAGAGATGGGTTAGTTAAGATTGCAATCAAGAGGTGAGAATCCAAAATCTATGAATTCATTTTAAACCATGCTTAGCAAAGTAAAACTTCCATATACTAAAATAAAAGACCGAAGCATGAAAATAAGAAACTACATATGACCACGCATGCAAACAAAAATATATCATCCCACCGTGGTCACCACTCACACTCTTTCTTGCATCACGGCCTATCATGCTTATGTACTTTCCCTAAACACGCCTAAAACATATAGAAAGCACTTGAACCCATGAAATGCATGCATACAATTTCTCATGCTCTACCACGATCAAACACGTACGAAGTCATATACACGTAGAAAACTATCGCATGCTAGCCATATCACTTCTCTCTCCTTTATATGCATATAACAAACATGGATATATATATAGAAATTACCCCCTCCCTACAAAAAACAAACCCATACAGCATGCTTATACATCCCACCGTGATTAGCTTATACACCAAGCATGCTTATTAAAAATACACATACACAAGTACGCTAAATCATTTATTCATACCACCAAGACACATACATATACACCAAAGTAAAAGGCTAGGAACATACCACGGCCCGTGTGGACCCAGGAGCGTCCACCTCGGCCTCATCAGGATCGTCCATCCCATCGTCATCCCCCTCCTCTTCATCCTCCTCGAACACGGCCTCCTCGGCCTCAGCACCAACACCGGTCTCCGTATCCCCGGTGCCCATACCCTCGGCCTCCCCGGCCTCATCCCTAACCTCTCCAGTCCCCTCCACTCTCCCCGCGCCGGAGATAAACTCCGCAAAAGCCCCCATAGCCCTACTTTCCTCCTCCTCAGCCCTGGCCTCCGTGGCCTCCCTGTCCAACATCCCAACGAGGGCATCCAACAACGCCCTCACCTCCTCGCTAACTCCCTCGACCCCTACCGCCTCGGTTGCACCCTCAATCGATTCTCCAACCCCCGAAACCACCCCCTCGACCGCCACCCGTCGATCCCCACACCTTCTCTTGCGTGTATAGCCTATCATACTTCCCCCTACCTCCGGGACAGCCCCCGAAGGCAAATCCCCGACCTCACCCACGCCGATGTCCGCCGGTGGCATCTCCGTCGTACCCGTACCCTCTCCCACGGCCTCGACCTCCGGCCTATCGCTCTCCGATGATGAAGAGCTTGGGCTACACTCTCCACGAGCCACCAGTGGTCATTTTCCCCTCGAAACGATCGCCTTCGACCTCGTCATCTTCCTTGATTTAAAAAGAAAAAGGAGAACCCAAACCTAGGGTTTCGAAATCAAGAGAAAGAGAAAGATTGAGGTCGAAATGGAGGAAAGAAAGGCAAAGAAATCAGGGTTTTTGAGTTTGAAACCGAAGAGAAGAAGAGAGGAGGGAAGAGAAACCGTTTTAAAACGTATGGAGAGAGAGAGGGTCTTTTCGGTTATAAGGGACCCAGTCTAGGGGCGGCTACACGCGAGTAGCCGCCCCCTCTCGGGCGCCTAGTTAGCACTAGCCGCCCCTCCCAATTTCTCCGTTTTCATTAAAAACCCCTTTCCAATCACTTTTCTGCCCTAAATTCCAAGGTTCTCCATACCAAACAGCCATGTATTGGTTTATTTCCAGACACTACTTGATCAAACACGACTTTCCTGAAGTTTTGCCGCACTTTCAGTAACATTCAAATTCAAATTTCTTCAGTTCTGGTTCTTTTCCAGAGTTCTTATCCTTCAGATGATCCAATTCACCCAACTCAACTTTTACTTGCTTTCTGTCGGCGATATCCCCTCCTTGCTGAGTTTTCCCAAGCACGGGAACGGTAGGCACGAGGAAACTGACGCTGGGCTGCTCCACGCAAGATAGCTAAGAACCCCGACCGCGGGTTGGATCACTCACCATTTACTTTTCCCCGCCATCCACCTGGATCATCCTTTCGGCTAAAAATTCTAAGTCAAGACCTAGCCTCTGACAGTCTAAATCAACTCCCCGAATAGTACTGTTCATGTTGGCATAAACTCTTGAAGGTCGGACCGGCCAAAATAGGGGTATCTTTCCTTATCATCAGTCGAAGTCTTTCCTGCTTCGCACAAAGACTCCGTCCGATGAGGAACAATTGTAGATACCCCAATTTTGACCGTCCAGAGAGACAGAAATACTTCAAGTAACACACGGAATATCCCACAGTTGGACATGCAAGTAGAGAACCAAAGGTTCGGTGAACCTAAAACCTAACCCTAGCCTTGACCTGAACCTAAACCGGAAACCCTAACCCTAACCCTAAGACCCAAAAAACCCTAAGTCCTTGGCTAGGGGCGGCTAGACCTAACTAGCCGCCCCATACCAGGCGGCTTGTTAGCACTAGCCGCCCCCCTGGCCGACTTTGGACCAGTTCCCTGGATGGGACAAAAGCAGTATTAAATGCTGATCATTGCGGCGGGTCGTGACCTTTAGCCGCCCTCTCTTGGCCGGATCAACCCAAGTAACCGACCCAAGCCACCGCTTGTCAGAGATGGGATGTTTGGCAGGTCATGATAGGGGCGGCTACGAGGAAGTAGCCGCCCCATCCTGGGCGGCTAGTGGGAACTAGCCGCCCTTCACCTGGTCTCTGACAGAAGAACGAGTGAATTAATGAGGGGTCTAATCAAAGCCAACCCACTCCATTACCCCCGAGATATTTCCCTGCCTCTCTTTTACTATAAATAGAGGAGGTCCCAAGCACAAAAAAAACATCACCAATCAACATCTTCAACCCACCATCCTCACCTGATCAATCCCTTCCACCACTAGAAATCCCAAGAGAGAGAGAGAGAAAGAGAGAGCCCCTTTTGTGAGAGAAATACCCATTTCCCTACATAAAATACCCTCTCATTCCACCCTCCCTAGCTTAGCCTCTGCCCAAAACCAAACCCATTTCCTACCGAAGTTCTGCCCAAACCAGACCAGACCTAGGACGGCTAAGCCCTAGTAGCCGACCCTCACCAGACGGCTAGATCCAACTAGCCGCCCCCTATACACACCCCATTTGCACCCCTATGTCCCAAGACTCCTTTAGTCAAGCCCCGGAAGCAGAATAGGATTATCTGTTTTTCACCTCTGTGTACGGTATATCCGTGTCTCAGAGCAGAGACCCCACAAACTCCCCACGTAGTAGATCAAATCCAACCCAACCTTTTCCTGCTTTTAGAAAAAGCAGGCGGCGATCACACAAACCCCTGAATCCTCTTGAGACGCTATCGGGAGCCTCAACCAAGAACGACATCCTCACCCTTCCGAGAAGACGATCGACTGAGCCCGCCAGGGCACGCATCCGATCCGAATCCCGAAGAACCCCCACACACGCACGCGCACACCCCGCGCACCCCGCCGGATCCCCACCTCCGACACACACCACCCACACTTTGGGGGAAGATTCCGACGATACCGACACCCCCGACACCAATGCCTCGGCTCCCATTCATGGGCCATGTGCTAACAATTTGGGGAGAGGCACGCCTCCAATACGAGAATGAGAACAACTGGGTACTGCACAACATGTTCACACTAACCCTACGCGCAGGAGCCGAAGACTGAAGCGTTAGCCCACCTGGGTCTCCCTATAACAGCAACTACCCCTCAGAGGAGACGGCCGGGACCCTGAACTCAGCAAACAATCATATGGAGCCCAATCTGATTGCCTTCCTCCCCCATGAAGTCACAAATGCCGGAGCACGCTCCACACCCCTCGCAATCACTGCCATACTCGGAGGAAGAGAATTCAAGCATATTCTCATCGATACAGGAGCGAAAACTAATGCTCTCACATATCCTGCCTACCAGAAGCTAGAAGGCAGAGTCCCTAGACTGGAACCCTCGGTGAATTTATCCATGCCTTCGACAGCACGTGCAAGAACGCTTGCGGACTAGTCACGCTCCCACTAAAAATCGACCCGGTCTTCACCATCGTCAACTGCATGGTAATGAACATCCGATCACCCCACCCCCATATCGTCAGAAGAACATGGCTCAACAGCATCGAGGCCGTTTCATCCATCCGACACCAATGCCTTCGCTTCCCGTACCGCGGACAAGTGATATCTAATTGGGGAGAAGCACGTTTTAATGATAAACGGTCCAAAATTGGAGTGTCTGTGCCATGCGCATCCAGCTAGAAGTGCTCGCATGTTGGCAACCAGGATCGACGAAGAACTACTTCTGCAAGGGAGACCCCTGAAGAGGCTCAGGGAAGAGGAATTCGGAAACAAAGGACCGCCACCGGACATCTGTTTGCCATCTAAGATAAGTCGACGCGAAGAAGCGGCACCAACTGCAAACCGGGAACTGATCCCCCCGGGTAATCCCCCACTATCATCATCCTGTACATATTTGTCTACAGCTTTCCTAAAATAAAAAATAAAAATCAAAACATTTATTTACCAGTCTTCGCTTTCATCATCCATATACATATTTGTTTACATGCTTTTCTAAGAAACCGAAATACAAAAAAATATACGCTAATCAGCTCTCATTCCCCAACCTTGAACATATTTGTTTCCAGCTTTACTTCCACCTTTCTTTAAAATAAAACAAAAATGTTTTCCAAGCTTTATTTCCACGCTTTCCTACAAACAAAATGTTTTTCAAGCCTTATTTCCATGCTTTCCTACAAACAAAAATGTTTTCCAAGCTTTATTTTCATCCTTTCCTACAAACAAAAATGTTTTTCAAGCTTTATTTCCATGCTTTCCTACAAAAAAATGTTTTTCAAGCTTTATTTCCATGCTTTCCTACAAACAAAAATGTTTTCCAACCTTTATTTCCATGCTTCCTACAAACAAACGTTTTCCAAGCTTTATTTTCATACTTTCCTTCGAATAAAAATGTTTTACAAGCTTTCTCTCCATGTTTTCCTTCAAACCAAAATATTTTACAAGCTTTGTTTCCATATTTTCTTTAAAACAAAAATGTTTTCCAAGCTTTACTCCCATGTTTTCCGCAATACGAAAGATTTATTTACTAACTCATCCTCTTTTAGAACCATATGTATATATCTATTTTCGCGCTTTCAAAGAAATATATAAAACTATTAGATGAGAAAAGATTAAGAGCGGCAGACCATGCCCAGGCCTACCAAAGAAGGGTGGCAAGGGCATTCGAAAAGAAAGTAATAGAAAGAAATTCAAAATCGGGGAGTTAGTACTCAAGCAAATCATGCCATCAATGCAGCCTCACCCAAAAGGAAAGCTGCAGCCCACATGGGAAGGACCCTATGTGATCACCCATGCCCACTCCGGGAAAGCCTACGGCTTGGTAGATGCCGAGGAAGTCGAGGTTTCAGGTTCGTGGAATGCACTTAATCTGAAGAAATTCCATGCGTTAAAAAAATTCAATATTTGATAAATATTATTTTTCCTTCCTGCAATTTCCAGCATTTAGCACTTGATGATAGAAATATAAGACTCTCAAAGATAAACTTGTCGTTATTTAAACTCATATCCGCCAATCATGCCACTTCCTTCACACACGTATGACTTAAGGATTGGTTCACTTGATAGAAGAAAAATTGTCTTCCCCGTAGATTGGGACAATTTTAAACCCCAAAGCATCCCTCCCTTATTTCTGCCACTACTCGTATTAACCCAAGTTCATGATGAGGAGTTGTTTCGACCTAGCATATGTCCCAAAAACTGGCTCTGGCACTATACAAACACTTCTAGAGGGGAAGCACGAAAAGAATCGAGGTGGAAAACAGAAGAGCCCCCCTCTTAAATAAAAAAATTCAGGAAATGAGAGGCCAAAAAAGAAAAATAACACCCAAGTGAACGGGTTAAACTCTCTACTTTAGCAGGCTTTCACGCCTTTATACACGGTATATGCTAAACAACGGCTATACTAGTACAGATCCGAACAAGCAGGTTGTATTTTTAACCCAAAATAAAGAAGTGGTAAAAAGAAGAAAGCCAGAGAGACCTAGAAAGTAAGACATATGCTAGATTAGGACAATTCTAAATATTGCCCAAAAGGAAGATATTACTCTTACCCCATTCCCCCCTCACCTTTTATTTTTGCAAAAGGTTTTTTTTTAAAAATTGGACTATGTCTGCTGGGAAAGGCAAAATTTTGACCAAAAGTAGACATTTTCTATGATTATAACTGCACACACTTACATGAGTTTATTTAAAGACTCGCCTGTCCAAAGGAAGCTTATTTGACTTGATTCCTGGTACATTTATGGATTTTTCAGCATGTTTAGAATAATATGGTCAAGCATTTGAAACCATAAACCTAGAAAATCGACACCCAAAGCTTATACCTTTCAAATACAATCCTGGTTTGGACATAAGTGACCACAAGGGTCCCTCTATGGGGACTTGATGGTATCTTTTACTTAGGAGAGTTGAAAACATTGCCCTCTCACATAAAGAACAATTGAAGAGTTAAAATGCTCCCTTATGCCACTCACACTTACGCATAAGCTTGCATTTTCCCTTTTAAAAACACTTAGGCATTAAATTTCCTTAAAATATTAAAATTGACTCCCTGTACCAAGACTAAAATTGTCCCCATTACACTCGTTTCATGGCCTTCCACACATGCTTGCGAAGAAATTACGCCCACTCTCACACGTACTTATGATTTTTCTTCTCTTACGCACTTGGAATCCCTCCCTTGCGTACTAAAGCATGATTTTCCGCACTTTACTTTCTCACATTAGTTTTTCATTTACCTTAAGATGGATTATAGCCCTAGATGATTCAAGCAAGAAGAGCTCGAAAGTCAGTGCAGGGGCACAGTCTGTACGGATTTAACACTTGGTCTATGGAAATGATGTTTTTATAGGTCTTAAAGGTTAAAACACTTGTGAAGACTTTTAGTAGCAGCAGACAGAGATAGCAGAACCAAACATTGCCCCAGGTAGGGGGCGGCTAAACTCGACTAGCCGCCCGTCATCAGACAGCTAGATGTGACTAGCCGCCCCTACCCCCTTCTTTGTTTCAGGTAAAAAGCCCCAGGTAAGGGGCGGCTAAACAAAACTAGCCGCCCCTCCCTGGGCGGCTAGTTTGAACTAGCCGCTCCCTGCCTGCTACCCAAAAACCTGCTGACAGTCCCATTCCTTTCAACTCTTCAACTCCTTTGATACCTAAGAAAGACATTCTCTTCCAAAACCTACATACACGCATTTCATACACATATTTGTACGCAAAACCAGTACAACTACGATTTAAATAGCAACCGAAACCAAAATCATACACCAAACCATACATCCATTCATCCACCCATAAAGCCTTATGAAATCATTCCACATATATGACCGAATTAAAACCAACAAAACTAAATTAAAAATGCCCATGTTTGTCCATACACCAAAAAGAGAAGGGAAAATTGTTCATAAAAAGGAGAATTCAGATCTACTTAAACCCAAAGAAAGTTTTAAAGCGAATAAACTAGAGATAAGTGGATAGGAGTCCGTCCAAAGCTTCCATCTAAATGTCTTGAGCTATGCATCACCGAAATATCACCTGAGTCAAAAAGAGAAGAAGAAAAGCATAAATTCCTTGCATATATACTATTCTTCTATCCAAAACCAAGACACAAGGAAATATACCTCGGAGTATTATCATCGTCTGTGGGAGGCTGAGTAGGAGGAACATCCTGACTTGGCTGAGAAGGGAGCGGTGGCTAATGAGAAGACTGGACCTCTGGAGCATCTGGAGCGGCAGGAGTCCTCTCGAACGGAAGATGCGGCTCTCGCATATATCCCTCGACTTCGAGATGCCGTAGAGGGGCGAGAAGCACGGCTGAAAGTGGCCCCGATAGTCAAGGAAGCCGAAATAGAATGTTCAGGCTCGAGAGGGAGGAGGTCGAGGTCCGCCTCGATCATAACCCTCCGCCGACTAACTTTCCGTGCGTGGTGGCCTCCCAAAGATGGACTTGTTGGATATCGCGGTCCCTCCTCTCCAACCTCTGGCAAAGGCGACCCTCCATGTTTCTCGATCGGTCCTCGGCCGCCCTCAACCTCTCCTCCAACTCCCATGCCTTCGCCTCTGATGCCCTGAGCGCCTCTTGGTCCCTATCCCCGACTATCTGAAGACTAGAAATGCTTGATCCTCCATCCCGTCGTCATCCCCCTCCCCTTCATCATCTCCCTCTTCCTCGAGCATGGCTCCTCAGCCTCAGTCTCAGCACCAGCCCCCATTGCTCCCATACCCTGGCCTATGGCCTCCTCGGCCTCCATCCCAACACCACCGGTCTCCTCCATGCCCACCGCACCAGAGGCCAACCCCTCGAACACACCTATGGCCCTTCTCTCCTCCTCCTCAGCCCTGGCCTCTATGGCCTCCCTATCCAACATCCCAACAATGGCATCCAACGATGCCCTCACATCCTCACTAACTCCCTTAGCCCCTATCCCCTCGGTTACACCGTCGACCGGTCTTTTGACTCCGAAACCACCTCTTCGACCACCGCCGGTCGATTCCCACGCTTCCTCTTGCGTGTATATCCTATCATACTACTCCTAACCTCCGGGGCAACCCCCAACCTCATCCACGCCGGTGCCCACCAACGGCACCTCCGCCGCACCAATGACTTCCCCCACGGCCTCTACCTCTGGCCTATCGCTCTCCGATGATAAAGAGCTCGGGCTATGCTCTCCACGAGCCACCCGTGGTCGTTTTTCCCTCGAAGCAATCGCCTTCAACCTTGTCATCTTCATTGGATTGAAAAGAAAAGGAGAACCCAAAACTTAGGGTTTCGAAATCAAGAGGGAGAGAAAGATCTAGGTTGAAATAGAGGAAGAGAAGGCTAAAAAATCAAAGTTTTTTCGGTTTAAAACGGAGAAGAAGAAGAAGAAGAAGAGAGGGAAGGGTAACCATTTTGAAACATATAGAGAGAGAAAGAGGGTCTTTTCAGTTATAAGGGATCCAGTTATGTAGCGGCTACCCGCGAGTAGCCGCCCCCTCTCGGGCGGCTAGTTTCAACTAGCCGCCCCTCCCAGTTTTCCAATTTCCACTTAAGAATCCCTTTTTCCAACTTCTTTCCAAACCCTAAATTCAAGTTTTCTAAAAACAAACAACCATGTTTTGGCTTATTTCCAAGCACTACTTGATCAAACACGACTTTTCTGAAGTTTCACCACACTTTCAGTACCATTCAGTTCGAATTTCTTCAGTTCTGGTTCTTTTCCAGAGTTCTTATCCTTTGGATGATCCAATTCACCAACTCAACACTTTACTTGCTCTTAGATCAGCGTGAGTCGAGGCTCCGCACAAAAACTGTGTCATTGGTCAAGGTGCGTTGGCAGCATCGATCGGGTGCCGAGGCCACTTGGGAGCGAGAGGACATCATGCATGATTCTTATCCACATCTTTTCCCTTCTTAGTCTATAATTTTGGGGACAAAATTTCCCAAGGAGGAGAGAATGTCAAGTTTGTGTCATTTTGGAATTTATAATATGGGTATTATTATTATTTTGGGTAAGTGGAAATGTTTTTTTTTTGGGTTTTTAGTTCTGATTGGTATCTGGACTTTAATTTGTTACTGGTAGGTGGTGGATTAGCTATAGATAATCATAACCCTCTTGGTGTGATAGGGACACCTTGGATAAGCATAAGATGTCTCACCTCCCCATTGGTTATTTGTTTCCTTTTATTGAATGGATGGGTGAGATTAGCTTAGTTTCACCCCCTTTATTAGCTTCACCACTATATAAACCCTTCTTTGACCTTATCTCACTTAAACCCTCATTTTTATACCACTCTTTCTCTCTCTCTGTGGCTGTCTCAGCTGGTCCTCATTGGGTGAGTTTGATAGGGGTGTTGGAGAAAGTTTTGGTGGATCATTGTTGGGGGAAATGTGTGGGTTATTCAGGTACGAGGAATAGCTTGCGTATGCTTGTATTATGTTATTCTCCCTCCCTAATCCTTCCTCCCTCCCTCTGTTTACTATGTTTTGTGTGGACCAGCTTGTCAGTATGTCGGATTTTCGTGGGTGTCGGAAAGAATCCGCCAGTGGGGGTGTGCATGTGTGGGGGTTCTTCGGGGATTCGGATCGCATGCGTGTCCTGGCGGGCTCGATCGGATCGTCTTCTCGGAAGGGTGAGGTGTCGTTCCTGGTTGAGGCGCCCGACAGCGGATCAAGAGGATTCCAGGGTTTGTGTGATCGCCACCTGCTTTTTCTAAAAGCAGAAAAAGGTTGGGTTGGATTTGATCGCCTACGTGGGGAGTTTGTGGGGTCTCCGCTCTGAGACACGGATATACCATACACAGAGGTGAAAAACAGGTATCCTATTCTGCCTCCGGGGCTTGGCTAAAGGAGTCTTGGGACATAGGGGTACAAATCGGGTGTGGATAGGGGGGCGGCTAGTTGAATCCAGCCGTCGGGTATGGGGCGGCTAATGGGGTTTAGCCGTCCGGGGCTTGGGATAGTTTGGGCAGAATTTTGGTAGGAAAAGGGTTTGGTTTTGAAATGAGAGGGTTTCTGGAGGGTGAAATGAGAGGGTGTTTTATGTAGGGAATTGGTATTTCTCTCACAAAAGTGGTCTCTCTCTCTCTCTCTTGGGATTTCTAGTGGGGAAAGGGAATGAATATGATGTGTGTTTTTTATTGTGGATTGGGAATTATGTTAGAAATGCTTTGGACCCCCTCTACTTATAGTAAAAGAGAGGCAGGGGAATATCCAGGGGGTAATGGAGTGGCTTGGTTATAGTGTGTTTGATTAGACCCCTCATTAATTCTTTGGTTCTTCTGTCAGGACCAGGTGAAGGGCGGCTAGTTCTAACTTCGAACTAGCTGCCCAGGATGGGGCGGCTACTTCCTGCTAGCCGCCCCTATCATGACCTGCCAAACGTCCCATCTCTGACAAGCGGTGGCTTGAGTCGGTTACTTGGATTGATCCGGCCAAGATGGGGCGGTTAAAGGTTACAACCCACCGCAATGATCAGCATTTAATGCTGCTTTATGTCCCATCCAGAGAAACGGTTCAAGGTCAACCACGGGGGCGGCTAGTGCTAACTAGCCGCCTGGTATGGGGCGGCTAGTTAGGGCTAGCCACCCCTTGCTAGGGACTTGGGGTTGTTTGGGGTGTTAGACCTTTTCTTAGGTGGGGTTCCCGATTTGGGTCAGGGTCTGGTTTAGGGTAGGGTTTAGGTTTTAGGTCTGGGGCTAGGGTTAGGGTTTCCGGTTTAGGTTAGGGTTAGGGTTTAGGGTTAGGTTTAAGGTTTCCGGTCTGGCTAGGGTTTAGGTTTAGGTCTAGGGCTACGGTTAGGGTTTCCGGTTTAGGTCAGGGCTAGGGTTTAGGGTTTCCGGTTTCCTGAACTTTTGGTTCTTATTAGATGTCTAAATTTGGGATATTTCCAAGTGTTACTTGATGTATTTCTGTCCTTCTGGACGGTCAAAATTGGGGTATCTACACAGCTGGGTTTAGGTTGGGGAGAAAGCTATTATGGTGATGGGAGTCTTGTGTAATACTTCGTGAGATAAGGCAGATTTGTTTTCTTGAAAACCCTTTAATACTAGTACCTAGAGGCATATTCAGATGTTTGGGTCTTCATGTTCCATGATCATTCTTATGTCTAGATTCTACATATTACGACCAAACACTGCATTTTCTGTACTAAACAGCATTTCGACCAAACACAGCATTTTTTGTACCAAACAGAATTTTTGGACGTGTACCTGGTGCTGGGGTGAAGCAAGTTCATGGGTGTTTGGGGGTTGACGAGCCAGTTTTAGCATGTTTGAGTTTTATGTTTTTATGCATGCTGTGGGAAATATCTGGAGCTGGTGTCTTAATGAAATATGCTTGTATATGTATAAGGAGATACCATATTTAATTTGAGTACCATTGGCTGTAGGATCTAGAAGTTATCGTACTTCTTGCAAGTTGTGCTGTTGTGGGAGTGCATCGTGCTCTTCCCCACCACCGCTCTACTCATTGTCCCACATTGACTCCTCGTGGATTGAGCGAGTGACGATTTGGTATTGGTGAGTGGTCCGACCCATGCAATAGAAGTTATAATAGCATGCTTGTTAGGTACTATGGTATATTTTATGCAATGGAATGATACTATAGAGAACCTATTTGGGTTATATTGCTTGTATATGATGATGGATGTGCTTTGTATAATTAAATACTATGTTGTAGGATCATTTGCGCATACTTATTGATATACTCCTTCGAGTTAACTATAATTTTTGCCCTACTTGTCTTTACATCATCTTTGCATGTTTAGTGAGTGCGGATAAGGATTTGCCCCAAACAGCCTTTCCCTGCATCCCCGTGATGCACCTATTGGGAATTCTATGGATTCCAACAAACTAGTTATCGTGTATGGTATACGTTGATCAATGTGATCCCCGCAAGTGTGGAGCGTATCACCCGACGTCATCGTGCGTTGAAACTAACCAGCGTCGGAGCTACCCTGTGAGGTGCCTCCCCGTGACTGGTACCGTCATGGGCAGGCTGCCAGGGAGAGGGCTACCTGGGAGAGGGCTACCTGATGATGTTCAAATGAATTGTGGAGTATTTGTTGATAACTTGTTGTGTATTCGTTTAAGTGTTGATTATGTATTATCTTCATTGTGTGGTGGTTGGCTATTCACTGAGCTTTTAGCTTGAGACAGCCGGCTTGACAGAGGGCTCCCATCCGTAGGTGCTACCGATTTGTGAGATGTGATGATCATGGGAGTATACCAAGGGCATAGAAACAATCTAAATTCCACCTAAGAGCCTATGTCACACTGAGGAGGGGGTGAGGGTGAGGGTGTGGTGGGTCGGCGTTGGTTCGATCTGCCAGTTCGTGCAATTTCCAAAGCCTGGGTCATCCCTAAGGAGGGTGAGGGTGACGGTATTGCTCCCTAAAGTCCCATGTCACCCTGTGGGATGAGGGTGTGGGAGTGGTGGGCTCGGGTTGATACTCGACCCACCAGCTAAAGTAGTTGTTTCCATCTGTTGGAACTTAAATTACTTGAAAGGATTATTATGAGTTGTGTTGCATGGATTGTTCCATTCACTGAGCGTGTGGCTCACCCCTCGCATATGTTTTCCTCCAGTTGACGCAGAGTCGGATCCAAGAGAAGAGCTCCCCTTGGCGCAGTATGAGTAGGAGACCCGCGTTCGCGTTGGATGTCTTGCGAGTGAGAGGCCATCAGCATTCCCTTTTCCTTGTATGTAATATACTTGTGCTTGTGCATGGTATGTGGACTGTTGATGTCTTTTGTTGTGTATATTGGCTCTCACAGGATAGTTGATTGTGTACTTTAGTATGTAAATATGTCTTTGAATTACAGACTTAGTCGTTTGAGCTTCCGCTATTTATATATATTTGATGTCAGTTACTTGGTTATTGCTTTATTGCCTTAGATGTTGTGGAGTCCTTATTTGATCTCATGTGTGGATTGCTGATATCATATATATATTTCCCATGTCTCGGGGATGGCCGCCCTGGGGTGTGACAAAAGTTGGTATCTGAGCCATGTCCTGTCAGAGCCAATTGTTTTCTTAAAGATAGGTCCTAGGATTTCTTTATCAGTATTTTGATCCTAGTGCTGGTTCCTTAGTTTGCTGATGTGCCTCCTCGGAGACGGGCGCGTGGACGTGGTCACCCTCGGGCTTCGAAGGTTTGCGAACCTACCGGATGCGAGGAGTCGACTGGAGAGTCCTCGGTTGTTGGGCCAGGACCTGCGCAGGAGCCTCCGACATGGGTCGTGCTTAGCTAGGATGGCGGATCTTCTGGAGACTCAGACTAGAGCACTGGAGGCCCTGACTGGAGCGTTGCCTGAGTAGGCGCAAGAGATCCAAGAGCTGCGGGCGGCCCGCGGGGCGGTCCCGCAGGTACCCTTAGCGGCAGATCCACCAGTGGTGCTAGAGATACCCCCTGTACTGGTTGGAGACCGTATTCTCCTCCATTCTGTTTATCGGGGGTGTACCTTGGAGTTCGAGAGCGACTCCAGTTTCAAGTTTTGAGGATGTGGCGTATTATCCATTATTGGACGATGTCTTCTTTCAATTTCCTACTCAGGATTAAGGGGCCTTACGAGGTCATCATTGAGACCCAGGCTATGGTACTCCATGTTCCTTGTTTGGTTGTCAGGATATCCTATATCAGGACCTCAAGGTGTCCTCCCAAGGGGTTCTTTCCCCTAGGCAGGGAATATCTTTGAAACATCCGTTGGATGATTGCCTTTCCCTCTAACTTGGAAGGTGCTGAAGCGAGTAGCGATGCGTACGATCGGGATTGGGTGTTAAGGTATGAGGTCAAGAGCGTGGACTCCCCATGATGTATCTGCTCATTGAGTGCATGATGCTGGAGTTCCAATGGTTATAGTTGGGCAAACCTATTGGTGGCGGCAAGTGAAGCACAGTTTGCGGTACTGTCGCGTTTTGCCCCCACATGGGTCGTAAGTGAGGAGACGCGACGCTAAGCGCTCGTGATGGGACTCAACCGCCATATTGATAGATGACATCGTATATGCGTTGTCGGGGTTCGACAACCTCCTGTTGCATGTCTTGTGGATTAAGTGCGGTCGAGCGGCTTACCCAGCGTGTAAGTGACATCATGAGCGCCAGCCTTGCTCGAGGAGCAGAATTTGGACTTAATCATCCCCATAATTATTTTAATCTCCCTGTAGGGGTTGAAGATCAGGTATCCCTTGTCATGAATTGACGATCTATTTTGACCAGCTCAGGGAGCCAATGTCTTTCCGTTGATCAATCTTCAGGCAGGGTACCCAAATTGGAGATCCAGGAGTTGGGCATTAAGCAAATGGCCTTTCGTGACCGCTTCGGACACTACGAATTTGGAGTATTGCCGTCGGGGTAGACGAATTCGCCAGATGCCTACAAGGATCTCAAAAGTGGTGGGCCGTTTAGACCTCCGTGGGCTGTTCTAAGGTCGCCTTCGTTGAGGTTGTTGGTCGGCATGCCCTCAGGTGAAGTTATGGATCATCACATTTGAAGGCGTTCGTCCATCGAGATTCCTCAGTGGACATGGGAGTGAGTTATCGTGGATTTCGTGGCAGGCTCGCTAAGGTCACGCTCGGGTCACGACGCCGTCTGGGTGATCATTGACCGACTGACTAAGTCCGCACTTCCCCTCCCTATCTGTCTAACTGAGTCTCTGGACGCTTCGACGCGGTATTAGCCTTCGCGATTGTTCGTCTTCATGGCAATCCAGTCGGCGCTATTTCGGATCGAGACGCGTGGGTTACTTTGAGGTGCTTGCGCAACCAATGGCAGGCTTTGGCGCGAGCCTTCATTTGAGTATAGCATTTCATCGCCGGTGGATAGCCTGTCAAGTGGACGATTTGGACCTTACGGTAGCCTGGATGGTTCGTGTGTGCCTCTGCACTGCTCTAATGTTAGGCCTGCGTCATTTAAGTCCTAATTTCGATCAGAGTCGCTAAAATTTTGGTTTTCAGCTACCTGCTGAGGTTTGAGGACTCTGATGGAAATTCTAACTTCATATTATGGGTCCTGGTACTGTTTAGTACTGCCCATAAAAATTTCATTGAATTCCGAAAAAGTTTTTGGAATTATGTAGTTCTTATTTGGTATTCGGATTTGATTTTGTTAAAATCCAAGATGAAGAGTAAAAATCTGATATTATTCTGAGATGTTCAGTTTTGTGCTAACTTTCGCACAGAAGTGAAATTGGATCAACTGGATTCGTGTATCAAAAGTTATGGGTATTTTTCTAAGTATACCCCGAGAATGAGAAATCCAGGCAGCAGCCCTGTAAGTTGTTTAGCCAAGATTATGGAATAGCTGGAGAGGTTATTTGATCTAGGTGTAAACATGAAATGGGAATAAGCAGTAGAAACACGTACCGCGGCGGAAGCGTCGATCACGAACTAGAGTTGAATTCACGTTCAAAATGACCACTCAATCAAGGTGAATAACAGTGAATATCCCACTAAATTAGTCTCCACTAAATGAGAGACTAACAATGTATATGCACCCCTCAAGATCTTAGGCTAAAGATGGAAAGCCCTTTTAAATATTACTCAAAATGGAGATGAATTATATTGAAGTAGGGGAACCTCTTTTTCTCACATGCACAAAACTGTTGGGGCCAAGAATGAGTGAATTAATTCTACTCAAAGGGTCACCCATGCATGGGTTTATATAGCATGCAATGTCGGTTAATGCAATAAAATAATATAAAAAAGGTCGGTTCAAATGAATTATCTGGAATGGCGGTTTGGTGTGGCTTCACTTGCAAGTTTAAAAAAAATGGTGAAGTTTGGGTTTATCTACTATGGATAAATGCCACAATACATCCTGATGAAAGGAATAATAGCAGGGAAGGCTGCATAAACTAACAATCACCCACTCAGACTTCACTGGTATAGGGGATTAGCCTTCTCCATTTCCATCTCAAGTAATAAATACACACAATAACAGACCTGAGGGGTGAGACTAATGGAAATTAACATATATCCTAAAGGTAGGTAACGCACTAAATCTCCATCTGACCAGCGCGAAACTTCCATCCTCAATTAGCCTGCCCTAGACTCGCATGACACACACCATTGGAATCGTGCAATTCGGAGCTATATTGAGGAAGTTATGACCATTTAAGTGAAGGCCGTTTGGAGTTTTTATGTCCGGGACAGCTTGGTCTTTCCCCCCTCTTTTGCCTATTTAACCTCCCCCAAATGCACAACTTTGGGGCTATTTTTTTCCCTCTTTTGGATCTGGTCCAGCCTCTTGTGTGAGTTTTGGGTGGAGGAGGTGTAGGTGATGGAGAAGGAGTCCTTGAAGGTGAGTTGTTGTGGTTGTTCTTTCCTTCTCCTCTCTCTCAAGCTTTTCCCCCCTTATGTGTTTTGCCCTCCCCTTTGTATCAACAGCCCCCATGTGTTTGTATTTATGTCACAATGAAGAATAAGAAGCAAGAGAAGTCAAAGAGAGGTGGTGGTAGTGGTAGTGGTGGTCGAGATGGTCGTGGCGTGATCGAGGGTGTTACCCCCCGGAGCGGTCGTCCCCGGTTTGTAACAATAATAGCAATATCAGAATATTATACAGGAGGCTAACAAGATATCCACAAATAAAGACTGACAGAGCAAAGAGTTGGCTGGGAAGCAGAAGCATAATATAAACAAGTTTGTAACCAAAAATATCATTACAGACAGAGGGTATACAATCTCTGTCATGTGTGAGCCAAGTCTGATCAACAAAGGGAATACATACAACATGTGCCCATGCACCAAAAAGAAATACAAACAAACTACAAGAGTGCTGACGACCTCGCTCGCTAACCTCAAAAGACGGACGTAACACAGGCAACCAAGAAACACCTCACGGGAGCTCCACCTTCGTGACCTGCTCTGCCTCCACTGGAAAGAAACAAAGGAAAAGGAGGGAAACCAAACGAAGGACGATCGCATGGCGGCCAACCACGAACATATTCTGCTCGCACGGATCGACCACTGGGAGATACGTGCCATCGACCGTGATCACAACGCTCAAGCTGACACCCTGGCGAATCTGGCGAGCGCTTTAGAAGGAAGACCATCTCGGGAAATCAGGGTCGAATTCTTGGGGGAACCAAGCATCGCTCACCTCAAGTAGATTATGGGATGGAGTCAGAACCCCCATGAACGACCTGGATGGACCCCATACTGTCGTTCTTGAAGAACGGACACCTCACGGCAGACAAGGAAGAAGCCAGAAAGATCAGAACCCGAGAACCCGATCAGCTCAGTTCGTGATCTCCGAACAAGGGGTGCTGTACAAACAAAGCTTCAAAGGTCCGCTCCTCAGATGCGTCATCATCGACGAGGCTCAAAAAGTGTTAGAAGAATTGCATTCTGGAATATGCTGTTGCCATACGGCCTCGAGGTCTTTGGCAAAACGCGTATTGACTGCAAAATACTTCTGGCCCACCCTGGTGAAAGATGCACTTAACCTTGTCAGAAAGTGCGGAAAGTGCCAGCGGTTCGGCCCGTTGATCCACCAACCGGCAGGGGACTTGAATACTCTGTCAAGTCCTTGGTCATTCGCACAATGGGGTTTGACATCGTCGGACCCATGCCGATAGCACCATCACAGAAAAGGTTCCTCCTTGTCGCCACCGACTACTTCACCAAGTGGGTGGAAGCTGTGGCCTTGGCTAGAATCCGCGACACCGAAGTGCGGGGTTTCCTTTGGAAAGAGATTGTATGTCGATACAGGGTACCGAACGCTATAATCTCTAACAACGGGACACAATTTGAGAATGCTACGATCAGGGAATTTTGCTAGGAGCTAGGGATAAACATCTTTTCTCCTCTCCTCGCTACCCTCAAGCTAACGGCCAAGCGGAGATCACCAACCGAACCATCCTGGACGGGATCAAGAAGCGGCTTGATGCAACCAAAGGCAACTGGGTGGATGAGCTCCCCTCAGGACTTTGGGCATATCGCACCACGGCGCCGAGAGCCACAGGGGAGACTCCATTCTCTCTGGCCTTCGGCGTCAAAGTGGTTATTCCCGTGGAGATTGGGATTCCAATCTTTCGTACTGAAAGCTTTGAATCTCAGACCAACGAAGAAGTCTTGGCGTCCGAACTCGATCTGATGGATGAACGAAGGGAAGCGGCCTCCATCAAGATGGCCAATAATCGGAACCAGATCGCTCGAATCTACAACAAAAGAGTTTCACGATGAAGCTTTCAAACCGGCGACCTGGTCCTTCAAGAGGTATTCCCCGAATCTCGAAAATGATCAGATGGTAAACTCGGACCCAGTTGGGAAAGGCCTTACAAGGTCGCCGGACTGGGCCCCAATGGTGCTTACTATCTAGAACGAATGAATGGTGAGGCACTCATAGGACCTCGTAATGTAATGCATCTGAAAAAGTATTACTTTTGAAAAAAAAAATAGTTGCATTATCCCTAGTTAGTTCATGAATTGTATGCCATGTGAATAAAAGCCCATTCGAGGTCGCACTGTGGCAACTGGTTTTCAGACATGACATTCTTACGAGAGGTCCCGAGTTAAGCACTCTCTAATAGAATGTTGCACTCCTAAGAGGTCGCGAGATATAGCTCTCTATGGAGGTCGTGCGATGGACCAGTTCAGGTCGTTGGATGAGCACTCTCGCTGAGAGGTCGCACGGGGGACGCCCCATCCTTTGATTAGCACTCGAGTAACAGGCAAACAGTGAGACACATAGGTTACACTCGCAAAGGTGAGGTCGTTCGAAGTAAAGTTTCCCCTATGCTCACAAGGTCTAAACAAGCCCAGGCCATACGACCAACATTCGGAGATCGCGTGGTAAGAACGAACAAAGTTAGCTGCAGGGCTTAAATTCTAAAAAGGTCCATGCCCTCTCGTTCTGAGCACTCCACCATTGTTGCAGCACCAGGAGCGCACGAGACATCCTTGTACGATAAGGGTGAAACCAAAAGAGACTCGCAAACTGCCAGAGGCTCGCAAGGTCTAAACGGGCTCAGGCCATACGACCAGCGTGCCTAGCAATCAAAAGATTTACACGGTCTAAACGGGGTAAGGCCATACGATCAGAGTATGGAGGTCGCATAGAAGGGTGAACAGAATTAGCCCCAAGGCTTAAATTCTGAAAGGGTGATGACCCTCTCAACCCAAGCACTCCAAACATTCTAAATCAATCAAAAGACAATCAAGCAAATATGAGGACAAGTCGTTTACAAAAATACTATTCTTTACAAAGAGAGGCTTAGGCCCTGATCTAGGCCTCGGGGCCAACAAAAGTGCTGGAAGGAGACACGACTACAACTCGAGGAGATACATTGTTGGATCTATCTTCATATCCTTGAAGATATCCACGATCGAAGTTCTTCTCGACGTCAGACGTCAAGGAGTTGGTGATCTCCTTCACTTGGTCCTTCAGCATCATCAGGGCCTCATCTCACCCCCTCGCAAAGCCTTCATCAAGAGCAGAGGCGCGGTCAGCCCGAAGTGCACAGAGCTTGACTTGCAGCTCTTTGTAGCTCTTTTGTCAAAGTTTCGACTCGCTCCTCAGCATTCTGCGCCCACAGAGAAAGAGAAGTTTGATCGAGGGAGTGGGAGAACCTTTGCTCAAGAAGTTCCCTTACTCGTTCTTCAGCAGCTTTGGCCCAAGCCTGGGCAATAGTGGCTTCTCTACGAGCAGCCGACTCAGCGAGCTCCAAGGAATGGCGAGCTTGATTCGCAACTGTCAACTGCTCGTCCACCGACCTCAGCTGCGCCTCCCTTCGAAGGGCCAGGCCTTGCGTCGACTTCAGCAGGACCTCAAGCTTCACGATCTCCGATCTACGCTCGCCCAGCACCTGCCAGATGACAGAATTCTGAAGAAAAATTAATCAGCACCTTGAAGAAAGAAATCTATGAGGAAGGAGGCTCGAGCTACTCACATTGTAAAGGCTCAAACCGAGCCGAGCAAAAAGTGCGTCTGTGGTAGCCCGACGTGCGCACACCAAATCATCCTCAAGAAGGCAACCCTTAAGCCGAGTACTAACATATTCCCTACTTGTGCGGTCGGCAAAGTAATCTCTGGAGGAAGTACCAGCTGAAGTCATAGGGACTGAGGTCGGGGCCAACGGAGCAGCAGACATATCCGAGACGTTTGCACGGAGGGGCTCGGCTTCTACCACTGGGGGTATCCCCGCTGCAGTTGAAGCGACTGAGGGTATCCCCATGTACCAGAACCAACCGGGGACGCCTCCTTTATAGTCTGAGCGACTGGGGGTATCCCCGCATTGGCCGGATCATTGGAAGGTGCCCATTCGGCAGTCTCCTCAACGGGAGGCATCCCTGATGATGTCGCCATAGAAGGACTAAAGGCGGAAGCGTCGATCACAACCACCTCCGGCGAAGAAGGGACCATCACCATCTCCAACGCGCGTTGAACCAGCGAACTGGATGGATGTCCAGCTCCCCGAGATGACGAAGGGGACCCTGCAGCCGCCACCTCAGCAACAACTGAGGGCAAATCGCCACCTGGGACAGAGTAGGATTGAGCTGCAGGACCAGGATTTTCGACCCAAGACGTCACACCCGTTTCATCAGGCGACGAGCCACATCGTGAAACTTTGGTGTGGGACTTTGAAATAAGCGGCAGCCTCAGCCGCTTCCTGGATGCCGACTTGCCCTTGGCAGCGGCAGAATATTATGCCACCTCTTCAACCGTGGAGGGGATCGATGCAGATGGAGCATCGGAGTCAGCAGACCTTGAAGAATAGCCAGCAGCTCTAAGAGGCGGAAGGCTAAGGATTTTTGGAAATCCTTGTCCAGAAGAAACTGAGCTCGAGCAATCTGGTCAAGCTTGACCAAAGACAAGTCGGGAGTCTTTTTCTCTGACTCATCTACAAGAAGAACAGGAAAGCGATCAGCCTGATTTGAACCGAAGGAATTGCAAATTCACTGGCTCGATACTTACCGAGGCGGTCAGGACAAAATCGGTATGGGACAGTCGCCTTCCCATCCACCACAGGGGCTGGAAGCACCCAAAGGCTGGTTAGCTGCACCAAAGCCTCATCTCGCCATCCGCTATCGGAAGATGAGAGTTTTTCCACAAGAGGGGTGGCGTTGGTCCTAGCACGAAGATAGTATGCATGCTCCGTCTTCTGGAGATCGTACAAGTGAAAGATGTCGTTGACACCAAGATCAAGCTGCATCTCGCAGTTGATCGTGACGACACACATTAGAACCCTCATAAATTGGGGGAGCACTGAAGAGGGTGAAGCCTGAACCGATGCATGAAATCCTTTACCAGCTCAGGGAGAGGGAAGGAGAGAGCACTCCTCAGCATCTGGGAAGGATACATGTACAGCTTGTCCGTAGTAGCGTCCTTCACGTCTTCAAAAAATTTGAAGGGCGTTGGGGAGATGTTGATGGAGTCCGAGATGGACAAGGCGGACCGCAACCTCTGAGCTATATCCATCGACATGGTGGAAATCGTGAAAGAAGAAGGGCTAAGTATGAATAGAGAGGAGGTATTCTTTTCTTCATATTGCAGTGCCCTCTATTGTCTCGAAGTGGGAGGGTTTTTATGGGATGGAAGCGTCTCCTCGAAACCCCCCCCCATCATGAAGGAGCGCGAAGATCGAAATCGTGGGTAGATTTGCCGCTAAAATCTTCTGCGAAAATAGAGGCACAACTGGCGGCGCAAAAGGCGAAGCGACGGTTTCAGACACGTGGCAAGCAATTTAATTACTACATCCTTGCGTGTCGTGAAGGTTACGTCACTTCAGGTCGACGAAAACAGTTCAGGAAGTCTGATCGCGAAGTCTACTCGTATGCGTTATTCAAAAAACACGTCAGTGTTGATCGCTTCAACGACCAGGTATCTCAGTATAGCATACATACAAGGGGGTGCCGAGAGAAATCAAATTTTTATTGAAAGGGCAGACGAGTAATGATATGAACAAGATTGAACAAAAAAAGGGGTAATTGTTTATTCATTTGATGGATAAAGATTACACACACAAAAAAATTACAAGGCAAATTCTATCCTCTGTCATATCTTCTGCTCGGTCTTTTCCTCGAAGTCTCTTCTCCCGAGCCGCATGAAACAGCGTGAGCAGCTCTTCGTTGCTCATCCCTCGAAATCCATTCGAGTGGTCAGAATAGCCCAGGCGATATCCACTAGTGAAGTCCGAAAGACGATTTGCTTCATCACCTCGCAAGCTTCGTGAAGAGAATGCAGCTGATGATCTATGGAGACAGCGGCGGCACGAACTGAGGCTTGTAAGTTCCTCGAAGGATGACAGGAGGGGAGAAGTACCCCGTGCAAGTGTTCTTCGGGTGTAGGAGCAGCGTCTGCCCCAACACCCAAGTTCGCAGGCGACATTGTTGGGGGAGGGTCAATCTCCATATGGCGAGGGCTAAGGGCAATGCCCTTACCATCAGCAGGCACCGCAGAAGACGGAAAGGATTGAGAAGAACAGGAAGAAGTAGAAGCGGAAGAGGAGGACGATCGAACGGCGAGGGATGGGGTTGGTGAGTCAGGAGAAGGCGGCGTCGAAGTCAGATCCATCGATTGGGCAGTGGAACATGATCCAGAACCCAACCGAAGGAGCCTTTGAGAGCGCCGCCTCGCTCTAAGATGCAATCCGGGAGAAGGATGAACCGAACCCTGACCCCCAACAGCTCAACCACACCGGCAGGAGAGGTTGCAACTGGAGGAGCTCGTCTCGGTTCCTCCAACCCAAGAAGCACCCACCACGATCGATCAGGATACTCCATCGCTCGGGAGATGGCGTCCATATTCACCTACTCGACCTCCGGCCTGGGTGCATCCACCATCGGCCTTCGGGGACAACACAAGTGGCGTCGGGAAATACCCCAACCAACCAGCATCCATGGACCCCGAACCAGAACTCGACGGCCCTCCCAGTCATAAATATCCCCCCGGGACATGCCAAGTACCAGTTCTGGTGCCCCGGCATGACGAGAGATATAAAAAGAAGGAGAGCGCCCCGAAATCGAGCCCTTGATCTGGTAAATCCACCGGATATCCGATAGGCCCAACTCAGCCCCCGTCATCTTCCTCAACTCCACCACGCACATCAGGATGCGGTATACGTTGGGGACGACCAAGATGGGATGAAGACAAAAAAAGTCAAGAAATTTGGCTATCAAGCGTGGTAAGGGCAGAGAAAGACCTCCATCCTTGAAATAACTTGGATGGAGGAGGACAGAGTCAAGAGTAAGGGTGGGGATTTCATCCTTAGACAACTCATCAACTTAAAAGACAGAAGAAATCCCTAATTCCTTATGAAGGTCTGAGACAGGAGCAATGTCCGCTATTGTCAGAGGGAACAAACACTTCAAAAGGAAGAGGACGAGGTGGGACTGTAGATACCCCAATTTTGACCGTCCAGAGAGACAGAAATACTTCAAGTAACACCCGAAAATATCCCACGGTTGGACATCAAGTAGAGAACCGAAGTTCAGGAAATCGGAAACCCTAACCCTAGCCCTAACCGGAAACCCTAACCCTAAACCCTACACCCAAACCCTAACCCTAAACCCTAAACCCAACCCTAACCCTAACCGGAAACCCTAACCTAAACCCAAACCCTAACCCTAACCCTGGCCCTAACCTAAACCGCAAAACCCTAAACCTAGCCCTAAGCTGAGAACCAAAAACCTAGAAACCCTAAGTCCCTGGCTAGGGGCGGCTGGATCTAACCAGCCGCCCCATACCAGGCGGCTAGTTAGCACTAGCCACCCCCTGGCCGACATTAGACCAGTCCCCTGGATGTGACATAAAGCAGTATTAAATGCTGATCATTGCGGCGGATGATGGTCTTTAGCCGCCCTATCTTGGCCGGATCAACCCAAGTAACCGACCCAAGCCACCGCCTGTCAGAGATGGGACGTTTGGCAGGTTATGATAGGGGCGGCTACCAGGAAGTAGTCGCCCCATCCTGGGTAGCTAGTTAGCACTAGCCGCTCTTCACCTGGTCCGTGACAGAAGAACCAGAGGAGGTCCCAAGCCTTTAAACCCATCACCACCAATTCACATAACCAATTCACATCAACAATCCACAACCCATAATTCACATTCTCTTTCCCCACTAGAAATCCCAAGAGAGAGAGAGAGAGAGAGAGAGAGCCCCTTTTGTGAGAGAAATACCCATTTCCCTACATAAAAAACCCTCTCATTCCACCCTCCAGAAACCCGGGCTAAACCTAGCTTAGCCCCTGTCCAAAACCAAACCATTTCCTACCGA
The DNA here is from genome assembly GCA_030737845.1 of Acorus calamus. Classification (NCBI taxonomy): domain Eukaryota; kingdom Viridiplantae; phylum Streptophyta; class Magnoliopsida; order Acorales; family Acoraceae; genus Acorus; species Acorus calamus. The sequence continues at coordinate 11,031,573 of CM060877.1, read as the reverse complement.
AGTTCTGCCCAAACCAGACCAGGCCCCGGACGTTTAAACCCTGTTAGCCGCCCCTGACCAGACGGCTCAAACCGACTAGCCGCCCCCTATACACACCCCATTTGCACCCCTATGTCCCAAGACCTCTTTAGTCAAGCCCCGGGAGCAGATTAGGATTACCTGTTTTTCACCTCTGTGTACGGTATATCCATATCCCAGAGCGGAGACCCCGCAAACTCCCCACGTAGGCGATCAAATCCAACCCAACCCCTTTTCCTGCTTTAGAAAAAGCAGGTGGCGATCACACAAACCCCTGAATCCTCTTGAGACGCTATCGGGCGCTTCAACTAGGAACGACACCCCTCACCCTTCCGAGAAGACGATCCGACTGAGCCCGCCAGGGCACGCCTCCGATCCAAATCCCCGAAGAACCCCCACACACGCACGCGCGCACCCGCGCACCGCCGAGAAGCCTTCCCGACGATACCGACAGGGATGAGAAACGCTTCCCACTTCGGCCTATAAATAGGGCATGGGCGACGCTTCGAAAAGGTGGCAGCAAAAATTCACTGCGGATACTGAGGGATAATCAATGCTTTGAAAAAGGTGTTTTTCACGAAACCCTAAGGAGCGCCAACGTTTGGGTAATTGAAGAATGACATGGGAAGCCACGCGGCATTAAGAGCTGACTCGACAAGTCAGCCGCTAAACCCGCAACAGAGCAGAGAATCCCGAGGGTCAGGCGACCAGATCTTTGACTCCCGAAGAAGGATGAAGGGCGACCGGATTTCCTCATATCTCCTGCTCTCTCGACACTTCAAAAGAACAGTAGAGGGGGTATCTGTGGAGGTAAAAATCTACACCAGGACACATGTCATGTTAAGGCAGAACAGTGAAACGTCGGCCGCACGGCAGAAAGCCCATCATGACCATTCCACGAGAGTTGACATTACGGTGGCGTCATCCGGTGAGTTAACACGACTAGACTAAAGGATCCAGTCATACAGTCGGTCAACCCGTATAGCAAAAGGGATTATCACGGGTACTCCAAGGCACGACCGGACGACAGGTCCGGTCGTTCGACCTTGCTCCTCGGATACGAGTGATCTACGGCATGACTAGACAACAAGTCTAGTCGGGCGACCTTATCGCTCAAAGTGTGATCTAAGGCATGACTAGACAACAGGTCTAGTCGGGCGACCTTATCGCTCAAAGTGTGATCTAAGGCACAACTAGACGACAGGTCTAGTCGGGCGACCTTATCGTTCTGGTACAGATAATCTAAGGCACGATTGGACGGTGGGTATGGTCGGGTGACCTTGTTATCCATCGACGTTACGCATATCAAGAGGCCCCGAGCAGGTCCAGAAACGGTCAAAGGACCGTGAACGTATGTAACTGCCACGGCAGCATTCAAGGCCCATTACTCAGAGAACGTGGGTAATAAGAGTGACGTGGAGAGTAAATGCAGGGAACGTTTCCCTAACAAATAGCCCACTACCAGTTAGTGAGAAAACGGTTACAGAGTAACCAATTGAACTACGTGAGACTTGATCCCCAAGCGGGTATGTAGGCAGCCTAAAAGAGGTCGCGCGACAGCATTCTTGGCATGAGAGATCAATTTAGAGATTACTAACCGAAGGTAATCAATAAGTTGAAAGTTGAGAAGTAGCAACATTGTTACTTCCAACCACCAAAAACCCTTTTACCAAATTTTTCTTTGAAGTTCCGGATCCTGCGAAATACAAATCTAACTATGAGGGAAAAATATTCTCCTCAGTCCCTAAAGGGTATTAAAAGGTATTCTGCATTTTGCAACTAGATCCCTGGGCCGAATAACTTGATAAAAAATCTTAAAAACCTAATTTTTCGAACTCCGAATCTCGCCAAATTTCAACCAAAGTATCTTGACACTATAAATATCTATAAAAAAATATAAAACAATTATTTCAACATCAATTTATATTTATTATAATTATAAATCAAATTGGACTCATTTGGGGCCACCGCCAAATCTGAAAAAAATGAAATAATTAAATTAAAATTAAAATTTTTATTATATATTTAAAACAAATATATAATGCCGAAAAATACCGAAACGTTACATTCTTCCCCCCTTAAAGGAATTTAGTCCTCTAAATTCAAGGGAGAAACACAAAATCGAAGACATACAACATCCAATAATAACAAACAATCATTCATCATACATTCAAACAATAAAAGTATGAATCAGTTAATGAATCTGACACATATCTGGCATTCACAACAAACACAACAATGGTATAAGAATCCATCTTATACGCTAAAACATTCAAACAAACAAGTGTATAAGTAAATCAACCAATGCTCTGCATTGAAATTCCAACTTATACCGAAACAAATAACATACAATGACAACACAACAAAACAATCATATAATCTTGGTCCACAATGCTTCTGTTGTGCCACTCTGATATATACAGTGACCCAAATCATAAGTGGATGAACTTATATATCACAAACAATGACAACAATAATTTATAATAATTAAATGTATAAGCAAAATCCACTCATGCTTCACATCATATGTGTTATAATTCATACAGCATAAGCAGTGGCAAATAGTACAATAAAAATATACAAGTCACGCTCACCCATGTCCCATACCATGGGTAATTCAAATTGTACGGAATAAGCAAATACACTACAAGCAACCAAATGCATAAGTCAGCCCACCTATGTCCCATACCATAGGCGGTCCAACTAATACAATGCAAACAATGACAATCTATAGCAAAAAGAATCAACATCAAACAATTTCATACATAACCGTACAAGTTAGGCTCATCTACGTCCCATACCATAAATGATCGAACTTGTACGTCAACATAAGGGCAATAATAATGACAACAAGATAGAACTAAAGGTATTTACAATCTTAAATTTATACATATAAGAAAATCATTTGCTGACATGGACAATCGCGGATTGATCGAACCATCCGCAACACTATACAAAACGTGAAAGCATCCAAATAAAATTGTGAATACATGGACACATTGAACAATTTGAAAATATCAGTTCTTAAGGTATGCCTCTCAAGTGGGCACGCTTCGATGTATATTTAGTATGAGCGATTATCTACCGTACATGCTCTTACATAGAGTAACAACTAATAAGAATGCAAATCCTATATGCATCAATCTTGATTGACTTAACTTATCCTAGGCTTCAAAGGAACGACACTCATATTGGCTTATCTCGAGCTCTAACAAAAAAATAATTTACAATGAACCAAAATAACTAAGCTCTATAAGGTAGGGTATCAAAAAACTCAGGTGGGATATCCTAAAATCCAATAATGCAATCTAAACTCTCAAAAATATAAAGATCTACACGCGTTCTAAATGCACATGAATCCGAATTTACAAGATGCAACTGTAATATCGATCTGCATAGTTTAATGTAGAAAAATATTTAGCACATTAAAATATTGTATATAAAAATAAAACCTTCATGATAAACAAGTATAAATAATGTACTAAAAGAATTTAAAGCTCATTCTATTTAATATATAGCATAATAAATTTGTAAGCCATGTAAAATATATATAGAGGTACATTATAATAAATTAACGTAACAAATTTGTAGAGAGTTTAATTAAGAAAGATCTAGTAATATCTTTATTTTTGAATTATTAAGATTTGAATACATCGATATGATTTACGTAAATTTGAATATGAACACTCAAAATATAATTACAATTTATATAAATCTGATTTGAAAATTTTCATTTAAATAAATAAACATGAGTAATAGCTAAATTTATGGCAATATAAAAATGTATATATATAAAAAAATATGGGTCACTTCCCCTTTAAAAGAAATTAATAGATTCAGTATCTAGTGTAACAAAAATAATCAAATAATTTTTTTTATAGACTAATATAATCTCCTTAGGATGATCGAACTTAAGCCCTAAACTTCACAAGCTAACTACGCTTGGGCTAATAGAAAATCAAGAATAAGATCACTAGAAAACACGATATCCCGATCAAGAGAAGATAGGGCAATTCATCTGGAAATATTCAGGAAATTCAGAAGCAATAGGAGTTATACTAACTTAGGCCTTCAAGTCGATAGTAGTATCCACAATGATGGCTAGATATCCCTCACATTGTTCATCTAGCAATCTCTGAGCATGAGATGAACCTGATCGAATATGATCCACCCAAAACCCCCAAAGTGGAACACTTGTCAGTCGGGAATACGAAAGGTCACAACTTTTGAAAAACAATCAACACTTTTATGGAAGGCTAACAACAAATCCATGCCCACGATAACATTGAAACCAAGAATATCGAGAATGAAGAGATTAGTAAGCATCTAATGCCCATTAATCTGAACCAGGCAAGAGGGAAAGCAAATCTTGGTCACAACTTTTTCACCAACAACAATGGTTATGTGAAGTGTACACATCGAGATTGTAAACTTCTTTACTAAGAGTTTCACAAATCCGATAAAGTGAATGAATGTGTGAAACCCCAAAAAGAACATACGATGAATGATCAGAATAGAGACAACACTACAATCTCCTACAGTCATAAAAAAAATCCTAAATGAAATAATAATCATCACAAACAATAAAACTTTTTTTTTTCCTAGACACAACCCTAACCTAGTCTCCGACAAGATATGGCTCTGATACCATCTGTAACGCCCCACATTTACCTCACCGCATATCGGACTGTAAATGGGTCGCTACTAAACTTAATCCAAATATAAGACAAAATTTGTACTCCCTTTTTTTTTAAACGAATGATACCAATATAATATAAATATAATTTAAAAAATGATGGCAATAAAATAAATAATATCAAATGGTTTTAAATCACCAATTGTCTTAGAAAATATCAGAGTTTAACGGAAATAAAATATTCGACTCGAAAGACATACTAAACCACCCCTGTGGGAGCCATCTAAACTAAAGTAAATCCAAATAGTTGACCATGACTATTATTTTTCTCCAATACTGCTACCTCGACGAGATCCCTGAAGTGTATGAAAAGTTCAAGCTTTGTCTAGGTCCTCAGAAGATAAGCTACCTGGTTATGAAACAACCAGCCCATATCGAAAAGGGTGAATGATTAACTCAGTGAATAAGTCCACTGACAAATTACCTCACGTGACAGTATATATAAAAATAAAGTTTTATGAAAATAAAGATTTTATTTAATAAATATTTTATTTTGTTAAATCTATTTAAAATCAAGAACTTTTTTTTAAAAAAAATATTTTAATGCGCACGTGGCCCAATTCTTGGCTCACATCAGAGAAATCATGAGAGTTAAAAAAAATAACATCATATATATATTGTTATATATAAAAAAATAAGAATTTAATTTAAAAAATCAAATTAAATTCATGAGCTTAATAAAATATAATTTTAATGCAATCACATGGCCCAATCCTTGGTCCACGTCATAGAAATCATGCAGCTTAAATGATATGACCGGGTAGGATACTCAATCGGAAGAACCATTCCCCAAAACAGGTGTGCCAAGCCCCAAGCGACTAAATCGCTCAAAAAGCTCCCTCGAGGAGACGTCGGATCTAGAAGACGTTGAAGGGTTGCCGCAGCCATCACTATGAGAACACCAGCACAGGATGTCCCGGTTGCTGCAGACTCCAAACAAAGGAATATGCCGCTGTAAGGAATGCTTTACCACCCCTTCACCGATCTTGGGACTCTTCGAGTCCTAGACCTTCCTCCCCAAAGGCAAAATACTACGGGGGGATTTATTCCAGAAAATATGTCATGATATGCATCTCTATAAAATCTCCTAGGAATAGATTGTTTCCACAAGTCCTAAATTTTTTAAAAATCTCAAAAGTACCAAAATCCTTAATTCAAATAATTATCTAAAAAAAATATAAGCATCAATATATGCATTTTATTAATTCTTGAAACACGAATAGCATAATTCATCCTATATTAATTGTCATCATAAAGAAATAAAATCATGCAATTTTATTCAATAATAAAATGCAATTTGATCAAATAAGAAAAATATCCAAATCATGCACATAATATCACACGAATATGATTAGCATGTGAAATTCAACAATATAGAGCAAAAGCTCACATAAAATAAATCAATAAGCCTACTCACCATCAGTCCACGCAATACAAACTGATGCATGCGCATGAACGATACACACTCGCACGTTGATAACCTAGCATAACAATTATGAAATAATAAATTAGAAACAATTCAATTATGACTCAAACCCCTGACAACCAACTTACAGCAGCACTAAGCCCAATCATCTCGAAGCCCAAACCTAATAGACCTACAATCCGCAACTCATCTTAAAGACCTAACGAAAAATCTCAACTCCGAATAAATATTAAAATATCCATATACCCTCAATAATCAATATCCATTTATTCCATTAGACTCATATAATCGGTCAATCCTCGAATAAATATTTAGACAAATCCAATAAGGCTCAAGAATAATTCCAATGATTGAAATAACAAAATCCAATCAATTTATATCCCAATAACAGTAATATCCGATTAATATTCATTGATCCCACTAAATCAATTTAATTGATTTAAGATCCAATTTGAGTCACCATCAAATCCCACAAATCAAATTATGCTCATTAAACATCTATTTGGGATCTCTTTAAATCTCTAAAATTCATCCAACTTGGTCATGAAGCTAAATATTGAATTATAAGAAATAGCATAGAATTATTTCAAAAATCATAACTTTCTACCCCTAACTCCGAATTGGACGATTCATGATTCGTTGGAAAGATCTTTTCAAAACCTATTTATCTTTATGAAATACAATTTTTTCAGGAACGATTCTATCATCAACAAAAACATGATTTAACGTCCATACATATAATCAACCCGAAAATAACATTTAAATCCCCAAAACCAATAATTCTAGTTTCATCTTAACAATTCCTTTGAGATCCATTGAAATCAAATCAAATAATCATCCAATTAAAATCAATCAACCCTAACCCTAATCCATCAACCTTCTTTTCTAAACAATTGATTGACACAATTATCTCCTAACCAAAAATAAATTGAAACCTAAACAACAAAATCAATAGGGAATGATATCTCACATTACATCCGATCACACCATCCACCATCTTCATCTAGGGTTATGTCATTACCACCCTTCGTATCTTCAGAGATTTGGATGAAAACCCTAACCAAAACATGTTATTTAAAGGGGTTTACCAAAATTATAAAACGACCCCTCGAGTAATCTAGGTTTATAACTAGGTCCCTGTTCAATTTACAGAAAGGTCCCTAAAGGCTATTAAAAGGTATTCTGGATTCCGCAGCTAGATCCCTGGGTCCAATAACTTGATAAAAAATCTTAAAAACCTAATTTTTCGAACTCCGAATCTCACCAAATTTCAACCAAAGTATATTGACACTATAAATATCTATAAAAAAATATAAAATAATTATTTTAATATAAATTTATAATTATCATAATTATAAATCAAATTGGACTCATTTGGGCCCATCGCCAAATCTGAAAAAATGAAATAATTAAATTTAAATTAAAATTTTCATTATATATTTAAAACAAATATATAATGCTGAAAAATACCGAAACGTTACACAAGGGGGCCAAACTGAGCTACGTGAGACTTGATCCCTCCAGGGTACGTAGGTAGCCTACAAAAAGGTCGCGCGATATGTACTCTAAAGGCAATCAAAACAATCACGGTGACAGCATAGTCATTTTTGATAGCCTGACACTGTCTCTCCCTTTACCACCCAAAATCCATTTTGTTTAAACCTACCACCAAATACCTTTACCTAAATTCATTTGAAGTTCTGAATCCCAAAATCACAAACGCAACAAATGTTTGAGGCTTCGATGCAACAGTTCCACACAAACAGGATTCAGAGGCCACCAGCTTTGGAGGAAGTCCAGCCACCAGCTCTGGTACTTCCTCACCCCACTAACAACAATGTCAAAGCTTCAGTAGGAAGTACTTCTTCCTCCAATCAGAGACAACGGTCACGACGACGCTCGCGCATTCCGTGGGCGGGCCGTCGACTTCATGAAGATTAGAGGCGCAGTCGTTCTCCTCTTAGGGACCGATTTGCCCTATGGGAAACTTTGTGAAGGCAACCGAACCAGAAGCCGTCAGCCTTACGTGAAGTATCTGAAGGTCATCTGCGCGATTCTCCACCACGACAGCAAACCAGGGGAGCAGTCGCACAGCCTCGCCATACTTTACGCTCTGAACTACATCGCATTTCGAGTCGTGAAATGGTAGAGCATGCAATACGGGGATTTGCTTCCCCATTCAGCACAGAGATCCTTAGAGAACAATTGCCGCACAGGTTCGTTCAACCTAAGTTCAAGTTGTGCAATGGCACGACGGATCCATACAACCACATCCTGGCGTTTCGACATTCCATGGCGTTGTACGAGCTATATGATGGGTTGATGTGCCACCTCTTCCCCTCCGGCCTAGAAGGGGCCGCATTAACTTGGTTCTACCTCCTTCCTCCAGTGTCGATCAGGACTTTCGAAGACCTCAGAATCATCTTCGCTGAGCACTTCATCTACAGCAGGCGGAGGAAGAAGGATTTGGGGGATCTCATGAAGATCTAAATGTACTCGGGAGAAACAATTTGACAGTACGTTGATTGTTTTCACATCTTGAAGTTCAAAATTGAAGATTGCAATGAGGATGCTGCATTTATGGCCTTTCGGAATGGCCTGCCATCCGGAAATGACCTCAAGGAGTCGCTAATCAAGCGCCCTCCATCTGATTTGCGGGACTTGATGGGGCATGCTGAAAAGTACGCTAAAGTGGAGGAGGAGTCCAAGCACTTGAAGCAGGCGGTGGTGGCGTCCAAGTCATCTTCGACATCCACTTCTCCATCACCAAAACCAGCTCGAGAATCTTACCCGAAGGAGCAGTGGGCGAGAAAAGCAGAAGATCGGGCACCTCAACCAACGAGATGCGTGAGGGGCAGGGGATGTATTTCAAGATTCCCCCGTCCCAAATCCTATCCAACATCCAGGGAAACCTTGGTTCAGGTGGCCCACACACATGAAAAGTGACGAGTCAAGGTGAGACCAGAGTCTATGCTGCGATTACCACAATGTCGGTATCAGATTCGTCGGTTTTGAAAAATCCACGTGGCGGTGCGTGTGTTGGGGGTTCTTCGGGGATTCAGATCGGATGCGTGCCCAGGCGGGCTCGGTTGGATCGTCTTCTCGGAAGGGTGGTGTCGTTCTTGGTTGAGGCGCCCGACAGCGGCTCAAGAGGTTCCCAGGGTTTGTGTGATCGCCACCTGCTTTTTTAAAAAGTAGGAAAAGGTTGGGTTGGATTTGATCGCCTACGTGGGGAGTTTGTGGGGCCTCCACTTTGAGACACGGATATATCGTACACAGAGGTGAAACACAGGTAATCCTATTCTGCTTCCGGGGATTGACTAAAGGAGTCTTGGGACAAAGGGGTACAAGTGGGGTGTGGATATGGGGCGGCTAGTGGGATTCAGCCGTCGGGTGTGGGGCGGCTACTAGGGTTTAGCCGTCTGGGGCCTAGGTTGGTTTGGGCAGAACTTCGGTAGGAAATGGGTTCGGTTTTGGACAGAGGCTAAGCTAGGTTTAACCCGAGTTTTTGGATGGTGGAATGAGAGGGTGTCTTTGTGTAGGGAATGGTTCTTTTCTCTCACAAAAGGGGCTCTCTTTCTCTCTCTAGGGATTTTTGGTAGTAGAAGGGGGGTGTAGACTATGAGTGGATTGTCTATTGGATTTCTAGATATGAAGATGATTTTTATGAAATGTGTTTGAAAGGCCTGGGACCTCCTCTATTTATAGTAAAAAGTGGTAGGGGAATGTCCAGGGGGTAATAGGATGGTGTGGTTAATAGTGTGTTTGATTAGACCCTCATTTAATTCTCTGGTTCTTCTGTCAGGACCAGGTGAAGGGCGGCTAGTCGGCTAGTCCTACTAGCCGCCCAGGATGGGGCGGCTAATTTCTGGTAGCCTCCCCCATCATAACCTGTCAAACGTCCCATCTCTGACAAGCGGTGGCTTGGGTCGGTTACTTGAATTGATCCGGCCAGGATAGAACGGCTAAAGGTCACAGCCCGCTGCAATGATCAGCATTTAATGCTGCTTTATGTCCCATCCAGGGAAGCGGTTCAGGGTCGGCCAAGGGGGCGGCTAGTGCTAACTAGCCGCCTGGGATGGGGCGGCTAGCTAGGGTTAGCCGCCCCTTGCCAGGACTTGGGGTTTTCTAGGTGGGTTTAAAGTTGGGGCCAGGTTTGGTTTAGGGTTAAGGTTTGGACCAGGATTTAGGTCAGGGTTTGGACCAGGATTTAGGTCAGAGTTTGGTTTAGGGTTAGGGTTTGGTTTAGGGTTTGGGTTTCCGATTTAGGTTAGGGTTTAGGGTTAGGTCTGGTTTAGGTTTAGGGTTTCCGGTTTAAGTTTTAGGGTTTAGGTTAGGTCTGGTTTAGGTTTAGGGTTCCTGGTTTGGGCCAGGGTTTGGGTTAGGGTTTCTGATTTTCTAAACCTTTGGTTTTCTATTAGATGCCCAAATGTGGGTTATTTCAAGGTGTTATTTGAAGTATTTCTGTCTTTCTGGACGGTCAAAATTGGGTATCTACTCACAAGAGCGTCGGCCACAACATCGACAAGTGCCGCATCCTCCGGAATTCTTAGAGAATCAAATTCGGAAGGGTCACATGTAGGAGTATACTCCATTGGAGGGCACACCTAGTCCCAGCGAGCAACACGTGACGAACATCGGCCCCAACACCGCTGCCAGGGTCATCGCTGTCATATTCGAGGGCGTACCCCACTTCAGCTCGCCAAAGAATGCTCGGCGAGATTCGAAGAAGATGCAGGTCTCGTTCGAGATGATGCATATCGATCAAGAGCCGAAACTGATCATTAAGAGGCCACGAGGTGATGATAACAGCGTCATCACATTCTGTGACACAGACCTGGAAGGAGTCCAGGCCCCACATTCGGATGCTCTAGTAATCACCTTTCGCAACTCAAACTTTGACGTGAAAAGGATTCTTGTAGACACAGGTGTCGGTATGTAAAACTGGGGGGTTCTGCGAACTTGGTCCTGGTCCGTCTCGCGACTCATCAGGTCACCGCCCGGAGAGTCGTTCCTGAACCGCCCGACTGCTTCTCAGAAAGACGGGGTTTGTGTGATCGCCACCTTCTTTCTCAAAAAAGCAGGAAAAGTTGGTGTTGGATTTGATCGCCTACGTGGGGAGTTTGTGGGGTCTCCTCTCTGGGATACGGATATACCGTACACAGAGGTGAAAAATAGGTAAACCTATTCTGCTTCGGGGGCTTGACTGGAGGAGATATGGGACTAAAAAGGGATTAGGAAGGAGTCGGCTAATGGGAATTAGCCGCCTGGTAGGGGACGGTTTGTTAGGACTAGCGCCTGGTACCTGGTTCTTGATTTTCTGGATTTGGGCAGAACCTAGGTAGGGAAGTGTTTTGGCTTTGGCTAGGGTGGTGGTAATGAGGATTGAAAGTGGTGTTTGGTGATTTCCTCTTCTAGATTTGGGCAGCACCATGATAAGAATTTGGATTTGTTTGGCTAGGGCTAAGAGTGGTTTAGGACAATGGTTTAGAGGGGGGTTTATGGAGAGTGGAATTTGGTGGGGAATGACTTTCTTTCTCTCTCAATTAGGGCTCTCTCCCTCTCTCTCTCTCTCTCTCTCTCTCTCTCTCTCTCTCTTTCTCTAACACACACTTTGAAATGAAAAATGGCCACCCCTTGGTTCTCACCCCTACCCCTCCTTTTATAGTAGAAAAGGGTGCATGGTTTATTCTTTGGGTAATAGCATGTGTTGGGTAAGAGGGTGTGGCCAAGTAACCATCATTGCAAAAGGACACACTCTATCGTCCATTGGGTAATAGCATGGGTTGGACAAAAGGGTGAGGCTAAGTAACTTCACACCTAAGTAAAGTTGCTTTATGCTTTATGGGTGAGTCCAGATGCGAGCCGGCTACCCTAATTCAGCCGCCCGGGCAGGGACGGCTAGCTGCAGTTAGCCGCCTAGTGAGGGGCGGCTAGTTAGGAGATGCCGCCGGTATGATGATCTGCCAAACGTCCAATCTCTGACAAGCGGTGGCTTGAGGCGGTTACTAAGGTTGAACCGTCAGAGAAGGGGCGGCTAATTGGAACAAACCGCCGCAATCATCAGCATTAAATGATGCTTTATGTCCCATCTAAGGGAAGCGGTTGGGGGCGGTTAAGGGACGGCTAGTTGAAACTAGCCGCCCGGCTTCTGGTCACTTAGGTTTCTAAGTGTTATGGCCAGGGTTTCTCCTATTGTTCCTCTAATTCTTTAAAGTAGTTTTCTATTTGATCCAAATGTAGTTATTTAAAAATGTTACTTGAAGTAATTTTCTTCTCTTTGGACGGTCAAAATTGGGGTATCTACAACAGGAAGCTCAGCAGATATCATTTTCATGAAGCCCTTCCTCCGGATGGGGTTGAAAGTCACGGACCTCAACCCGTCGAAAGATCCTTTGGCCGCTTTCAATGGAGCACCGGTTGTCCCAACAGGACACATCACGCTATCGTTCCAAGCGGGAAATCAAACTGCCATGACGGATTTCACCATCATGGATCTCCCATCTCCATACAACGCGATCATCGAACAATCTGGCTCGCGGCAATGAAGGCAATTCCGTCCACCTACCGTCAATGCCTCCGTTTCCCCACAGCTCAGGTGATAATGAAGATACGAGGGGACCAGGTGACCGTGAAGCGCTATTATATGGCGGCAATGACAGAAAAGTCAACCCTGCCAGAGTTTGAGGAGCTGCCCGAAGAAGGAGAAATTCATCCAAAGAGGTAGCAATTACTTCAGGACCAGGTGAAGGCCGACAAGCGCCGACTCGGTCCCAAAGACAAGGTCCTCAAAGACCTTGAGCAGGTCCCGATAGACCCACTTGATCCCGAGAAATACTTTCTCATCAGAAGTTTGTTATCTGCAAAGGAGCGGTAAGCGACTCGACCTCCTTGTGGAGAACAAGGATGTGTTCGCGAGACCTCAGGATATGCTGGGAATCGACCATGAGGTGGTGAATCATTGACTGTTCATCTCTCTGACCGTCCGTCTGGTCCGACAGAGGCAACGACAGATGGCCATGGTCCATGACGATGCAGTGCGAGACGAGGTAAACAAGCTCCTAGCTGCTTGGTTCATCCGCGAGGTGCGACACCCCGAATGGCTGGCCAACACAGTTGTGGTTCCCAAGAAGAATAAGAAGTGGCGAGTCTGCGTTGACTTCACTGACCTGAACAGCTCATGCCCAAAGGACTGCTTCCCACTTATGAAGATCGACCAGCTAGTGGACTCCTCATTGGGTAACGAACTAATAAGTTTTATGGATGCTTATTCAGGCAATCACTAAATCTCGATGCATGAGCCCGACCCGGAGAAAACGGCGTTCATAACACCCACTGGCATTTACTGCCATAAAGTAATGCTGTTCGGATTGAAAAATGTTGGAGCCACGTACCAAAGGCTGGTGACTAAGGTCTTCCAGCACCAGATTAGCAAGATTGTGGAAGTCTACATTGATGATATGATAGTCAAAAGCGCGAGCTGAGTTGACCATCTAACCCACCCGGAAGAAGTCTTCACTGTGTTGCGAAAATATCGCCTTAAACTGAACGAACCAAATGCTCCTTTGGAGTCACCTCGGGTAATTTTTTGGGATATTTGACAACACAGCGAGAACCCCGATCAGATCAAGGTAATTATGGAGATAGAGCCTCCTCGAAACAAGAAGGAGGTGCAAAAGTTGGTCGGGAGATTGGCCGCACTCAACCGGTTCATCTCCAAGGCCATGGATCGATGTCAACCATTCTTCCAATTGCTGCGAAAGACTAGAGATTCGAATGGATACCAGAGTGTCAGAAAGTGTTCGAGGAAATCAAATAGTACCTCAGCACGCCGCCACCCTTGGTGAGTCCTTCCATAGGAGACACTACTCCTCTACATTGCAGCGTTCGAGCACGCCGTAAGCTCCACACTATTGAAGGACATCATCGCAAGCAAAGGGTGATTTACTATGCAAGTAAGGCGCTCAGCGGGGTAGAAACCAGGTATTCCCTTATCGAAAAACTTGTGTTTGCTTTACTCGTTTCTGCTCGAAAACTGTGCCACTACTTTCAAGTCCATTCATTCAATACATGTAATCACCAACTCACCTCTCAAAGGCGTATTGCGAAAGGCAGATGTCGCGGGATGATTGCTATTGTGGGCAGTGGAGCTGTCAGCCTTTGACATCCACTATCATCCCTAAAGCCCAATCAACGGACAGATGGTCACAGACATTATCGCCAATCTTACACCTACAGAACAACTACAGACCTGTTTCTTGGACACTCCATGTTGATGGGGCATCCAATCGAAAAAGGTCAGGAGCTAGGCTGATTTTACGAAAAGAAGATGGATTCTTGTACGAGCACGCAATCAAGCTGGGGTTTAAGGCCTCCAACAACGAAGCCGAGTACAAAGCTCTCATCTTGGGTTTGGAATTCGCTGTAGATCTCGGTATCCTCAAATTGTCAATTTACAGCGATTCTCAACTCATGGTGTGCCAGAGCACCGGAGAATACCAGACGAAGGATGACCGCATAATGTCCTATCAAAGTTACGTGCATACTCTGCTCGCACATATCGGTGACTGGAAGATACACGCGATCGACCGCGAACAGAATACTCAAGCTGACGCCTTGGCAAACCTGGCAAGTGCTCTCGAAGGAGAACCATTTTGAAAAATCAAGGTCAAATTCCTGGGGGAACCAAGCATCGTCCACCTCGAGCAAGTCATGGTGATAGAGTCAGAACCCTCGGCAAGCGACCTGGATGGATCTCATACTGTCTTACTTGAAAGATGGCATCACCATCGTAGAGGCCCGAGAAGTAATAGAAGAAATGCATTCCAGAATATGTGGCAGCCACATAGCCTCAAGGTCCTCCGTAAAATGCGTACTAACTGTCGGATGTTTCTGGCCCACCTAGCAAAAGACGCGCTTGATATGGTCAAAAAGTATGACAAATGCCAGCGGTTTGGCCCGTTGATCTACCAACCAGCAGGGGACTTGAATACACTGTTAAATCCTTCACCATTCTTGCAATGGGGGTTCAATATAGTCGGACATTTGCCTTTAGCGCCATCACAGAAGAGGTTCTTGTTGGTCACCACCGACTATTAAACCAAATGGGTGGAGGCAGTGGCCCTGACCAGAATCTGTGACATCGAGTTACGGAGCATCCTTTGGAAAGAGATTGTATGCCCATTCGGTGTGCCGAACACTATAATCTCTAACAACAAGACGCAGTTCAACAACGCCACCATCAGTGAATTTTGCGAGGAGTTGAAATCAAACATCTTTTCTCCTCTCCTCGCTACCCTCAAGGGAATGGCCAGGCAGAGATCACCAACAGAACCATCTGGACGGGATCAAGAAGCGACTTGATGCAACCAAAGGCAACTTGGGCAAATGAAGAAGTCTTGGTGTTTGAACTCGATCTGAGAGATGAACGAAGGGAAGCAGCCTCCATCAGGACGGAAAATTACTAGAATCAGATCGCTCGAAGCTACAACAAAAGAGTTTCGCGATGAAGCTTTCAGATTGGAGACTTGGTCATTCAAGAGGTATTCCCCAAATCCCAAAAAGGATCAGATGGTAAGCTCAACCCAGTTGAAAAGGACCTTACAAAGTCATCGGGTTGGGCCCCAAAGGAGTTTACTATTTAGAAGGAATGAATGGAGAGGCACTCATAAAACCTCGCAATGTAATGCATTTGAAAAAGTACTACTTTTGAATAAATGTTGCTTGCTTCATTTCAATTGATTGTCAATATGTTATATGAATAAACGCCCGTTCGAGGTCGCTCCGTAGAACTGATTTTCAAATAAGACATTCTTAAGAGAGGTCACGAGATAAGCACTCTCAACAAGGATGTTGCACTCCTAAGAGGTCGCAAAGCATAGCACTCTATGGAGGTCGCTCGATGGACCAGTTCAGGTCGATGGATGAGCACTCTATGTAAGAGGTTGCGTGGGGGACGCCCCATCCATTGATAAGCACTCGAAAAAAAGGCTGACATAAGTGAGACACATAGGTTAGACTCACAAAGGTGAGGTCGTTCGAAGTATAAGCTTCACCTATGCTCACATGGTCTAAATGGATTCAGGCCACACGACCGACTTTTAGAGTCGCGCAGAAGGAACAAATAGAATTACTATCCGAGCCAAGATTCTGAAAGGGCTCGGTCCTCTCGTCCTAAGCACTCCATCATCATTGTACGATTAGGAATGCACAGGGCATCCTTGTATGACAAGGGTGAAAGGGATGGGTATCCCCCGACGATCATTCGGTCTCAAAGAGCTCAGGCTCTACGACCAGTACTCGGAGGTCGCGCGGTAAGGGCGAACAGAATTAGCCCAGGGCTTAAATTCTGAAAGGGTACTAACCCTCTCGACCTAAGCACTCTAGAGTTCATGCTTCAGTTTTCCAGGTCTTGAAAAGCTTAGGCTTTACATCTATCATGGTGAGGTCACGCGATAAGGGTGAACAGAATTAGCCATGGGGCATAAATTCTGAAAGGGTACTAACCCTCTCGACCCAAGCACTCCCGGGATCGATGTTTCAGGTCTTGAAAGACTCAAGCCCAACGGAGGTCACGATGACTGGATATAAAAGAGCCAGTCTATTATATAGACTTCAGACTCTATAAGGTATGACCCTATTATCTCGATAATAAGCACTCCAAACATTTAGACCAAGCAGAAAACAATCAAGCAAGATTGTTTTTTACAAACAAAAGAGGGCTTAGGCCTGGAATTGGGCCTCAAGGTCGACAGAAGAACCAGGAGGAGACGTAGCGACAATAAGAGGAGATACATTGTTGGATCTATCTTCATATCCCTAACGATATCCACGATCATAACTCTTCTCGGCATCGGACATCAAGGAATTAGTGATATCCTACACCTAATCCTTCAGCATCGCCAAGGCTTCAGCTCGACCCTTCGCTAAGCCCTCATAAAAAGCAGAGGCGTGATCAGCACGAAGCTCGCAGAGCTTGACCTGCAACTCTTGCAATTCCCTAATCAGGGCCTCAACTCGCTCTTCAGCAGTCTGTGCCCGCAAAGAAAGGGAAGTCTGGTCGAAGGAGTGAGAGAATCTCAGCTCAAGGAGCTCTCTTACACGTTCTTCAGGCAACTTTAGCCCGAACCAGAGCAATGGAGGCATCTCGACGAGCCGCAGATTCAACAAGCTCCGATGTATGGCAACTTGGTTCACGATCGTCAACTGCTCCTCGACTGACTTCAGCTGAGCTTCTCTTCGATGAGCAAATCCTTGGGCCGACCTCAACAGGGCTTCGAGCCTTACAGCCTCCGAGCTCCGCTCGCCAAGCACCTGCCAGATAACAGAATTCTGAAGAACAATTGGTTAATATATAAAAGAAAGAGGTTCCTGAGAGAAAGTTGAATCACTCACATTGTAAAAGCTCAAACCAAGCCGGGCAAAGAGCGCGCCTGTTGTAACCTGGCGAGCACAAATCAGATCATCCTCAAGCAGACAGCCCCTAAGTCAGGCACTAGCATACTCCCTACTAGTACGATTAGCGAGGGGACCTATGGAGGAAGTGCTGACTGACATCGCAGGAACGAAAAACTGAAGCTGAAGGAGCCTCAGACACATTAGGGGCATCTGCGCAAGGGGGTCCGCCCCCACCACACTCGGGACGACTAAGGGCATCCCCCTGCATCCGGTGCAACCGAGGACACCTCTTCCACAGTCGAAGCGACAGGGGGCATCCCCACATGAGCCGGACAATGATACAGCCGCAGCAGACTTCTCGACTGGGGCATCTCCGACGATGCTACAGCCGCAGAAGGTGAAGCGATAAGAGTCTCGTCAACCGAGACTCCGAACACCACAGTAGGAGGAGCAGGAGTAGGAGCATCGACTACGATCAACTCCAGCGAAGAAGGAACCTCCACCATCTCCAGCGCGCGATGAACAATGGAACTGGACGGATGCCCACCTTCCCGAGTGGGTGCGGGAGAATTAACAACAACCGCCTCAGCGACGGTTGATGGCAGGTCGTTCCTGGAACGAAGGCATGTGCAACAGCAAGAAGATCCTCGACTCTATCTACAGAGTCCGTCTCCTCAGCCGGTGAGGTAGGACATGGGACTTTGGTCCTCTATTTCACAGGGACCGGCAGCCTCAGCCTCTTCCTGAAAGCAAATTTGCACTTGGAGGCAGCAGAGCGTTCGATCGCCTCTTCGACAGCTATAGGGGACGAAGCAGAAGGAACGTCCGGACCGGCAGACCTCGAGGAGGAGCCAGAGGCTCTGGGAGTTGAAAAATTGAGGATTTTTTAAAAATCCTTATCTGGCAAATCCCAAGCATGGGCTATGTTATCGAGCTTGACCACAGGCAGATCAGGAGTCCTCTTCTCTGACTCATCTGCAAAGAGGACATAAGGATGGTCGGCTTGATACAAGACTGAGAAATCATAAATTCACTGACCCAATGCTTACCAAGCTTGTCAGGATGAAACTGGTATGGGACTATCGCCTTCCCATCCACCATAGAAGCAGGAAGCACCTAGAGGCCAGTCAGCTATACCAGATTTTCATCCCGCCATCCTCTATCGGAGGAGGAAAGTTTATCCACAAGGGGACGGTGCCGGCCCTCGCTCACAGGTAGTACACATGCTCCATCTTTTGCAGGTCATACAAATGATAGATATCATCCACCCCAAGATCAAGCTGCATTTCGCAGTTGATCACGATGACGCACATTAGCACCCTCAATAAATTGGGAGAACACTGGAGAGGGTGAAGCTTAAATCGCCACATGAAATCCCTGACCAGCTCGGGGAGAGGGAAGGAAAGAGCACTCCTCTGCATCTGTTAAGGATACATGTACAGCTTGCCAGGAGCTTCGTCCTTCACGTTGTAAAAGGTTTTGTAGGAGGTCGGAAAGATTCAATGGAGTCTGGAATGGACAGGATGGACCGCAACCTATGGATTATATCCATCGACATGGCAGAAGGCGAGAAGGAAGAAGGCAAAAATCGAAGAAGGTAAAACAAAAGTACTCCTTTTTCAAATGATCTGCCTATAGTTCTTTGAAAAAGATTAAATGGGAGGGAAACTTCTCCTCGAGAAGCCCCCGTAACCATGACAAATGAGCATGAAAGTCGAGATTGTGGGAAGATTTGCTGCCAAAATCTTGTGTGAAATTTGAGGTACAGCTGGCGCAAGAGGTGAACCGATGGTTCCGGACAAATGGCAAGCATTTAATTATGACTTTCTTACGTGTCACGAAGATGAGGCTACTGCGAGCAGACAAAAGCTGTTCGGAAGTCTGTTCGTAAAGCTATTCATGAAGTCTACTCGTGAGGACAGCTCGTAAAATGTGTTCGTGAAGGTTGCTCGTGAACATATCGCTTGTAAAGTCTGTTCGTGAGCTCTGATCGTGAAGTTTGTTCGTAAATGAGTCATGTTCGTAATTTTTCTCAGCAACAACCAGGTATCTATTCTCAACATGCATACTCAGAGGTGCCATGACAGTCGAAGTTCCACACAACGGAGAGGGATAGACAAACGAGTAGAAATATGAACAAGATTGAGTAGAAAAAGTAATTTTTATCCATTCAATGGATAAAGGTTACACAAAAAGAAAATGTACAAAGTATGTTCAGTCCTCTATTCTATCGTCTGCTTGGTCCTTTCCTCGGAATCTCCTCTCCGTACAGCACGAAAAAGCATGGGCAACTCCTCGTTACTCATCTGTAGAAAACCAATGAGTGGTCAGAGTAGCCTAGGCGATAGCCGCTGATGAAGTCCAGAAGATGTTTTGCTTCGTCACCTTCGCAAGCTTCATGAAGAAACCACAACTGATGATCTATGGAAAGGGTAGCGGCGTGAGCTAAGGCTTGCAAGTTCCTATGAGGACTGCCAGTGTCACACCCCAGGGCGGTCGTCCCCGAGACGTGGCAAGTATATATATGATATCAATAAGCCATACACGAGGTCAAATAAAGACTCCACAATATAAAAGGCAATAAAGCAATAACCAAGTAACTGACATCAAATATACACAAGTAGCGGAAGCTCAACGACTAAGTCTGTAATTCAAAGACATATTTACAGACTAGAGTACACAATCAAACTGTCATGTGAGCCAATATACACAACAAAAGATATCAACAATCCACATACTGTGCACAAGCAAAAGTAGAATACATACAAGGAAAAAGGGGATGCTGAAGGTCTCTCACTCGCAAGATATCTAACGCGAACGCCGGTCCTCTACTCGTATCGCCCTCAGGGAGCTCCTCCTTCGGATCCGGATCAGTGACAACTGAAGAAAATAAATGTGAGGGGTGAGCCACACACTCAGTGAATGGAATAATTCATGCATCATAACACATATAACTTCAAACAATCATTCAAATCCCTCACCCTCACCCCGACGGGTGACCTAGGTTGTTGGGAGCAACTACTAACCCTCGCCCTCACCCTCCCTAAGGATGACCTAGGCATTGGGAAGTTGCACAAACTGGAAGATCGAACCAACGCCGACCCATTACATCCTCACCCTCACCCCCTCCTCGGGGTGACATAGGCTTTGGGGAAAGAGGTCGACTGTTCTACACCGCTAGTCATCCATTAGCCTCTCCCGGTGTGGCCTCTACTACCTGGTATTCTCCCAGGTCCCTATCTCTGCTATATGGGCACACCAACAAGCGTCGTTGATAGTTCCTAGGGCTAGCCTCCCATGACCGCTACCTCGGCCGTATGGGCACACCAACACGCGTCATGAGTAGTACCTGGGGGCACCCATCGGGCTTTACTACGCCGGGCAGTCTCTACTCGGAGCCAACGAAGGGGAGAATACTCGACATACGTGAATACGATCCCTATGGATTCGTCATCACCGGTTATCAAACACCCATAAGCGCAACGAATTCTAGCGAATTCCCTCCAGGGCGCATAACTCATATGCGGGAAGACATTCCATTTTTTGGCATCAGTGCCTTAGTATGACCCCATAGGTGGTCATACACTTGCCTAATTTCATTAGGCGAGAGCCTTGGCCCTAAGCATAACTATTACTATATACTAAACATATTATCAAACATGGAATATTAATTATAGGCCATCATGGATAAATAATACAACATGCTCATGATATTGTCTAAGACATGGTTGCCCTATGCATATACATATAGGTTAATCAAATTAACTAAGCGGGGACATGCATAGAGGGGGGTTATGCTAACATATGACATGATATCTAGCATATATGGCTCCTATATATGATATATGGACATATAATCCCTAACATTCAATACCTAGCATGATATGGTTACATGCTTAGCAAGCTAGGTAACAACATGCATGCATTCATCAAGTTATATGCAATTATGGTGCCCCAGGGGAGGGCAATGCACTCCAACGTGCATCGTACACCTCCCAACTGGGTTGGATTGTCCCACTCACCGCAACCCAGGTCGTTGCGTGACCGATCGCCAAGATCTGCAAGACAAGGTATCGAATAGAGTGAGTATAACCACATAAAAACATTCAAAATTAGCTAAAAATGCCAAAGGCTTAAATATGCACGCATACGGGCTCGCACGCATGCGAGCACGCGTGTACGCATGCGTATCCGAGTACTCCGACACCTACCCGAGCCCCCGGGCAGCCACACGTGTGGCCCTCGCACACTTGCGCACGTGCACGCGTGCACGTGCCCCCGAGCCCGGCCGCGCGCCCAGGCACCCACCACGCGCGCAGGAACCCAGCCGCGCGCGGACGCGCCTGCTCGCGCGCGCCCACGGGTCCCCGCGCTCCCGCACGTGCCCTCCCACGCGCACGTGCACACCCGCTCGCCCCGCTCGCGCACGCGCCCGCTCACACCCGCGCGTACGCGCACGCGCGCCCCTGCGCCTCTGCCCGACCCAAACAGCGCCCGCCAACGCGCGCGCCCAAAGCTCCAATACTCCCCTCCCTCACCCCCACACACACCCAAACACATGCATATGGTGTGCAAGGTCCCCTAACACCTACCCATGCTTAGAAAACTAGAAAAATAGGAGGGGGAGAGCATACCAAGAGAGGGGGAGTGAAAGGGGGAGATTCGGCGCCCTACGAGCAACTCGCAACCACCTCTACCGCCACCACCACTACCACCACCTCCTCAGCCTCTCCACGTCCTCTATTTTGCTGGAAAACAGGGGTAAAATCAGGGGGGAATAAGAGAGGGATCTTGAGAGGAAGAAAACAACAACAACAATGGCACACAAACCTTTTTTGTGTTCCTTTTTTTCTTCTTCTCCAACAAAACTCACACACATACACACAATCACTCACACACAAAGGGCTGGAGAGGGAGAGAAAGAGAGAGAGGTCGTAGAAGAGAAAGTGAGTTCAAATGCTCACTTTGAGGGGGGTGAACACAAGGGAATAAGGGGGGTGAACCTAGGCCTAAACTCACCCATACACAAGGAAAATAACCAAAGCATTCTTAGCACTTATGCAAGAGGGGGGTGACGTTACCTAGGTTCACCACATTCACATAAATATATATTCACTATTCCACTTAACAAAGCACTTTCGAAGAAAACTCGGATGCGGTTCAGAACTGCATAATTTTCCAAATGTTACCGGAATTCGATGAAATTTTTATGGGTGGTATAAAATGGTACCAGGATCCATAATATGCAGTCAGATTTTCAATCAGAGTTCTTAGTTCTTGCAAATGGCTAAAAATCAAAATTTTAACCGTTCCGATCGAAAAAAGAAAATTTCAAAAGTGGCCAGAATTGACCTGAAGGTTACAAATAGGCCAAAAAGTGACACATATATAACATTCTTCCCCCTTAGGAAATTTTGTCCACAAAATTTATATACAAAAACATCTAAGAAGGAAAAAGATGTGGATATGCGTCACGCATGGCGTCCTCGCGCTCCCAAGTAGCCTTGGTACCAAACGGTACTGCTAACGCACCTTAACCAATTGGTTGGCCTTGGTGCGGAGCCTCTTCTCGCGTCGGTCCAGGGTCTCGATCGGCTGCTCCATGAATGACAAGTCCAGCTCAAAGACGAGCAGCTCGAACGGGATGATGTGAGCTGGATCGTGGATGTAACGCCTCAGCTGCGAGACATGGAAGACGTCATGGGCTTGGGCCAATTGTGGGGGCAAGGCTAGGCTATAGGCCACCTCTCCAATCCGCTACAGGACGAGAAACGGCCCAATAAAACGCGGACTTAGCTTGCCCCGCACATCGAAACGGAAGATGCCCTTCGACGGCGACACCTTCAGAAAGACGTGGTCACCAACCTCGAAGGTGAACTCACGGCGACGACGATCGGCGTAGCTCTTCTGACGGCTCTGAGCGGTGCGGATACGCTCACGAATCGTCTTGACCTTCTCTGAGGTCTGGCGAATGATCTCTGGCCCCTCCAACTGGCGCTCTCTGACCTCATCCCAGCACAAGGGAGACCTGCAGCTGCGCCCATAGAGTGCCTCATATGGTGCCATCCGAGTACTCGAGTGGTAGCTGTTGTTGTAGGCGAACTCCACCAAAGGGAGATGCCTCTCCCAACTGCCTCCAAAATCGAGAACACAGGCACGCAACATGTCCTTAGGGTTGAATCGTCCTCTCTGACTGGCCTTCGGTCTGTGGGTGAAACGCCGTACTGAAATAGAGGTTCGTACCAAGGGCGTGCTGGAGGCTACGCCAGCCTCGAAGTAAATCTCGCGTCTCTTTCAGAAATGAAACTGACCGGAGTGCCGTGGAGACGAACGATCTCTGAGACAAACAACTGCGCCAGGGTGTCCAGGGAATCGGTGAGTCGGATGGGGAGAAAATGAGCGGACTTGGTCAGTCGATCGACGATCACCCAGATTGCATCGCGACCCGAACGTGACTTCGGCAAGCCGAAACAAAGTCCAATGGACTGCAGCTTCCCCGCAGGACGCTGATGCTCCGACTTCACCTACTAGCATACCAAGCAACGGGAAACGAAACGGCCAACATCCGCTTTCATCCCGTGCCATCAGTAGCCACGGCGAAGGCCCCTGTACATCTTCGTGCCACCAGGATGCACTGTGTACCTCGAACGATGGGCCTCGTCAGATCTTCTGCTTCAGCTCTGCGTCGTCAGGAATACAAACCCGGCCTCTGAACCGCATGATTCCGTCCTCGTGAATCTGGTAATCCGGTCGCTCACCCTGGGCGACGCCTTCAGAAAGGACCAAAAAGTGAGGATCCCGCCCCTGTGCCGCACGGATCTCGTCGAGGAGAACGGGCTACACCACCAGCCTGGCCAAGAAGCCACCAGCAGGCGTCTCCCAAACACTGATCCAGCAAGCGGCCTCCTCCAGAAGCCTCCAACGACGTACAACCAAGTGGGCGGCCATGCCCAAGGGCTGCCTACTAAGAGCATCTGCTACGACATTCGCCTTACCCGGATGGTAAGCGATGTCACAATCATAGTCCTTCAGGAACTTGACCCAACGTCTCTGTCGCATGTTGAGTTGCGACTGGGATTCCAGATAAGTCAGGCTCTTGTGATCCGTGAAGAGCTCGAACTCCTCGCCGTAGAGGTAGTGCCTCCAAATCTTCAGCGCAAAGATGATCGCTGCTAACTCCAGGTCGTGGGTGGGGTAATTCTGCTCATGGGACTTCAACTGACGTGACGCGTAAGCAACAACCTTACCGTACTGCATCAGGACGCAACCGAAACCTAGCCGCGACGCATCGGAGTAGACTCGAATCCGTCACTCCCCGACGAAATGGTAAGAACTGGCGCTGAGGTGAGTCTCCGCTTCAGCTCCTGGAAGCTCTCCTCACAAGATGGGACCACTCGAACCGGACATCCTTTCGGGTGAGGCGGGTCAGAGGGACGGCTATCTTCGAAAAACCCTCCACAAACCTCCGATAATAACCTGCCAAACCCAGGAAGCTCCGAATTTCGGTGGGGTTCGACGGTCGCCGCCAATTCGACACGGCAAGCGTCTTCTCTGGGTCCATAGATATACCCTCACCGGATATCACATGGCCAAGAAAGGCCACATGCTCCAACCAGAACTCGCACTTGCTGAACTTGGCGAACAACGATGTCTAGCCAGTCTCCAAGACAGTGCGAAGATGGTCAGCGTGCTCCTCCAGACTCCTCGAGTATACCAGAATATCATCAATGAAGACTAACACAACAGAGTCGAGGAAGGGTCGAAAAATCCAATTCATCAGATCCATGAAGGCAGCCGGCGCATTCGTCAACCCGAACGGCAGAACTCGAAACTCGTAGTGCCCATAACGGGTACGAAAAGCCATCTTGGAATATCAAATTCCCGGATCTTCAGCTGATAGTAGCCCGAACGGAGATCGATCTTTGAGAAGACACGCGCTCCCTGGAGCTGATCAAACAGATCATCAATCCGTGGCAAAGGGTACTTGTTTTTCACGGTCCGCTTATTCAGCTGTCTGTAGTCAATACACAAACGCAGCGAACCGTCCTTCTTCCGAACAAACAGGATAGGGGCTCCCCACTGAGAGACACTCGGACGTGCGAACCCCTTCTCAAGCAACTCCTCCAGCTGCTCCTTTAGCACCTTCAGCTTTGCTGGGGCCATCCGAATCAGATTGATCTCAAACTCGATCGCGCGATCCGGTGGCAGGCCTGGAAGATCATCAGGAAAACCTCCGGATATTCCACCACAACAGGAGTCTGACTGATATCAGCCCGCAGCGGTGCATCCTCATCCACAATGCACGCCAGGTAACCCTCGCATCCCCCCTGAAGCTCCACGCCTGGATGGATGACACGACCCCCAAGGGAGCAATGTCCTTATCGCCCATGAACTGGAAAGACCTCCTACCAGGGACGCGAAAAGACACTGACTTCGCAAAACAGTCGATAGTGGCGTGACTCGCTGCTAGCCAATCCATCCCCAGATGGCGTCGAAGTCCGTCATGGCGAGCTAAATCAACTCCACCAGAAAGTCATGCTCCGCAATCGCCACAGTACACCCCGATACACCGAGCGAAGGAGAATACGGTCTCCGATCGGCAATGATATCTCCAGCATAACATCTAGAGGGGTCAATACCAAACCCATTCGTCTCGCGAAAGCGGGAGTCACGAACGAGTGTGTGGCCCCGGAATCAAACAGCACATAAGCAGGAAACTGAGATATCAGAACAATACCTCGGACCACGCTACCCGAAGCCTGCACCTCCTCAGCGGTAAGTGCTGCTACACGCCCCTGAACGAGCTGCGGCTGAGGAGCAAGGGCACTCCGCGGGGTGCACTGCCTGCCTCCTCTGGTCAATCTGGCCACCCTGTGGCTGCTGATACTGATGCTGCGGCTGCTGCTGCTGCTGCTGCTGGCGTGGTGGATGCGGCTGCTGCTGCTGCTGCGGTAGTCGTGGCTCAGGAGGTCGGCCAGCATTGGGGCAATCGAGATGATATGCCCGACTTGCTGACAATGGAAACAACGTCACGTCTCCGGTCGCCTCACCTGGGCTGGATAGGCGGCAATGGGTGCAGGGCCTCCCACTGGCACCACATCGACTGGAGTGGCGGCGGCCGCTGGTCGATCCACGCGAGGCCGCTTGCCCTTGCGACGTCCCGAATCCTGACTCCTGGGTTGCCTCTGGTCCACAAAAGGGGTAAGAATAGCTGAGGGAACCCCAAGGTCGCGCTCGACTGTCCTCACCCGAGACACCAGGTCGGTGTACCTCGAGAGTGCCTCCGAGGAAACGTGCACCCGAATGGCCTGTTGAGACCCATATCAAACCGATGGCATCTCGTCTCCTCGTCCATCACCAAGGCAGGGGCAAACAGAGAGAGTCTCGTGAAACGTATGGAGTAGTCTGACACTGACATGGTACCCTGCGTCAGCTACTCAAACTCCTGCATCACGATCTGCCGCGTCGAGAACGGGAAGTACTCCGCCAAGAAGTGGTTCCGGAACCCGGCCCAAAGTAGTCGCTCCACACCCTCCGGAACGTCCACAGATCGGGTGGCCCACCAGTCAGCGGCGCTACCCTTCAACATGAACGTGGCCAACGAGACACGCTGGCGGTCAGTGCAGTGCATGGTCGAGAAGATCTTGTCTATCTCCATCAACCAACGCTCTGGGGCAAGGGGGTCCGTCGTCGATCCATGGAACTCAGGAGGATGAAGCTTCAAAAAGGCGGTGAGGCCGGTCTGATGCACACGGGCCGCTGCCTCTAGCTCCTCCTCCCTCTGCTCGGGTCCATGAACTCCGATTGCAGGAATCTCCACTGGTACAGGGGGTACTTTGGCACCATGGGTGGATCTGCTGCTAAGGGTATCTGCGGAGCCGCCTCGCGAGCTGCCCGCAGATCCTGGATCTCTCGAGCTTGCTTAGCCAGCGCTCTCGTATGAGCCTCCAACGCCCTCGTCTGTGTCTCCAGAAGGTCCACAATCTGAGCGTAAGCATGCTCCCATGCAAGGAGGCTCCTGCGCAGGTCCTGGCCCAACAGCCGAGGACTCTCTAGTAGACTCCTCGCCTCCGGTAGGTTCGGAAACCTCCGAAGCCCGAGGGCGACCACGTCCACGCGCCCATCTCCGAGGAGGCATATCAGCAACCTAAAGAACCAGCACTAGGATCAGAATACTCAATAGAAATCCTAGGACTCATCTCTAAAAAGAAACAATTGGCTCTGACAGGACTAGGATCTGATACCAACTTTTGTCACACCCCAGGGCGACCGTCCCCGAGACGTGGCAAGTATATATATGATATCACTAATCCATACACGAGGTCAAATAAAGACTCCACAATATAAAAGGCAACAAAGCAATAACCAAGTAAGTGACATCAAATATACACAAGTAGTGGAAGCTCAACGACTAAGTCTGTAATTCAAAGACATATTTACAGACTAGAGTACACAATCAAACTATCATGTGAGAGCCAATATACACAACAAAAGATATCAACAATCCACATACTATGCACAAACACAAGTAGAATACATACAAGAAAAAAAGGGGATGCTGAAGGCCTCTCACTCGCAAGATATCTAACGCGAACACCGGTCCTCTACTCGTATCGCGCCTCAGGGAGCTCCTCCTTCGGTCCGGATCAGTGACAACTGAAGAAAATAAATGCGAGGGGTGAGCCACACGCTCAGTGAATGGAATAATTCATGCATCATAACACATATAACTTCAAACAATCATTCAAATCCTCACCCTCACCCCGACGGGTGACCTAGGTTGTTGGGAGAAACTGCACTAACCCTCGCCCTCACCCTCCCTAAGGATGACCTAGGCATTGGGAAGTTGCACAAACTGGCAGATCGAACCAACAACGACCCATTACATCCTCACCCTCACCCCCTCCTCGGGGTGACATAGGCTTTGGGGAAAGAGATCGATTGTTCTACACCGCTCGTCATCCGGTAGCCTCTCCCGGTGTGGCCTATACTACCTGGTAGCCTCCCAGGTCCCTATCTCTGCTATATGGGCACACCAACAAGCGTCGTGGATAGTTTCTAGGGTGCCTCAGGGTTCAGGCCTCTACCGGCTAACCTCCCATGACCGCTACCTCGGCCATATGGGCACACCAACACGCGTCATGAGTAGTACCTGGGGGCACCCACCGGGCTTTACTACGTCGGGCAATCTCTACTCGGAGCCAACAAAGGGAGAATACTCGACATACGTGAATACGATCCCTATGGATCCGTCATCACCGGTTATCAAACACCGATAAGCGCAACGAATTCTAGCAAATTCCCTCCAGGGCGCATAACTCAGATGCGGGGAAGACATTCCATTTTTTTGGCATCAGTGCCTTAGTATGACCCCATAGGTGGTCATACACTTGCCTAATTTCATTAGGCGAGAGCCTTGGCCCTAAGTATAACTATTACTTATACACTAAACATATTATCAAACATGGAATATTAATTATAGGCCATCATGGATAAATAATACAACATGCTCATGATATTGTCTAAGACATGGTTACCCTATGCATATACATATAGGTTAATCAAATTAACTAAGCGAGGACATGCATAGAGGGGGGTTATGCTAACATATGACATGATATCTAGCATATATGGCTCCTATATATGATATATGGACATATAATCCCTAACATTCAATATCTAGCACGATATGGTTACATGCTTAGCAAGCTAGGTAACAACATGCATGCATTCATCAAGTTATATGCAATTATGGTGCCCCAG
Source organism: Acorus calamus (assembly GCA_030737845.1). Lineage (NCBI taxonomy): Eukaryota > Viridiplantae > Streptophyta > Magnoliopsida > Acorales > Acoraceae > Acorus > Acorus calamus. Next base: position 11,002,273 of record CM060877.1, on the reverse strand, counting down.
GGGAGGGCAATGCACTCCAACGTGCATCGTACACCTCCCAACTGGGTTGGATTGCCCCACTCACCGCAACCCGAGTCGTTGCGTGACCGATCGCCAAGATCTGCAAGACAAGGTATCGAATAGGGTGAGTATAACCACATAAAAACATTCAAAATTAGCTAAAAATGCCAAAGGCTTAAATATGCACGCATACAAGCTCGCATGCATGCGAGCACGCGCGTATGCATGCGTATCCGAGCACTCCGACAGCTACCTGAGCCCCCGGGTAGCCACACGCGTGGCGCCCGCACACTTACGCACGCGTGCACGTGCCCTCGAGCCCGGCCACGAGCCCAGGCACCCACCACGCGCGCAGGAACCCAGCCGCGAGCGCACGCGCCTCCGGGTCCCCGCGCTCCCGCACGCTCGCCCCGCTTGCGCACGCGCACACCCGCTCGCCCCGCTTGCGCACGCGCCAGCGCACGCCCGTTGCGTACGCGCACGCTCGCCCCTGCGCCTCTGCCCGACCGAGACAGCGCCCGCCAAAGCTCCAATACCCCCTCCCTCACCCCACACACACCCAAACACATGCATATGGTGTGCAAGGTCCCCTAACACCTACCCATGCTTAGAAAACCCGAAAAAAAAGGAGGGGGAGAGCATACCAAGAGAGGGGGAGTGAAAGGGGGAGATTCAGTGCCCTCCGAGCACTCGCAACCACCTCTACCGCCACCACCACTGCCACCACCTCCTCAGCCTCTCCACGTCCTCTATTTTACTGGAAAACAGGGGAAAAATCAGGGGAGAATAAGAGAGGGTTCTTGAGAGGAAGAGAAACAACAACAACAATGGCACACAAACCTTGTTTGTGTTCCTTCTTCTTCTTCTTCTCCAACAAAACTCACACACATAGACACAATCACTCATAGACAAAGGGCTGGAGAGGGAGAGAAAGAGAGAGGGGTCGTAGAAGAGAAAGTGAGTTCAAATGCTCACTTTGGGGGGGGTGAACACAAGGGAATAAGGGGGTGAACCTAGGCCTAAACTCACCCACACACAAGGATAATAACCAAAGCATTCTTAGCACTTAAGCAAGAGGGGGGTGAGGTTACCTAGGGTCACCACATTCACATAAATATCTATTCACTATTCCACTTAACAAAGCAGTTTCGAAGAAAACCCGGATGCGGTTCAGAACTGCATAATTTTCCAAACGTTACCGGAATTCGATGAAATTTTTATGGGTGGTATAAAATGGGACCAGGATCCATAATATGCAGTCAGATTTTCAATCGGAGTTCTCTAGCTCTCACAAATGGCTAAAAACCAAAATTTTAGCAGTTCCGATCGAAAAATGAAAATTTTGAAAGTGGCCAGAATTGACCCGAACGTTACCAATAGGCCAAAAAGTGACATATATAAGAGCCAGAAGGGAGGAAGACCCTGTGCAAGCGATCCCTAGGCGTAGTAGCAGCATCTGCCCCAACACCTAAGTCCGCAGGTGTCATTTTTGGAGGCGGGTCGACCTCTATATGGCTAGGGGAAAGAGCAATACCCCTACTAGCTGCAGGCGCTGAAGAAGAAGAAGAAGAAGAAGAAGAAGAAGAAGCGGAAGGGGAGGATGATCGGACGACGAAGAATGGAGTTAGTGAGTCAGGAGGAGGCGACATCGACGTCAAGTCCACCGGTCGGGCAATGGAATTTGACTCAAAACCCAACCGGAGGAGCCTCTGCGAACTTCGCCTCGCTCCATTGTGCGTACCACATCATCAAGAAATGTGGCTACCGGAGGAGCGCGTCTCGGTTCCTCCAACCCGAGCAGTACCCACCACGACCGATATGGATACACCATCACTCGGGAGATGGCATCCACCTTGACCTCCTCGACCTCTGGCCTGGGGACATCCACCATCAGCCTCCAGGGGGCGACACCGGTGGCGCTGGGAGACATCCCAACCATCTGGCATCCAGGGGCCCCGAACCAGCACCCGGCGGATCTCCCAATCACGGATATCACCTCGAGATATGCCGAGTACAAGTTCTGGTGTTCGTACACGGCGAAAGATATAGAAGAATGGAGACCGCCCCGAGGTCGAACCCTTGACTTGGTAGATCCGCCGGATCTCCGTCAGGCCCAACTCAACCCCCGTCCTCTTTCCCAACTCAACCACGCACATCATGATGTTGGTACATGTTGGGGACAACCAAGATGGGGTGAAGACGAAAGAAGTCAAGAAACTCAGCCATCAGGCATGGTAGAGGCAGAGAAAGACCCCCATCTGTGAAATAACTCAGATGGAGGAGGACAGAGTCAAGAAAAAGGGTAGGGGTCTCATCCTTCGACAACTCATTGACCAAGAAGTTCGAGGAAATTCCAACCTCCCTTCGAAGGTCTGAAACAGCGGCGGTACTCTCCATTATCAGGGGTAACGAAAGTTTCAGAAGGCAGAGGGCGAGATGGGATGAAGGGTGCTTCCCATTCGGCCATTAAATACAGCGTTGGCGACGCTTCAAAAAGATGGCAGCAATAATTCGCTAGGGATATTGAGGTGTAATCAATCCCTCATAAAGGGTGTCACGAAACCCTAAGAGACGCCGACATTTGGATTTTTAAAATAATGCCGTGGGAGGCCATGCAGCATTAAGAGCTGACTCTGCAAATCAGCTGTCAAATCCAGAGCAAATCAGAGAATCCCGAGGAGACAGGCGACCAGATCTTTGACTCCCGAAGAGGGGCAGTGTGACTAGATTTTTCATATCTCCTGCTCTCTCGACACATCAAAAGAACCAGAGAGGGAGCATCTGTGGAGGTAAAAATCTGCACTAGGACACGTGTCATGAAAGGATGATACGAGGGCCATCTGGCATAAGGCCCATTAGGCCCGATCCATGAAAAAGTGACCTCACGACGACGTTATCTGATATGTCGACACGACTAGACTAAAGGATCTAGTCGGACGGTCGAATATCTCATGAAAGGATGTCACCTCGAGTAATCTAAGGCATAACCGGACGACGGGTCTGATCGGGCGACCTTACTACTCGAGAGCTAGTGATCTAAGGCACGACCAGATGACAGGTCTTTGGGCGACCTTATTATTCAGGCACGAGTAAATCTAAGGCACGACCAGACGCCAGGACTGGTCGGTCAACCTTACTCCTCACGAAAATACGCGAAGACATAATACACGGGCAGGAACATCAAGAGACCTCGAATAGATGTAGAAACAGTTAGAAGACCACAAACGTCAGTAACTGCCACGTTGGTACTTAAAGCCCACTACCAGCAGAACATGGGTAATTAAGGGATGACGTGGAGAGTAATTACGGAAAATATTTTTCTAATAAAAAGCCCACTAACACTTAGTGACAAAATGGCTACAAGGTGGCCAAACTGAACTACGTGAGACTTGATCCCTCTGGGGTACATAGGTAGCCTATAAAGAGATCACGCGATATTCACTCTGAAGGCAATCAAAACGATCACGGTGACAACATAGTCATTTGTGATAGCCAGGCACAGTCTCTCCCTTTACCACCCAAAACCCATTTTGTTAAACCTACCACCAAATACCATTACCTAAATTCCTTTGAAGTTCTGAATTCCAAAATCACAAATTTAACTGTGGGGGGAAAATATCTTCCTCAAATGTATAATGTAAATATTTTTCAAAGTGAGAATCAAATCTCACTTTGCCCTACTTTTATTTTTTTTCCTTAATTTTCTAAAAACAATTTCAAACTTTGAGAAGACAAGACATAAAAACCAGACCAAACATCACAAAGGCTCCAACTTTCCAACAACCCAACAAAGAAAAATCACAAGAAACCATGGAACACCAAAACCCATAGTTACAAAAACCCTAATTTTACAAAACAAATAAAAAATCTCACCAAGAAGAGAGAACATAATACAAAAATAATGGTTCGGATCAAAAAATACCTTTTCTGCAGTGACGATGGGAGAGAGTAGAAGGATCGCGACAAACGGTGTCGACTGGACTAGGGAAATCGGCGACGGGAGAGAAGGCTGGATGAAGATGTCGATGAGGAGAAAATAATGGAGGATGAGAGGCAGGATCGAAGGGGAAGGCTAGGGTTTTAGATTTGCAGAGAAGTCTTTGGAGAGATGTTCTTTAAGGTTAAATGGGGGACGGGTACATTGGTCTTTTTATTATGTTGGGTTAACATAACCACTGGAGTTGGTTGGTTAGATAACAACAGGGGGTATGTAAATTAATAGACACAAATGAGGGGGTTATATGGAATTTTGAAAATATAAGGGGGGGTCTAGATATACGCTAAAAATCAGGGGGTTATATGCATTTAACCCAAAACTAAACGGTGTTTTAACCTAGGGAGTATTTGCTTAACTAAGGCAAAAATTAGGGGGTTATATCAATTTTTAGAAAAAAGAAGGGTGTATCCAGATATAAGGGAACTTACAAGGGATATAAACAATTTTTCCCTTAAAAAAAGAGTGTATCACTCCATGTTGAATTTAATGTTCTCATTTTTATCAAGTGTAAAAAAATAATAAGATAGATACCTCAAAAGAACTAATAACGAGTCCTTGGTTCATCTCACTTGAATTTTCCAACAAATTAAAACGTGCGGTTAGTCATCTTGCCCCGCATAATATGCCCAAACCCTAAACAAAATTAAATCCATACATGTCAAGATGACAAGCTCTGATACCACTGTTGGAGATCTTAAGCTTCTTGTTTGAAGTCACAAACAAAGCACATAGGATCTTTACATCATGATAGGTATAGAGGAAAAATAAAAATCCATGTAATGGAGAAATACCTTTGAAGTGCAGATTTTTTAAGTGCTCTTGATCTCCTCTTCTAGCTTTGCTTCAATGGTTGAGCTTCACTTCAATTTCCATTCTAGTAAACCTGGAGAAGAAACATGAACAAAGGAACCCCAGGCACCCTTGCTTCTCCTCCTCTTCTTTGACGAGTAAAAAAAATGTGTGTATTTCTCTTTCTTTACACACTTAAGAAGGATGCAAGGGTGGAACATTTGATGGGTTCACCATATCAAGGGCTCAAAACATGTCTTCTCATCAAAGACATTGAATTGATCAAAAAGCCCTTGCAAACCAAATACACAAATTAAAACTTATAACCTCCCATCAACCATACTCATAAACAAATGGCGCAACCTTAATTCACTGCTTAAACACAAATCCCCACTTGTTAAGCTATGCAAGAGTTAAATGTGATTCTCTTAAAACCAAATTCATTTGAAAAGGATAAACATTAATTTATTAAGCCACAAATACTAACAATCTCCCACTTGGCTTATAAATCAATGGGTTTTCATATTTAAACACAAGTTTTGAATCCTTTTCAAAAATGATGGGTGGCCACCCTTTTATTTAAAACAAACAAACTGATTGAGAATCACAAATAACTACATGTAGCTCACCAACTATGAGATACGGTCGAATGAAGTCCTTTATTGGATGTCGAACCACTAAAACCCATGAATCCATTTCTACCCAACACAGACAGACGCACTCATGAATCGAGTACTGACTGTTTCTGCATTAAAGTATACATGAAACTCATAGAAATTAGTGTCATGACTCCTCAAGTCAAAGGTTATAGTCTAAATGTGTATAAATAGAAGCAACACTTTCAAGAGCAGTGAATATGATATAAAGTGTTCTTCTATAACGTTCCAAATTGCTTCATGTATTTAATAACACATGTCATGTAGATAAAGATTATGTGGCTGAGACACACCATGTGTATCAAGTACACTATCTACAATGAAGGCTTACAAATGTGTCTGCCCCAACACACCTATCGCCGAAGCAAGTTTCAGGAATCACCCCCAATGACTGTCTGATCTCCCTGTGAGCCTGTGAGCAGACCCACAGGCATCTCTCACCAAACAGTATGCGGCAATCCCATGGCAAACATCTTTCCAACAAGAAAGATAATTTTAATTAACACAGTCATCATGATGATAAATTAATGATAATATTTCAAATAACATATTATCATGGATGCGCAAAATGACTGGTTAGTCACTATTTTTTATAAAATGTACATGTGCAAGATGTCATAAAACTAACAAAACATTTACATATCTATGAACCTCAAATCCATGCAATTGACATGTTCATTAAACAATTTGATGGGTAATGGTTTAGTCAAGCAATCAGCCAGCATTTCTTCAGAAGAGATGTGAGAGAGAACATGACCCTGCTGAACTTTCTCTCTCACATAATGATACTTCACTTCTATATACTTCGAACTACTATTACACCTGGCATCCTTGGTGAGACTGATGGCTACAGTATTATCACAAAATATGCTCAAAGGATATTCAATACTATCTCCAACTCTGAGTTCACTAATGAACTGCTTCAACCAAATAGCAGCTTCACTACAAGAAATATATTCAGCTTCCATTGTTGACTAAGCAGTGCAACCCTGCTTTTTGCTTCGCCAAGAGACAACTCCACCTCCCAATGTAAAAATATATCCTAAAGTGGACTTCAAAGTATCTGGACAACCTTTATAATCTGAATCTTAATAGCCCTGGACTTTCATATCATTGACACAATAAGCTTGAAACTCTTGGTCTTCTTGATGTAACACAGCTCCTTTTTAGCAGCAACCCAATGATCATATCCTGGATTAGCCTGGAATCTACCAAGCAACCCAACAACATAGCATAGACCAGGTCTGGTGCAAGTTATAGCAAACATCAAACTGTCAACAACAGATGCAAAGGGAATTTTATTCATCTCAGCCTTTTCAAGCTCATTCTTGGAGAAACTCAACTTGTCCAATTTATCTCCCTTGACAATAGGAGATAAACCTTCTTTACAATTCTCCATAGAAAATCTTTTTAGGACTGAGTCTAAATATGCTTCTTGAGATAAACCAAACATCCTCAGCTCTCTATTTCTGTGGATTTCTATCCCAAGCACATAGCATGGTTCCCCCAAATCTTTCATCTCAAATTGTTGAGACAACCATAACTTGGTCTGTCGAATGAATGATATGTCATTCCCAGCAAGTAAAATATCATCCACATGAAGAGTTAAGATCAGAATTCTACTCCCACCGATCTTCACATATATACAACTGTCAACAGAATTGTTAACAAATCCATATGCCAAAACTGCTGAATGAAACTTCAAATGCCACTGACGAGAAGCTTGTTTGAGGTCCTCTCAACTTGCATTGCAGTTCTCCATAATAGAGCATCAGGAGCACTAACTGCATCTTCAAAGCTTGATGGATTAGCCTCATCAACATATGGAACCATGAGATAATTTTCTCTGAGATAAGCGATATAATCATCACTTATGGCAGGTCTTCTAATTCTCTGTGGCTTTTCAGATCTGACTGGAACATCTTTTTGTGCTGGTAGTGGAGGCACTGCTACCCGAGACTATTTCTCACTCCCATTGATGAAAGAATTCTCATCAAATCTGACATTTCTTTCATATAACATGTACCCCTTTGAGCGATCCAGGTATCCTATAAATCGACAGGACACATATCTATCAACCAGTTTTGAACTGTTAGGACCAGGAACCATTGCATAAGCATTGCAACCCAACACCTTTATATGATTTAGGCTTGGCCTCCTGCCTGTCCATAGTTCATATGGTGTCTTCGGCACAGATTTAGAGGAAACCCTGTTAAGAATATACACAGATGTTTTCAAGGCCTCACCCCAGAAGGATTGGGGTAAAGTGGCCCTATTCATCATGCATCTGACCTTCACCAACAAGGTTTTATTCCTCCTTTCAGCTACAATATTTTGTTGTGGAGTGTAAGGGATAGAGACTTGCCTGCAAATGCCATGCTCTAAGCAGAAACTTTCAAACTGATTTGACATATACTCACCTCCTCTATCAGTGTTGAGAATTTTAATTTTCTTCTCTAACTGATTTTCCACCTGTGCCTTATAGCCTTTAAAAACTTCAAAGACATCTGATTTTTTAGCCAACAAATAAATATATCCATAGCGAGAAAAGTCATCAATAAAAGTAATAAAATATTGTTAATCATTTCTCGTTTGAACATCCATGGGTCCATGAACATCAAAATGAACAAGGTCAAGAAAATTTTTTTAACCTTTCTGCCTTTAGAAAAGCAGACTTCACCATCTTGCCTTTCAGACAATTTTCACACGACCCATAATCTTCAATGCCACCTTCAGTCAGAATGCCTTCCTTACACAGAATTTGAAGTCTTTGCTTGTTTTGTGGCCCAAACACAAATGCCACAGATAGAGAAGATTATCTAAAGCACTTTTTCTTTTTGAACCAGGTGATTCAACATTCAAACCAACACACACAGATGATATAAAAGTTGTAAAAGATTCATCAAGGAAAAGTTTATACAGGTGATCAACCTTCTTGCCACTAGCCAAAAAATCACCATGTTTCTTCACAATAACTTTTCCACTTTCAAAAAATACAGACAAACCCATATCATTCAGTCTGCCTACAGACACCAACTTACGCCTCATATCAAGCGCATATACCACAGACTCCAAAACAAGAGAGCATCCACCAGGAAACTTCAAAACATACAAGTCAACTCCTAGAACAGCTGCTCGTTGATTGTTCCCCATGTAGACATACATCTCATCCTCCTTAAGCTTCTTTAGATCCAGAAACCCCTACAAGGTCTTGGAAATGTGAATTGTACATCCAGAATCCAACCATCAAGTGTTAGATGATACATCCACATAATTAATCTATGTGCAAACAAAGGAGTTCATAATACCTTGCCCAAGGGACTTCTGTTTCTTCTTCAATTTAGGACACAGTTTTAAAATGCCCTGGCTGCTTGCAATAGTAGCAAACCCTTTGATTTGGCTTCTGTTCTTTCTTTTCGGATCCAAAATTCTTTTTTGACTTTTCAGATTTCTTAAACTTTTTCTTCTCCAAGGGTTGCTCCCCTTTGGCATCAGTAGCTGTAAAGTGTGCATATTCATTCTTGTTCTGAGCTTGTCGCTCTTCTTCAAGCACACAATGATTTAGCAATTCATCCAGTGTCCACTTCATATCACTTGTATTATAATTGATCTGGAAGCTTTCATAGGATTTTGGGAGGCTATTGAGAATGACATGGGCAATGTAATCTTCATCAAGTTTACTACCCAAAGAAGCCAATTCATTACTGTAGCCAATCTCTCAGAATGTGCTCTTTAACACTCTCACCAGGAGCCAGTTTTGTGTTATGAAATTTCTGAAACACTGCTTGCTTCTTGGCTTTGGAGGTCCCAACAAACCTCTGTTCTATATGATCCAACAAATCCTTGGCATTCTTGCAAGCTGCTCCGAAGGAGGTCATTTTGTTGGCCTTCAACCATTTCGCATAATATGCATATCTTGAGCTGGAGCATTCAGAGATGGTTCAGGTGGGACGCCATCCGTAATTGCAATGTCAAAATCATGAAATGATAAAAACATCATGATCTTTTCTTTCCATTCTCTGAAGTTTGATCCAGAGAGAGGCTCAATGGAAAACATTCCCGACATCATCATAGCTGGATTCATGACTAAACACAAATATCCATATGTATGATTTAGAATCTAACATAATTTAGAGTCTAACACAATCAAGATATCATACAAAAATATGGATTATAATATAAGACAAGATCAATAAAATCAAACCTGATCTCATGGTATTTACTTCAAACTCCTCATACTCCACCTTTGGGTGATTGCTTTTGGATCTAGTGAAATACCCCAAACACACAAGTAAATTATATATCTCATAGATCAAGCAAGACACGTGAGCCTTTGGGCACTCCGTTACTATAAGCCTACATAACTCCTTGTGCCACAACTAGACCTCGAACACATCGGCCACCAACCTTTGGGCTAGTCCCAACATGCTCAAGACTAATTGCAATTGTTGCACCCTAACATTCATATCAAATACAAAACTTGCCTTTGGGCTCATCTCATACTTAATACAAATATAGAGTATTTATGCAACTCTAACATGCATTTAGTTACACAATAACTTATGTGTGTATAACATGATCTAAATAATTCATTTAATCATAAACATGCATGTTTTGACTTCAATAAAGAAAGAACAAATAGTAAGATGGATATCTCACATCACAAAAGTCTCTCTATGAAGAACTAGCATGGCATAATGCACATTAGAAGCATACTTTAACAAAACTTGGAGTGCAATAATTGATTAGATAAATAAACATGATTTCCATAAAGCCATAATAACAATCAATTATTTTCAAAGTACTAACAAATAAATTTCAGCAATTACAAGTCATGAGCTTGCACTAAATTTGATCAAACATGTAAAAATGAACAATTATGTGTTGTTTTAAAGATATCACACAAATGGGCCATGAAACAAGCATAAAAGCTTCTTTGAAGCATTTTAACAAACACTTCATGTGCATGGAAACACACAACAACCAAATAATATTTCATATGGGTTCTTTAAGAGAAGATTTAATCTTAAGATTAAAACAATAAATAGAGGAGATTAAAGCCCCAACAGATGGGTGCAACAACTATACCACACCCTTAAGTACTAAATCAGGAATATTACGCATACACCCCGTTATTAACCCAAGTTTAAACATGCTGGATACGTCTAAATAATAATAGGGGTAGTATTTCAAACAAAACTACCTAAGTCATGCCATATTCTATACAATACATAGGCAAGTATAAGGTAGAATAGGGGTTCTACACAATATACAAGCTATACAACCTAGCATGCATGATATCTAGCATATTTAGAGTGCAATTAAAGCCCCATGAAAGTGCGAAGTACGACTACGTGCATCGAGCGCTCCCGGAAGGGTTGAAATCAAACCACTCACCTAACGAGCGCACGGCTCGCGAAACACAAGAGAGCGACGAATTGAATCCGAAGCCTGATACCAATCCGCCAAGGATCATCCAATGGTTGCATTTTGCTATAACAAGTTGCTCAACACCATGAAGCACACTCCGAACGCGTCTGAGCACCGTAAGCACGCCCTCGAGTACCCCGTGCACGTTGCCCATGCACTCCGCACGCATCAAACAACGTCAAGCACGTCCTCGAGCACCTCGTGCACGCTTCCCACGCACTCCGCACGCATCAGGCAAGGCCAAGCACGCCCTCGAGCACCTCGTGCACGCTGCCCGCACACTCTGCACGCATCGGGCAACGCCAAGCACGCCCTCGAGCACCTCGTGCACGCTGCCCGCACACTCCGCACGCATCCGGCAAGGCCAAGCACGCCCTCGAGCACCTCGTGCACGCTCCCCGCACACTCCGCACGCATGCGAGCACTCCGAGCGCGCACCCGCAGCCCCGCATGTGATCTCGAGTGCACCGATGTGTCAACTCTACACCTCTTTAGCACATAAACACAAGTTTAGGTGATGCATGAGGAAAACCAATGGAACGAGGAGAAGAACATGCATATATCGTTCATTCACACATACCCACAAACAGGTGGTGTGCACACATACACAACAAATAACACATGAAAATGTGTTTCCCCCTCTTCAGCCTCTTCAATTCCATGCACACACAACAACAACACAATGCAATGGAACTTCTACTCCTTCCCAACAGCCACAAGAGACATGGCTGAACCCAACCAAGTGGAGCGGGAGGTCCCTACGCGGCTCCGACATGCCCGCCGCCGTAGCTCTACCGCTACCACCACCGACCTCCGCACCTCCCTTCACACAACACACCTTCAAAGACATTGGAAAAGGAGACTTCATCATCACCTCCACTTTCTCCTCTTCATTTTTTTTTTACACCAGCAGTGCTGGTCGAGAGAGAGGGTCGAGAATGAGAGAGACGAGAGACATTTGGGCACATAAATATCTAAAAGAGGTGTCGAACGACCAAATCGTCCCTGCCCCGAAATCCTGGACAGACTTCACTTAAACAGGCATAACTTCCACAATACAGCTCCGAATTGCAAGATTCCAGTGGCATTGGAAAGACAAGACGATTATCTACAGCTTTCATGTTTACACCTAGATCAAATAATCTCTCCAGGTATTCCGAAATCTAGGCTAAACATCTTATAGGGCTGCTGCCTGGATTTCTCATCTTCGGAGTATACTCGGAAAAATACCCATAACTTTTAATATACGAATCTAGTTGATCCAATTCCACTTCTATATGGAAGCTATCTCAAAACTGAACATCTCGTAATAATATCGGATTTTTATCTCTTCATCTTGGATTTTAACAAAATCAAATCCGAATACCAAATCCAAAACTGCATAATTCCAAAAACTTTATCGGAATTAAATGAAAATTTTATGGGCAGTACTAAACAATACCAGGACCCATAATATGCAGTTATGTTTCAATCAGAGTCCTCAAACCCCCTTGGTAGGCTAAAAAGCAAAAATTTTAGCGACTCCGATCGAAATTAGGACTCTAAATGTCACAGGTCTAACAAAGGCGGATCAGTAAACAAAGACGTAGATATAGAAAAGCAAGTCGCAAGGGCGACTATTGACTCGACAGGTGCAAGAGAGCACGATTCACCATAATGGTGAGGCCCTAATGATGGCGGGGGTAAAGACTCATCATATGGTGCAACAAGGGGCTCGTGGGCCAGATATGGAATGATTGATTTGGATATGGCGGAGGGATCCGGAGGGAGTTCCTTAGACAGATGGGATGGCAAGTCGAGTGTGTCTGGCAATTGGGATGGTTCGACTGCTCCCTCAAATAGTGCATTCTTAAATATGAGTTGTTCTAATTCAAGAACATACTCGATTGATTGATCTAGATCTTGATTGATCACCGAATCTGATGAGTCAAGATGTGGGTCATCTGAGATCATTAAGGTAGGTTTGACAGGCATGGATATGACTTGATCTTGAATAGGTAGAAGAAATGGGGATTCAAATTCAATTGATCGTAGGTTTTGGATGATGGATTCAGGTTTTATTGGGGAAGGGTAAAAGAGTTCTGATAGTTCTCCAGCCAAAAACTCTTCATCATCGTCAGAGTCTTGTTTGGGACACTCTACGGATTCAATAGTTTCAGGTACTGAAGACTCATAAGTCGATGGGGGTGGAATAGCGACTTATTTCCTTTGGGCTGGTTGCTGGGGAACAAAGGCTTGTGTCCTTGGTGGAGCAGTGGGGCAGACAGGGAGAACTTTGGCTTTGTTGCCATAGGTCTGACCAAGTTGTGTCTGGGAGAAATAGTTCAATGGTCGGATGGGACCTCCCTTTATGGGAAGAACTAGGATGGGCTCGGGTATTTGTTCTGTGTATAGGGGGTGGGGTCTAATAGGATTTGGGTGTATGGGGGAAGGTGCTGGAAGGATTAGCCCGCCTTGAATTATCCTAGGCAGGTCTTCTGGTTCTTCCATCAGGGGTTGTATAGTAAGTTCTAGCTTTTTCTTTTCAATAATCGTTACAAGATCTGCACGTACGGAAACTTGATTTACGAAGTTTTGAAATACAGGGTTTTATTGTGTCGGGCTTTGTTATAACGGCACGGGGGTGGGTTCTGATTGAGGTCTAAAATTTTGATTGGCTGGCCGAGGCGGCGCAAACCCGGATGAACCGGACGTGTACTGTCTCGGAGCCGTTCCTCAATCAGGAACTCACGCTCCGTGCGGGTAGAGTGCCAAAACTTGTGTAATCCCCTCTACCGTGGGGGTTTGCGCCTTACGTGGCGGTTGTTCAACCCTATGGTTGATAGGTGGGGACTGGGTTTGGACTACTAGGGCTGCACAACGGGAAATCCTGTGGTGGTGGTCAATCAGAAGTTGATACGTAGTACAGTCTCCATACGAAAGGCTCGTACGAAGCTCCGGACTCAGACTCTGTAACATCATGTCAATTTCTTGACATTCTGTGAGTTGCAGGCCGGTCCGGTGGACAAGTGTGTGCCACCGAGACATGTATTGTTCAAATTCCTCCTTAGGCCTCATTCTCTCTACGGTTAAATCCAAAATAGAGGGGGTTTTGATCCACTGGTAACTGTAGCGGCCTAAGAACTTCTCACTTACAGCTGAGAAGTTCGACAAGTGATCTACAGGGAGGGTGGAGAACCATTGCAGCGCTTCTCCTTCCAATGATTTCTGGAAGAGGAAGACTAGCAGAGGTTGATTATCTAGAAACGGTCGGGCGTCTAGATAAAAGGCAATTAGATGAATATCTGGGTCTCCACGACCGTTGTACGGCGGAATTTGGGGATTTTGAATCCCTCTGGTAAGTGGACTGATGGGATTTGCCTCAGGTTGTGTAGAGACATGTGCTTGGGGGCTGAGGGACCAGTCTCGGAGAAGATTCTCTGGATGGTTTCATCTAGCGTTTCTCCCGTGGGAATGCTGCCTAGTGGTCCCGAGCTTGGGATGGTCTGGTAAGGGCTTGGGGTAGAAATGGTCTGGAATATTGGATTCGCGGGGGAAAGAGGGGCGAACGAAAAGATGCTCGGATTGACCGAGCGACTGGTGTGGACAGGGTTTTGGGAGTAGCCTGGGGGGTTTTGACAGGGGTCTCCTATCTCAAGGTCTTGGTATGACGGTAGTTAGCGAGGTCATGAAATATGTCCTCTATTGTTTGGTACCCTAGACTTGCCATCTTTTCCTCTAGACGGGTCAGGAGTTGTGTGGCCTGACCCGAGAGGGTGATTCTCTCCTCTAGTATCCCTCCTCTAGGTGGGATTCCATGATGCGAGTGTGGAACGATTTAAGGGAATGGATGCAGATAGAAAGCAGTAAAGGATTGCGCAGCTGTGTGCGGCTTACGAAAGCAGTAAAGGATTGCACAGCGGTGTGCGGCTTACAAAACAGTAAAGGATTGCGCAGCGGTGTGTGACTTACAAAGCAGTAAAGATGTTGTAATTAAAATAGAGGAGGATTTGATTCGAGGGGTAGGAAACTATAACCTTCCTAGAGGGTTGATAGCATTCTAGTCAAGCTTATAAAAGAGAGGCAGAAAAGGATTACCTTTTGTCATTTTTCATGAGGGAGGTCCCACGTGATATCCAGATTTGTCGGTATGGGATTCGTCGGGTGTCGAGGAATCCGCATTTTCAGGTGTGTGTGGGGGTTCTTCGGGGATTCAGATCCGGTGTGCGCCTAAACGGGCACGACTAGATCGTCTCTCGGAAAGTTGGTGGGGTGTCGTTCCAGGTCGAGGCGCCCGACAGCGGCTCAAGAGGATTCAGGGGTGTGTGTGATCGCCACCTTTTCAAAAAAGTTTAAAAAGTTGGGTCTGATTTGATCGCCACCTGCTTTACATGGGGGAGTTTGTGGGGTCTCCGCTCTGGGACACGGATATATCATACTCAGAGATGAAAAACAGGTATTCCTATTCTACTTCCAGCTTGGCTAGAGGAGTCTTGGGTCAAGTGGGGTGTAGGTGGGGGGCGGCTAGTGGGTTTAAGCCGTCGGGTATGGGGCGGCTAGCTAGGGTTAGCCGTCCGGGGCCTGGGTCAACTTGGGCAGAACCTGGGTGGGGGAATAGGTTTGGTTTTGGCAGAGGTTAAGCTAGATTTAACCTGGGTTTTGGAGGGTGGATTGAGAGGGTGGTTTTGTGTAGGGAATGGGTTTTTCTCTCACAAATGGGACTCTCTCTCTCTTTCTCTCTAGGGATTTCAAGTAGTGGGGTGTGGGTTGTGAGTGTGGGAATTGGAATTGAAGGTTGGGAATTATGAAGGTGTGTGGATATCTTAGAAAGGCTTGGGACCTCATCTTTTTATAGTGAAAAAGAGGCAGGAAAATATCCAAGGGGTAATAAAATGCCTTGGGTAATAGTGTGTTTGATTAGACCCCTCATTAATTCTCTGTTTTCTCTGTCAGAGACCAGGTGAAGGGCGGCTGTTTAAACTAGCCACCCAAGATGGGGCAGCTACTTCCTAGTAGCCACCCCCATCATGTTAGACCTGTGTCATTTAGAGTCCTAATTTCGATCGGAGTCGCTATTTTTTTTTTTTGCTTTTTAGCCTACCAAGGGGGTTTGAGGACTTTGATTGAAATATAACTGCATATTATGGGTCCTGGTACTGTTTAGTACTGCCCATAAAATTTTCGTTTAATTCCGATAACGTTTTTGGAATTATGCAGTTTCGGGTTGGCATTCGGATTTGATTTTGTAAAAATCCAAGACGAAGAGATAAAAATCCGATATTTTACGAGATGTTCAGTTTTGAGATAGCTTCCATATAGAAGTGGAATTGGATCAACTGGATTCGTATATTAAAAGTTATGGGTATTTTTCCGAGTATACCCCGAAGTTGAGAAGTCCAGGTAGCAGCCCTGTAAGATGTTTAGCCTAGATTTCGGAATAGCTGGAGAGGTTATTTGATCTGGGTGTAAACATGAAAGCTGTAGATAATCTTCTTAACTTTCCAATGCCACTGGAATCGTGCAATTTGGAGCTGTATTGAGGAAGTTATGGCTGTTTAAGTGAAGGCTGCGCAGAGATTTTAAGTCCGAGGATGACTTGGTCATTTACTCGACCTTTGCTTATTTAACCCCCAAATGTGCACGACTTCAGCCTCTGTTTGGGCTCTTTTTGAGCTGTTGCAGCCCCTCCTCTTGTGTGTGTTTTGGGTGGAGAAAGTGGAGGTGATGGAGATGAAGGAGCACACAAAGGAGTCCAAGAAGGTATGTTTGGATGGTGGTTGTTGGTTGTTGTTGATTCTTCCTTTCTCCATCTCTCTCAAGCTCCCTCACATGGTCCAGCCCTTTGTGGGGGGCTGCCCACCAAGTGTTTGTGGAATTGCCTAAGTGAGGGAGAAGATGAAGGAGTGCTTGGATGATGTAATGCTTGAAGAAGAAGTTGATCAAGGTGAGATGTGTGCGATGTATTAATGGTTTCTCCTCCCTCTCCTCCTCCCCAAGCTGATCCCCATATTTTCTCCTCCCCCATTGGTTCAGCCATGTAGAGAAGAGAGGCCAAAGAGAGGTGGTGGTAGTGGTAGTGGCGGTCGAGATGGTCGTGGCGTGCTCGAGGGCCCCAACATCTCCCCTTCCCTCCCCCTCTTATGTTTGGTGAGTTTCCCTCTTCTTTTTATTAGTTTTGGGCATGTGTGGTGGTGCTTGGGAGGGCATGCATGGGTGGTGTGTGTGTTGGGTGCATGTAGGGCCTTGGGGGTGGAGGCTTTGTAGAGGCTGGGCGCGGGTCTGCACGCGCGAGCGCGCGCGCGGGTGCAGGCGCGCGAGCGCGCGGGGTGGGACGCTGGGGCGCGCTGGGAGGAGGAGCGCGCGCGCACGCGCTGGTTGGGCGCGCGCGGAGGGCGCGCGTCTGCACGCGTCTGGGCGAGCTGCGCACGGGGCGCGCGGCATGCGCGCGCGGGGCTCCCCGGGGTGCGTGCGGGTGCTGCCCGGGGCCCGATTTGGGCGTGTTGAGGGTCGGCACCCTCGGGTGGGTGTCCGGGGGGCTCGAGCACACGTTCGTGCGTGCATGCGTGCGTGCGTTCGAGCCCGTATGCGTGAATGTCTATGTCTTAGGCATCCCTAATTGATTTTATATGTTTGTATGTTATTGAACTCACCCCTTTTGGTACCCTTGCCGTGCTGACCTCGTCGGATGGGATGCGCGATGACTCGGGTATCGGTGAGTGGTTTGATTCCAACCCTTCCGGGAGCGCTCGATGCACGTAGTCGTGCTTCGCGCTTCCATGGGGCTTTATTTGCACCCTAAATATGTTAGATATCATGCATGCTAGGTAGTATAGCTCGTATATTGTGTAGAACCCCTATTCTACCTTATACTTGCCTATGTATTGTATAGAATATGGCATGACTTAGGTAATTTTGTTTGAATTACTACCCTTATTATTATTTGGACATATCTAGCATGTCTAGCTTGGGTTAATAACGGGGTGTATGCGTAATAGTCCTGATTTAGTACTCGAGGGTATGGTATAGTTGTTGCACCCATCTAGTTGGGGCAAAACTATGACCCGCTTCAAGAGAGGATGAGGCTTTCCCTCTCTCTCGCCTCCCTCTTTTCGCGAATCGAGTGAGTAGATGTAGTTCCTACTTGACTCGGGTTTGCTTGGAATTATTGGCATGCACCTATTGTCGCGCGGATCGCGCTTAACCCTCCCCTTTGAGTTGGTGATACCCAACGCCTGCTTAAGTCAAACTTATGTGATTGAATGTTTATTATGCCCTCATATGCATGTTTAAGTAAATTATCCCTGGGGCGTGACACATCATGACCTGTCAAACATCCCATCTCTGACAAGCGGTGGCGTGGGTCAGTTACTTGGATTGAACCGGCCAAGATGGGGCGGCTAAATGTCATAACCAGCCACAATGATCAGCATTTAATGCTGCTTTATGTCCCATCCAGAGAAGCGGTTTAGGGTCAGCCAGGGGGCAGCTAGTGGAAACTAGCCGCCTGGGATGGGGCGGCTAGTTAGGGTTAGCCGCCCCTTTCTAGGGTCTTAAGTTTCTAGGGTTTGGACCAGGGTTTAGGGTTTTTGGTTTTTGAGATTTGTTTTCTATTTGATGCCCAAATGTGGGTTATTTCTAGGTGTTACTTGAAGTATTTTCATCTTTCTGGACGGTGAAAATTGGGGTATCTTCAAAGATGATAACAAAGAAAAATACTCTTATAAGGAGATAATTCAAAGATTAGAATCTGAAAAACCCAAAAGAGTGACTATAGGGGAATTAAGAAAAGAACAAATTGATATGAAAAAAGAAATCAACGACCTTAGAGACATGGTTACATACCTTGAAGCCATCCCTAGATTAGGAAAACCACTGAAAATTCTGATAATGAAGAATCTATCAGGGGTCGACCCGAAGAGGAACAAGAATTTATTAGCTCTCTCGAAAGATATACAAAACAAAAATGGAATGTTGAAGTCCTCCTGAAAATTAAAACATTTTCTCTCAAATACAAGGCCCTTATTGACACTGGGGCTGGTATGAACTGCATTCGTGAAGGATTGATCCCTTCAAGATACTTTGAAAAGACAACCCATGGTATAAATACTGCCAATGGGGAAAGCATTAAGATTAATTATAAATTACCTGAAGTTCATGTTCGTAATAAAGGATCATGTTTAAAAATATCGTTCCTATTGGTTAAAGATCTTCGTCAGGGTGTCATCCTTGGAACCCCCTTTATAAATATGATAAAGCCCTTTTCGATTGATATTGAGGGTATTCATGCCACCCATACAAATTTTGTACTATACCAAAGCTATCTTTTTTTCAACCAGCTTAGGCAGGCCTTGGAATACAAGGAGAAGTTTATAAATGAACTCTCTGAAGAGATCATGATTCAAAAGACATTTGAACAAATCAGTAGTTCTATTTTTCAAAAGAAAGTCTCTGATTTTCAAAAGACTATTGAAAATGAGGCCTGCTAAGATCTACCCTCTGCCTTCTGGCATAAGAAAAAACATATGGTAAGCCTACCATACATCAAAGACTTTAATGAAGAGAAAATCCCCTCAAAAGCCAGGCCCATCCAATTGAATAATAGACTCCTTGAAATTTACAAGGGGGACATATCCCAGTTACTTATGAAAAACCTTATTAGGAAGAGCTCCTCACCTTGGAGCTGTGCGCTTTCTATGTAAAAAAAAGCTGCAGAATTAGAAAGGGGAGTACCAAAGCTTGTCATAAATTATAAGCCATTAGATAAGGTGCTCCAGTGGATCAGGTATCCTATCCCCAATAAGTAAGATCTAATAAAAAGAGTCTATAGTTCCAAGATTTTTTCTAAGTTTGACCTTAAATCAAGATTCTGACAAATCCAGATAAAAGAAAAAGATAGATACAAGACCGCCTTTACAGTACCGTTTAGGCATTATGAGTGGAATGTTTTACCTTTTGGGTTAAAGAATGCACCCTCGGAATTTTAAAACATAACGAATGAAATATTTCATCCTTATGGATCCTTTTCCATTGTTTATATCGATGATGTATTGATATTTTCTGAGAACATAGATAAACATTTGAAACATCTTAATATTTTCCTTAGAATTGTAAAACAAAATGGTTTGGTGGTATCTGCCAAGAAGATAAAACTCTTCCAAACCACAGTTCAATTTTTAGGATATAAAATCTCTGGGAATGATATTACACCTATAAAAAGGGTAATAGATTTTGCAGATAAATTCCCAGATAGCATAATAGAAAAGAAACAACTTCAAAGGTTTCTTGGTTGTCTTAACTATGTATCAGACTTTTATAAAAGTATAGCTCTGGACAGGAAACTGTTGTCCAACAGACTAAAGAAAAACCCTATATCTTGGACCATAGAACATACCCATGCAGTCCAAAGGATTAAAGAAAAAGTATAACAGTTGCCATGCTTGAATATAGCAAGCCCCAATGCACCAATGATCATAGAAACTGATGTCTCTGACTGACATAGGATATGGAGGAATACTAAAACAAAGAATTGACAACAAAGAACAATTAGTAAGGTTTACTTCAGGAACATGGAATGAAGCTCAAAGGAAATATTCCACTATAAAAAAGAAAATCCTAGCTATAGTTAACTGCATAACAAAATTCCAAGGGGACTTTTTAAAAAAAAATTCCTCTTAAGAATAGATTGTAGCTCCACAAAATATGTTCTTGAAAAAAATGTTAAAAATCTTTTATCAAAATAGATTTTTGCTAGATGGCAAGCATTACTAGGAATTTATGATTTTGACATAGAATACATTAAAGGAGACTTTAATAGTCTTCCTGATTATCTCTCGCGTGAATTCTTTCATGGAAATGGACCAATAGAAGAAGGCAAAGATCCTTCCCCAAAGGACCCTAAAAATTGAGAGCTCAAGACCTTCTGTGAACCTCATAAAGCCAGAGGTTAAGGAAGAAAATCTATTCGAAAATCAAAATCAGTTTGCCATACTTGCTGAAATCAGATCTCAGACTTCAGAACCACTAACCGAATATGAATTCTATTGGTTTTGATATGTAACTCTAAACGCTATTTGGTTGTGTGGAAAACATATTAAAAGTACTCAAATGCCTCAGCAAATTTGCATCCCTTACACATGTAGGCCATACAATTGTTTTTAATAAACAGTTTGAATGAAAGTCAATGTGGCATGTTGATCAATTAAGGATTATCATGTGCTAGTGTGCTACTCTCTCATCCTCAGCTGTAACTGAAAGAAACTGAACACAGAAAATTGGCACTTGGACAGCAAACGTGACTAGATAACTGGACCAAAGAAACCTGATGCAGCACGATCATGGGCCGTTCAAATGGACTATTATAATTTGCATTGAGGACCATCAAATGGACTATTATAGATGATTTACAATTTTTAATATTTTTGTTTTATTTGTTAGATTTATTATATTTTTGTGGATATGATTAGTTAATATTTAGATATCATCGAGATATTTATTTTTATTTTTATTAGTTAGGATTGAATTTGAATTTGAATTTGGATTTAATTAGGATTTGGTTAGCATTTATTTATTTGTGATTTGAGAGATATAGAGAGATTTGTTGAGATCCTAGTTTGTTAGGATTCTCTACTCTATAAATAGTCTTTGTAATCACAAAATTAAAGGAGATTTTTATCAATATAATTTTATTTTCTCTACTATATTTTTGTGATCCAAGGAGGATTGTCAAATACATAGATTTCCATCGTTTCTAGTATTCTTAGGAATCACAGACTCATTGAAGCCCTTCGCCTCGTATTCTTCGTGAATCAACAGCGTCATCGGAGCTTGCAGATCTCACATCCCTGAAGGTTTATTGGGTCAGCAGAAGAGTGTGGTCATCATGATGCATCAATTGGTATCAGAGCCTCGTCGATTCGTTGAGGTAATCCGCGATCCATCCCATTTATCAAAAAAAAAATCCATCCTATTCCATCCCATCCATTCCATACTACAATCAGCCAACCCATAAAACCTCCTCCCCCAACCGATTACATCACCTTTTCAAAAAAAAAACTCATTTAAACCCTCACACCCAAATTTTCATTCCATAATCCCAACCCCACAAATTAATCATTTCATTCCAGTCCAAAAGAGAGAGAGAGAGAGAGAGAGAGAGAGAGAGAGAGATGTCATCAAGAAGACGTCCAATTCCATGCAAGGTTCCCATTCGAGAGTCGTATATCCATGACATAGAACAACAATTCATTTATCGAATGGAAGTGGGACTTGATGCGTTAATAAATCAAATGGAGAAGATAATGACGCCTATCCGACATCAAGAATGACCAACAACTCCACAATTTATGAAGGAGGAGCCTATTGATGGTGATTTCGACAACCTATTCAAAGAGGCAAACCTTCCGCCTATTTTCGACTAAGAGATTGAAGAGGCAAATCTTCCACCCAAAATATTTTATTGAAGAGATTGAAGTGCCAAACCTTCCACCTATATTCGATGAGGAGATTGAAGATACGAACCTTCCACCAATATTTGATGAAGAAATTGAAGAAACATATGTTCCATCGATCTTCGATGAAGTGATGGACGAATCCGAGCCAGAGAACTCCCCTCAAATATTTGACCCCGTTCAATTCACCCATACCACTTCACCATTGAAAAAGCTATCACATGGGGCATTTCATCCACTCTACCATTATTTTATGGATCCATTCTTTCCCTCCTTCATTTTGTCTCATCCACCACCCCTTCTCAGAAGGTTATTACTTGAAAGTTGGATTCGTGAGTATTGGTCCGATTGGATGGATGTGATGTGACACCCTAAAAGATTAGTTGTTCGTAAGAAATCCGTATCTGAAGTTCATGGTGACAGTTCCGATGAAGATTTAAATTCGAAGACAAATTTTCTCACACCTGGGGAGAAAATTTTTAAAATTTTTAATATTTTTATTTTATTTGTTAAGTTTATCATATTTTTCTGGATATGATTAGTTAGTATTTAGATATCATCCAAATCTGAATTTTTATTTTATTAGTTAGGATTAAATTTGAATTTAAATTTGGATTTAGTTAGGATTTGGTTAGCATTTATTTATTTGTGATTTGAGAGATATAGAGAGATTAGTTGAGATCCTAGTTTGTTAGAATTCTCTACTCTATAAATAGACTTTTTAATCACAAAATTAAAGGAGATTTTGATCAATATAATTTTATTTTCTCTACTGTATTTTTGTGATCCTAGGAGGATTGTCAAATACATAGATTTCAATCATTTCTGGTATTCTTAGGAATCAACAGACTCGTTGAAGCCCTTCGTCCTAATATTCTTCGTGAATCAACAACATCGTCAGAAGAGTGTGGTCACCACGTTGTATCAAAACCCAAATGCCCATTCGCGGAGCTGAATTGGAAAGAGAGATGACGCCGATACCGTGAGATTGGGATTGCTTCATTTGTCGTTGCTTGTGGATTTCAATCAGAAGTGGGTGTGTTAGGTCCAACAGAAGGTCCAACGGCGGCAAGTAACCCAATTTTATTAGTGCTGATACATTCAGTCCATTTGCGGGTTTGCAGACTGATGTAGAGTGATCATGGACCGTTCGATCGATATTGAAGACCACCAAATGGATAATGATGATTGATTTGTAATTTTAATATATTTTTAGTTCATTAGGATTTTATGCAATTGTTAGCATTTATCTCATTTATTTAGTTACTATATTTAGATCTGCATTTCAAATCATATATTTGAATTCAAATTTAAATATTAGTTAGGTTATTTGCAGATTTGTTTGTTAGGTCTAAGATTTATATAATTAGTTGAGATCCCAGTTTATTGGGATTCTCCACTACAAATAGACTTGTAAACCAATTGACAATTAGATTATTTATTATTGAAGTTATTATTTTTATCTACGGTTTTTTATTTTTAACTCCCCGCAAACCATCGTATTTAGCGATCGCTGCCTCACTCCTTCGTATTTGGGTTTTACTATCCGGATTTAAAGAATAATTCTTTTTTACTCCCTGTGAGGGACCTATTTGTAAATTATTTAATTTTTTTTTAGTCCTTGATAGGGAGTAAAAAGGAATTATCCTTTCAATCCGATGAGTAAAACCCAAATACGAAGAAGTGAGAGAGCGATCGCTAAATACGATAGTTTGCGGGGAGTTAAAAATAAAAAACCCTTTTATCTATTGTATTTTGTTAGGAGTACTAACAAATGCATAGACCTCCTAATTCTCTGGTATTTCATCCGAAATCAATAGATTATTGAAGCCCACCCCCTGACATTCTTCTTGAAGAATCAACAACGCCGTTGGACCTTACCGATTTCGTTCTTTTGAACGGATCCGTAGAAGAGCGTGGTTACACGTTGCATCAGAACTCTGTGAAGTTACCATAGAGAGTCTCCATGGAGTTGTCATGGATCGACGACACCTGTAATTGAGGATCACGTGAGGTCACATGCATCAGTAACCCAAACGGAGACAAAATTGATGCCATTAGTATCCTTTTAAGAGACATTTTCACCACGTGAGATCACGTGATCTCTCTCATAATCATCTCTCTTGTCTTCCCTTGAAAGGCCTCACATCGTCAACCCATCTTCCTCATTGAAGCCCCTGCCGCACGCTCGCCGATCCCCTATGCTCCTACAGCCGCCCCATGAGTTTCACAAGAGGTTACAATGGGATTGTTTCGGTTCTGATATGGATTTGAGTGGTTTTAATTTTGTTATTTCAATGGGATTGTTTCAGATATGGATTTAAGTGGATTTGATTTTGTTATTTGAATGGGTTTGTTTCAGATATGGATTTGAGTGGATTTAATTTTGTTATTTGAATGGGTTTGTTTTAGATATGGGTTGAGTAGATTTGATTTTGTTATCTGAATGGATTTATTTCATATATGGGTTTGAGTGGATTTAATTTCCAAGACTTCAAAATCATTTTTTTTTGGTTTCTTTGATAAAGCCTTTGTATGACTTTTTTTTTTGGGATCAAACCCAACTCATGTTATATATGTGTCACTTTTTAGACTATTAGTCACCTATGGGTCATTTCTAGCCATTTTCGAAATTTTCTTTTTTGATCGAAGCCACTAAAATTTTATCTTTTAGCCAACTGCATGAGCTAGAGTACTCTGATTGCAAATCTAACTGCATATTATGGGTCCTGGTACTATTAAGTCATACCCACAAAAATTTCATCGAATTCCGGTAAAGTTTTAAAAATTATGCAGCTGTGAATCGTATACGGGTTTTGCTCAATTCTGGAAAGTCAAGGGGAGACCTTGACCAAGTCAAAGGGGAGACTATGACTGGTCAAAGTGGATCATGGACTAGGTCAAGGAGTTTTGTTTTTTAGTTTAATTAGGTTGACCCAAGTCAAACCTCACCCACCCACTTTTTGGGCATTAATTGCCCCATTTCTCTCTCTCCCTTTTTCTCTCCCTCTCTCTCCCTCCCCTCTTTTGTTTATTTTTTTCCTAAGTGTGTGAATGTGTGAAGAAGTGGAAGAGGAAGCACAAAGAGCACAAAAAGAAAGGTGTGTGTGTATGTGTGTGTGCATGAATGTTGTTTTGTTGTTGATTCCTCCTCTTTGGCTCCCTCTTCATGCCATTTTTACACTGTTTTCAGCCAAGTAAAGGCTGGTGGAGAGGCTAGGGAGTGGTGATAGTGGTGGAGATAGTGTTGAGTGCATCTGAGGGGCCCCAAACCTCCCATTTCCCTTCCCCTCCTTTGGTAAGCCTTCTCCCTCCCTTTTCTTTGGCTTTTCTAGTGTTGGGGGTTGTTAGGGCGTCATGCATGTAGGTGTTTGTGTTGGGGGTGAGTGGGGAGGACAAGAGAGGGGCTTGGGACCTGGGGGCGCGCGCGCGGGTTAGTCTGGGCCTGGCAAGCGCGCGGAGATAAGCAGGGCACAGTGCGTGCGGGTGTAGATACCCAGATTTTGACCGTTCAGAAAGACGAAAATACTTCGAGTAACACCGGGGAATAACCCACATTTGGGCATCTAATAGAAAACCAAAAGTTCAAAAAACCAAAAACCCTAACCCTAAACCAAACCCTGACCGGAAACCCTAACCTAAACCGGAAACCCTAACCCTAAACCAAACCATGATCGGAAACCCTAACCTAAACCAGAAACCCTAAACCTAAACCAGAAACCCTAATCCTAAACCAAACCCTGACCGAAAACTCTAACCTAAACCGGAAACCCTAACCCTAAACCAAACCCTGACCGGAAACCCTAACCTAAACCAGAAGCCCTAAACCAAAACCAGAAACCTTAACCCTAAAACCTAAGAAGCCCTGAAAAGGGGTGGCTAGCCCTAACTAGCCACCCCATACCAGGTGGCTAGTTGACACTAGCCGCCCCCCTGGCCAACCCTGAACCGCTTCCCTGGATGGGACATAAACCAGCATTAAATGCGAATCATTGCGGCAGGTTATGACTTTTAGCTGCCCCATCTTGGTCGGACCGAACCAAGTAACCGACCCGAGCCACCGCTTGTCAGAGATGGGACGTTTGGTAGGTCATGATAGGGGCGTCTACCAGAAAGTAGCGCCCCATCCTGGGCTGCTAGTTAGGACTAGCTGCCCTTCACCTTGTCCTAACAGAAGAACCAGAGAATTAAATGAGGGGTCTAATCAAACACACTATTAACCAAACCATCCTATTACCCCTGGACATTCCCCTTCCTCATTTTTACTATAAATAGAGGAGGTACCAAACCTTTAAACAACATCTAGAATTCCAATTGACAATTCACTCATTCCCAAACCAATAGTTCACACACCCTTCCACTACTAGAAATCCCTAGAGAGAGAGAAGAGGGTCCCTTTTGTTAGAGAAAAATCCATTCCCTACACAAAAACACCCTCATTCCACCCTCCAGAAACCCGGGTTAAACCTAGCTTAACCTCCATCCAAAACCAAACCCATTTCCTGCCGAAGTTCTGCCCAAACCAACCTAGGCCCCGGACGGCTAAACCCTAGTAGCGCCCCATTTCCACACCCCACCTGCACCCCTTTGTCCCAAGACTCCTTTAGTCAAGCCCCGGAAGCAGAATAGGATTACATGTTTTTCACCTCTGTGTACGGTATATCCGTGTTTGAGAGCGGAGACCCCACAAACTCCCCACGTAGGAGATCAAATCCTACCCAACCTTTTCCTGCTTTTCAAAAAAAAGCTGGTGGTGATCACACACACCCTGGAATCCTCTTGAGCCGCTGTCGGGCGCCTCAACCAGGAATGACACCACCCTTTGGAGAGACGATCCGACCGAGCCCGCCAGGGCATGCATCAGATCCGAATCCCCGAAGAACCCCCACACAGGCCCGCGAACAGTTTTTCCACACACCGACAAATCTGACGATCACGGTGGGACATCCCTCATGAAAAACAACAAAAGGTAATCCTCCTCTGCCTCCCTTTTTACAAGCTTGACTAGAATGCTATCAACCCTCTAGGAAGGTTAGAGTTTCCCACACCTCGAATCAAATCCTCCTCTACTTTGTATCACAGCATCATTTACTGCTTTGTAAGCCGCACACCGCTGCGCAATCTTTTACTACTTTGTAAGCCACACACCGCTGTGCAATCCTTTACTGCTTTGTAAGCCGCACACCGCTGCACAATCCTTTACTGCTTCGTAAGTCGCACAACGCTACGCAATCCTTTACTGCTTTGTAAGCCGCATGTCGCTACGCAATCCTTTACCGCTTTATTTACTTCTTTTAACCTGCATTCATCCCCACTCTACATCATGGAATCCCACATAGGAGAGGAGATATTAGAGGAGAGAATCCGCCAAGAGGGTCAGGCCACACAATTCCTAACCCATCTAGGGGAAAAGATGGCCAGTCTAGGGTACCAATTCGTAGAGGACATGTTTCATGACCTCACTGACTATCGTCATACCAAGACCTTGAGACAGGAGACCCCTGTCGAAACCCCAAGGCCGTTCCCAAAACCCCATCCACACCTAGTCGCTCGGTCAATCTGAGCATTTTTTCGTTCACCCCGCTTTCCCCCGCGAATCCAATGTTCCCAACTGTTTCCACCCCGAGCCCTTACCAACCACCCCAAACCCGGGACCGCTAGGCAGCCCTCCCAGGGGAGAAACCTGATGAAACCATCTGGAGAATCCTCTCCGAGACTGGTTCCTCACCTTCCAAGCACATGTCTCTACATAATCTGAGACAGATCCCGTCAGTCCACCTGCCGGAGGGATTCAAAATCCCCAAGTTCCGTTGGTATAACGGTCGTGGAGACCCAGACATTCATTTAACTACCTTTTATCTAGACGCCCGACCGTTTCTAGATAATCAACCCCTGCTAGTCTTCCTCTTCCAGAAATCATTGGAAGGAGAAGCGTTGCAATGATTCTCCACCCTCCCTGTAGATCACCTGTCGAGCTTCTCGACTGTAAACGAGAAGTTCTTGGGCCGCTACGGTTAGCAGAGGATCAGAACCCCTCTATTTCAGACTTGACCGTAGAGCGAATGAGGCCTAGGGAGGAATTTGAACAATACGTGTCTCGGAGGTGCACACTTGTCCACCGAACCGGTCTGCAACTCACAGAATGTCAAGAAATTGACATGATGTTACAGGGCCTGAGTCCAGAGCTTTGCACGACCCTTTCATACGGAGACTGTAATATGTATCAGCTTCTAATTGACCACCACAACAGGATTTCCCATTGTGCAGCCCCAGTAGTCCAAACCCAGTCCCCACCTATCAGCCATAAGGTTGGACAACCACCTCGCAAGGCACAAACCCCCACGGTAGAGGGGATTACACAAGTATCAGCACTCTACCCGAACGGAGCACGAGTTCCTGATCGAGGAACGGCTCCGAGACATTACACGTCTGGTTCATCCGGGTATGCGCCGCCTCGACCAACCAACCAAAATTTCCTTACTCGATCAGTACCCGTCCCTGTGCCGACACAACAAAACCCGATAATCAAGAGTTCCCCGGTCCAAAGCCCCGTAATTTCAAGACAATGCCAGCCTAGGACCCCTTTCTATTCCACCTTCCTAAGGAACCAAAACCTAAATCCTAGGCAGCCTACACAAAGTACTTATAATGAGGTCTCCCCTCCAACATCCTATGATCAGAGACGAGTGGGAAAGAAGGACTCTTACCCTCCCCTCCCAGAAATATTAACTAGGATTTTTAGGGTGCTAATGGACACTAACAGTATCTCCCTCCCAGTTGCTAAGCCTCCAGTCCCCGGGGCCAGCAGACTGCGTTACTGTCAATACCACCAACATCATGGGCATACCGTAGAACAATGCGTTGTTTTTCAGGATTTTATTTATGACTTGAATGATGACAGGCGCCTTGATTGGGCCATGATCAAAAGCCACTTAAACCAGGGCAATTCCCGAGCCTCCAAGCCACTTGGCATATTTACTGACCCATTGCCAGATCACAACCAAGCATCCACATCTGGAGTCCACATGGTAAACATGGTCAGGAGAGGGAGACAACCATCACCGCAACCAAGTAGTTCGGAGGATGTCACTGATGACAGTCTATCCGAGGAATCCGAGGAGGGGCAGAACGAGCCCTTCCAGCTGAACCTCGACGATCATGACCTCGCCATACTCTATGGTGAAGAAGAACAAGCAATCCTCGCCCTACCCGCAGCTGTCAACATTGAGTTCGACGAAAGTGGACTGGAAAATCCAGGAGGGGATGAAGAGGAGGAGCCCTTTGAGGAGGTTCCCGAAGGAGCCAGCGAAGGACCCGAGTGAGGGGAATGTACGTCGGATGATCTGCATCCGGATGACAATGGGTCCTCTAAAAGTACCGACATTGTCGATGGCCCCCGCCGCCCAGTGACCATATCGTTCACTGACAAAGACCTCCCGGACTCCAGACTGCGAGTCTACCCCCTACACATCCGCGGACGACTACAGATGTTGTGGCTAAACAACATCTTCATTGACCCTGGGTCGGGAATGAACATAATGACGTGCTCCACCTACCAGAAGATACCCGGACTCAGACGCCCTCTCGTTCAAACTGCCTACCCTACTATCCAAGCTTTCAATCACATGGGGAAAGCTCTCCGCGGCCCCGGAATATTCGAGCTATCTGTTGGCCCCCTCATCTGTGAAGTAGCATGCTTCGAGGCCGACATCGACACAAGGTACCCGCTGATGCTAGGACTGGTTGGACAGCATCCAGGCTATCTGTTCCCCCCAGCACCAATGCCTCCGACTGCCCTTCATGGGTCATGTACTAACAATTTGGGGAGAGGCACGCCTCCAGTACGAGAACGAGAATAACTGGGCAATACACAATATGTTCACTCTAGCCCTATGCCCGAGAGGCAAGAATGAAAATGATAGCCCACCCAGGTCCCAATATAACAGCAACTACCCCTCGGAGGAGACAACCGGGACCCTGAATCCATCAAACAATCTTACGGAGCCCAACCCGATCACCTTCCTTTCCCAAGAAGTCGCAAAAGCCGGGGAGCGCTCCGCACCCCTCGCAATCACTGCCATACTCGGAGGAAGAGAATTCTGGCACATTCACATCGATACAGGAGCGAAAACTAACGTTCTCACATATTCCGCCTACCATAAGCTAGAAGGCAGGGTTCCTAGATTGGAGCCCTCGGATGAATTCATTTATGCCTTCGACAGCATGTGCAAGAACGCTTGCGGACTGGTCACACCCCCACTAAAAATTGGCCCGGTCTCCACCATCGTCAACTGCATGATAATGAACATTCGATCACCCCACCCTCTAATTGTCGGAAGGACCTCGCTCAACAGCATCGAGGCCATTTCATCCACCCGACACCAATGCCTTCGCTTCCTGTATCACGGCGGAGTGATATCTATCTGGGGAGAGGCACGCTTCAATGAGGCGCGGGCCTGAAATTGGATTATCTGTGCCATGCGCATCCGGCTAGAGGTGCTTGCATGTTGGCAACCAGGCTCCGCTGACGAAGAATTGCTCCAGCAAGGAAGGCCCCTGAAGCGGCTCAGGGAGGGGGAGTTCGGGAATAGGGGACCCCCACCAGACATCAGCCGGCCGTCAAAAAGGAGCCGACTCAAGGAAGCAATACGAGTCCAAGAACCAGGTACCGATTCCCCCGGGTAAGCCCCATTAGCGAAATCCTGTACATATTTATTTTCAGGCTTTCAAAAATCCCCAAAATCAAAATATTTGCTTAAATCAGCTTTCTAACTCTTGTACATATTTGTTTACGGCTTTTCTAAAAATCAAAATCAAAATATTTGTTTACCAGCATTCGCTTTCATCACCCTATACATATTTGTTTCGAAGCTTTCCAAAAATTCACAAAAACTCAAAAACAAAATAGTCATTATCATCTTTCAAGGTCTTTTACAAAGCCTTATTTCCATGACTCACTTTAAAATATTTTACAAAACTCTACATCCATGTTTTCAAAGATCCCTTTCCGTACTTTCCTTTCAAAAACAAGAATATTTTGCAAAACCTTATTTCCATGAGTTCCTTCAAAATGCTTTCAAAGATCTCTTTCCACACTTTCCTTCAAAACAAACTGTTTTACAAAGCCGTATTTCCATGACTTCCGCCAAAAATGTTTTACAAACTGTCTTTCCATGCTTTCCTTCTAAACAAAATCATTTTCCAAAACGTCCACTCTTATTCCAAAAGCCAAAAATATCTATTTAAAAACTCATGCCCTTTTTAAAACCATAAGTATATATTTGTTTCCACATTTTCGAAAACATAAATACCGGAAAAGGAGAGAGAGACGAGAAAAAATTAAGAGTGGCAGACCAAGCCAAGGCCTACCAAAGAAGGGTGGCAAGGGCATTTGAAAAAAAGGTAATAGAAAGAAAATTTAAAATCGGGGAGTTAGTACTTAAGCAAATCATACCATCAAGACAACCTCACCCAAGAGGTAAACTACAACCCACATGGGAGGGACCCTATGTGATCACCCATGCCTATTCTGGGAATGCCTATCGCTTGGTAGATGCCGAAGGAATCGAGGTTTCAGATTCGTGGAATGCACTTTATCTAAAGAAATTCCATGCATGAATAGCTGTCAATACTTGAGGACTATTATTCTTTCTTCCTGCAATTTCCAGCGTTTAGTACTTGATGAAGAATTATAAGACTCTCGAAGATAAACTCGTATTTATTTGAACACATATCCGCTAATCATGTCGCTTCCTTCACGCACGTCTGACTGGACAATCAATTTACCTAATAGAAGAGAAATTGCCTACCTCGTAGACTGGGACAATTTTAAAACCCCAAAGCAAACCTCCCTTATTTTCGCCCCACTCGTATTAGCCCAAGGTCAGAATGAGGCATTACCTGGACCTAGCATATGTCCCAAAACTGGCTCTGGCACTATACAAACACTTCTAGAGGGGAAGCATGAAAAGAATCAGGGTGTAAAACAGAAGTGTCCCCCCTCAAATAAAAAAAATCAGGCAATGAGAGGCCAGCAAAAAACAACACAAGTATATGACAAATAATCGGCTATACTGGTACAGGTCTAAACAACGGACTGTACTTTCCACCCAAAATAAAGAAGTGATAAAAAGAAGAAAGCAATGGGGACCTAGAAAGTAGGTCATATGCTAGACTAGGAAAATTCTAAAATATTGCCTGAAAGGAAGATATTATACTTATCCCATTCCCCCTCCCCTTTTATTTCGCAATGGGATTCAAAATTGAACTATGTCCTACCGGGAAAGGTGAAATTTCGACCGAAGGTAGACCATTTCCATGTTTACAACTGCACACACTCACATGAGTTCGCTTAGAAACTTGCCTATCCAAAAGAAACTTACTTGACTTGACTCCTGGTACACTCATGGAATTTTTAGCATGTTTAGAATAATACGATCAAGCATTTGGAAACCATGAACCTAGAAAAACCGACACCTAAGGCTTATACCTTTCAAATACAATCCTGGTTTGGACATAAGTGACCACAAGGGCCCCTCCATAGGGACTTGATGGTATCTTTTACTTAAGAAAGTCGAGAACATTACCCTCTCACATAAAAGACCATTGAAGAATTAAAATGCCCCGTTATGCCACTTATACTTACGCATAAGCTTGCATTTTCCTTTTCCAAAACACCTAAGCATTCGATTTTCTAGAAATACTAAAGTTGACCCCCCCGTACCTGTAGATACCCCAATTTTGACCATCCAGAGAGACAGAAATACTTCAAGTAACACACGGAGATATCCCACGTTTGAACATCCAGTAGAGAACCAAAGTTCGGGAAACTGGAAGTCTTGACCTAAAAACCGAAAACCCTAAACCCTAGCCTTGACCTAAAACCGGAAACCCTAAAACAAACCCCGCCACTGTAAAACCCAAAAACCCCAAGTCCCTGGAAAGGGGCGGCTAGCCTTAACTAGCCGCCCCATATTAGGCGGCTAGTTTACACTAGCCGCCCCACTGACCGCCCCCTTGCCGACTTTGGACCAGTCCCCTGGATGGGACATAAAGCAGCATTAAATGCTGATCATTGCTGGCGGGTCATGACCTTTAGCCGCCCTCTCTTGGCCGGATCAAACCAAGTAACCGACCCAAGCCACCGCTTGTCAGAGATGGGACGTTTGGCAGGTCATGATTAGGGCGGCTACTAGGAAGTTGCCACCCCATCCTGGGCGGCTAGTTGAAACTAGCCGCCCCTCACCTGGTCTCTGACAGAAGAACCAGAGAATTAATGAGGGGTTTAATCGAAGCCAACCCACTCCATTACCCCCAGGATATTTCCCTGCCTCTCTTTTACTATAAATAGAGGGGTCCCAAGCCCAAATACAACATCACCAAAAAATCCACAACAATCTTCAATCACCAATCCACCATCCTCACTTGACCAAACCCTTCCACCACTAGAAATCCCAAGAGAGAGAGAGAGAGAGAGAGAGAGCCCCTTTTGTGAGAGAAACACCAATTCCCTACATAAAATACCCTCTCATCCCACCCTCCAAAAACCCGGGCTAAACCTAGCTTAGCCTCTGTCCAAAACCAAACCCATTTCCTACCGAAGTTCTGCCCAAACCAACCCAGACCCTGGACGGCTAACCCTAGCTAGCCGCCCCCTGGCCGACGGCTAAACACAACTAGTCGCCCCCCTATCCACACCCCTTTGTCGCAAGACTCCTTTAGTCAAGCCCCGAAAGCAGAATAGGATACCTGTTTTTCACCTCTGTGTACGGTATATCCGTGTCTCAGAGCGGAGACCCCACAAACTCCCCACGTAGGCGATCAAATCCGACCCAACCTTTTCCTGCTTTTAGAAAAAGCAGGTGGCGATCACACAAACCCCTGAATCCTCTTGAGACGTGCTATCGGGCGCCTCAACCAGGAACGACACCCCTCACCCTTCCGAGAAGACGATCCGACCGAGCCTGCCAGGGCACGCACCCGATCGGAATCCCCGAAGAACCCCCACACACGCAACGCGCTCACCGCGCACCCCGTCCGGGATCCGCTTCCGACACCACCGACATCGGAGGCCTTCCTGACGGCATACCGACAGTACCAACATTAAAATTGCCCCCATCTACACTCACTTCATGCCCTTCCGCACATGCTGTAGAAGAAATTGTCCCACTTTCACACATACCTAAGATTTTTCTTCACTCACGCACTTGGAATCCCTTCCCTTGCGTACTAAAGCATGATTTCCCGCGCTTTCCTTTCTCGCATTCAATTTTCATTTTACCTTAAGATGGATTGTAGCCCTTGACAATTCAAGCAAGAAGGGCTCGAAAGTCAATGCAGGGGCGCAATCCGGACATATTTAACACTTGGTCCATGGAAAGGATGTTTTTATAGGTCTCGAAAGATTAAAACACTCCCAAGGACTTTCAACAGTAGCAGACAGGAGCAGCAAAACCAAAGACTTCCCCAGGTAGGGGGTGGCTAAACCCGACTAGCCGTCCCTCACCAGGCGGCTAGAGTACAATAGCCGCCTCGACCCTTTGTTTCAGTTAACGTGCCCCAAGCAAGGGGTGGCTAAACACAACTAGCCGTCCCTCACTGGGCGGCTAGTTTGCACTAGCCTCCTCTGCCTGCACAAATTTCAGATATGTCAGTCCCATCTTTTCAAACTCTTCAACCCCTTTGGTACCTATAAAAAACATTCTCCCCCGAAACCTGTGCACACACATTTCATACACATATTCATACGTAAAACTTGCATAAATACAAATCAAGCGACCATCAAAACCAAAATCATACACCAAACCATACATCCATTCACCCATTCATCTGTTGGAAAAATAAATCTCGACTGCCAAGATCCGTCGATCGAGGTATAGAAAGAACAACAAAATTTTTTTTTTATTAAACCTTTTTAACGCAAACCCTACAAGGCGGAATTAGGGTTTACCTTTAGAACTCAGATTAGAGTTCTACCGTAGAAGAAGATCGGATCTGATGGACGACGATGAATCACTCAATCGGAACCTTCAGATCTTCTGCCGTATGTCCTTTCTATGTTGCAGATCCACGGCGGAGTGTGGTCTCCTTCTTGCTTCGAACGGCAGCCACGAATCCCTTCGCTCTCCTTCTCTCCTTTCCTCACCTTTTCTGGATCCAGAGATCCTAAAGGATTTCTAGGGTTAGGGTTTTGATTTCGGCTGAAATCATATGTCACTTGAGAGAGAGAGGAAGCCACATATTTATAGGCTAGGGCAGGGACCTAAAGGAGAAATCAGTAATTGGCTCCTATGGGCTTGGGTACCATAATTCAACCTAGAATTAAAACCAAAAGCCCATAAGTCATAATTCATTCCACTAAAGGATTATGACTGCACTCCAAACATACTAATCTCAAAAATAATATTTCGAGCTCCTTATATTATATGCTTAATATCTCCCCACGCTAAGATTCCAATACTCGTTATGAAATAATTATTACTGACAATATTATTTCATAACATCTTATTTTCCTTGAGATCTTCCGCTTAACTTATTTGATATGTCGGATAATTAAATCCACCGGCCGGGTTAGACATAATCAAAACTTATAAGCATCCTCAAGAGAGTATCATCAACCTCCTATTGGAGACGTGGATTCCATCAATAGCAAATATTCATCATACAAGCGTTATTGTCACCCAACTTACCGAGCCTATTGATCCATAGTAGAATCTCACTCTTTAATAAATCAAAATGACAAATAACAAATGCACATGTTTAAGAACCATTTTAGGATTAAGAGCATAAGCAATCATAATAAACATGGGGTGTAAATTATTTTATCTAGTCAGTACAAAAATAATTACCCCAACTTGGTCCGTTCAATACACACAAGGTGTACTAGTACAATCACCCAAAACCTATCAACCGGTCTTTTATAGTCAAGATAAACTACGTAAGATGAACTGCACTACAACCTTTATCCAATGGATTATCCAAGTCCATCTAAGGTTGTGAACCTCAACTTATAATTCACAGGGAACCGATAATCTGATCTTCTGTGTGTAAGCCAAACTCTACACACCAGATTATCTACAATGTAAATTAAAGGATTAAATTAAAAACAAGCACAATATTTCAAACAATATAATGCAAGCATTTACCAATAATAATTCTCATCAAAATGCTAAGACCATCTTAATAATAGAGTTTATTACATAAGTCATGGCTTTTAGAACACTGCTCTAACAATCTCCCACTTGGACTCAAAGCCATGAAGCCATACATCTAACTCCCATTCCTTCTACGTGACGATCAAATGACTTGGCCGTCAAGCTCTTTGTAAAAGGGTCTGCCAAGTTGTTTTCTGATGCAATCTTGGTCACAATGACATCGCCTCGCTGAACTATCTCTCGTATCAAATGATACTTACGCTCAATGTGTTTTGCTTTCTTATGGGTCCGTGGTTCCTTTGAATTTGCAACAGCTCCGCTATTATCACAATAAAGTGTAATAGGCGATTCTATCAGAGGTACCACATCTAGATCCATGAGGAAGTTCCTGAGCCAAACTGCCTCTTTTGCTGCCTCAGAGGCTGCCACATATTCGGCTTCCATGGTGGAGTCAGCAATACATGATTGCTTGATACTCCTCCAACTTATGGCTCCACCTCCCAAAGTAAACACATATCCTGATGTTGACTTTCTGGAATCCTTATCTGACATGAAGTCCGAGTCTGTGTACCCTATAGGTGTAAGACTCTCTGCCTGGTAAACCAACATATAATCCTTAGTCCTTTTCAGGTACTTGAGAATATGTTTTACCGCAGTCCAGTGTTCTTGCCCAGGGTTAGACTGATATCTGCTAACTATGCCAACTGCAAAGCAAATGTCAGGTCTAGTACAAAGCATTGCATACATGAGGCTTCCTACAGCCGAAGCATAAGGAACTGCCTTCATTTTCTCTATCTCCTTTGGAGAAGTCGGACATTGCTCCCTAGATAGAGTAATTCCATGTCTGAAGGGTAGAAAACCTTTCTTGGAATCGTGCATGCTAAATCTGGTAAGAACTGAGTCAATATAAGTGGCTTGCGATAAGCCCAACATCCTATTCCTGCGATCTCGTATGACCTTGATCCCAAGGATGTGACTGGCTTCTCCCAAGTCCTTCATGTCAAATTGGCTGGATAACCATACTTTAATTGTAGACAATACCCCAATATCATTTCCGATGAGTAAGATATCATCCACATAAAGTATTAGAAACACCACCACATTTCCGTTGCGCTTCTTATACACACAAGGTTCATCTGGGCATTGATCAAAACCAAAAGATTTGATTGCCTGATCAAAACGGATGTTCCAAGATCTTGATGCCTGCTTGAGTCCATAAATGGACTTCTTAAGCTTGCACAACATATGCTCCTGACCCTTTGCTATGAAACCGTCTGGTTGCACCATATAGATGCACTCATCAAGACTTCCATTGAGGAAAGCTGTCTTGACGTCCATTTGCCAAATTTCGTAATCGAAATTAGCTGCAATGGACAAAAGAATCCGGATAGACTTCATCATGGCTACTGGCGAAAATGTTTCCTCATAATCGATTCCCTCTTTCTGAGTAAAACCCTTCGCCACGAGTCTTGCTTTGTAAGTCTCAACCATTCCATCTGATCCTCTTTTCTTCTTATAGATCCATTTGCACCCAATGGGTTTTATCCCTTCGGGTGGATCCACAAGTTCCCAGACCTGATTCGAGTACATAGACTCTATTTCAGATATCATAGCCTTTTGCCAAAGCTCTGCATCCTTATCTTGTAGTGCTTCATTGTAGTTACAGGGTTCGGCATTATGTTCCCCAGGGATCTTGTCATATGACTCTCCCAAGAACATATACCTCTCAGGTTGTTGGATAACCCTCCCACTACGACGAGGTACTACAGGGGTGCTAGTGACAACTTGTCGTGTCACTTGTGAACCCGGTGCGCTATAATCCACACGTTGTTCTGAGGTTGAGTCTAACGTGTTGATAGTATCACCGTGAACTGGTTCAAATGTTGGTGGTATTGAGGAACTTTCTACTTGTTCCTCTTTCCTCAATTCCTCTAGAACAACTTTACTTGTGGGCTTGTGATTTAGAATATAGTCTTCTTCTAAGAACCGGGCATTAGTGCTTACAATGACCTTCTGGTCCTTAGTACTATAAAATAGACCACCTTTAGTTCCTCTTGGGTACCCTACAAAGAAACATACTTCTGTTCTTGATTCCAACTTGCTAGGATCCTTTCTTAGCACATGTGCTTGACTACCCCAAATCCGAATATGCCGTAGACTAGGTTTGCGTCCAGTCCACAATTCTGTGGGAGTAGAGGATACTGCCTTAGTTGGAACCAAGTTCAACAGGTAAGCAGCCGTTTCTAAAGCATGTCCCCAAAAAGAAACAGGTAAACTAGAATAACTCATCATGGACCTCACCATCTCCAAAAGAGTCCTATTTCTTCTTTCTGCTACACCATTTTGCTGGGGTGTCCCTGGCGCAGTCAATTGGGATGTAATCCCGTGCTCCAATAGGTATTCCCTAAACTCTCCCAAGAGGTATTCACCACCACGATCAGATCGTAGTGACTTTAGGGATTTACCCGTCTGCTTCTCTGTCTCTGCCTTAAATTCTTTGAACTTATCAAAGGCGTCAGACTTTCGGCGAAGCAAGTAAATGTACCCGTATCTTGAGTAATCATCAATAAATGTGATGAAATACTCATAACCACCTCTTGCCTGGACAGTCATGGGACCACACAAATCGGAGTGAACCAATTCCAACGGTCCTCCGGCTCTATTGCCCTTGGCCGAAAACGGCCTCTTGGTCATTTTTCCTTCTAAGCAAGATTCACAGACTGGAAGTGCCTCCACTTCCAATGAACTCAGTGGTCCATCTTCAACCAGTCTTTGAATCCTTTTTAGATTAATATGACCAAGGCGTAAGTGCCAAAGATACGTTTGGTTCATCTGAGAAGATTCTTTTCTCTTTAGTGGTAACATGTTAGTGTTATTCAATTCATGCAGTTTAGGAGATTCAGGATTAATAACATAAAGATCATCCACCAATGTACCAGAACAGATAAAATGTCTTTTATTCTTGATAACCACAGAGTTATCAAAATAAACATAATAACCATCCATAGCCAATCTAGAAACAGAAACTAAATTCCTTCTAATGGAAGGTACATAAAGACAATCCTTTAAAATTAAAATCCTTTTATTACTGAAATGTAGATAAACGACTCCTAATGCATCTGCTGCCACTTTCGTAGCATTCCCCATGTGAAGATAAATCTCTCCATCACTTAGTCTCCTGGTTTCCTGGAACCCCTGCAACGAATTGCATACATGATTAGTGGCTCCCGAGTCTACACACCAGGTCCTGGTAGATCGGACCGCTAAACATGTTTCAACTATTAGTGAATAAGATTTACCTGCGTTGTTCAGTTTGTTGAGATAGACCGGACATTGCTTCTTCCAATGACCTGATTGTCCACACTGAAAACACTTGCCTTTCGGCTTTTTCTGTGTCTGTCCTTGAATTTTATTCACAACTTGAGCACCTGCATGCTGAACCTTTCTCTTCTTCTTGGCTTTAGCCTTTGAAGTAGAACCTTTCTCAGTCATGTAAACACTAGCCGGCTTCTTGTTGAGACCCTCTACCGCCTGAAGCTCTTTGAGCAGTTCTGCCAACGTGTAGTCACGTTTATTCATCGTGTAGTTGACACGGAACTGCTTAAAAGATTCTGGTAGAGACTGGAGTATGATATCGACCTGGGTCTCCCCGTCAATTTCAGCTCCTAGGATCTCTAGTTCATTGAGATGACCCATCATCTTTAGAACATGATCCCTTACTGGTGTCCCCTCCGCCATGCTAGTATTCATCAGTTCTTTCATGGCCACTTGCCTAGCAGCACGACTCTGGTCACCAAACATTTCCTTAAGGCTGACCATCATGTCGTAGGCAGTGATCATAGACTGATGCTGATGACTTAGAACATTTGACATAGATGCCAGAATGTAACACCTAGCCATCTCATCAGCCCTTAGCCATTTCTGATAAGTCTGGGTTTCCTCGTCGGTTGCCCCCTCACCAGGTTTAGGAGGACATACTTCAGTGAGTACAAACTTGTACTCTGAGGAAGTCAACACAATATCCAGGTTTCTTTTCCAGTCAATGTAATTAGGTCCAGTCAATTTACATTCTTTGAGAATAACAGCAAGTGGATTAAAAGCAGACATTTTGAATCCTGAGAATCAAACATAGTATAAAGAAAATTATGACATGGTAAATAAAACTTCGAATTCAATTTAAAGATGGGTCCCTCTACCATATTAAAAGAATTCATCAACAGCCTGATCTCTTATGAATAGCATGCCTCGATAATGAGGACGTACACCACTCAAACTTAGACCAGACAGGCCAATTCCTTTTAATTTTACTATCTAGGTATCCTTTTATACCAAGTGAAATTAAATAGTTGACATACTTTGGTCCTACAAATAATAGCAGTGACTCCGATGGGGAGGGTACTATTACTTATAGTTAAGTGTAAACCACCACCTAATTTTTAGATCAATTGTTCGTAATGCACTCCTCCGATGGGGAGATAATGCACACCAACAATTACCAAAAATTATTCCTTAAGATAACTTGTACCGATAATATCTACAATTTATCTCATCCGATGGGGAGGAAGGCCTATAGCTAACACGCAAGATAAATTATATTACCTACAAGTTGGTGGTGGAGACCGTGGGAATTATACAATAATGTCCCGCTCCCACTTAATATTTTAAATCCTTTTGAGGGTTATAAACATATATTTATTGTATGCCAATATCCATGTTGTCCATATAAGGTGGGTCCGTTATACTAGTTAACATCCACACAATATAAAATCATGCATAAAACATATAACAAATAGAAAATTAGAATCCTGGCTATTATAGTCGCACAACGACTATGCGCTTCGATTGGAATTCTAATGCGAGCAGGGGGGTCCAGGGGGGGCGGCTCGCATCTAGGAACGAGCCCCCCCCCCCTGGCGTGGTCTGGGGCAACGCCCCAGAAACCAGATTTCACGACCGATTTGCTTTGCTGAAAACGCATCTGTTCTTCATCCAACGGGATTTATAACCGTTCGGATCAGAGAATTGATTGTCTCGTTTTGATCGCAAATCCTCCTCGTGATGATCCGATATCATCTGGTTCCGTCCGTGATCTCCTGATGCCGATCTGGTATCACGTCGGAGCCGATCCCTCGAATCCCCTCATGAACTCTCTCGTGTAGATTGAAAAAAACAATTACAATAATACTCCCACTCGCGGAGTTTACAATATTGTTTAATTTTCGATCATACAATATAACCACGCACAACCCGTGTGGGATCCATTCACATAAAACAAGAATATAAACAAAACAATAACCATAATAGCCGGATTAAGATCTCGCTGCAAAACAAAGTTAGCACAGATCTACAATCTTGACTATTCTCATGGTATATAGATCTAATCGTTTATCATGTGGACGGACAACATGGTTGTATTCGATCTATACGCAGTATCAACGAGTCGGCTCTGATACCAGTTGTTGGAAAAATAAATCCCGACTGCCAAGATCCGTCGATCGAGGTATAGATCGAACAACAAATTTTTTTTTTATTAAACCTTTTTAACGCAAACCCTACAAGGCGGAATTAGGGTTTACCTTAGAACTCAGATCAGAGTTCTGCCGTAGAAGAAGATCGGATCTGATGGACGACGATGAATCACTCAATCGGAACCTTCAGATCTTCTGCCGTATGTCCTTTCTATGTTGCAGATCCACGGCGGAGTGTGGTCTCCTTCTTGCTTCGAACGGCAGCCGCGAATCCCTTCGCTCTCCTTCTCTCCTTTCCTCACCTTTTCTGGATCCAGAGATCCTAAAGGATTTCTAGGGTTAGGGTTTTGATTTCGGCTGAAATCATATGTCACTTGAGAGAGAGAGGAAGCCACATATTTATAGGCTAGGGCAGGGACCTAAAGGAGAAATCAGTAATTGGCTCCTATGGGCTTGGGTACCATAATTCAACCTAGAATTAAAACCAAAAGCCCATAAGTCATAATTCATTCCACTAAAGGATTATGACTGCACTCCAAACATACTAATCTCAAAAATAATATTTCGAGCTCCTTATATTATATGCTTAATATCTCCC
This sequence comes from Acorus calamus, assembly GCA_030737845.1. Classification (NCBI taxonomy): domain Eukaryota; kingdom Viridiplantae; phylum Streptophyta; class Magnoliopsida; order Acorales; family Acoraceae; genus Acorus; species Acorus calamus. The sequence continues at coordinate 10,959,756 of CM060877.1, read as the reverse complement.
CACGCTAAGATTCCAATACTCGTTAAGAAATAATTATTACTGACAATATTATTTCATAACATCTTATTTTCCTTGAGATCTTCCGCTTAACTTATTTGATATGTCGGATAATTAAATCCACCGGCCGGGTTAGACATAATCAAAACTTATAAAATCATCCACCCGTAAAGCCTTATGAAACTATTCCACATATACAACAAAGTTAAAACCAACAAAATTAACTTAAAAACACCCATGTTTGTTCATACGCCAACAGAGAAAGAAACGAATTGTTCATAAAATGAAAAATTCAAACCTAGTCTTAAACTAAAAGAAAGTTTTAAAAAAATGAATGGACTAGAGATAAGTGGATAGGAGTCCATCCAAAGTTTCCATCTAAATATCTTGAGCTCGGCATCACCGAAATATCACCTGAGTCAAAAAGAAAAGAAGAAAAGCATGAATTCCTTGCATATATACTATTCTTCTACCCAAAACCAAGACACAAGGGAATATACCTCGGAGTGTTATCATCATCTGCGGGTGGTTGAGTAGGAGGAATGTCCTGACTGGCTGGGAAGGGAACAACGGCTGATGAGAAGACTGGACCTCTGGAGCATCAGGAGCGGCAGGAGTCTCTCGAACTGAATATGTGGCCCTCGCATATATCCCACGACTCCTAGACGTCGAGAGACGAAAAGCGCGACTAATGGTGGCCCCAGTAGCCAGAGAAGCTGAGGCAGAATGCTCGGGCTCAAGAGGAAGGAGGTCGAGGTCCGCCTCGGTCATAACCCCTCCACCAACCAATTTCCCTCGCATGGTGGATTCCTAGAGGAGGACCTGCTGAATATCTCTCTCTCTCAGTTCCAACCTCCCTTGAAGGCGCGTCTCCACCACCCTCAACCTCTCCTCGAGCTCCCGTGATCTCGCCTCAGCAGCCCGGAGCCTGTCCTCGCTCAATTGAAGTGCCTCTCGATCTCTATCCCTAGCAGCCTGGAGAGAACGAAGCAAATCCCCCATCAAACCCCAGGAACGCCCACCGCAGCTTCCAACTCCGACACCCTCGTCTGGAGGGACTCCCTCTCGCGGCACAGGGTGATGAACTCCTCCTCTCTCAATGCCATTAGGGACCTCAGCCAGTCCATCTCCTCCTCAACCCGTAAAGCCCTACCTCTCGCCTGGCCCAGCTCCATCCGTGTGGCCGCCAACTCACTCCGGGCACATCTAACTCCCTCGTCAACTCGAGATCTCGCTTGGAAACCATGGAAGGAGGAGGAGCAGAAGAAGAAGAGGCACCAACGGCTCTCGCTCTCGATAGAGCATCCACCTGAGCCTCGAGGACCCGAACCTGGTCCTATAACCGGCGCCTCTGAGCCCTCAAGCCACTTGCCCACTACGCACTCGAAGGTGCTCGTTGGCGGTCTTGAGTCTCTTCTCCATCACATTCAACTCAACCTGCAAAAGAGGCACTGCTCAAAAAAAATTCAAGTAAGAAAGGAACGAGAAAGAAAAGAAGGGTTTCTAACTTACGTAGGCGTCCGGGATCTCCTCCTCCATCGTCCCGAGGATGCCCGCATACTCTTGACGATACCAAGCCAGGTAGTCGTCATCTGAAGTCACCTCGGGTCGACACTCCACCAAGACACCCTGGCTCATCCATCCCGCCACATACGTAGTGTAGTTCCTTGGGAGGTTCGTGTCCCGAGAAATCCCAGCCACGGGAATTGAGGGACGCTTTGGTAGAGGATAGGCACCCACTGGTGATACCCAAGCTGGCGGACGACCCGGCTGATCGCATGAAACATGACATCACTGAAGTAGATCAGTCAGACGTCCCGCGACAGATCCTCGGGAACCTCCTCCTTTGTATAGGGCCTCCACGTCATCTATAAAGCATCAAAAGATTGGAAGAAAACCAAATACAAGCCAAAGAAAACTCAAATAAAATTTGTACCTCTTCCTCCGTCAAGACGTGGAAGGCCTCTCGGAATTGGGCAAGGCGGTGTAAGCGTGAAGATCCCCGGGGTGCCCATATCATGGCCCAAGTGAGAGCACGATCAAACAGCGCCAGAGTCGGGCAGTCAATGGCGAAGTGCTCATATCCAAAAATCTAGCAAAGCGAGAGAAAAATTGTCATGATCAAGTGAACTAAGCCGAGAAGAAGACATCTACTGCTCACTTACACATACTGGAAGAAATGGCGCAAAGCCGCCAAGGTTCTTTCCCCCGGCCCTCTTGACCTTCTTCGAGAGCTACGCGAAGAGATGGACGAGCATCACTACTCCCCAGGCATAGCGTCCCATGCCCTCCATGTCCCTCATCAGCAAAAGGGAATGAGAGGAGACCTTATCAGAGGCCGTCGAGAAGAGGACTCGGCCGAAGAAATAAAGGAAGAACGCCCTTAACTCCTTCCGTGCCCTCTGTGGGCACACAGCCGCCTCTCTCGCCTCGATCATCGCCCACCTCCTCTCGAAGCTAGCTACAGCTTCACCCTTCTGACGCTCTATGAATTAATCGAGGCCATACTGCCCTGAAGGCCTCCCCAAAGGTATCCAGTTCAGCGTCCGCTCCCACTCCACAAACTCCCATTCCCCGATCAACTCTTGAAACAACCCCCTATAGTCAGCAAGGGTGGCCGCAATCACCGCTTCGCCTGAGACCGGAAGGCCGGAGATCCGATGGACGTCCTCGAGGGTCGGCATAATGGCGCCGATGGGGAGAATGAAAAAGCAACTCTCCGGATCCCACCTCTCCGCCAATGACTCCACATAGGGGCGATGGACGTGGAACAACTCAATCAGAAAGAAGGAACGGAAGCCCGCTCCGTCAACCAACCTCCTCTCCCCCTGCCCTAGGGCATCGTACCACCTCTTCGTCCCGTGCCATAAAGCCCGAATACGATTTGGCCGCTACAAGCAATCGAGAGGTAAGAATTCGAAGCCTAAAAATTCACTTAGAAATCATGCTTAGCGAGATAAAATTCCCATATGCTAAACCAAAAAAAAAAGCATGAAAATAGGAAATTTAAAGGTTCACCTCCCGTTATTTACAAAACACTCTTTCATATGACCACACATGCTAAAACTATTAATCCCACCATGGTCACCACTTACACACTTCTTTCATCACGGTCTATCATGCTTATATACTTTCCATAAACTCACCTTAGCATGTGGAAAATACTGGGACTCGTGAAATACATGCATACACTCCCTCATGCTCTACCACGATCAAACACATACGAAGTCACACCTTAAAAACTATATGCACACAAAAATATATCGCATGCAAGAACACTAGCCATACCTTTCCCCTCTTCTTTCTAAAGTAAAGCAAACATGGATATGTCTATATAAATTGCCCCCCTTTGTAAAAAATAAACCCATATCAGCATACAGCATACTTACATACCCCACCGCGATAAAACCATACATCAAGCATGCTTACTAACACACACATGTACAAATATTACACACGAATCGCCTATGAACAAATATATATAAACAAAAAAAACCTAGAGTAAAAGGGGTCAAGAAATTACCATGGCCCGTGTGGACCCGGGAATGTCCACCTCGGCCTCGTCGGGATCGTCCATCCCGTCGTCGTCCCCCTCCTCCTCATCCTCCTCGAACACGGCCTCCTCGGCCTCAGCCTCAGCACCAACACCGGCCTCTGTGGCCCTGGTGCCCGCACCCTCGGCCTCCCCGGCCTCGTCCCTAACATCCCCAGTCCCCTCCACCCTCCCCGCGCCGGAGACAAACTCCGTAAAGGCCCCCATAGCCCTTCTTTCCTCCTCCTCAGCCCTGGCCTCCGTGGCCTCGCTATCTAGCATCCCAACAATGGCATCCAACGATGCCCTCACATCCTTACTATCTCCCTCAGCCCCTACCCCCTCGGTTGCACCCTTGACCGGTCCACCGACCTCTGAAACCACTCCTCGACCGCCACTGGTCGATCCCCACGCCTCCTCTTGCATGTATAACCTATCATACCTCCCCCTACTTTCGGAACAGCCCCCGAAGGCGTACCCCCGACCTCACCCACACCGGTATCCACCGGCGGCACCTCCGCTGTACCCACAACCTCCCTCACGACCTCCCCTTCCACCCGATCACTCCCCGATGAACTAGACCCCGAGACAGCCCCTCTCTGCTCTCGGGAAGACCTGAGATGCTTCATCATCGAAGCCGTCTTCTTCCCCTTCATCATCTCCTCCAATTTCGCACAAAAGAAGAACCCAAAGAAAATCTAGGGCTTCGAAATCAAGAAGAAAGGAGTAATGAAAGGCAAAATCAAAGGATTCAAGGTGTTATTAAACCAAGGTTTTTAGTTTAAAATGGAGAAGAAGAAGAGAGGAGGGAAGGGTAACCGTTTTAAAACGTATGGAGAGAGAGAGGGTCCTTTTTTCGATTATAAGAGACCCAGTCGGGAGGCGACTACCCACGAGTAACCGTTTTAACTAGCCGCCCCACCCAGTTTAACCGCTTTCACTTAAAACCCTTTTCCACTCTCTTTTCAGCCCTAGTTCCAAGGTTTTCTATACCAAACAGTCATGTATTGGCTTATTTTCAGGTACTACTTGATCAAACACGACTTTTCAGAAGTTTTACCACACTTTCAGTACCATCAGTTCGAATTTCTTCAGTTCTGGTTCTTTCCAGACTTCTTATTCTTCAGATGATCCAATTCACCAACTCAACTATTTACTTGCTTTCTGTTGGCCATATCTCCTCCTTGCTGACGCTGGGCTGCTCCGTGCATGATAGCTAAGAACTCCGACCGTGGGTTGTATCACTCAACATTTACTTTTCCCGCCTTCCACCTGGATCATCCTTTCGGTTAAAAATTCTAAGTCAAGACCTAGCCTCTGACGGTCTAAATCAACTCCCTGAATAATGATGTTCGTGTTGTCATAACTTCTTGAAGGTCAGGCCGGCCAAAATATGGGTCTCTTTCCTTATCATCTGTCGAATCCGGGGGTCCACCCTCATATAGCCTCACCTGGTACACTCCCATGATCAGTACATCCGCCGAATGCATCGGGAGTACCTATAAGTGGGAGTCCTCTGTCAGGGCAGCTTCAACGTCGGGGCCCCGGTACGACGATATTGGGAGGAACCATTATATGTTCGCAACTCGAACCCCATGGGAAAACCAACTACACAGCTGGTGGGTCGAGTATCAACTTGAGCCCACCACACTCACCCCAACACCCTCACCCTCACCCCAATGGGTGACATGGGATCTTGGGAGCAATACCCTCACCCTCACCCCGATGGGTGACATAGGATTTTGGGAAATTGCAAAAACTGGCAGATCAAACCAACGCCGGCCCACCACACCCTAATCCTCACCCCCTCCTCGGGGTGACATAGGCTCTTGGGGAAGAGGTCGATTCTTCTACACCGCTCGTCATCCGGTAGTCTGTCCCAGTGTGGCCACTACTACATGGTAGCCTCCTAGGTCCCTATCTCTGCTATATGGGCACACCAACAAGCATCGTGGACAGTTCCTAGGAGCACCTCACAGGGTTCTGGCCTCTACCGGCTAGCCTCCCATGACCGCTACCTCGGCCGTATGGGCACACCAACACGAGTCATGAGTAGTACCTTGGGACACCCACCGGGCTTTACTACGCCGGGCAGTCTCTACACGGAGCCGGTGAAGGGAAGAACACTCGACACACGCGAATACGATCTCTATGGATCCGTCATCACCGGTTATCAAGCACCGATAAACACAACGAATTCTAGCGAATTCCCTCCAGGGCGCATAACTAAGATGCGGGAAGACATTTTATTCTAAGTGTCAATGCCATGGTATGACCCCAATAGGAATATACATGGTATGCAATTAATTACCCAATGGTGGCCTACTTAAACATGCATACATGACATCAAACAAGTAAACACACTGAAATAACCTAACATGCGTTGGATATCACCAACATAGAAGGGAAGGGTTAAACGCGATCCGCGCAACAACATGTGCATGCCAGTAATTCCAAGTAAGCCTGAGTCAAGTAGGAACTACATCTACTTACTCAGTTCGTGAAAAGAGGGAGGGCGAGAGAGAGGGAATTCCTCATCCTCTCTTGAGCGGGTCATAGTTTTGCCCCAACTAGATGGGTGCAACAACTATACCACACCCTCAAGTCCTAAATCAAAGGAATATTATGCATGCACCCCGTTATTAACCCAAGTTAAACATGCTTGATAAATAGGGGTAGTATTCCAAACAAAACTACCTAAGTCATGCCATATTCTATACGATACATAAGCAAGTATAAGGTAGAATAGGGGCTCTACACAGTATAACCTAGCATGCATGATATCTAGCATATTTAGGGTGCAAATAAAGCCTCATGGAAGCACGAAGCACGACAACGTGCATCCAGCGCTCCCGGAAGGGTTGGAATCAAACCACTCACCGATACCCGGATTGACGCGCATCCCATCCGACGAGATCTGTAAGTCAAGGGTATCAAAATGGGTGAGTAAATCCCCATACAAACATATAAAATCAATTAGGGATGCCTAAGATTGGACATCCACGCATACGGGCTCGAACGCACGCAAGCATGCACGCACGCACGCACGTGTGCCCGACCCCCCCGAACACCCACCTGAGGGTGCCGACCCCCAGCATGCCCAATCCGGGCCTCGGGCAGCCCGGCACGCTAACCCGGGAGCCCCCGGGCGCGCAGACGCGCGTGCACCCGGGCGCGCCCGCACACACACCCGGGCGGCCCCTCCAGCGCCCCGTGCACCAGGCATGAATGCTCCGCGAGCACCTGCGCGACCCCCGCGCGCCCGCTCCACCGCACGCTCCACACGCACGCGCCCGATTGCGCACGCACCCGCACGCGCACGCGGGCGGACAACCCGCAGCGCGCCCAGCACCCTCCAGCCCTCCCCCAAGCCCTGCACCCAAACACAAATATCACCCATGACCCTCCCAGACCTCATGCAAAAACCAATGAAAAGAAGAGGAAAACGCACCAAACATGGGGGGAGGGAAGGGGAGATGTTGGGGCCCTCGAGCACGCCACGACCATCTCGGCCACCACTACCACTACCACCACCTCTCTTTGGCTTCTCTTCTCTACATGGTTTTCACTCTGACATTTCAACAAACATATGGGGGGCTGTTTGATACAAAAGGGAGGGCAAAACCATAAGGGGGAGCTAGAGAGAAGAGGAACCAACAACAACAACTCACCATTTGCACCCTCTCTTGATCTTCTTCTCCATCACCGCCACCAAAAACACACACAACAAAGGCTGGACCAGATCCAAAAGAGGGGAAAAATATGCCAAGGTCGTGCACAATGGGGGAGGTTAAATAGGAAAAGGATGGGGGAATGACCAAGCTGTCCCGGACTAAAACCACACTCTGGACAGCCTTCACTTAAACGGCCATAACTTCCTCAATACAGCTCCGAATTACACGATTCTAAAGCCATTGGAAAGATAAGAACTTTATCTACAGATTTTATGTTTACACTAGATCAAATAACCCCTCCAGCTCTTTTGAAATCTCGGCTAAACATCTTACAGGGCTGCTGTCTGGATTTCTTATCTTCGGGGTATACTCGGAAAAATACCCATAACTTTTGATATACGAATCCAGTTGATCCAATTCTACTTTTATATGGAAGCTATCTCAAAACTAAACATCTTGTAATAATATTGGATTTTTAGCTCTTCAGCTTGGATTTTAACAAAATCAAATCCGAATACCAAATCCAAAATTGCATAATTCCAAAAACTTTATCGGAATTAAATGAAAATTTTATGGGCAGTAGTACTAAACAATACTAGGACCCATAATATGCAGTTATATTTCAATCAGAGTCCTCAAACCCCCCCCCCCCTTGATAGGCTAAAAAGAAAAAAATTTATCGACTCCGATCGAAATTAAATGACACAGGTCACATTCTCCCCCCCCCTTAGGAAATTTAGTCATCAAAATTTAAGGAAACCCAAAGGAAAGACCGAACGTAGAAGTGTCACCGATAGAGTCACTTGGCTCCTGGGTGCGGAGCCTCTTCTCACATCGGTCCATGGTCTCGATCAACTGCTCCACGAAAGACAAATTCTACTTGAGGATGAGCGGCTCGAACGGAATGACATGAGCAGGATCGTGGACATATTGCCTCAGCTATGAGACAAGGATGACGTCACAGGCATGAGTCAGCTACGGGGGCAAGGCTTCAAGACAGCCACCTCCCCCAATCCACTCAAGGACAAAAACCGGTCTGATGGAAGGCCGACTCAACTCGCCCCGAACGTCGAAAATAGAGGATGCCCTTAAACTGAGACACCTCATGCCAATATGGTGGCCGAACCCGAAGGTAGGCCCCTGGCGACGATGACCTGCGTAGCCCTTCCGACGATTCTGGGTGGTGCAGAGGCACGCACGAACCATCTCGGCCACTGCAAGGTCAATGAATAATTTGCGGCCACTCCAACCGGCGTTCCACAACCGTCCCAACACAAAGGGAGGTATAAAACTAACGCCCGTAGAGTGCCTTTTTTTAAATATCTTCTGGATGCTCGAATGACAGTCGTCTCACAGGCAAACCCCACCAAATGGATGATGCCTCATCCAACTGCCCCAAGTCGAGCATGCAGGCAAACAACATGTCCTCCAAGGTCAACATCGTCCTCTTGCCTGGCCGTCCATCAGCAATGAAACGCTATACTTAGCTGAAGGCTTGCGACAAAGCCTACCAAAGGCTGTGCAAGCACCTCAATAGTAACACACGCGTCTCGATCCGAATTAGCACTGACCGGAGTACCATGAGGACGAACAATTGTGAAGGCTCAAACCCGCGTCGAAGCGTCCAGAGAATTAGTTAGCCAGATGGGGAGGAAAGTGCAGACTTAGTCAGTCGGTCAATGATCACCCAGACAGCGTCGTGACCCGAACGTGACTTTAGAGAGCCCACAATGAAATCCATAATAACTCACTCCCACGTCCACTGAGGAATCTTGATGGACGAACGCATTCCAATGCGACGATCCACAACTTCGCCTGAGGGCATGCCGACCAACAACCTCAACGAGGGCTACCTCAGAACAGCCCACGAAGGTCCAATAAAACATTTGAGATCCTTGTAGGCATCTGGCGCATTCGTCTACCCCGACGGCAGTACTCAACATTCGTAGTGCCCGAAACAGTAACGAAAGGCCAACTAGGGAATGCCCAAATCCCGGATCTCCAATTAGGGTACCTTGCGCGAAGATCGATCAACAGAAAGACACTCGCTCCCAGAGCTGGTCAAAACAGATCATCAATTCGCGACAAGGGTACTTGATCCTCAACCCCTATGGGGAGATCAAAATAATTCATAGGACAATTAAGTCCAAATTCTGCTCCTCGAGCATGGCTGACGCTCATGATGACCCTTACACGCTGGGTAAGCCGCTCGACCGCACTTAATCCGTAAGACACGCAATAGGAGGTCGTCGATTCCCGACAACGCCTAAGCGACGTCATCTACCTGATATGGCGGTTGAGTCTTATCACGAACGCTTAGTGTCGCGTCTCCTCATTTACGACCGATGTGGGGGCAAAATGCGACAGTACCGCAAACTGTGCTTCACATGCCGCCAACAACAGGTCGCCCAACTATAACCATTGGAACTCCAGCATCATGCACTTAAAGGGCAGATTCATCACGGGGAGTGCAAGCTCTCGACGTCATCCAGTAGCACTCTTCCGGTGTGACCTCTACCTGATAGCCTCCCATGTCCACTATCTCTGCTATATGCGCACACCAACAAGCGTCGTGGATAGTCCCAGGGAGCACCTCACGGGACTCTGACATCTACCGGACCGCTACAACGCACGATTGTCAATACCGTCGGGGAGGCCTCCGGATGTCGGTGCGGGTCCCGACGGGGTGCGCGGTGAGCGCGTGTGCGTGTGTGGGGGTTCTTCGGGGACTCGGATCAGACGCGTGCCCTGGCGGGCTCGGTCGGATCGTCTTCTCGGAAGGGGTGAGGGTGTGTCGTTCCTGGTTGAGGTGCCCGATAGCGTCTCAAGAGGATTCAGGGGTTTGTGTGATCGCCACCTGCTTTTTCTAAAAAGCAGGAAAAGGTTGGGTCGGTTTTGATCGCCTACGTGGGGAGTTTGTGGGGTCTCCGCTCTGAGACACGGATATACCGTACACAGAGGTGAAAAACGGGTATCCTATTCTGCTTCTAGGGCTTGACTAAAGGAGTTATGGGACAAAGGGGTGTAAGTGGGGTGTGTATAGGGGGCGGCTAGTCGGATCTAGCCGTCTGGTGAGGGGCGGCTACTAGGGTTTAGCCGTCCCAGGTCTGGATTGGTTTGGGCAGAGCTTTGGTAGGAAATGGGTTTGGTTTTGGGCAGAGGCTAAGCTAGGTTTAGCCCGGGTTTCTAGAGGGTGGGATGAGAGGGTGTTTTTGGGTAGGGAATGGGTGTTTTCTCTCACAAAAGAGGCTCTCTCTCTCTCTCTTGGGATTTCTAGTGTGGATAGGGAATGTGAATTGTGGGATGTTGGTGTGGAATGGTTGTTTATGGATTTGTTGATGATTGTTGATGTTGTATTTGGGCTTGGGACCCCTCTATTTATAGTAAAAGAGAGGTAGGAAAATATCCCGAGGGTAATAGAGTGGGTTAGCTACGATTGGACCTCTCATTAATTCTCTGGTTCTTCTGTCAGAGACCAGGTGAAGGGCAGCTAGTTCCAACTAGCCGCCCAGGATGGGGCGGCTACTTCCTGGTAGCCGCCCCTATCATGACCTGCCAAACGTCCCATCTCTGACAAGCGGTTACTTGGATTGATCCGGCCGAGAGGGGGCGGCTAAAGGTCATGACCCGCCACAATGATCAGCATTTAATGCTGCTTTATGTCCCATCCAGGGGACTGGTCCAAAGTCGGCCAGGGGGCGGTTAGGGGGGCGGGTAGTGTAAACTAGCCGCCTGATATGGGGCGGCTAGTTAGGGCTAGCCGCCCCTTTCCAGGGACATGGGGTTCTAGGGTTTTGGGTTTTTAGAGTTAGGGTTTCCGAGTTAGGTTTTAGGTTTAGGTTTAGGTTAGGGTTAGGGTTTAGGGCTATGTCAAGGCTAGGGTTAGGGTTTTCGGTTCAGGTCAAGGCTAAGTTTAGGGTTTCTGGTTTAGGTTTAGGTCAAGGCTAGGGTTAGGGTTTCCGGTTTACCAAACTTTTGGTTCTCTATTGGATGTCCAACTGTGGGATATTTCCGTGTGTTACTTGAAGTATTTCTGTCTCTCTGGACGGTCAAAATTGGGGCATCTACGATATATCGAAGCGACTCCGGATATGGCTATGGAACCCTAGTCCATAAGCTATCGCCCACTAAACCGCACAAGGACGCACTCAATCCCAATCGTATGCATCACCACCCGCTATCGCACCTTCCAAGTGAGGACAAATCCATCATCAATTTGACTCTTCAAAGGTATTCCTTGACTGGAAAAAGAACCTTGGGAGGGCACCATGAGGTCCCGATATAGGATATCCCGACAACCAAACAAGGAACATGGAGTACCCTAGCCCGGGTCTCAACGCTGACCCTGCAAGGCCCCTTGTCTTGAGTAGGAAGACTGGAAGAAGACATCACCCCTTAATGAGCAATATGCCACATCCTCAACACTTGAAACTGGTGCCGCACGCGAACTCCATGGTTACTAGCAATACCGATGTCCAGGAATGAAGCTCCATAATCGAGACGCGATCCAAATCATCAATCACAACAAGACCATCAATACGACTCAACCGGGCTGGAAACTCCTTCCCAAGCCTTAGTCCCACAACAAGGAACCCAACACTGACCCAGATCAGTCGACCCAGTCGATAACTTAAGGGGGTCCAAGGGTGGCCACATCCACGTCCACGGATGCGAGGAGGCATGTCACCAACCTAAGAAAACTTCTAAACCAGAGTACTTGGATAACAATCCTACGACTAATCTATACGACTTGACTTAGGCTCTGATAGGACCAGGCTCTGATACCAACTTTTGTCACGCCCCAGGCGTCCCCGAGACGTGGCAAATATGTAAAGTATCAGCTATCATACAAGAGGTCAACAAATGACTCCAATAAATAATACACAAGGCTAGCAATCAATGATAATTGATAACTCATCGAAAAGCGGAAGCATACAAATACCAATAATGTCTGTAAATCAAAAATATTAATACAGAACCGAATACACAATCACTGTCATGTGAGAGCCAAGCCTAGCCAAATGAAATACAACAAGTGCCACATGCACGGTTTATAAATACACAAGACTCGAGGACTGCTGACAGCCTCGCACTCGCCAATCCACCGGACAGAATGCTCCACGCACGCAAGACGACGCCACAAGGAAGCATCAGCTCCACGCCCAACAACGCCCATGTAAAGGAAACAGTACGCGAGGGGAGAGCTATAAACTCAGTGAGTGGTCAGAAACCAAACACCAACATAATCATTCGATACTAAGGCAATCTCCTATCAAGGAAAGCCATGGGTAGAAACCCAACGGTTAACAAAGTCACACGGCGGTGCGACCATACCCCGCCCTCGCCCTAGTCCCCACAGGGGTGAGCCTAGGGACTTGAAGGGCAAAACTTGCTGCTCTACACCATTCACCATCCGATAGCGCTCTGCCGGACAGCCTCTACCTGGAGCTGGCCACAGTCAATACACTGTCGAGCGCGTTGATGGTACCTACAGGTGGGGGTCCACCCAGGGTGGCTCGTTTCTAGGAAGCTTCCACACGGATCCGGCGAAGGGGAGAACGATTCATGCTCGCGATATCGTCCGGTGGTCCACCCTCGTATAGCCTCACCTAGTACACTCCCATGATCAGAACATTCATCGAATGCATCGGGAGTACCTACAAGTGGGAGTCCTCTGTCAGGGCAGCTTCAACGTCGGAGCCTCGATACGACGATATTGGGAGGAACCATTATATGTTCACAACTCGAACCCCATGGGAAAACCAACTACACAAGTGGTGGGTCGAGTATCAACTCGAGCCCACCACACTCACCCCAACACCCTCACCCTCACCCCGATGGGTGACATAGGATCTTGGGAGCAATACCCTCACCCTCACCCTCACCCCGACGGGTGACATAGGATCTTGGGAAATTGCACAAACTGGCAGATCGAACCAACGCCGGCCCACCACACCCTCACCCTCACCCCCTCCATGGGCTGACAGGCTCTTGGGGAAGAGGTCGATTCTTCTACCCCGCTCGTCATTCGATAGTCTGTCCCGGTGTGGCCACTACTACCTAGTAGCCTCCTAGGTCCCTATCTTTGCTATATGGGCACACCAACAAGCGTCGTGGACAGTTCCTAGGAGCACCTCACAGGGTTATGGCCTCTACCGGCTAGCCTCCCATGACCACTACCTCGGCCGTATGGGCACACCAACACGCGTCATGAGTAGTACCTGGGGGCACCCACCGGGCTTTACTACGCCGGGCAGTCTCTACATGGAGCCAACGAAGGAAAAGAACACTCGACACACGCGAATACAATCTCTATGGATCCGTCATCACCAGTTATCAAACACCGATAAGTGCAACGAATTCTAGCGAATTCTCTCCAGGGCGCATAACTCAGATGCGGGGAAGACATTTTATTCTAAGTGTCAATGCCATGGTATGACCCCATAAGAGGTCACACACTTGTCTAATCTCAATAGACAAGGCTCATGGCCCAATAGGCATATACATGATATGCAATTAATTACCCAATGGTGGCCTACTTAAACATGCATACATGGCATCAAACAGGTAAACACACTGAAATAACCTTACATGCGTTGGATATCACCAACATAGAAGGGAAGGGATAAACGTGATCCGCGCAACAACAGGTGCATGCCAGTAATTCCAAATAAGCCTGAGTCAAGTAGGAACTACATCTACTTACTCAGTTCGCGAAAAGAGGGAGGGCGAGAGAGAGGGAATGCCTCATCCTCTCTTGAAGCGGGTCATAGTTTTACCCCAACTAAATGGGTGCAACAACTATACCACACCCTCAAGTCCTAAATCAAAGGAATATTATGCATGCACCCCGTTATTAACCTAAGTTAAACATGCTTGATAACTAGGGGTAGTATTCCAAACAAAACTACCTAAGTCATGCCATATTCTATACGATACATAGGCAAGTATAAGGTAGAAAAGGGGTTCTACACAATATACGAGCTATACAACCTATCATACATGATATCTAGCATATTTAGGGTGTAAATAAAGCCCCATGGAAGCGCGAAGCACGACTACGTGCATCGAGCGCTCCAGGAAGGGTCGGAATCAAACCACTCTCCGATACCCGGATTGACGCGCATCCCATCCGACGAGATCTGTAAGTCAAGGGTATCAAAAGGGGTGAGTAAAACCACATACAAACATATAAAATCAATTAGGGATGCCTAAGATTGGACATCCACGCATACGGGCTCGAACGCACGCAAGCATGCACGCACGCACGCGTGCCCGAGCCCCCCGGACACCCACCCGAGGGTGCCGATCCCCAGCATGCCCAAACCGGGCCTCGGGCAGCACGACACGCACTCCCGGGAGCCCCCGGGCGCAGCCTTGGGCTCCCAGACCGCCCGCCCCGCTCGCACCACGCGCAGTCCACGCACAGACGCACGCAGCTGTGGGCAGACACGCGCGTAGACGCGCGCGCCTGCGCGCACACCCGGGCGGCCCCTCCAGCGCCCCGCGCACCCGCGCGACCCCCGCACGCACGCTCCACGCGCACGCGCGCACGCGCGGACAGACCCGCGCGCGCCCAGCACCCTCCAGCCCTCCCCCAAGCCCTCACTTGCACCCAAACACAAATACCACCCATGCATGCCCTCCCAAGCACCTAAACATGTATACAAACCAATAAAAAGAAGAGGAAAACTCACCAAACATAAGAGGGGGAGGGAAGGGGAGATGTTGGGGCCCTCGAGCACGCCACGACCATCTCAACCACCACTACCACTACCACCACCTCTCTTTGGCTTCTCTTCTCTACATGACTTTCACTTTGGCATTTCAACAAACATATGGGGGGCTGTTTGATACAAAAGGGAGGGCAAAACCATAAGGGGGAGCTAGAGAGAAGAGGAAGCAACAACAACAACAACTCACCATTTGCACCCTCTCTTGATCCTCTTCTCCATCACCTCCACCAAAACACACACAACAAAGGCTGGACCAGATCCAAAAGAGGGGAAAAATATGCCAAGTTCGTGCACAATGGGGGAGGATAGGCAAAAGAGGGGGGAATGACCAAGCTGTCCAGGACTAAAAAAAACTCTGGACAGCCTTCACTTAAACGGCCCTAACTTCCTCAATACAGCTCCGAATTTCAAGATTCCAATGCCATTGGAAAGATAAGAAGATTATCTACAGCTTTCATGTTTATATCTAGATCAAATAAGCCCTCTAGCTATTTCGAAATCTAGGCTAAACATCCTACAGGGCTGCTGCCTGGATTTCTCATCTTCGGGGTATACTCAGAAAAATACACATAACTTTTGATATACGAATCCAGTTGATCCAATTCCCCTTTTATATAGAAGCTATCTCAAAACTAAACATCTCATAATAATATTGGATTTTTAGCTCTTCATCTTCGATTTTAACAAAATCAAATCCGAATACCAAATCCAGAACTGCATAATTCCAAAAACTTTATCGGAATTAAATGAAAATTTTATGGACAGTACTAAACAATACTAGGACCCATAATATGCAGTTATATTTTAATCAGAGTCCTCAAACCCCCCCTTGGTAGGCTAAAAAGAAAAAATTTTAGCGACTCCGATCGAAATTAGGACTCTAAATGACACAGGTCTAACAGGTTTTGCTGATAAAGCTAAGGACGTCCACTACACACCAAGAAGAAGGCTTATTCAAACACCTACGATGCAACAAAAACTAAACTGCCAACGCCCACCTTGATCGACGATCGCCAACGACTACTCTGAAAAGTTACGAAAGGAGGGGTGAGCTACCATAAGCTACCAAACCAGTGTCCCCCTCATTTCTTTGTGAGTGCAGGATCCATTCTCATTTGGGTTCAAGTTCATGAAGAAAGGCTCAGAAGATTGATAGTTTAACTGAAGGGTAAAATATCCTCCTGAGTTGGCGCCGTCTATGGGACTCTGAAACAAAAAGTAGTGTCCGCAATGTCTGATCCGAGTGACATTAATTCGAGGAGGGGGCAGGATCAAGTCACCCTCCCATCAAATGCTGGTGTGAATGATTCTCTTGGGACCCTACCCAGACAAGCCCAAGATATCAGGCGGGTGGTGGAGTCCGCACAAGAGCTCTTTTCGTTCGCACCCAAGGATCGATGCAATAGATGATCGACGCTTTGATGCAACAGTTCTATGCGAACGTGCATCAACAACAACCTAAAGCGGAGATCATTCTGCCACCGGCTCCTGCGCAACAGGATCTGTCGGCTGAACATGTTGCTAGTCCCGATTCAGAGGGTAGCACTTCTTCCTCGAATAGGAGAGAACGATCCTGTCGATGCTCCCGTTCACCTCGAGCTAGTTGATGAGATGTAGTTGAACAGGATCATGGCCAGGATGACGATCGCCGACACACGATGGACCCTCATCCCCTGGCATTGTCCGCGCGTGGCACACTGCCAGCAACCCTTCGATGTCGGCCATCAGGGTGTGCACGTCGATCGACAAGGGGAATGAGGCGGCCCAAACGAGGTCAGCTCCATAAAATGGGTCCAGGAGGTCAACAACTCCCTACCCAGGTCAACACGCCCTGCATTGCACATTAGCATGCACGTAAGGCTCAGAAAAAAGAAAAAAAGAAAAGAGTGTGTGACTTACGAAGGGTCCCAAACCTCGTGGGCACAGGTGGCACACCATGGATCGGGCATTGCCACGCCCCGCTCAAGGCGACGACCTCCTCCTTCCATCTTCGACCGACGTCCGACAGATAGAAAAGGAGGCGACGCTGTCTATTGGGGATAAAGTGAAAGCGGCGCCTCTCATGTGGACACACCGTGAAGCGATAGCAGTACATGACCTTGGCGATCATGAGGAGTACCCCTGCATCTCATTCAGATAGGGCACCGTGTGAAGGATCCGAAAGACATTCAGATGCACTTGGAGCGGCGCAAGGCCGAAGCATGTGAGGAAAGTAGGGATCAGAGGATGAAGGGGGAGGTGTATGACAGAGAGGTGATGGTGAGAGAAGTACATCTCTCCTGGACGGAGCCCCTCTCCTTCCTCGATTCCAGAGGTGTATGAACCCTCCAGTCGAACACACCTCTCGGAGGGGCAGCCATCGGGGACGAACGAAAAGACGAGAGCACAAAGAGAGAGCGATAGAGAGTTCAAAAGGAAACAGTTGAGCGATGGTTCGGCCAGCCTCTCCACACCTCCATTTATAGTAACAATAGTGACCGTCCCGATCATCGAGCGCCCGCTTGCCTGTCCAATTTTCCACCCATGCCACCTAAAAGTTGAAACACCTCGAGACGAAGCGACTGTACATACCCTAAATTTCACCATCCATAGAAAATAAATTTACATAAAGTAATCTTTGAAATTAACCATTTTTGGACACTTAATAGAAAACAATCTTAGAAAAAACCATGACTGGAAACCCTGACTCAAGACTTAGGAAAACCTAAAGTGCCTGGATAGGGGTGGCTACTTGTAAGGAGCCGCCCCATCCTGGGCGGCTAGTTTTAACTAGCTACCCCCCTAACTGACCCCAAGCCGCTTCCCTGGATGGGACATAAAGCAACATTAAATGCTGATCATTGCGGCGGGTTGTGGTTTTTGGCCGCCCCATCTCGGCCGGTTCACTCCTGGTGACCGACCCAAGCCACCGCTTGTCAGAGATGGGATGTTTGGCAGGACATGATGGGGGCGGTGACTTGAGAGTAACCACCCTATCCTGGGCGGCTAGTTTCAACTAGCCGCCCTGAACCTGGTCCTTGACAGAAGAACAGAGGTTTAATGGGTTGTCAAATCAACTACACTATTACCCAAATTGTTCTATTGTCCACTAAACACTCCCCTGCCTCTCTTTTACAATAAATGGAAGGGATCCAAAATATTTCTAAAATAATCTTCATTCCCAATTCCCACTTGAAATCATTCACATTCACAACCCACAACCCTTTATTCCCAAACCCATTCCACTACTTGAAATCTCTTGAGAGAGAGAGGAAGTGAGTTCCATTTCTGAAGAGAAACCTATTACCTACACAAATCCATCCTCCCAATCCACTCTCCAAAACCCGGGTTACACCAGATATAACCTTTGCCAAAGCCAAAACCCATTCCTACCCAAGTTCTGCCCAAGTTGACCTAGGCCCCGGACGTCTAACCCAAACTAGCCACCCCATACCCGACGGCTCAAACCCACTAGCCGCCCCGTATCTACACCCCACTTGACCCAAGACTCCTCTAGCCAGCTTCGGAAGTAAAATAGGATTACCAGCTTTTCACCTCTACGTACAGTATATCCGTATCCCAGAGCGGAGACCCCACACTCTCTCCTTGAGCCGCTGTCGGGTGCCTCTACCGGGAACGGTACACCCACCACTCTTCCGAGAGACGATCCGACCAAGCCCGCCAAGGTGCGTATCGGATCCAAATACCCAAAGAACCCCCACACACGCACACCCGTGAATTTTTGTTTCCCACATCGACAAAATCCCCGCGACAGAGAGGAAAAGAAGGAAGGCCGAACCCTTTTCCCCGCGCATCGGATCCTTCTGCCCCCAAGCACATGTCTCTACACAACATAAGACAAATCCCAAAATTCCACCGGTATAACGGTCGTGGAGACCCAAACGTTCACTTGACAGCCTTTTATCTAGACGCCCGACCGTTTCTAGATAACTAATCTCTGTTAGTGTTTCTCTTCCAAAAATCATTGGAAGGAGAAGCACTACAATAGTTCTCCACCCTCCCCATAGATAATTTGTCGAACTTCTCGGTTGTAAGTGAAAAGTTCTTAGGCCGCTACGGTTATCAGAGGATTAGGACACCCTCTATTTTAGACCTAACCGTAGAATGAATAAGGCCTAGGGAGGAATTCGAATAGTACGTGTCTCGGTGGTGCACACTTGTCCACCAAACCGGCCTTCAACTCACGGAGTGTCAAGAAATTGACATGATGTTGCAAAGTCTGAGTCCAGAACTTCGTACAAGCCTTTTGTATGGGGATTGTACTATGTACCAGCTTCTAATTGACCGCCACAACATGATTTCCCATTGTGCCACCCCAGTAGTTCAAACCCAGTCCCCACCTATCAACCATAGGGTTGGACAACTGCCATGTAAGGCACAAACCCCCACGGTAGAGGGGATTACCCAGATTTTTGCACTCTACCTGAACAGAGCGCGTGTTCCTGATTGAGGAACGACTCTGATACAGAACACACCCAGTTCATCCGGATATGCACCACCTCGGCAAGCTAATCAAAGTTTCACTCATCGATCGGTACCCGCCCCTGTGCCTGTCGGTATCGGATTCCAATGGGTGTCGAGAAAATCCGATGGGGGGTGCTGTGGTGCGTGTGTGGGGGTTCTTCAGGGATTCGGATCGGATGCGTGCCCTGGCGGGCTCGGTCAGATCGTCTTCTTGGAAGGGTGGTGTCGTTCCTGGTTGAGGCGCCCGACAGCGGCTCAAGAGGATTCCAGGGTTTGTGTGATCGCCACCTGCTTTTTCTAAATGCAGGAAAAGGTTGGGTTGGATTTGATCACCTACGTACATAATATGCAATCAATACCCAAAGGTGGCCTACTTAACATGCATACACGAAGACAAACAGGCAAATACACAAATTATAACCTAACATACGTTGGATGACACCAACCTAGATGGAAAGGGTTAAGCGCGATCTGTGCAACAACTTGTGAATGCCAATAATTCCAAGCAAGCCTGAGTCAAGTAGGAACTACATCTACTTACTCCGCTCGCGAAAAGAGGGAGGGCGAGAGAGAGGGAATGTCTCATCTCCGAGCCCTCTTGTTTGCTCCCCTTTTTTTGTTGGTTTTGCAAAGAAAAAGAAGGATAAGAAGAAGGAGGAGGTGCATGAAGAGGAAATCAAAGGTGGGTGTATTGTTGAGTTGTTGTTTCTTTCCCTTCTCCATCTCCAACTCTCTCTAGCTCCCTCTCATGCCCCCCCCCCCTCTGATTCAGCAGGAAGAAGAGAACCCAAGGCTGAGGTGGTGGTGGCGGTCGAGGTGGTCAAGTGCGTGCTTGCGAGCCCTCATATCTCCCCCTTCCCTCCCCCATCTTTTGGTGAGCTTTTCCCCCATTCTTTATATGTTTTCTAGCATGTATGGGTGTCTTAGGGGTCATGCATGCTAGGTGTTTGGGGTTTGGGGCGTGTGGAGGGCGGAAGAGGGGTTGCAGGTATAGGCGCGCGTGGGAGTGCGCGGGTGCGCGCGGGTCTGCCGCATGGGCGTGCGGGGTCTCACGGGGTCACGCGGGGTGTGCAGGTGGAACAGAGGGCACGAGTTGGCGCGCGCGTGTGCGGCGTTGCACCCGGGCTGCTCGGAGTATTTTAGGGCGTGCTGGGGGTCAGCATTGTCGGTGTCGTCGGGAAGGCCTCCGTATGGCTGCGTTGTGTTGTCGGTGCTTTCGGAAAGGGTCGTGGCGGTGCGCGTGCGTGTGTGGGGGTTCTTCGGGGATTCGGATCGGATGTGTGCCCTGGCGGGCTCGGTCGGATCGTCCTCTCGGAAGGGTGAGGGGTGTCGTTCCTGGTTGAGGCGCCCGATAGCGGCTCAAGAGGATTCAGGGGTTTGTGTGATCGCCACCTGCTTTTTCTAAAAAGCAGGAAAAGGGGTGGGGTTGGATTTGATCGCCTACGTGGGGAGTTTGTGGGGTCTCCGCTCTGAGACACGGATATACCGTACACAGGGGTGAAAAACAGGTAATCCTATTCTGCTTCCGTGGCTTGACTAAAGGAGTCTTGGGACATAGGGGGTGTAAGTGGGATGTGTATATGGGGGGCGGCTAGTAGGTTTGAGCCGTCTGGTCAGAGGCGGCTAGCAGGGTTTAGCCGTCTGGGGCCTGGTCTGGTTTGGGCAGGATTTCGGTAGGAAATGGGTTTGGTTTTGGACAGGGGCTAAGCTAGGCTTAGCCCGGGTTTCTGGAGGGTGGGATGAGAGGGTATTTTATGTAGGGAAATGGGTATTTCTCTCACAAAAGGGGCTCTCTCTCTCTCTTGGGATTTCTAGTGGGGAAAGGGAATGTGGATTGTGGGATGTTGGTGTTGAATGGTTGTTTTTGAATTGGTGATGTTGTTTGGGCTTGGGACGTCCTCTATTTATAGTAAAAGAGAGGCAGGAAAATATCCCGGGGGTAATGGAGTGGGTTGGCTTCGATTAGACCCCTCATTAATTCTCTGGTTCTTCTGTCAGAGACCAGGTGAAGGGCGGCTAGTTCTAAACATAAATGCTTATTTCTTCAAAAAAAATATTATATATATATAACCCTTGTTCTATAATATGATATTTTCAATTACAATAATTTCCCAATAAACTAAAGGTTAAACATAAGCATCCAACATGCCAAAGAAATGCTTATTCAACCACCTAAATGCAACGAAACATAAATGCGCAAGCTACGATCTCCACCACCGAGATCAATGATCACCAGCGGCTACTCTGAAATGTTGGGAAAAGAGGGGTGAGCTACCACGCGCTTAGTGAATGGACCTTTAGATCCCAATAATAATTGATATCACAAATTATATTTGATAAGAAAATAATTTGCAACATACAATAATATGATATTTTCAATTACAATAATTTTCCAATAAACTAACTTAATAAAATCTCATTTTAGTATGCATGCCTCAAATCCAGTCAAAACATATGAAGCATATGAATGCAACAGACACGCATAACCGTATCCCATGGCATTGAGTCATCTACAGCACCTAGCTGCTAGGATTTCACACAGGAAATCGTGTCACCTAGACACATGTCACCTAGACATAAGTCACCTAAACATGGGTCCATTCTGAACCGTAGTCACATAAACTGAGCCACCTAGACTACAACACCTAGACGAATGCGATGCATGCATGATCGACACATATTTTCATTTCAATAATATGCATGTGACAGTTTCAAAATAACAACATTTTTAATACAATACTTAATAAGGCATCAGCCTATATAATATGACATGCTCAAGATTATGCAAAAATAGCATTTAAAAATCATTGATAAATATCCTTCAAAAACTACATAGGAAACAAGACTCACTACCTTAGGTCCAATGACACAAAAATAACCCCAGAAGGCCTAAATCACTCTAGTCAGACCTGAAACAATGTGAACCGGTAAAAATACGTACATACAATACGAAACCTGATGATACCCGTACATGCAGAAATCGGCGGCTCCCATAGGGACCGTCACTGACCAACCCGATGGGTCCCATTAGGGCCATCACCAACAAACCCGGCGACTCCTACAGGGGTCGTCCAAAACATGCCCAACAGCACGCAGAGGGGCCGTCCCGAGGTAGAAGTATGAAACCCTAATTTATTTTTATTTTTTTTTGTAAAAATTCTTTAAATCTTCTATCATCGAAAACAAAATATAAGTCGTTTTAAAACATTTGTTAAACACAAAAGAATCGATATTGAAATCAAGTCATTCACAGGAAATTCGGTTAAAACAAAGCAAAACTTAAATAAAAAATATTTTTGAAAACCCTAGATTTGCCATAGGCATGATACCTAATATGAATCTACCTTATAAATTCAGAAAAACCATGAAAAGCATGTATAGGCTCGGATCTATGCATATAAGTTTTAAAAACAAGATTTAAACAATCATAAAACACGATTTCTACTTAAAATGAGTAAACCTAAACATGATGTATTCTTAAGCATATTCCTTTTTACATGATAGGCTTATAAAACATCTAAAATCTCATAGTACCCTAGGTATAACATCGGATCCGAAAATCATTTAAATCCCATTGAGGTTATGAAGAAATCCAACAAAACCTAAGAAGTCATAAACTTCAATATATGCGTTGAGATTCAATATCATCATCAAAAACTTGTAAAACATCATAAAATCATCATCATATCATTGTTAAAACATAGAGACCCAAAATCGTATGAAAACATCCAAGGAGCAAGAAGAAGAAAACCATTCTTTCTTTGGAAAACATTAAAAACGAAAACATATACAAGAGACATCTAAAGGGATTCGTTATCAATCAAAAACTCTTCAGAAAACTCACCAAAATCCTTGTTCAAACTCCCTTCTCGAGCTCCTCAATAATGGTGTCGAAAAAGAAATTTTTTTAGAGTTTTTGTTTCAATGCCAAGAGAGAGAGAGAGGTTTGAAATCTCACATACGCACAGGGACAAAAATACGACACCATCAAATCAAAATAATTCGCAATCAAAGCATTTGTTCTTTCCAAAAAAAGACCCAAAATTCAAACTCGAATTTAACCCAGATCGACGGCTCTTTTAGAGCCCATTGCTCAATCACCCGACGACTTCACCCAGAGCCATCGCCCAGGTGCCCGACGGCACCTATAGGACCCGTCAAACACTATCTGACCCGATTAAAAGTCACAGTTGTTACAGGATGTATAGAATATGGCATGCCTTAGTTCGTTGTAATACTATCCCCCCTATGTTAGTAATATCTAACATGATTAAGCCTGGGTTAATAATCAGGTGCATACTTAATATTCCTTGATTACAAGACTTGAAGGCGTGGTATAGTTGTTGTGTCCATCCTATTATGGCAAAGCTATTACCAACTTCCTGAGATTGTGAAGTCTTGTCTCTCTCACCCTCCCTCTTTGCGTGAACTGAATAAGTAGATGTGGTTCCTACTTGACTTAGGTTTCCTTGGAATTATTGTCATGCACCTGTTGGTGCGTGAGATTGCGCTTTCATTCCCTTTTAAGTTGGTGATATCCAGCGCATATTAGGTTGTACTTGGTATGCTTGCATGATTAATGGCTTCATATGCATGTGTAGTTAGGCCATGATTTGTATGTTGTTTATGATGTATATTCATGTTAGGAGAACCCTTATAACTAAATCACTATATTGTCATACATGTGGTGCATGTACTTTACTGTGAGTGAATTCTCCAGTTATATTTATGCACATGTTAAGACTAATTGGGCCTATCTGTATTATGCGTGGGTATGACCCGCTGTCGGGTTATACCTTATTAGTGAGAGCGCAAGCGATGTAATCGCCACATTGCATCTGAGTGATGCACTCGATCGGAATTCGAAAGAATTCATTGTCATATCGGTGTTTCTAACCGGTGTTTATGAAATTTAAGCTAGGACTACCCGTCCTAGGCGCGTGTATGAATTGCCTGTTGGGTCATGCCTTAGGCATATCTCTGCGAGAGCAGAGGTAACTCCCCGCGTCCGAGTGACGCATCTGTGTGGGAGTTCAAGTGTAATGCCCCCAAAAAAAAAAACCCAACCAATAATTGGGTAATTTTTTTCATGACATCACTTTGAATCCACGAAAGATCAAAGTACCAAGAATATGGTTTGACATTCACTACTAGATAAAATAACAAAACATAACTAGGATCTAAGCATCTAAAAGAGTTACAATAGTTCAACACAAGACATTATTATATATCTGACACAACTGTCCTGTCAGAGCAGCTACATAGGTCCATATACTAACATGTATGAAGAAAATGAAGCATACTCGATACGATCAACAAATGAAAGGTGCTACACCACCACGAACACAACTGACGGGGATCCACCTCCAAATACACTATTTTGTAAAATTAGTAAATCACGAGATGAGTTAAAAAGCTCAGTGAATAAACCAGCACTATGATATCTCTCTTTCACGTAAGTATAATAAAAATGATTACATAAAATATAATAGAAATCATGGTGTCATTGTCTTCTAAAGTATGTGCAAGTCTATCAAAACTCATACAAAAGAAGACAACTAAACTAGATGTCTAATATGAAATCATATCTTATGTTTTCAAGCACACACTCCTCTGCCTACGATCTAATCAGAGGGGAACAATTGCACGCGCCAAGGCATGTAATACTGACATAAGATAGACGCCAAGACGGTCCACATACCACCCAGATGTGACCCATGACGTGTAACAAGACGGTCCCATATTACGGTTGAACAATTATATAACGTCTTCTAGAAAGACGTCGATGTCTCGCCCATAACACCTAACGGCCCAGCTCACCGCGCCCATGAGCTTGCCAACTCCTTATCCTCCATGTGTGCAGACTATCCGGCCACACAATCAAAATTGTGAGCTATCAATCCCACAATACAGACACACATCCCGAGGCGTTTATGGGGATGGTCCATCCGGTGGCTTTCATCATCATGCAACACACACATGTCATCTAATATGTCATGCTTACATCAAAACAATTTATGTCATGCCTACTTCAAAATAAAGTACTTCATGCAATCACATGTCAAATCAACCTCCATGTAGACACGTAAAATAATAGGATATGGTATTACGTGAAACAATGACATAAATCATGCATCATTATATTCAAATTAACATGTTAAACTTTCATGAATATAAATAATTGCAAAAGGGCTGAAATATGCATCTACAAAATCTATGCATATACATAATATAAAAATAGAGAAGATATGTAAGGATTTACTCACCTCTAACAAGCACACTTGTGACACAATACCGGTCTAATGCGATTGAAAATTATCTGAAATAAGATAATAATTCTAATAAATAAAATAAATTTAAACAACTATCTCAAATGAACTATTCATTTACTCAAAACTCATATATTCCAATAAATTCCACTGGACAATAGGCCTCTGAGACAACCAATTGGTTTATGGGCCAGTTGGGTTGGGCTAGGCCCACTGTCCAGGAATTTTGGATCCTAAACCCAAAAGGAAAAACCCAACTTCTTCTCCTTCTTCTTTCTACCTCTTCTACCCACAACCAATAAAACTCCAAAGTCACCACTACCACTTTCCCCCTCCCTCTAGGCCGGGACCCACCGCTGCACCCTCCAGCCGGACGCTCGCTAGCCGGAATCCCGCCGGCCACACAAAACCCAAACCCCATATATTAATATTATAAAGAAACACTTTTTTTTCCTTTCTCCATCTTTCTTTCTTTTTTCTTTTTTCTTTTTTGTAAACCTATCTCTCTTTCAACCATCCAAATCCCGTGAGATCAAAATAATCAAAGATCATCCTAAACATATAAAAAAATCTTTTTCATAATAATGAAATCTAAAGCCCCAAGATTATCAAAAACTAAAAAGAAAGAGGAACATACCAAGATTGAGATTGAAAATGGCTTCAAGAATCCTAAATTTGGATTTTGGGATAATAGGGGTTAAATGAGGGTTAAGAGGGGTTGATTTTCTGTTACACTCCCTTCAAATTCTGTTGATTATACAATAAAATTGTGTACAACACAATTACATATAAATCCAGACAGACATTTTATTTTAAAATAGGTCCCTCTTTGGACAACTTCATACTTGTAATATTTGCAACCGGGTCCCTAGATCCATATTAACAAACCCTATCAAAGTCCATCGAAATGCCACACCAATTCTTATGATCATAAATAATTATTTAATTAAACATATATATTAATTTATGTATATATATATATTATATAAAAATACGGAGTCGTTACATCAAGCATATTCGATATCTTCGGTATGTTATTATCAAGAGTAGTTGATCCATAGGGTTCACATTGCGAGCATGCTTATTTCTCCCCTTTCGTCAACTCCAAGTTGGTGTTGTCCAGTGTTGAAGGTGTCTTGTGAGGTGCCCCCAGTCATAGGTACTACCAATGCGTGTTGATATACACATATGGAAGATGTACTGATCATGGGAGGCTACCAGATAGAGGCTACCTGGGAGAGGGCTACCGGATGACGAATGGTATAGAGCAGAAAGATTATCCCAATAGTCCTTATGGTCACCCCTCTGGGGGCTAGGGTGAGGGTGAGTTGGGAGTCACGTGACTCTTGTACCCGTCGAGTATACTCTAGGTATCTTATTTCTAATGGTTTGAAGTATCGTAGTGTATCTCTACCTTGTAGCAGAGGGATTTGTGGTATTGTGTTAACTAGTAACACTAGGTGTTATGGTTAACCGATGTTTCCCCTCGTAAGTCCTAGAGTTCCCTTCAGGGGCGAGGGCGTGAGGTTGAGTTGAAATCACATAGTCACGTGACCCTTTTACCAGTCGAATATACTCCAGGTATGTTGCCTAACGCATGAGGTATCATAGTGTATCTCTACCTCGTAGCGAATGGACTTGTTGTATGGTTATCTAGTAACACCATGTGTTATGGTTAATCATTTGTTCCTCCCCGAGTGTCCCACGAGTTTCCCTTTGGAGGCAAGAGTGAGGTATGATCGCGCCGTCGCGTGACCTTGTTATCCATTGGGTTTCCACCCATGTTTTCCTTTAAAGGAAATTGCCTTAACATTAAATTGTTGTATTGGTGTTTGGCTTCTTGTCACTCACTAAGCTTGTAGCTCACCCCTCGCATACTGTTTCTTACACATGGGTGGTGTTGGGCGTGGAGCTGGAGCTTCCCTGTGGCATGGTCTTACGTGTGTGGAACATCCCGTCTAACGATTGGCAAGTGTGATGCTGTCAGCAATCCTAGAGTCGTATGTATTTGTTAATCGTGCGTGTTATACTGGTTATATTTTAATTCGAGTCTGTGATAATGTTTTGGTTTACAGACTTATTGATATTTTTATGCTTTCGCATTTTCAGTTGAGCTATCAGTTATCATTGCTTTGCCAGCCTTGTATGTTATATATATTTAGTGTCATTATTGACCTCTTGTTTTGATTATTGATATTATATATATTGTCATGTCTCGGGGACGGCCGCCCTGGGGCGTGACAATATCCCACATATCATAAATCAAGTGAAGAGAAGTCTATCAGTATCCGCAATCCTCAACAACTCATACATGGGCTTGGTAAAGGTAAGGATAAAATCAATTTTATCCCACCACAAGTCATCAAGTATCTTTTCTTTTACTTCTTGTGCCTTAAGAACATCATCATCCCTAAAGCAAGTCCATTGGTCACTAATGACCATATTTTGGAGGTCACGTTTGATTTGCTTAAATCTTCTAAGCATCAGAAGCACCGAAGCAAATCGTGTCTCCACTATCGAAAGAATCTTCAAGTTTACAAACTCATTGAAGATGGAAAACCTCATAGAATGATTAGTAATGAAATTTTTTATGAGCATTGTATCTGAAACAACAATTGTGATACAACTACACTCATCAAAAGTGATGCCATTCGCCTCCGTGTTCTTCACCACACAAATATTATTCAATGCGAGATTAAGAGTGTGCACTACTCATGGAGTCCAAAAACATATGCGGGAATTGGGACTCAACAAGCCAACCAGCCGCCTTACAAACGGGGCATTGTCGAAGACAACTTGCACAACATTTTATGGACCAACCTCTTGAATGGTTTCCTTCATTAAATTGGAAATGAAGTACATGTCCTTGTATTCACCCTCACAATTAATGGCTTTCAAAAACATTGGTCCACTTTTGTCACGGCCATAAAATTGATAAGGGGTCTTCTTTGTCCATCAGTCCAATGCTCACCCTTCTCTTTCCATGTGTTCATTATTGGTTTCAACAACCTTTCGATGTTGGTCCTCTCTCTTTGAAGCAATGTAGTCCTCAACATGTTGTACCTAGGAGGTACATAACTACTAATTGGTGTGCTTGCTGCGAATGTGCATGAGATCACATAATAGGAATTTCTTGCTAGATGGAAGGGCAAACCGGCCAAATAGAACATCCTAGCTATCTCATCATGCAATTGTTCATGAGCTCCATTATTGAAGGCCTTTTCAATCGCCATTTGGCCTTGCACCTTTCTTTTTCTTGAGCTGAGAGGAATGCATCTTGCCTCAATGATTCAATCCCCATTGACCCCATGCTATCACTTGAACTTGCATTTGGCATTGAGGAGGCCGAAGGTAAAGGCACTCCTTTTGCTTGAGCATTCTTCAACTCGGCTTACTCAACAATTCTTTGTATTTCATTCAAATGTTCGGATGTGACCTTTGGACATACTCTAATCCCTAAATCAGTGATCCGAAGCAAGTGAGCCTTCACTCTTAAATACAATCCTTTAAAACTTGTGTGACAACAGGTGCATCGGAATCTCCAATTGCTACCCCCACCGATACTCGTTTCTTCACGAATAACATATTTCCAAAGAGGTGCATTGTCATCTACCGGCATGGAGTTGCTAGTACCACCACTATCGGAATCCGTACTTTGGATATTCATTTTCCTATCACACAAAATATGAAATATTAAATCTATTAAGATTATAATACATGAACAAATATACATCCAAACATATATCTATTTTATATAAACAAACGCATTTCATAAACAATTGTATAAACTAATAAACCATTATTTTATACATGGCAGGGGGAGAGAAATCATACCTGTTGTAGTAGAGAGGGAGAGATAGAGATAGTCGAGAGAGAGAGAAATAGTAGAGAGGGAGAGATAGAGATAGTCGAGAGAGGAAAACTAACGCAGAGAGAGGGAAAAACAGAGACTCAAGAGAAAGAGAGAACATACCTGTTGTGAGAGGGAGAGACAGATCAAAAGAAGAGAGGTAGTGCAAGGGTCTCAGAGTTACCAACAGTGTAGAAAACAATAGAGGGTCCCAAGGGTTCACTTTTATGTTTTTGGTTTTTTTAACCTTTTAATTGAGGTTTTTTTGTTTAAATGGATACTTTGAAAACTTGTCAGCTATTTTGAATGGGTTTGGGCCTTCTTCTTTTTTAACTTTTGGGCTGAAATGGGTTGAGCCGTGTCTTAGGCCGTGTGTCAGCCGTGTCTTGGGTTGCGTCCAGGCCAAAAAATACAATCCATCTCAGTGGACATGACTGGAGGTGTGTCCGACACATGTCCATGACGTGTCCCCACCGTGTCAGTGTAACACGTGTCAGACACGGGTACGGGACCCCAAATAGAGTGTTCGTGCTTTCCAAGTCAGCACATACAAAGATGGACATCCAACAACATAAGAAAGAGTTCACCAGACTCCTCATCACAACTCTCTTTGTGGGTCAGCACACAGTCTCCATCGATCACCTCAATGGGCACATGCCTCCTCCGCCAAAGGCAATATCCATCAAATGTAGTGGAAGAGCAGAAGCTATTGATTAAAAAGCACAAGGACAAGATTGATCACAACATGTTATTGGAGATGGACACCTTATATCGATGCATCAAAGAGGCATTGAGGCTTCACCTCCCATTGACAATGGTGTTTACGAAGCTCGCACAACACACCTGACGTGAACCCCTTTGAACAACAGCCCTTCCCCCCCCCCCCCACACCCCCAACACACACACTCAAAATATCTAATCCCCTTGCTTTGTGTAGCACCCTCTCTTCTTTTGCCCTACATTGAATGTCAACATTCATCAGTTGGTGTGGGTAAAAGGTCTAAGGAGTGATACCTTTTTTTGGATTTGTGGATGTTCACAGGGGGTTAAAAGAAGGGTAAATTGTTCAAATGTCTCTTGACCAAGGGTCTAATTTTTTGCCTCGGATTTTTTTTATTTTTATTTACCCTTGAAATCTAGTCCTATTTTTTTACTTCTAACAAGTGCCACCTCATTTTTTATATTCTCATATGTAAATTAGTATTACATTTTTGTAATTAATCCTTAAATTTTGTAATTGGTTATTACATTTCTATAATTTATATGTGCTTAGTTTAGTTCTATATATGATATTACATATCTGTTTTGTAAATTATAGTTTTTGTAATTTCTGTTATAATTGTTATAAGAATGATAGATGATATTTTATGTAAATGGTACATTATGTCATTGTACATTACATTTGTAGTTTTTGTTGTATTTGTTATGTAAATGTTAATTTCTATAATTATTTAGTACATGGATCGAGAAATAATTCTACTAAAATATTACAATCATTCATAAATTTCTAGTTCAAATTCATGGTATTACTAATTTTGTTCATATTTTTATATGAAAATTTATTTAGGTGTTTGACTGCTTGTTGTATTTTTTATGTAGATTGGAAAGCCCGTTCTTCGTTATGAAGTACATTGAATGTCTAGTTCAATGGTTTTTCAGTGGGTTTCATTTCACCCAAGAGGACACGAAGAGAATTAAGGTGGAGACAACAACTAAGCATTAAGATATGAAGAAAACATCGTAATTCAAACAATTGATGTATCTATTTTAATGAAACTTTAGGATTGTATCTATAACAATTTTGTGTACATTGAATGCACTTACAGATGATAGTGTAATAGCACTGAGAATGTATATATAAACATTTTGTGTTTAAACATCTTCGCGCACTTTAATATTTTTTGTAGATAACTATTAAATATCTGTAACTATTTGTATAATTTATGTATGTAGCAAATTGTTTTTCTGTATTTCTATAATTCTGTCTGTAAAGGATAGTTCGGGTGTTATGAAAAGTTAATGGCAAAAATAAAAAAAGACCAGATTTTAGGGATAAATAAAAAAAAGCCCATGGGTAAAAAACAATTTGACCTTCATCAAGGGGCATTTGAACAATTCACCCATAAAAGAATATAACATTTTTAACGAAGGTTTAGATATCGAAATATATTTCAAATATTCCAACTCTATTAATAGATTTTGGAAAAATTAATTAGAGGTTCCTGTAAATAGTTCATTTAACTTTTTCTTATTTTCTTTAGGTCCCTAGCTTAGTGATGGCATTTTGCTTAGGTTCTTCCATTCAACTTCCATCTATTCTATTTTTTTCTCCATTTTTTACCCTAAGTAAACATCATTTGCCTCTCTATCTCCCCCAACCTCTCTCTTTCTCCC
Organism: Acorus calamus; assembly: GCA_030737845.1. NCBI lineage: Eukaryota > Viridiplantae > Streptophyta > Magnoliopsida > Acorales > Acoraceae > Acorus > Acorus calamus. The sequence continues at coordinate 10,927,840 of CM060877.1, read as the reverse complement.
ACAAACAACTCAACAAGTTGTGAGACCACCTTCACCAGCCCCCCTTTGCGTCGATCTCGACCCCAATACCGATTGCGCCCCCGACCTCTCCCGACCGTCTCCCGCGTCCCGTCCATGAGCCCAACCCCCTCTCACGACTCCCGTCCGCGAGCTTTACCCCCTCTCTCGATTCCGTCCGTAAGCCTAACCTGTTACAGGTATAACAGTGTACAAAATGAGCGTAACAATGTACACAATGTAATACACAGAATTTGTAACATGTATACAGTGTACACATTAGGAATAATAGTGTACATAGTGTAACACAAAACCTGATATCTATAAGAGGTATAACAGTATACACAATGTGCGTAATTGTGTACACACACACACAACCTGTAACATGTATAGCAATGCACATATTAGGAATAACAATGTATACAGTATAACACAGAATCGAAAAACAGCTCGCGGACGGGACGCGGGACACAATCAGGAGAGGTCGGGGGGCGCGATCAACGTTGGGGTCGAGATCGGCGTAACGAAGGGCTGGTGGAGGTGGCCTCACATCTTGTTGAGTTGTTTGGAGGAAAAAGAGAGGTTAGGGGAGATAGAGAGGCAAATCATGTTCACTTGGGGGTAAAAGAGGGAGAAAAAAATAGAATGGATGAAAGTTGGATTGAAAGACCTAAACAAAATATCACCACTAACTTAGGGACTTAAAGAAAACAAGGAAAAGTCAAGGGACCTATTGTTATTACAGAAATTAATTTCCCCATAGACTTTTAACTCGAGTGATTTTTTGGTTTTATGGATGTGTTTATAAGGGGGTTATGTTGATATTGGATAGATTACTGGTGCTACATGAATGTTTCCCTAATAAAAAAAAATAGGATAAAATCTTCTTAACTCTCGAAAATCTTTTCAAAATCAGAAAAAGTATCTGTAAAATAAAAAAAAATCATCCTAGATCCCCATAAAATATATATACTTAACAAATTTAGTCATCCGGTCAAAAGTATATCAAAAATAAGAAACTTACTAAAATCGGATCCAGTCACTACAAACTTTATAAAATCTTGTTTAGTCTTTTAATAAGATGAAATACCCCCATCATTTTTCAACATCCACATCTCTGAAAATGTCATCCTCAACTGTTAAAAAAAATAGCCCTTGGACCCATTTGATCTACAAAATCAAGTATTTTTTCAACTTTTTCACCTCCTCAATCTCATCACAGAGACTAAATAAAAAAAATTACTTCTTCATCAATTCCATTATAAAATCAGATAAAACAATTTAAAAACCAAATCAAAATTTCATAATACATTTTTAACTCAAAATTATTAGCAACAAAAAGGTATAAGACATTGATTGGAAAATTATAATTTGTTTAATAAAATTTAAATAAATCAGTATATACTTTTAGATAATCACATAGACTTTTTATGATTTTAAAAAGATTTGGATTAAGATGATTTTTAAATTTTATGGAGACATTTTGATTTTCACAAGTTTTTAAGGAGTTATATGGATTTTTTCAAGAAAGAAAGTAAATTTTAAACGGCATAATAGTAAATTACCATGCATGGTTAAGATTAACCACACATTTAGTTAGTTTTAATTTTAATACGGATTAAAATAAATAAATATTATTTAATAAGATAAAAGACATGAGAAGATTTACCAATTTTAGATATACATGTTCGGATTTTCATAATTTTTGGAGCTACATCAATTTTCCGTAAAAAATATAGAATCTTCCAAACATATTGAGGGTGCGTTTGGTTGCGCGATTGCAAAATTGATTCTGCAGGAATCTACGATTGCAAACCTGATTCTGCAGAAAGTTCATTTTCTCAGCTTTTTGAAATCGCAACTTTTGGGCACTATTTGCCTGCAATCGCTGGGTTTAAAACTGCGATTACAAAACTGTTTGGTTGCGCGATTGCAAACGCAGCTTCCTGTAATCGCAATCGCAATCGCAGCGCAATCGCGCAACCAAACGCACCCTGAATCTTGTTGCGAGGCTAATCCGAGACACGTCCGATTTCATTCCAAACATATTCAGGTCAAACCCTCATCAACACCGTCCAATATCAAACGGACGATCCAAGAGCGATGGGTGACGTGCAAGTACGGACCCAAATCCTCGCCGATCGCAAAAGAGTCTATTAAACCCATCATAACCGTACACGTGTCCAACAACTCGCACCGAAATGAAAGAGGGGGAACCCATCGAAAACTTCACCCAAAAAAAAAAAGGTGTCAACGTCGACGATCTCGTTAGGGTTTCAGCAGATCCGAATTATCATCTCTAATGGCGGGAGGAGGGTTTCGTGTCCTTCATCTTGTTCGTCCGTTCCTGGCGATACTGCCGGAGGTGCAGAGCGCGGATCGGAAGGTGCCGTTCAGGGAGAAGGTCATATACACGGTGATCTCGCTCTTCATCTTCCTGGTCTGTAGTCAGCTCCCCCTCTATGGGATCCACTCGACGACCGGGGCCGATCCTTTCTACTGGATGAGGGTTATCATGGCGTCGAATCGGGGGACGGTGATGGAGCTCGGGATCACGCCGATCGTGACATCGGGACTCGTCATGCAACTTCTGGCGGGATCCAAGATCATCGAGGTTGATAACAGCGTCCGCGAGGACCGGGCCCTCCTGTGAGTTGTGATCTAGATCTTTTTTTTTTGTGATTGGTGAATTTAAGAATTTAATGATGGAACGGTAGATCTGACAATTGTTTTGGTTTGTAAGTTGTTTTTTTTTTTTTTTTTTGTAACTTGGAATTTTGGTGGGGTTTGTTGAGGGGGTATTTTTTTTGTGGGGAATATGATGGCTATTATTTTGAGGAAATGGTGTTGATCAAAATTGTGGTTGGTCGGTGCTGTATAATTGCAAATGATTGGGTGTTCGATTGATTTGTGGTTTGAGAAAGATATTGTTTTTTAATGTGTAATAGATCGTAACTTGTTTTTGTGTGCCTGTTTGACTTCTTTATGCGCCATGGAGAGAGGAAACTGCCTGCCTGAATGTGAATCTGTACCTTTTGATTAATATCCCATCTTCATTTAGTGTAATTTGATGTTGTGTTTTCTCTGACTGTGGTCCATTTTGTGGACAATGCAGTATACGTGTAGGCAAGAACAAAATTTTGAGAGGTGTGGATTGGTAAATGGAAATGGCTTATGAGTCCTTTGATAACAGTGTGTTTTGTTGGAGAATATTTATATTAGAAGGTGGATGCCCACCAAAGAGAGTGTGCGTCTTGAGGACATCTTTTAGAAAACAGAAGAGATGAGAGACATTCTCTGGGGCATTAAGCTAAAAACTGAGTGATGAAAATGTGTAAGACATGCAGATGCCTAGTCTATGATGTACTGTCTCTCCCTATTCAGTATTAACACCTACACTGCCACATTATATTTCCACCATGAGCAAAGGCAACCCATGAATTCATTTCAGGTTTTTCTCATTCTTATAAGTTCCTTTGAAGAACTTCTCATTTCTTGTCAACCTCCAATTTTAAGAGACTAGGTGCCACAGCATGTACTATGCATTCATTATTGATAGCACATGTGAGCTATTACTCATTCAATTATTATACTATATGCATCTAATTATTCTCATATTTGTTGTTATGCCACTGCATGTGCTGGGGTCACTCATCAGTATCCAAACATCTGGATGTAAACACTCATCTCGCTTGCAAACATGTGAATATGGCTCTATTAAGTATTGATATTCTTTAATTGATTTGATTTTTTTTTCTACCAGAAATGGTGCGCAGAAGTTGCTGGGTATCCTGATTGCCATTGGTGAGGCTGTCGCATATGTTCTGTCTGGGATGTATGGCAGCGTTAGCCAACTTGGGACAGGAAATGCCATCCTCATAATTCTTCAGCTTTGCTTTGCTGGCATCATTGTAATTTGCTTAGATGAGCTTCTCCAAAAAGGATATGGTCTTGGATCCGGTATTTCTCTGTTCATCGCCACCAACATCTGGTAAGTTAATGTTAGCTATCCTATTATTCCTTCATGCATCTGCATATTCATGTTGATGGATCCCTTATGTAGTTGTTGTTTTCTGCAGTGAAAATATCATCTGGAAGGCTTTCAGCCCAACAACCATCAACAGCGGACGGGGAGCAGAATTTGAAGGTGCTGTCATTGCCTTGTTCCATTTATTAATAACCAGAAAAGACAAGATTCGTGCCCTTCGTGAAGCCTTCTACCGGCAGAATCTTCCAAATGTGACAAATCTTCTATCTACGGTGTTGGTCTTCCTTATTGTGATATATTTCCAAGGATTCCGTATCGTGCTGCCTGTGAGGTCAAAGAACGCTCGTGGGCAGCAGGGATCCTACCCCATCAAGCTATTCTACACCTCCAACATGCCCATCATTTTGCAGTCTGCACTAGTTTCCAACTTGTACTTTATTTCCCAGGTGTGAGAGGTTTACTTTGGACAAGTTTTGGGATCACTGATTTTTGTCACGCATATGTGATTTGTCATACTTAGCCTTGCTGCATTGTTTGCTGCAGTTGCTGTACAGGAGGTACAGTGGAAATTTCCTTGTCAATCTGCTGGGTATATGGAAGGAATCTGAATATGGAGGTCAGTCGATCCCTGTTGGTGGGATTGCATACTACATTACTGCTCCATCAAGGTGATTATGATATGTCTCCGTCTTATCGTTCCCCATCTTCTGCATATTTTTATGTCAGCATACCTCTTTAATAGACCAGAGCCATATTTTGGCTTCTTCGAAATATTTTTTATTTGTGGCATGGTTATATTTCTTTTTTATTTTTAAGATAAATGTTCAACTAGTGCTTATCATCTTTGCATTGGGACCACATCTGACAGCCTGGCGGATATGGCAGCGAATCCCTTCCATGCACTGTTCTATCTAGTTTTTATGCTTGCTGCCTGTGCTTTATTCTCAAAGACTTGGATTGAAGTGTCTGGTTCTTCTGCAAGAGATGTGGCTAAGCAGCTGAAGGTACATTACTGGTTGCTATAGTTTTTGAGTAAAAAATTATGGTTGCTATACTCATATTAGTTGATATCATGATATGTGAATCATAGTCCTGAAATGGACTGGTAGAACCACATGATATGTGAATCATATTCCTAAACCTTGTCACTTCAACAACATCGAGTTTATTTAGAAATTTTATTGGGAGATCAAATATTATTTTTTGATGACGAGGGATCAGAATTAGGTGGAAATTCTGGAGGCTCAGGATCTGTTGGGTTACCTACATGAGGTACATTAGAATATATCTTGTGACCATGAGGTGGCCTGGAAAGGAAGAAATTATGTTCAGTTAAATCATTCTATTAAATCTTGTCTTCTGCATCCCAAGGAGAGGATAATCTGTTTCTAGGCCTTGATGGAAATTTGTTGAAAGGCATTGGAGGGTGAAAGCTCCTTTGAAGGGGCAGTGCATCATCTGGACTATGCATCTTGGTAAGTTGTTGACAGAAAAAAGGTCAGTTTTGCCCTCAGGGAGAAATACAGCCTATGTTTTGTATGGGGTTCTGAGTTGGAGGATGTTGCTCATCGTTTCATCAATAGCACCCTTAACAGAGTCATTTGGTATGGAATGAGGGAGGCCTTGAGAAATACTGTCAGCGAGGGAAGTTTTGTAGTTGAATGAGAGTTTGAGTTACTTTATCGGGTTCATCTTGTGCATGCTTATTGGGTTTGTGTTATTTCTTGTAATGTCTCCCATTTCTTTTATGTCTTTGGTAAACAGATCACAATACCTTCGCAGTTTTTCAATGAAAAGTGGCGTATGCATGCATCTTTCTTCTCAAAAAAGTGGACTGCACCTTTCTTCCCCCCAAAAGGACCAAGTATCTTTTAACACCTAACCCACAGTGTTGGCTCTTTGTCTAGAACCATGGTTTGCTCCTCATGGGTCTCAAGTTATAACCTTTTGGGCTTACCCGGTGCATAGGGTATGCCCGATTTTTTTATCTGAGGGTTCTGGACATTGAGGTTTTTTCCCAAGTTATTTTCTCTATCCGAGGATTTCCAAACATTGAGGTGAGGTTTTCCCAGCTAATGTTCTTTAAAAAAATGCTGTCGATGTTCTTCCTTTCAGGACCAACTGTAATATCTGACACTCTAGTAAGTAGACAAGCATGTGTTCCATTATTGTATACGGACACTGCATTTAGTTTTCAAAATCTCTTAAATCTCCTGAGGCTTAAATGTGGTGGGTTAATGATACGAGGTATACAGTAGTGGACTTGTTTTCCAAACTGTGGACATGGCTTGTACTAGTCATAAGCTTTCATGTGAACTGAATTGATGACATCCCAATTGTGGTTCTGATTAGCTATTGAACTCTAAATGTCAGGCTTTGACATCTTATTATATAATGATTCACATTTTCAAGTATTCATTTTCTTTTTGGTTTGTTAAGTTTATTGCATTTATCCTCTTTCCATTTCAACATTGGAGTGCTTTTGGTGGAAATACCTGGATGTGTGCTAGCTTCTGATTAAGAAGGATTTAAAAATTTGAATGGAATCATTTTTAAAATGAACTATTTCCTTTTCTGTGTAGGAGCTGCTGAAAATGATATTTTTTTTACACTCGATTTTTTAATATTGTTTCTTTTCTGTGTTTTTGCAGGAACAACAAATGGTGATGCCTGGTCATCGGGAATCGAATCTACAGAAGGAGCTCAACCGCTACATACCGACTGCGGCGGCGTTTGGGGGCATGTGCATCGGTGCTTTAACAGTACTGGCTGATTTCATGGGTGCAATTGGCTCTGGAACTGGGATCCTGCTTGCAGTAACAATCATATATCAGTATTTTGAGACATTTGAGAAGGAAAGAGCCAGCGAGCTTGGCTTCTTTGGCCTGTGATTGGGTGTGTCTCTTCATGAGATTGATTGACTATTGGTGCCAGTGGGTGCGGCGGAATTTTTCCATAATGGTGAGACAAGATGTAACTCAAATGACCCTTTTCATGAACATCAGATGCTGGAAATTAGATAGGGGTAGTGTTTTGTCTTTTTGGTTAATTTATCTTTTCTGCGGAACTTGATACACAATGGACATCATATGTTCTTGTAGTGTAGTGCATAGCTACAGCTGCCTGGGAGAGAAGTATTGTTCCCAAGGTTTTGAATATTTGAAGTCAGCAAAATTTAAATTCTTCATTGGTTTTTTATTTCATGTTGGAATCACTGAGTTTTTTTACCTGAAAAAACAAGGTCCTTTGAAAGTTAAAACACGCTGAAATCATGTTTGGATTTGCATTTAAGAAGCTGTAGCATTTTAAAGGTGGAATGTGTCAAAATGTAGATCCCCCCTCCAAGGGGGACTAGCGTTTTTGGATATCATGAAGCCATTAAATATCATGTTTTAAGCAAAGAGATATTCATACATAATTCAATTGAAATGGAAAATATATATGTTGGATACGTTGATAAGAACAAGGGAATTGTTTCCCACTGATGCTTCGCAGTTTCTTTCCCGCTTACCAAAGTTCCTCCACTGTGAGAAAATTAGTGGACAACCCAGTGGCAGCCCCGATCTCCAACCGTAGACGATGTGCGATCTGGCATTGACTAAAAAAATGTTGCGTCATCTCTGATTCCTCCGAGCAAAGAACACACGTCCCAAATACATCATGTGTTCACTCAATTCTGGTGAACATGCTACTTGACCCGACCCAAAAGATCACGACCAAGTCCTTCATCCAAGGAGGACAGCTTGCATGACCTGGTCCTTCACTTGAGAAGGACAGTTTGGACAACCTGATTCCTGGACCGATGAGGACAGCTCGAATGACCTGATTACACACTTGAGGACAACTCAAACAACCAGGTCTCTCACTCAACGAGGACTGCTTGGATGACCAGGTCCCTCAAAAGGTATGTTGAAGAGGAGGTGGCAATTAGACCAGTAGCAGCCCGAGGAGGTTTGAGACTAGTCACACAGTCATATCTTTTAAAAACAATATCACTAAATCATTCTTGAAACCAACCGAACAGACATAGGCTCAGATCTAGGCCTAGCTGCACATAGAAGGAACCATTACAACCAAATCATGACTGTGGCGGGACCGAGATCACTCTACCCAGCATAGTTGGCCAGGCATGTCCTACACCCGACAAGCAAACTACCGCAATCATAGGTGACATTAGTGAGGGGCGAAAAAAAAGACCAAATTTCAAGGTCAAGAAAAAATAAAAAAAAGTTCAGATGTAGAAAAAAAAAGGATTGTTGGTCAAGGGGAATTTGGGCAATCCACCATATATTAAAAATTATTAATTTACATTACATTAATTTAGATTAAAAAATATTTTATATAATTAGTGTACATATTATTAAATGATAGTTAATATAAATAATATATAATATTTATTTTGAACAGATTTTTTTATTCATTTGGATTAGATCTGTCAATAGATAGGGTCCAAGCCAGATCATGGTGGATTAGGACCCGACCTGTGATAGGATCCGTTGGATCCGATCCAACCAAGGACCCGACAAGTCCTTGGGTATTAGGACCTGGACTCGGGAATAGCAGCAAATAAAAGAACATCATTGCAAAACAATTTATAAATTAAATATCTGGCATCATTATAAAAAGGGTAAAATGTATTTGGACCCCTTGAAATTTTTGAAAGTTGCAGAACCACCCCCCCCCCCCCGAAGTTCAAAAACATGCACTTACACCCTCTATCGTAAGATTTTCCATTAAAAAGGGATAAAAGTACTTTAAAATTTAGTATTTTAGCTATTTAATTAATTTTGTAGATGCCCAAAAATGAGCCAAATTAACTTTGGATATGTTTTGTAAATATTAATTACTATAATAATCAAATCTTCAAATACATTTGGATAGATTTATTGTGAGAATTTAAGTGACATAACTGTTAATTAAAATGTGAAAATATGATAATGATTTAATTAAAATGGATAAAATCATACTTTTATTATATTTTAACTGAATATCTAACAGCAGGAGGTGTAAGTGCATGTTTTGGAACTTCAGGGGGTGTTACTGCAGGTTTCAAAGACTTTAGGGCGTCCAAATGCAATTTACCCTTTTCAAAACTAAGGTGGATATTTTCCCCCTACAGTTAAATTTGTAATTTGGGATTCCGAACTTCAAAAGAATTTAGGTAAGGGTTTTTGGTTGTAGGAATAGGTTAAGGTGATATGGATTTTGGTTTGTAACAACAATGACTGTGCCTGGCAGTAGTGAAGATGTTCACTTGAATCAAGTCTACGTAGGTTGCCTACGTACCCCGGAGTGTTGTGCGTGCGACCTCTTTATAGGTTGCCTACTACGTACCCCGGAAGGATCAAGTCTCACGTAGTTCCATTGGTCACATTGTAACCGTTTTGCCACTAAGTGTTAGTGGGTTTTTTTTTCAGGGAAATGTTTCCCGTAATTACTCTCACATCAGCCCTTGATGACCCACGTTCTGCGAGTAGTGGGCCTTAAATGCCAACGTGGCGTTTACAGACGTTTGTGGTCTTTTGACCCTTTCTATGTCTGCTCGGTATCCTTTGGCATGCCTACCTAGGTGTTATGTTTCCGCGTATGTCTCGAGGAGTAAGGTCGACCGACCAGACCTGTCGTCTGGTCGTGCCTTAGACTACTCGTACCCAAGTAATAAGGTCGCCCGATCAGACCTGTCGTCTGACCGTGCCTTAGACTACTCGAGGTGAGATCTTCTCAAGGGGTGTTCGGCTGTCCGATTAGATCTTTTAGTCTAGTCGTGTCGACACACCAGATGTCGTCATCATGAAGTAGCTTTTCGTGGATTGGGCCTAGTGGGCCTTATGCTAGATGGCTCATGTCTTTCCTTATCATGACACGTGTCCTAATGCAGATTTTTACCTCCACAGATGCCCCCTCTCCTGTTCTTTTGATCTGTCGAGAGAGCAGGAGTTATGAAAAATCTGGTCGCATCCTCCCCTTCTCGGGAGTCAAAGATCTGGTTGTTTGTCTCTTCAGGATTCTCTGATCTGCTCCTGATTTGACGACTGATTTGCTAAGTCAGCTTTTAATGACGCGTGGCCTCCCACTTTTGAAAAACAAACGTCAGCGACTCTTGGGTTTTCAAGAAACCCTTTTCGATGCATTGATTACACCTCAATATCCGCAGCGAATCATTGTTGTCGTCTTTTCGAAACGTCGCCCAAGCAATATTTATAGGCCGAATGGGAAGCGCCCTTCATCCCATCTCGCCCTCTGCCTTCTGAAACTCCTATTACCTCTGATAATGGAGAATACCGCCACTGTTTCAGCCCTTCAAAGGGAGTTGGGAATCTCTTCAGACTTCTCTGTTGACGAGTTGTCTGAGAATGAGGTTCCCACCCTTTTTCTTGACTCTGTTCTCCTTCATCCGAGTTATTTCACGGATGGGGGTCTTTCTCTGCCTCTGCCATGCTTGGTGGATGAGTTTCTTGACTTCTTTTGTCTTCACCCCATCTTGGTCATCCCCAACGTGTACCGCATCTTGATGTGCGTGGTCAAGTTGAAAAAGAAGACAGGAGTTGAGTTGGGCCTGACGGAGATCCGGTGGATCTACTAGGTCAAGGGCTCGACCTTGGGGCGGTATCCATCTTTCTATATCTCCCGCCAGCCCAGGCACCAAAACTGGTACTCGCATGTCTCGAGGTAATATCCATGATTGGGAGAGCCGCCAGGTGTTGGCCGAGGCCCTTGGATGTCAGATGGTTGAGATGTTTTCCAGCACTACCTGTGTCACCCCTGGAGGCCAATGGTGGATGCCCCTAGGCCAAAGGTTGAGGAGGTCAAGGTGGACGCCATCTCCCGAGTGATGGAGTATCCGGACCGATCGTGGTGGGTGCTACTTGGGTTGGAGAACCGCGATGTGCTCCTCCTGTAGCCACGTCTCCTGGCGGTGTGGTTGAGCCGGCCGACAGCAAGGGCTCAGTTCACCCTCTGTCGGTCCGCACGATGGGGTGAGGCGGCGTTCTCATAGGCTCATCCTGTTGGGTTTTGAATTAAATTTCATTGCCCAATCAGTGGATCTGACGTTGATGCCGCCTTCTCCTGATTTACTTACACCATACCTCGCCGTCCGATCGTCCTCCCCTTCTGCTTTTTCTTCTTCTTCTTTAGCGCATGCTGCTAGTAGGGGTACTGCTCTTTCCCCTAATCACATGGAGGTTAATCCACCACCAACAGTGCCGCCTGCGTACCTAGGTGTTGGAGCAGATGCTGCTCCTACGCCTGGGGATCGCTTGCACAGGGTCCTTCTCCCTCCCGGGGGTCCTTCCAAGAACTTGCAAGCTTCAGCCCGTGCTGCTACCCTTTTCATAGATCATCAGCTACGGTATCTCCGCGAAGCGTGTGAGGGTGATGAAGAAGAACATCTTCTAGACTTCATCAGCGGCTATCTCCTGGGTTACTTTGACCATTCGCGTGGTTTTTGACAGATGAGCAACGAGGAGCTGCCCACTCTTCTTCATGCCGTACGGGAGAGGAGACTTCGAGGAAAGGACCAAGCAGAAGACCGAACAGAGAATTAAACATGTTTTATATTTTTGTGTAACTCTTATCCATTAAATGAATAAAATTTATTTTTTCTGCTCAATCTTGTTCATATCTCTGCTCGTTTGTCCATTTCTCCTTGTTGCATGGAACTTTGACCGTCATTGTACTTCTAAGTATGTTTATCGAATAGAGATACCTTGTCCTTATTAAGAAAGATCGTGAACAGGATTCGCAAATGGACTTCTCGAATAAAACTCTCGTATGGTGATTACGAACAATTTCTATGAACAAACTTCCCGAGCAAACTTCTCGAGCAAACTTCACAGACAGATTTTGTCTGCTCGCGAAGGCTCTAAATCGGTGCCACATAAGTAAATCGTAATTAAAGCTTGCCACGTGTGTGAAATCGTCGTCTCGCTTCTCGCGCCAGCTGTACCTCGAATTTCACAGAAGATTTCGACAACAAATCTTTTCACGATCTCGGTTTTCGCCCTCTTTCATCATGATTACGGGGGTTTCTTGAGGAGAAGTTTTTCTTCCATATAATCTCTTCCATTTCAAAGATCAGTAGACAGAAAATCTGAGAAAGCAAAACCTTCACTTCACCTTCTTCGATTTCAAACATTTTTTCTTCTCACCTTTTGCCATGTCGATGAATATAGTCCATAGGCTGCAGACTATCCTGTCTATCCCAGCCATCAACATCATTCCGACCCCCTTCAAAACTTTTTGCGACATGAAGACGAAGCCCCTGGTAAGCTGTACATGTATCCTTCTCAGATGCTGAGAAGTGCTCTTTCTTTCCCTCTCCCTGAGCTGATCAGGGATTTCATGTGGCACTTCAAGCTTCACCCTCTTCAATGTTCTCTCAACTTGTTGAGGGTGCTGATGTGTGTCATTACGATCAACCACAAGTTGCAGCTTGAACTCGGGATTGACGACCTCTACCACCTGTATGATCTGAGGAAGATAGAGTACGCATACTACCTGCGAGCGAGGACAAGCACCGTCCCTCTTGTGGATAAACTTCCCTCCTCCGACAGCGGATGGTGAGACAAAAATCTAGTACAGCTGACTGGTCCCTGGGTGTTCCCTGCTCCCGTGGTGGATGGGAAGGCGATAATCCCGTGTCAGTTTCGTCCTGACAAGCTGGGTAAGCATAGAGCTAACGAATTCATAATTTTTTCCTTGTATCGGGCTGACAATCCTTTTGCCTTCCTTACAGATGAGATAGAGAAGAAAACTCATGATCTGTCCGTGGTGAAGCTCGACCAAATCGCCCGGGCCCAGGAGTTGCCGGCAAAGGATTTTCGCAAAATTCTTAATTTTTCCGCCCCTAGAGCCTCGGGTTCCTCTTCGAAGGCCGCTAGATCGTCTTCGGGAGTTGAAGTTCCTTCTGCTTCGTCTCCTGCAATGGCCGAGGAAATGGTTGAACAATCCGTCACTTTCAAGGGCAAGTCTGCTTCCAGGAAGAGGCCAAGACTACCACTTCCTATGAAGCAGAGGACCAAGGCCTCGTGTCCTGCCTTGCCGGACGAGGAGACAGACTTTGTTGATAGAGTCGTGGCCTCGTCTCCTGCTACTACGGCCTCCATACCGAGAGCAGATCTCCCCACTCAGGAGGAGGGACATCCATCCAGTTTCCTAATTCGTCATGAGCTGGAGATGGTGGAGATTCCTTCCTCGCCGAAAGTGGTGGTGGTCGACGCTCCTACCCCCGTTCTTCTTGTTGCAACATTCGGGGTCTCGACTGGCGAGGCTTTTGTCTTTTCTTCTCTGCGGTCGTAGCATCGTCGGGGATGCCCCCAGTCGAGAAGATTGTCGAGGGGACACTCCCTGCAGCTCCGACTGAAGTGGGGATGCCCCCAGTTGTTTTGACTGTGGAAGAGGTGTCCCTGGTTGCTCTGGATGTGGTGGGGATTCTCCCAGTCGTTCTGACTAAAGTGGAAGTATCCCCAGTCGTTGTGGCAGGGGTTGACCCTCCTCGTGCGGATGCCTCTGGCATGTCCAAGGCTCCTTTAGCTTCAGCTTCCGTTCCTGCGATGTCGGGCGGTACTTCTTTCAGAGGTCCCCTTGCTGACCGTGCCGACTTAGGGGCTGTCTTCTTGAAGAGGATCTGACTTGTGCTTACCGGGATACAACAGACGCGCTTTTTACCCGGCTCGATTTGAGCTTTTACAATTTGAGTGATTCAACTTCTTTCCTAGGGACTTCTCTCTTCGACATGCTAACCACTTGCTCTCCAGAATTCTGTTATCTGGTAGGTACTTGACGAGTGGAGCACGGATGCTGTAAGGCTTGAAGTCATGTTGAAGTCGGCCCAAGGAGCTCATCGAAGAGAGGCACAGCTGAAGTCGGTCGAGGAGCAGTTAGTGACTGCGAACCAAGCTCGCCATACATCGGAGCTTACTGAATCCGCTACTCGTCGAGATGCCTCTATTGCTCTGTTTAGGCAGAAGCTGCCGAAGAGCGTGTAAGAGAGCTCCTAGAGCTGAGATCTCTCACTCTTTCGACCAGGCTTCCCTTTCTTAGCGAGCGCACAACGCTGAAGAGCGAGTCGAGGCCCTTACCCATGAGTTGCAAGAGTTGCAGGTCAAGCTATGCGATCTTCGAGCTGATCATTCCTCTGCTTTTGATGAAGGCTTGATGAAGGGTCGAGGTGAAGCCTTGGCGATGCTGAAGGATTAGGTAAAGGAGATAACTAATTTTCTGACGTCCAGTGCTGAAAAGATTATGATCGTGGATATCGTCACGGATATGAAGATAGATCCAACAATGTATCTCCTCGCGTCGTGGTTGTCTCCTCCTGGTTCCTCCCTCGGCCTTAATGACAGGCCTCAGGACTATGCCTATTTTATTTGTAAAGAAGGATGTTCTCATAAACGAATTGTCTTTATCATGCTTATTTGTTTTCTGTGTGGTTTGAATGTTTGGAGTGCTTATCATCGTGATAACAGGGTCATACCCTATTGGGGGCTGAAGTCTCATCAATAGACTGGCCTCTCTTTTATACCTCGTCGTCGCGACCTCCGTAGGGCCTGAGCCTTTCAGGACCTGGAAAACTGAAGTATTGATCCCTGGAGTGCTTGGGTCGAGAGGGTTAGTACCCTTTCAGAATTTAAGCCCTAGAGCTAATTCTGTTCACCCTTTCCGAGCAACCTCTGAGAATATGGTCATAGCGTCTAGGCTCTCTAAGACCAAATGATCGTTGGGGGATGCCCTCTCCTTTTATCCTTATCGTGTAAGGATGTCTTGTGCGTTTCTTATCTTCATTTGGAAAAATTTAGTGGTGGAGTGCTTAGGACGAGAGGGACGGGGCCCTTTCTGAATTTCAACCTTGGGGCTAATTTTGTTCGTTCCTATTGCACGACCTTCAAATGTTGGTCGTATGGCCTGAGCCCTTTTAGACCACATGAGCATAGGGGAAGCTTATACTTCGAACGACCTCACCTTTGTGAGTGTAACCTATATGTCTCACTTTTGTAGCCATTTACACGAGTGCTTATCGATGGATGGGGCGTCCCCCGCGCGACCTCTTATGAAGAGTGCTCATCCATCGACCTGAATTGGTCCATCGCGTGACCTCCATAGAGTGATATGCTTCGCGACCTCTTAGGAGTGTAACATCCTTGTTGAGAGTGTTATCTCGCGACCTCTCTTAAGAATGTCCTATTTGAAAATCAGTCCACGGCGCGACCTCGAACGGGCATTCATTCTCATAACATATTGATAATGAATTGAAATGAAACAAAAAACTTTTATTTCAAAATTAGTACTTTTTCAAATGCATTACATTGCAAGGTCTTAGGAGTGCCTCTCCATCCATTCGTTCTAAATAGTAAGCTCATTTGGGGCCAGTCCAACGACCTTATAGGGTCCTTCCTAACTGGGTCCGAGCTTACCATCTTATCGTTTTCAGGATTCAGGGAATACCTCTTAAATGACCAAGTCTCCGACCCGAAAGCTTCATCGCGAAACCCTTTTGTTGTAGCGTCGAGCGATCTGATTCCGGTAATTCACCATTCTGATGGAGGCTGCTTCCCTTCATTCATCCCTCAGATCGAGTTCAGACGCCAGAACTTCGTCGTTAGCCCGAGGTTCAAAGTTCTCGGTCCAAAAAGTTGGGATCCAGAGCTCTATCAGAATCGCTGCCTCGACGTCGATGGCCAGGGAGAACGGAGTTTCCCGTGTGGCCCTTTATGCTGTGGTTCAATATGCCCATAGCACCGAGGGAAGCTCATCCACGCAGTTGCATTTGGCTACATCAAGTCACTTCTTAATCCCGTCCAGGATGGTTTTGTTGGTGATCTCTGCCTGACATTTCCCTTGGGGGTAGCGAGGAGAAGAGAAAATGTGTTTTATTCCCATCTCCTCGCAAAACTCCATGATGGTGGTGTTGTCGAATTGTGTCCCGTTGTCGGAGACTATAGTATTCGGTACTCAAAACCAGCATACAATCTCTTTCCAAAGGAAGCTCCACACCTCGATATCTCAGATTCTAGCCAGGGTCACTGCCTCCACCCATTTGGTGAAATAGTCAGTGGTGACCAGGTGGAATCTCTTCTGTGATGGCGCTAAGGGCATAGGTCAGACTATATCAAACTCCCATTGCGCGAATGGCCAAGGGCTTGACACTGTATTCAAGTCCCCTACTGGTTGGTGGATCAGCGGATCGAACCGCTGACATTTGTCGCACTTTCTCACCAGATCGAGCACATCTTTCACCAGAGTGGGTCAGAAATATCCGGCGGTCAGTACGGGTTTCGTCAAGGACCTTGAGGCCGTGTGGCTACCACATATCCCGGAGTGCATTTCTTCTAATACTTCCTTGGCCTCCTCAATGGTGACACACTTGAAGAGTGGACCTTTGAAGCTCTACTTGTAGAGTACGCCATGTTCAGAGATCAAGAACCGAGCGGATCGGGTCTTAATTTTTCTGGCTTCCTCCTTGTCTACTGGGAGGTAATTGTCTTTCAAGTAAGACAGTATGAGATCCATCCAGGTCGCTTCCCGGGGTTCTGACTCTACGCCATGACCTGCTCGAGGTGACCAATGCTCGGTTCCCCCAAGAACTCGACCTGAATTTCCCGAGATGGTTCTCCTTCGAGAGCACTTGCCAAAATTGCCTGGGCGTTGCTTGAGTATTGTGCTCACGGTCGATTGCATGGATTACCCAATCACCGATTTGCGTGAGCAGGGTACATGCATAAATCTGATAAGCCGCCATGCAATCATCTTTCGTTTGGTATTCTCCAGTGCTCTGACACACTACAAGCTGAGAATCGCTGTAGATCATTAGTTTATGGATGCTGAGATCTACAGCGAACTCCAAACCCGTGATGAGAGCTTCATATTCGGCTTCATTGTTGGAAGCCTTGAACCCCAGCTTAATTGCATGCTCGAATAAGAATCCGTCTTCACTTCACAAAATCAGCCCAACACCTAACCCTTTTTGGTTGGATGCCCCATTGACATGGAGTGTCCAAGAAATGGGTCTATAGCAATCGTCCTGCGATGTCCGCCTTTCGCAACACAACTTTGAGAGGTGAGTCGGTGATGACATGTATTGAATGGGCTTGAAAGTAGTGGTGCAGTTTTTGGGCAGAAACGAGTAAAGTGAACGCAATCTTTTCGATATGGGAATACCTGGTTTTTGCCCCGCTGAGTGCCTTACTTGCATAGTAAATTTCCCTCTGTCCGCGATCGGCATCCTTCAATAGCGCGGAGCTTACGGCATGCTCGGACACTGCAATGTAAAGGAGTAAGGAGACTCCTATTGAAGGACTCACCAGGAATAGCGGCGTGCTGAGGTATTTCTTGATTTTTACGAATGTTTTCTGACATTCTGGCGTCCATTCAAATCTCTGAGCTTTTTGTAGGAGCTGGAAGAAAGGTTGACATCGATCTGTGGCTCTGGAGATGAACCGGTTGAGTGCGGCCAATCTCTCGCCAACTTATGTACCTCCTTGTTCCGAGGAGGCTCCATCTCCTTAATTACCTTGATCTGATAGGGGTTGGCTTCGATTCCTCGCTGTGTCATCATATATCCTAAAAACTTGCCTAAGGTGACTACAAAGGAGCATTTGGTGGCATTTAGTTTAAGGCGATATTTACACAATACAACGAAGACTTCTTCCAAGTGGGTCAGATGGTCAACTCGTCACTCGCTTTTGACCATCATGTCTATCACGCCCCAGGGCGATCATTCCCGAGACGTGAAAAATATATAATATCAGCTATCAAATAACAAGATCAAATAAAGACTCTATCTAGACATACAAGGCGACGAAGCAATGACAAAGATAGATGTCATATATCTGTGAAAAATATAGAAGAAGCTTAAACGACTAAGTCTGTAATTCAAAGACATATTACAGATTAGATTACATAATCAACTATCCTATGAGAGCCAAAATAAACAATAGACATCAACATACAAGTATTGTGCATAAGCACGAGTAACAATACGTACAAGGAAAAAGGGGGATGCTGATGGCCTCTCACACTCGCAAGACCCAAAACACGAACGCTGCTCTGCTATTGGTACTGCGCCTAGGGGAGCTCCTCCCTTGGATCCGACTCAGCGACAACTGGAGAAAAACATATGCGAGGGGTGAGCCACACGCTCAGTGAATGGAACAATTCATGCGACACAACTCATATTAATCATTTCAAGTAAATTAAATTCTAATAGATGGAATCAACTACTTATGCTGGTGGGTCGAGTGTCAACCTGTGCCCACCACTCCCGCACCCTCACCCCCACAGGGTGACATAGGACTTTAGGGATAAGGTCGACTGTTCCTATACCATTCGTTATCCGGTAGCCCTCTCCCAGGGAGCTTCTACCTGGTAGCCTCTTCATGACTGCTACCTCTACCATATGAGCGCACCAATCAGATGAATAACGTTTGGGAGCACCCCGCAGGGAAGCTTCAACACGGAACCGACGAAGGGGAGAACACTTAACGCTCGCGAATACGATCCTCATGGATCCATCGTCATCGATTGATAGACATCGAAAAGGGGTAACGAATTCTCATGAATTCCTTCAAAAGCGCATAACTCTGATGCGGGGAAGACAGATTATTCATAGCGTCACTTGCCATGGTATGACCCCCTAAGTGGTCATACACTTGCCTAAACTCTTTAGGCAAGGTTCATGGCTCATATAAGCATAAATAAATATACAATATATAATTAATTAAGAAAGGAATTAATCATAGAAGTGTTTTAAATAATATAACAAGAAGTTATAATATCATCTAAGGCATGCTTATACTTATACATTCTCATTTTTTGTTTAATTAAATTAAAGTAGATGCGAACATGCATTGATCAAGATTATGCTAACATGGAACATGACATCTAGGCATGTATGGGCTCCTATACATGATACATGAATGTATAACCCTAGCATACAATGTCCATATGGCATGGGTGCATCATAGCAAAACATGCATTAGCAGAATATTTATTTAAACAAATTAATATGCAGTTATGGTGCCCCGGGGGAGGGCAATGCACATCAATGTGCATCGAACGCCTCCCAACTGGGTTGGATTGACCCACTCACCGTAACCCAGGTTGTTGCGTGATCGTTCGCCAATATCTACAAGACAAGAGCATCCAAATTGGTGAGTATAATTACATAAAAACACATTAAAATTAACTAGAAATGTCAAAGACTCAAATATGCCCGCATACGAGCTCGCATGCATGCAAATAGGCGCGTACACACACATATCCGAGTGCCCCGGCACCTACTTGAGCCTCGGGCAGCCAAACGCGTGGCCCCGCACGCGTATGCATGTGCGCACGTGCCCGCTGGTGACCAGCCGCGCGCTGCGCGCGCGCCCGCAGACCCCCCCCCCCCCCGCATGCCCGTACGCGCACGTTTGCTCGCCCGCGGACCCCTGCGCACACGCTCGCACATGCCTACGCATGCGCGCACGCGCGCTCCTGCGTGTCCGCCTGCGCCTTCCAGCACCCGGCAGCGCGCGCACGCGCGTGAACAAGCCCGTGGGCGCGCCCAGACCCCTTTCAACCCCTCCCCTGCCCTCTCACTCACCCTAACCCAAATACCTATCATGCAAGACCTCCCTAGCATCCCCTAAAGCTAGAAAACCATGGAAAGAAGGGGGAAAAGACTTAGACAAGGAGGGGGAGGGGGAGGGGGAGGGAAAAAGGGGAGATGCACCACCACCACCACTCCCTAGCTTCTCCACCAGCCTTTACTTGGCTGAAAACAGGGCAAAACGGGGGCTTGAGAGGGAGCCAAAGAGAAGGGATGGAGAGAAAGAATCAGCAACAATAATAATAACACTCACACAAATCTTCTTTGCTTCTTCTTAGTGCTTCTTCTCCTTCACTACCTTCTCCACTCACACACACTTAACACACACACACACACCTAACCAAACAACAAAAGAAGGGAAGCAAAAGAGATTGCACACCTAAATGGGGGAGAGGGGTGATGAGAAGGAAAAAAGTAAAGGTAACCATAAGCCTAAACTCACCTTCACATACGGTTCAGAACTGCATAATTTTTAAAACGTTACCGTAATCCGATAAAAAATTTATGGGTAGTACTTAATGGTATCAGGACCCATAATATGCAGTTAGATTTTCAATCGAAGTATTCTAACTCACGCAGATCGCTAAAATCTAAAATTTTAACGACTCCGATCGAAAAGAAAAATTAAAAAATGGCCAGAAATGACCCAAAAGTGACCAATAGGCTAAAAAGTGACACATATATAACAATGTCGTCGATGTTGACCTCCACAGTTTTGTCGATCTAGCACTGGAAGACCTTAGTCAACAGCCTTTGGTATGTAGCTCAAGCGTTCTTGGGATCTGATAATGCCACTGGGTGTTATAAACATCATTTTCTCCTGGTTGGGCTCATACATTGGGATCTGATAATAGCCTGAATAAGCATCCATGAAGCTCATTAGTTCATTACCCGATGAGGAGTCCACCAGCTGGTCGATCTTCGGAAGTGGGAAGCTGTCCTTCGGACACGCGCTGTTAAGGTCGGTGATGTCCACATAGACTCGCCACTTCTTGTTCTTCTTGGGAACCACTACTGGGTTGGTCAGCCACTCGGGATGTCGCACCTCGCGGATGAACCCGGCGACTAGGAGCTTATTCACCTTGTCTCGCACCGCATCGGTGTGGACCGTGGCCGTCCGTCGCTGTTTCTGTTGGACTGAACGGACGGCCGGTGAGATGAACAATCGGTGATTCACCACATCAGGGTCGATCCCCGGCATGTCTTGAGGTCTCCAGGCGAATATATCCTTGTTCTCAACAAGGAGGTCGAGTATCGCCTTTCTCTCTTCTGGAGAAAGCAAACTCTCGACGAGAAAGTATTTCTCAGGGTCAAGGGGATCTATCGGGACCTGCTCGAGGTCTTCAAGAACCCTGTCTTCAGTACCAGGCTGGCAACGTGATGCGTCCCGCCGGGATGACCCGTGCCCTATTGAAAGCAACCAAAGGATCCTTTGTTGGGTTGAGGTCTGCGGCTGTCAATCCCATCCGAAGGAAAGGCTTCATGAAAAGGATGCCTACCGAGCTTCGTGTATCTACGAGAATCCTCTTCACGTCAAAGTTAGATATGTGTAAGGTGATTATCAGTGCATCTGAATGTGGGGACTGGACTCCTTCCAGGTCAGCGTCAGAGAATGTGATGACACTGCTATCATCACCTCATGGCCTTTTAACGACCAGCTTCGGTTCCTGGTTGATCTGCATCATCTCAAACGAGACCTGCATCTTTGTCAAATCTCGTCGAACACTTTTCAGCGAGGTTAAATGAGGAATGCCCCTAAATATGACATCGATAACCCCTGCCGCGGAGTTGGGACTGATGTTCGTCACTTGTTGATCGCCGAAAGCTGCAGCGTTCTCTGCTAGGGTGTATTCTTTCATGTGACCCTTTCGGATCTGGTTCTCCAAGAACGCCCGGAGGATGCGGCATTTATCAGTGGTATAACCCACGCTCTTATGATAGGTGCAACGGAGGCTCTGATCTCGTTTTGACTTGTCACTCCTCATGGGCGCTGGCCATCTGAACCAAGGCTGCCTCTAGATATTGGATAAGATTTGGGACTGGGGAATCTTGAAGTACATCCCCTGCCCCTCGCGCACCTCGTTGGTTGTGGCGCCCGATCTCCTGCTTTTCTCGACCCGCTAGTCCTTCGTACGAGATTCTTGCGTGCGTTTCGATGATGGGGAGGTCACCACTGATGATGACTTGGATGCGGCCACTGCCTGCTTCAGGAGCCTGGACTCCTCTTTCATTTTAGCGTACTTTTCAGCATGCCCCATCAGATCTCGCAAGTCGGAGGGAGTTCGCTTGATAAGTGACTCCTTGAGACCGTTTCCAGATGGCAGGCCATTTCGGAAGGCCATAATTGTTGCGTCTTCATTGCAGTCTACAACTTCAAATTTCAGGATACGGAAACAATCAACATACTGCCGAATCGTTTCACTTGAGTGCTTTTATATCTTCATGAAATCCCCTAGGTCCTTCTTCCTTCTCCGGCTGCAGATGAAGTGCTCGGCGAACATGGTTCCAAGCTCCTCAAAAGTCCTGATCGACGCGGGCGGAAGAAGATGGAACCAAGTCAATGCCATGGAGGGGAAGAGGCGGCACATTAGCCCATCATATAGCTCGTACAATTCCATCGAGTGCCAGAACGTCAGGATGTGATCATATGGATCCGTCGTGCCATTACACAGCTTGAGTTTGGGTTGGACAAACCTATGCGGCAATTATTCCCTGAGGACCTCTGTGCAGAATGGGGAAGCAAATCCCCATTTTACATGCTCTACCATTTTACAACTCGAAATGCGATGCACTTCATAGTGTAAAGTATGGCGAGGCTGCGCGACTGCTCCCCTGATTGGCTGTCGTGGCGGAGAATCGCGCAGATGACCTTCGGATACTTCGCACAAGGCTGACTGCTCCTGGTTCGCTTGCCTTCGTGAAGCTTCCCGTCGGACGGATCGCTCCTTGTGAGGAGAACGACTGCACCTCTGCTCTTCATGAGGTCGACAGCCCGCCAGCAGAGTGCGTGAACGTCGTCGTGACCGCTGCCTTTGGTTGGAAGAAGAAGTACTTCCTTCTGAAACTTTGACGTTGTTGGTAGTGGAGTGAGGAAGCACCAGAGCTGGTGGCTGGACCTCCTCTAGGGCTGGTGGCTGCTGATGCCTGTTCATGTGGAACTGTTGCATCGAAGCCTCAAAAATCTATTGCATTGATCCTTGCAACCGGACAAATAGATTCTCTTGCGAACACTCCATTACCTGCATGAGATCCTGAACCTAGCTTGCCAGGGTTCCTGGCGAGCCGCCCCCAGTATTAGTTGGGAGGCCGCCCCCATCTTGTTGGCCCTCTACTTGAATGTCATTTGGGTTTGACATTGCTAATATTTGGCTTTTTGTCCCAAAATCCCACAGACGGCGCCAAACTGAGGTGGATGTTTTCCCCCACAGTTAAATTTGTAATTTGGGATTCAGAACTTCAAAGGAATTTAGGTAAGGGTTTTTGTTGGTAGGAATAGGTTAAGGTGATATGGATTTTGGGTTGTAACAACAATGATTGTGCCTGACAGTACTGAAGATGTTCATTTGAATTTGCTTAAGAGTGTTGTGCGCACGATCTCTTTATAGCTGCCTACGTACCCCGAAGGGATCAAGTCTCACATAGTTCCATTGGTCACATTATAACCGTTTTGCCACTAAGTGTTAGTGGGCTTTTTTCCACGAAAACGTTTTCCGTAATTACTCTTCACATCGGCCCTTGATGACCCACGTTCTACTAGTAGTGGGCCTTAAATGCCAACGTGGCGGTTACAGATATTTGTGGTCTTCTGACCATTTCTACGTCTGCTCGGTATCCTTTGGCATGCCTACCTATGCGTTATGTTTCCGCGTATGTCCACGAGGGGTAAGGTCGACCAACCAGACCTGTCGTCTGGTCGTGCCTTAGACTACTCGTATCCGAGTAATAAGATCACCCGATTAGACCTGTTGTCTGGCCGTGCCTTATACTACTCGAGGTGATATCTTCTCAAGGGGTGTTCGGCCGTCCGACTAGATCTTTTAGTCTAATCGTGTCGACACACCAGATGTCGTCATCATTTAGTCGCTTTTCGTGGATTGGGCCTAGTGGGCCTTATGCTAGATGCCTCATGTCTTGCCTTATCATGACACGTGTCCTAGTGCAGATTTTTACCTCTACAAAAACATATAACATAAAATATATTAACAGAAACACTAAAAAGATTTAAAACAAATTAACACAAACACATAAACCAAATCTACGTTTTAAAGTCTTACAAGTTACAACAGACACCCAAAATAAATCTTGTAACAAATTAACCAAATTGTACAAGCACTTCAATAAGTTAACCAAAGTTATACAAGCACATTGCATCACTAAATTTACTATATATTAAACAACTAAGTTCTTGTAAGTTGCAACATCTAGAAGTTTAATGTTGTGCTTACATAATGTCCATAACCATATGGGCTTATATATCAAAAACAATCGGGTCTCGGGTCTATAGGATCGAGTTGGGGTGGACCTGGACACGACCCGATTTTATGTTCGAGTTGAGTCTAAATCAGGTCAATAAATTGCACTTGTAATCGGGTCTAGGCTCGGATCTGACCCGTTGACATGCCTAATTTGGATTTAAAAACCACGTTATAAATTCTTTTAAATGTTATCTCATATAAATTTATTAAAATCTTTTATCATCCTAAACAATTATTTCTTCTCCTACTCTTATCTTAATATTTAAATATGTAACATATTTTATAATTTTATATAGGGGTGCAACTTGGGCGGGCTGAACCCGACTCAACCCGACTCGTGGGTGGGTTTGGGTTGGGATTTTTCCCTATCGGGTTCAACCCAACCCGAACCCGAGATAACCCGACCCGAACCCGAGATAACCTGAACCCAACTTACAAGAACTTAGTTGGTTAAACGATCCATTCCCAAATACAAATAATCTTATAATGAAATAATGGGAATCCTTTTATTTCACTTAGTGTTTAATCCCTTTATATATACTAGTGTCTAGGAGTTACACGTGTAATGCACTACACATATTATGAGATAACACGTATAATCTAACAGCCTTTGTCGCTGCGCGCGCCGCCCCTGTCGCTGAGGCGCGCCGCCCTACCGCTGCTCACGCCGCCTTGCCCTCCAGCCCTGCCGCGCCGCCCTGAGAAAATGTTTATAAGAAACGTCCAATCCAACACCACAAAGACTGGTCGGCACAACAGAGGTAATTGAAGAACCATTGATGGTTGGATGTTTAGAACCAGCTCCTTCAATCCAACATAATCCAATAGAATCTCCTTAAAACATTTGGAAAAATTAAACATTCAGGATAAATAAAAAAAATAAACATTCAGGATAAATAATTATACCTCACTTTACCTCCTTTTTTGTTGAAAATTTTAAAAATTAAATTATATCAAGAGATGCATAATTTTATAAAAATCCTTATAAACGAACATTATAGAAACTCTTACAAGCAATAAAAGTTAGCCAAACAAACTCCTAATTGATGCATTAAAAAATAAAAATAAATTTTTATTTTAAAAAAATATTCAGGATAAATAAATAAATCAAATCTGTAAAAAAAAACAGACGGTTGCGTTCACGGTGTGAAGAGACGGGCGAAAAAAGTCTGACAGAATGTTTTTTTGATAAGTTTACATGTGAGTGGCATGTGCTGTCACCCCCTGATTTGTGTTCACAGGGTCGGCCTGTGTTGTTTACACAGGAGTTCCGAACCCCAATATATATATGTCGCCCAAAATGCCTCATGCATGCATTCACGTAATTTTTTTCTTCTTGATTTTTTCATAAGCCAAAACAAAGGAGAAAAGAATGACAAACTCTCTAGTTTTAAAGATTGCTGCATGGGTGAAGAGGATCAACAAAGTTCATCCACAGGAGCAGCTGTCGCGGCCGCCGCTGTCTCAAAAGGAGGAGGAGGAGAAGAAGAAGAGTAGCTCATTTTTGCACGTGTTGAGCAAAAAGAAGAAGGAGAAGGGACTGTGGGAGAGGCCGATCTTGATGGGTGCGAAATGCTGGCCTCTCCTGCTCTCCATATGTGTTAAGTATTGAAGGTGATTGTGATGCGCTTCAATGGGACCTGTGGTTTTGATACTCTCTCTTTTTCTTTTCTTTTTTCTTTTTTGTTGGACAGATGACTAAAGTAACATATAATATGAGTGAGTTCATTATCTAGTATGACTGACTAAAACATATCCCCCCGTTTGGGTGAAACGTAAGCACAAATAGAGAAGAATACAAGAGAATAACAAAAAAAATTGTTTGTAGTATTAGAACAAATATTGATAGCTATGTCTGGATAAGCTAGGATAAGACCTGATAACTATTATCAGAAAATGCTAGAATTGCTTATCAGAGCTTATTTATACCAATGGATAAAAATATTCTTCTCTATCATTTTAAAAAATTTATCTTACCTAACACTTTCTGCACATGTTCCAAAAACTGTCACATCTTTCATATCACACACACACACATTTCTCATACTTATTCCCAAACACAAATAATTTGTACATGGGTATAATTATCATTTAAAAAGTCATAAACTCTTATCGATCTTTTATCTATCACTTATTATTACTTTATCAATGTCCTCAGTGGTCATAGCACAACGGTTCAGGGCTTACCAGTGTTAAGGCTAGGTCTTGGGTTCGAGTCTTGACGCTGTGTTATACCTCCTGTTTGTTAGATGAAATTCGAAAGAATTTTCTGTGGGACCAGGGACAAACAGGCGAAGGTAGCTTACCAACTTGACCGTAAGGTTAGTCACGGAAAGCCCTTCCGTCATCAAAAAAAAATTATTACTTTATCAAAGGTGAGCCAAACAACAAAAAGATCAATTTTACGAATTTTACGTTTTTCAATGAGAATAAGAGAAAAGACAATCAAACAAAAATTTACCTATTCAACATGGATTGTTATCTATCCCAATATAGCTATCAAGAGGGGATCAAAAATAAAATAATTCATCAATCATATAAAACAATTCATTTTACATGTCTGTAATTTGCACGCATCAATTATTTCATGTACTCGACTCCTTTTTTTTCTCAAATTTTCATGGAAGATTTGATTTTTGTTAAGGGGTTGTTCGAAACCTTATTTGAACAATATAATTATAAAGTAGCTTAGGCCTGCTTGGATCCAAATATCCCAATATCCCATTGAAGTTATAGGTTATGAGTTGATGATAAATTATAGAATGGAATAATTCTGTCTGTAATCCATTAATTTTATAAAAAAAAATTTAAAATAAAATCGTTGCGCCATGTTTATTACATTTTGGGGACCTCCACATTTGGGCTTTCTAGACTACTACCTTAGTGCATGTTTCGAAGCACAGTTTGAAAATCAGTTTTTAGCTTTTGCAGCTTTATGCACACCTTTTGAGGGTGTAATGATGATGATTTGATGGTGTAATAATGATGGCTGCTTTAAAAAACACAAATTTCGAGGTACAGCTTAGAGATAAAATCTAGTAATGATGATGTATTCAAGTTGACATGTTTGATGTAACCCCAAAAACTAAAAGCTGCTTTTGGGATTGTTGCCAAACATGGCCTTAGCTAGCTATATATTTAGAGTTGGTCATGCTTAATCATATATGATATCATGATTTTCTCATATAAAATATATTTCACTCTCAATTGAGGAACTTTAGCAAAATAGAAAAATGAATTTTTATGTAATTTATTTTTAATAATGATTTTTGGGCCCCAACTTATAGACCTCATTACAAACCCCATGAGGTGGCACACATATAATTCCATTTTTACCCTTCAATGAGTGTTTTTTGGGTTTTTGGATAACCGATCCATAAATGGGTAGACGGTTATGATTTGTTGAGATTCTTTGTTCCTTCTCTCTTGTCTTTTTTTTTAAAACAATCAAATTCAATCCAAGCATAAAAAACAATCCAAGTCAATTGTGTATCACAAATCAGCAGCCCTTATTTTTTAATGAAACAACAATCCAATTCCATTTCTTGAGAGGAATTTCAGTTTTTTTGTTTTAGATCCAGACGATTTGTTTGTGATATCATTGATGGCCATTGTTTTAGGTTTGGTTTATTTGATTTTTTTCATTCATCATAATTTTTAGTTTTGTATCAGCATTATTCGACTCATTCAAATTCAAGATTTCAAATACAGTGCACATTCACTTATATGGAATGTATATTTGTTAATTCAAATTCCAAATACATTTGTATCTGAATTTGAATTGTAGCCCATTTTTAAGGTATTTGTTAATTCAAATTCAAATACAAGTGTATCTGAATTTGAATTTCAACCCATTTTTTGAAGCTTGTTATTTTTATTTTTATGGATTTGATTAACGTATAGTTGATTAATATTTAATTGATTATTGTTGGCATTTTAAAAACTTTTTATGAAGTTTCTATGCAGTTCTCAATAGCATGTAGACTATATTTGTTCATTTGGATTTTCAGATACATTATTGTATCTTAATTGATAACATGTGGTTGATGTTCTTTTTTTTTCACCGAGAAGTGATGGTGTTTCTGATATTTTGAAAATATGTTACGTGAGAGAGAGAATTTAATGGTGCCGCCCTTTGTGGGATTCAGTTAGGAGGTTTAATGAGGATATTAGTTAGTTGGAACTAATTTTTAAAATTACAAGGGTATTTTGTCATTGTCATTTTGGTGGTTAGAAAAAGTCAAATAGGAAACCAATAAGAGAGTATCATTTATTGGGCCTCACAAATGGAGTTTAATTTTTGGGGACCAGGTAGCAGCATTGATTTATTTTTCATCTTCTGGGATCTTGTCAAGAATAAGCAGTGAGCATGGAGAAAATTAGCATTCTAAACGTCAAAATATTCTTTGTGAACTTTAAAATTTTAGAAGATATTTTGAAAAAATTCCCTTTAATAATTATACAAAACATGTTTATCTAAAACGTTTTTAGACCAAATGGACAAAAACAAATCCTTCTAAAAGTTCTAAAATATATATATATGATTCTTCTAAAAGTTCTAAAATATATATTAAAAAAATCCTTCTAAAAGTTCTAATATATATATATATATAATTCTTTTAAAAGTTCCAAAATATATATTAAAAAAATCCTTCTAAAAGTTGTAAAATAAAGATTAAAAAAAATCTTCTAAACGTCCTAAAATATATATAAAAAAATCCTCTAAAGTTTACTAATACTAACTTTTTAATGATAATTCTAATAAGGTGGTCAGAAATGCCAAAATGATGCTCGCACAATTCATTTTTTCTGCTTTGATAAAGTTTATCAGTTGAATACCAACTGTTTTCATCATAAACACGAGGATGACGTAATACAAGCCAAAGGATGAGTTTATTAACCAAAACTTACAAAAATGAAAGATTGCAACTAACAATTAGCTAATCGATCTAGGGCCAATTGTTGCGTGGTTTCAAAATTGATTCTATCAGAATTTTGGGCTACAAGAAACTCATCCCTCCACCCCTATTTTATGGAAATATCAGCTTTTGGACACTATTTACCTGTGCAAGAAGTTGCTACAATAAAACTGTTTGATAACATGATTACAAAAGTAGCTTCTTGCAAACAAAAAAATTTTCTTGTCCATTGTCTCCAACACACACACACACGTACATATTCACAAATAAATAATGGGGCTTGTAATTTTGTAAAATACAAAAAAAATTAAAAAAAAAGGAAAAAACATTAATCAATCAAACAACCGATCGAGCATGCTGTGATATAATAAATGATTACATTTTGTTAATGAAATCATGCTTATCATGGCGAGCTTCACAATCACTAACATTAATAGTCATATATAAAAATGTAGTTTGTGACACTCTCGTATTGAAGTTGAATTAATACTGAATGGACACCTAACAATATAAATATAGTTTTGTTCTAAACATTTCACCGAACATTTTATGCACAAATTTCATAAATAAAAAAAATTATAAAATCATACAAGACATTTTGTCCAGACTAACCAAATTTTTTTTATTAAAAGTCATTATTATGACATTACCGCTTTCGCAGAGTTTTCATATTTCCTATTAAGATATTTTAGGGTTTCTTTTGTATAAATAAATAGTCTTGTTCCTGCAATACAATAACAATAATTTCCTTCCTTTAGATCCACAAAATTTTCTCCACTCTTTTCCCCGCTCCGATCTAGGACACGAATTTCTTTGTTCAACATTTCTACACGTCTCTCCAAAATTTCCTCTCGAGGTTTTTGTTTCATGTGTGAGATCTCGCATAGGTCAACACCTTGCTGTGCTTCACCCGCCGCCGGCAACAGTCATTGTCATCAGCCACAGTCACCGTCAGACTCCTCCTGTCCGCGCCTTCCCGTCCGCAACATCCAGTTGATGAGACGCACGCGGATCCCACCATCCTACATAATCCCTCCGCGCGCCATCCATGCCCTTCCACACGTCCTCCGTGGAGACGTCCGCACCCACCGCAGAGCATTCCGCGCGCCCTCTGCAGAGCATTCCGAGCGGACCCGAGTACTCCAAGAAAGCACTCGGACAACCCGTGCATGCTGTCCACGCGCTCTGCAAGCATCCAAGAACACCAAGCATGCGCTCGAGCACCCCTTGCATGGTGTCCACGCTCCGCACGCATGCGAGCACGCCGAGTATACACCCGCAACCCCGCAACCCGTTCATGCGATCTCAAGCATACCGGTGCGTCAACCCTATGCCCCTCTAGCACATAAACACAAGCACAAAAGGGGTGTCATTAAAACCATAAGGAGGAGGATTAGAAGAGACATTCAAGGATCTATCACATCTACTCACCCCCCCCCCCTACTCACACACAGCAGCCACCAAAAGCACCTCAAACCAGCCACCAAAAACACCCCAAACCAGCCACCAAACAAGCTCAAAGACGGGTAAAGAAATACCTTAAGAGGGAGGAGAAGAGGGATGCCAAGCAAAGCTCATACACACATCCACCTCTTCTTTCTTTCACTCCTCATTTTCTTTTGTTTCCACAAGAGGCTGGAGGGAGGGCTAGAGCTCGTTGAGAGGGAGAGAACGAGTGTTTTCAAGTGAGAGAGAGAGAGACAGAGATGATATTTAATGCAAAAAGGTGGCTATGGAAGGGGAGGGGTGAGCTTAAGCTCTCTCACCCACTCACACCAAGATATTTAAGGGAAGGTGACTTGCACACTATAGTCGGCGACTAATTCACTTATCAAGACCGAGTAACGGTCAACCCCGAATACGATTCGGAACTGCATATTTTATAAAACGTTATTGGAATTCGATGAAATTTTCATGGATAGTACAAAATGGTATCAGGACCCGTAATATGCAGTTAAATTTTCAATAAGAGTACCCCAATTCTCGCGGATAGCTAAAAATTAAAATTTTAGCAACTCCAATCCAAAAAACAAGGCTTAAAATGACACTAGCTTAACCAAACTGGTTCCAAACGACACAGGCATAACATCATGGGTGTAGGTTTCCATGATATGAATGTGGAAGAGCTCAAGGGCAAAATAGATGCAAGTTTAAAGTAGTAAAAGTGGGTGATAAAGTAGTAAAGGGTGCGCAGCTGTGTGCAGCTTAAAGCAATAAAAGAGTATGATGAAAGTAGAAAAGGGTGCACAGCTGTGTGCGGCTTAAAGTAGTAAAGAGTGTGATTAAATCAGTAAAAGATGCGCAGTTATGTGCGGCTTAAAGCAGTAAAGGATGTTGTGATGCAAATTAGAGGAGGGTCTGACTTGAAGGGTATGAAATTTGGCTTTCCAAAAAGGGGGAGTGGAACTTTTGTCAAGGTTTTGGAGGAGGCAGAAAAGGATTACATTTGTCGTTTTTCAGGTGGCATGTCCCACCGTGATCGCCAAGTTGTCGATAATAGTTTTTCGGGGTTTGGGAGTCGCTCCTCTGGTTATCGAAAAAGATGGTCTTCTTTGCGTGTGTGGGGGGTTTTCCGGGGATTCAGATCTGCGGGCTAGGCTAGATCATCTCTCGGAAAGGAGAAAGGGGTGTGGTTCCTTGCTGAGGTGCCCGACAGCTCCTCAAGAGGATTTAGGGGGTGGTTGTGATCACCACCCGATTGCTCGAAAAGCAAGAAAATTTAGGTGTTGCAATTGATCACCTTCGTGGGGGGATTCTGGGTTCTCCGCTCTGAGATATGGGTCTGCCGCACACAGAGGTGAGAACAGGGAATCATTTTCTGCTTCCGAGACTTGACAAAGGGAGGTTTAAAAAGACAAGGGGGTAGGTGAGGGTCAGCTAGTGGGGTTTAGCCGCCAGGAGCTTGGTTCTATTTGGGCAGACTTGGGTAGGAAATGGGTTAGGGTTTGGCAGAGGTTAAGCTAGTTTTAACCTGGGTTTTGGAGAGGGTTTTTGGAGAGTGGATTTGGCTTGGAAATGGGTCTCTGTCTCTTTTTCTCTCTCAAGGTTTTGAAGTAGTGGTGTGGGGGTTGAATTAGTATGAACTAGTGGATTTTGGACTTGGTTGATATTGATTATGAATAGATGATGTTGAAGAAGTGCTTGGATGCCCCTATTTATAGTAAAAAAAAGGGGCAGGGGAGTGTCCACTGGACAATAGATCAAATTAGATAATAGGGTGGTTGATTTGACCTCCCATTAGATATTTATTCTTCTGACACTGCCCAAGTGAGGGGCAACTACTTTTAAGTTGCCTCCCCTCTCCCATGATGACATGTCAAACGTATAATATTTGACAAGCGGTGGCTTGAGGTGATTACTAGGGTTGAACCGTCAGAGAAGTGGTGATTAAAAGGGACAAAACCGCTGTAATTATTTGCATTAAATGTTGTTTTATGTCCCATCCAAGGCTAACGGTTGGGGGCGGTTTAAGGGGCAACCAGTTGGAACTAGTCGCCCAGTGAGGGGCAGCTACTTTCAACTAGTCGCCCAGCTTCTGGTCTGTTAATTTTCCTAAGTGCTTGTGACCAGGGTTTGTCCTTTTAAAGAGATGTTTTCTTATTTAATTTTTTAAATGTGGTCATTTCTAAATATTACTTGAAGTATCTTCATTTCTTTGAATGGTCAAAATTGAGGTATCTACAGAGAAGTCCGTCACCAAGCTGAACCGCCTCCATATTTCCTTGGATAGCGGACAATCCACCATCAGATGGACTACAGTTTCCTCCCCAGCTCCACACAAGACACACGTGCAATCATCGAGCGGCGCCCATCGAGCCCTATATGCCTTCATTAAGAGTCTTTCTTGATACATTAGCCAAACAAAGAACCTGACTTTAAGGGGGGATTGAGACTCTCCAGATCTCTAAAACCTTTACCGTTGTGTTAAAACTTGGTCGCTCTCTCCGCCACCAATCATAACACCTACTGATCAAGAATGGGTGTCGTGGTTGCAGGCTCCAGAGAATGCAATCAATATCCCCTTCAACCACCTTGACATCGAGCAGATCATGGAGAAGGTTAGAGAAGAGACCGATCTCCTCATCGCCCATACGCCGCCAAAATCGCACGTCCCATTGGCCACCACCCATCCAGATCTCTAAAACCTTTACCGTTGTCATGTTAAAACTTGGTCGCTCTCTCCGCCACCAATCGTAACACCTACTGATCAAGAATGGGTGTCGTGGTTGCAGGCTCCAGAGAATGCAATCAATCTCCCCTTCAACCACCTTGACATCGAGCAGATCATGGAGAAGGTTAGAGAAGAGACCGATCTCCTCATCGCCCATACGCCGCCAAAATCGCACGTCCCATTGGCCACCACCCATCCTCACATCCTAGAAGCTATGCACCCCACCCTCCTTCCTTATTAATTTATATATTGTTGGGATTTAAGAGATCAATCATTGATGGTCCCAAATCAAATATATATTGTAACGCCCCCGTACCCATTATCCTTTATTAAGGGATGCGATACGGTGCGTCACTTCAATCACAATTCCTATAACATGATAGATAATTCAATACCTAAAAAAACACATTAATTTTAAAACATAAACCAATCCAGGATCTCAATAATTCATTCTTAGGTGAATGATTACACACGAATTCTTTATTTACTAATAACTAAACATCCCCTGGTTTTACTGATAAAGCTAAGGATGTCCACTACATGTCAAGAAGAAGGCTTATTCAACACCTACGATGCAACGGAAACTAAACCACCAATGCCCACCACGATCGACGATCGTCAACGACTACTCTGAAAAGTTGAGAAATTGAGGGGTGAGCTACCACACGCTCAGTGAATGGACCTTAGCGTCCCAATAATAATAATAATAATAATAATAATAATAATAATAATATTAAAACCTTCAGAATAAATTCTAAAATATCCGAACCAACAAAATATAAATTTTTACAAATATTGCAATAAAACAGAATGCGTCTCTTTAGAGGAAATAGCCACCATCTCGTCTTATCTACATGATGCGTATGATGCAACGGGCACTCATGCCTGTATGGCACGCAACCAAAAGTGCTCCAACTAGAGCTTGATCACGCAGACCAATCATCACGTAGACGGGTGTCACGCAGACACGGTCCCACTGGACTGGGTCACGCAGACCCTCGTCACGTAGACGATGTAACGCAGACGAATGATATGCATGCAAGATAACCTACACAAATTCACATTTGTACATGCAAGAATAACATAATAATTGATATACAGTTCATACGTAAAATAACGTCTCAAAACGTGATGTCATGCTCATAGATTTCATATTCGAGATAACATTTGTATTCATAACATATGCATGATGCGAATATGATACATATAGGTAGTTTTCAAAAACTACATAGAGACTCGCGATCCAACGACTCGCGATCAAACCCAAGCCTTACAGTAACCTAATTTGGTAAGAAACGATATGAACCGATCAAAATACGCACAACCCGTACGGAACCCAATGTACCCGTACACACAGAACCTGACAGATCCAACAGGGGCCGTCACTGACCTATCCGACGGATCCCGTATGGACCGTCCGAAGCACACCCGACTGGAACCGTCGCTTATCAACCCGACGGCTCCTCTGGGAGCCGTCCCAAGTCTGCCCGACGGATCCTATGGGAGCCGTCCCGAGACAGAGCACAAAAACCCTAATTTAAATTTTATAAAAATTCTTTAAAACCTTTTATGAATAAAACACGAGTCACTTAAAAACAATACTGAACCAGTGAGAAAACTTCAAATCATGCATATCAAAAATCCAATTGTATCCGAATAAAAAACCTATAGAAATCTCTTTGGAAACACTAAGTCTATCATAGGTGTAATACAAACACGGGTTTACGTTCGAACCTTCAAAATCACTAAAACACATCACAGGCTTAGATCTAAGCATATAAGGATTTAAAACAACGCTTAAATGATCAAAACACGATTTTACTAAGAATAATAAACTTCAACATGGCGTGTACTCAGACATATTCATTCTAAATTATGAAAGGTTTATAGAATCATAAAAAATCTCATCAAAACCTAGTTGTAACATCAAATCCGAAATCATTTAAATCATATTTAAAAATCATGAAATAAAAGAAAAGATCCAATGAGAAAGCTTAAAGAATCGAAAGTTGTGAGAGTTAATTTTAACAAATCAAAACCTGTAAAGACTTCATAAAATCATTGACACATCACTAATATTACACAAGAAGCGAAATCATATCAAGATCTAAAGAAAACAAGAGAAAACTTATTCTCTTTGTTTGAAAATCCTTGAAAACGATATCATATCAAACATAACTAACAAAGGGACTCACTACCATTCAGAACCCTTCATAAACACAAAGAATATACTTATCCAAGCCTTAGATCGAACCCTTCCTGAGCCCTTTCACCACAGTGGCCGAAAACAAGGAAAATAAATTTAGGGTTTTAGGTTTCAATGCCAAAGAGAGAGAGAGGGGAGACTTAATAATCTCGCACGCACGTGGGGATAAATTTATGACACCCTCAAACCCGAATAATCATAATTAATGCGCTTATTCCTTCCAAAATTGGCCAACTTTCAAATTCAAAAATTTTCCAGATCGACGGCTCTTATTGAGTATGTCACCCATGCATCTGACGGCTCCTCGAGGATTCGTCGCCCATGTCACCCGACGGATCCTAAAGGATCCATCGCCCAGAAATCCGACGGCTCCTGATGGATCCGTCGTCCAGGTGCCCGACGGCACCTATATGGTCCATCAGGCATTGCCTGATCCGATTGAAAGTTACAATTGTTACATATATAGAGAGAGCTTTGCTACACAGACCCCAACATATAGGCCCCTCCCACAAGCCCCTTGAGTTGTCAAAAAGTAATTGGTTGTGTTGTTGCTTTTTATAAAAGGGCAAAAAAGATAAAGACTAAAATACCCCTAATTAAAAGCCACTCCTCCATTCCACGATTACCCTCTTTTTTCTGTTTTCCCCCACTCACATCCGTCCCTCTCAGCGATTCAAACCCATTCAATAAAACTTAGGGTTTCCAAAAACTCAAATATGAATCAAAATCACAACAAAAAAAACACCCCCTTTTGTCTAAAATAACGAAGAAAACCTAATATTTCTTTGAAGAATCGATTTGAAAAAAAAGTGTTCTTCCGGAGGTTTCAATAACAGTAAAAAAAATGGGTATGCAACCCTTTTTTGGTATTTCAGAAAACCTCTCTGTTATTTTTGAAGATCTTTTTGTTGCATGGAAATAATTTTTTTTCTAGTTTTTTTCCCGAAAAGTTACAAAAAGTAACTGACTTTTTTTTTTACAGAAACTAAAATGTATGAAATTCTGTTTATGTTTGTTATAAAAATGTAGCTGACAATCAGATGAATGTAACCAGATTTTAGTTACATGTTTTTTTTCATTTTACTTAATATTACTACTATGCACAATGTAACCAGGTATGAAATGTACCTAATTATAAGTTGATAATGGTATATATAAGTGATCAGCAAATATAACTAACTATTGCATTGTATTGCTGAATATAACTTTTTTAAGAATGTAACTTTTTTATGTATGCATGTTATGATTTATGTTTCTTTATCATTATATGTTTTACTAATATTCGCAATGTAGCTAGCATCTCTTCATAGTAATTATTATGTTAATGTAAATTTCTTTGTATGCGTTATTTAAATTAAAAATGTATTTATAATTTATTTCATGTTACTGCTATGCTGAAGGTAATTTCATCTGAAATGTAATTGGGTCCATTGTATTCTTACATTCAAATGCAAAAAATAACAGATAAAACTAATGTACTGTCGTAATCACTAAAAATCAGATAAACATAAAAAAAACTAAAAATGGAATAATATGACTCATAGTTCCACTAAAATCATATTAAGAGTCATTGATATTTTGAAATGAAACTTTGTTTCACAATTACATTGCTCTAAAGTTAGTTACATTTGTAAATGTAATTAGTAATATTTACAAAAACATTTAAAAGTTCGCTAAATTTTCAAACAGGCAATAAAAAATAACCACAAAAAATAGTCCAAAAAGGAATAAATATGTAACTGACATTCAGATGTTAAACAACTGATGTATCATGTTCAAAACCACGTTTCACATAAAAACAACTATAATTAACATATAAAATAGAAAAAATGAAATAATTGAAAAAACATATAATAAACATTCACCAAACATGCATCGGCAGACATTTCAAATGGTATCCAAAAGATACAATGATATTTACACGATCAGATAAGAAGCTTGGATAGTCTAAAGAGTAAATTCGATTCTAAACGGCACGAACAGAAAAAAAAATTTCAAATTTCACAATGAAAAATGTATGGACGATTCAAATGTTGAAATTCAAATTAGGCAAAAAACATATATGAATGCCGAGACGCGTGGTTCTGGAAATTAATTGTCGTTCCATTAATAAACCGCCTCATTAATTACAGTGAACATTAACAAACACATTTAAGGGGTATTTTAGGTAATTACATCACTGCCATGTCATGGGGCTTACGAATAAAATGGGGTTTGTCAATCATTTTTCATATATATTGTTTGGATATGGAGGGTTCGATGGGTCAGATCCACGTTCGGTGGGTTATCTGAGTCGTGGGCTCTCGTTAATTGAATCTTGTTTGCCGGTACGTGGAGCATAGTTAATAGGCATAGATTTTAGCCCCTAAAGAAGGGTTATTTGGATTTTGGAAAAAAACAGTGGTTTATCTAGATTTTTATATGATTGTGGGGGTTTTAAAGTCTTTTTCTTCCTCCAATGTAAAGAAATATTGGAGAGGTTTTTGGAGATGTTCTTATATGCATGTAAAAAAAATTTTGTTTCAAAAGTTATTCCTGCAGATGCCCCGTTCGGTAAGCGTACAAGAATACCCCTTCTTATTTTTAGTCTTTGTTAATTATGACAAAGCATGGACATGGAGTCTCCAGATGGACTGTTCTAATGAAACAACGTGTCTTCAATGGACGGTGTGGATTTTGCGTTAGACTTGGAGAATCCGTGTGGGTCCCAATGAGTAATTCCATTCCATTTTGGCCCAAAAAAAATTGCTGTCATTGTTTCTTACATCATAATAAAAAAAAATAAAAAATGAACCAATGACATATGGAGAGTAGAGAAAGAGAAGGGAAAACAAGAAGGGGAAGAGACAGGAGGCACTCCAATACAAAGCCCCTCTTTTCTTGGCTTCAGTTTTTGCTCTGTCTATTTGGTTTGATTCGATAAAGAACAAAAGAGGAGGAAAGGAAGGATGAGTTGGTTTCCATGTTCAGGGAAATCAAACAAGAAGAGCAAGCAGAAGCCCATTGATGATCAGATCTTCCTCTCCACAGGTATCCCCTCCAAAAAAATATATAATTTTTATGCCTTTTTTATGAAGATATACAATTTTGATTGATTATTTCATCAGGGTTTGTGTTTTTTTTTTCATCCCTATCATTGAATGATTTGCTACCTGCTTCTGTTTTTTTTTTCATGTTAATCTCGGATCTGCTGATATTGTATTTTAGATTTTTAGGTATCTGGGTTGGCTCAAAATTGGTTTTTTGTTGATTTTATGAGGAACCCATATGATGTTTTGGGTTTTTATTATTACATGGGTCTATTTTATTTTATTTTTTTGGTGATTACTATATGGGTCTGTTCTGTTTGAGCTGGAAATGGAGGAATTTTGATCATAATATCATATAAAGACGAATGATTGGTTCTAAGCGCAGACAGTTTTTGTTTTGTTTATACATGGGTCTTCTTCATGATTCATGAAATTTTTATTTGGCTGATTATTGTGGCTGACTGGATGATGTGATTGAGATGTGTTTCAGAATTTAGGCTTGGACAAAGCTGATGTCCGCTGGCCTTGGTGAGTGGTCTGAATTGTTGTGGTTCGACTATGTAAGGTCATCATCCTTTAGAGCATCTCCAATGGGGTTTTCTATTTTAGAGACCTTTAAAAGTGCTTTTAGGACATCACACCAAATACCAACTCCAATCAAACATCTATATATGCATATCTATTTTGTTTAAAATTATATTTTCTCCCAAAATTTAATTTATATATATAATTAGGGGAAGAAATTTTGGTAAATATATGCATGTAAATATTAATTGCAATAAATCAATATTAATAGACAACATACAAATATTAATGAATGATATCGTAAAAATTATTGTTTTTAAAATAGGTTAAACACATTCGATATTGGTCGATACCATTTTTGTAAGAATTGGTTTCCTATTAACTCTTGTTATACTAATTTAAAAACCAACAAATTAAGACAAAGGTGAATCCCCATGGCTGGAGACTCAATGAAGAGTCCAAATTTGGAGATCAAAATGAGATCTCTAAAATAGAGATCCCGGAGCATGGTTGGAGCTCAACCGTGCTCTATAATAAAGATACATAGCATTGTTGGAGATAATCTTAGCCCCTGTTTGGGTGACAACACGAGCTATTCCACGATACAAAGCTATTGTATTATTAATAAGGAATAAACCATTTTTTGTTGGGTTGTGTTTTTAGTTATTTTCATTGGAAAACGTGGATATAAAGTTTTTGTTATTTGATTGATCATGGATAAATTGTAAATAAAAAGTGAATAAGATATGGATAATGAATTATAAAATGTGAGAAAAATGATTGATTTGTGAATGTAAGTGATTTTCCCTTTATATTCACTTTGAATTTTTGTGAATGTAAGTGATTGATTTGTGAAGCTCTGCCATGATAAGCATGATTTCATTATCTTACTTTAATCATTTGTTGTATAATAGCATGCTTGATTTGTTGTTTGATTAATGGTTTTTTACCTTTTTTTAATTTTCTTATTTTACAAAATAAGGCCCATTATATTTTTGTGAAAATTTCCATCATGTGTCTGGTTTAATTGATGGAGGAAGGATTAATCACTAAGCTCCATTTTCCAATGACATCTCTTCACATTGATATAACCTGTGGTTATTTGATATGAACTTATGTATTCGCGAAATCAATTACTGAGACATTATTTACTGAGAACAATTGCCCTTTCTTTACTTTTCTTTTGAAGCAAATTATGCTTTCTGTATTGTAGGATTTTTCTGAAGATTTTTCAAATTTATGTTTGCGATATATAGAAATTTCATATTACTCGTATGCTGCTTCTTCTCTTCTTTTTTAACATTTTACAATTGGGTAAATATTGTTTACTGAAAGCTGTACTATTTTGAAGTTACTATTGAAATTGAACCCTAGCCTAAGCTAAGTTCAAGGACTCTCCTTGTGAAAGAAAGAGATTTCGATATGATTTGATGGCTCCAGTTGTAAGCGTCAATCACTGATACACTTTCTCTTCTTTGTTAGCTTTATTACATGTTTGATTCTTTTCAGATTTTATTTATTTTCCTTCATAATGAGGACATATAGAATTTATAAGATCTTTTTCTTAT
This sequence comes from Acorus calamus, assembly GCA_030737845.1. Taxonomy (NCBI): domain Eukaryota; kingdom Viridiplantae; phylum Streptophyta; class Magnoliopsida; order Acorales; family Acoraceae; genus Acorus; species Acorus calamus. The sequence continues at coordinate 10,887,373 of CM060877.1, read as the reverse complement.
TAGTAATCCACATCACAGTGTAAGGAATAATTTATGGAAGAAACATGGAAGAAACCATTTAGTTCTTATATTGTTTATTGGAACTTTGGTTCCGTTGAATGGATAGTTTCAGGTGGATAACATGAATATCAATACCCATATCTTTCTTATTTCTTTTTATTGGATTTAACACTGGCAAAGATATTCATACCTGATACACATGCATGTATACTCAATATATATATAGAAATTTTGGTTTGTGTTTTTCATTCTTGATTTGCTTATTTCTTTCCAATAGGCTTCATTATTGATTCTAGTTATTTATAATTATTTACAGAGAAGTTGAAGGTAAATCCATCATTAGGTGCGAAGGAGCCTGCATTGGGTGTGAAGAAGGAACCTTCATCAGATGTGAAAAAGGAGCCTCCGGTACATTCAAAGGATAACTCCAAGAATGGACCCAATCAGATAAGTGCTCAGACGTTTGATTTTCGTGATTTGGCAGCAGCGACCAAGAATTTTAGAGCTGATTGTCTTCTGGGAGAGGGAGGATTCGGCCGAGTATATAAGGGTCGATTAGAGAGCATCAACAAGGTTGGAGGATATGTTTCTCAACACTAATATCTTTCTTTTTCACTTTTCCTATCTATTACATTCATATTTACTTGGATAATAGTTTTTGCAAAAAAAAAAAATTGGTATTTATGGTATTTTTAACTTGCAAAACATGTACTCCATTATGACTCAGGTCGTGGCAATAAAGCAACTGGATCGCAATGGGTTGCAAGGAAATAGAGAATTCCTTGTTGAGGTGTTGATGTTAAGCTTGCTTCACCACCCTAATCTCGTTAATTTACTTGGTTATTGTGCTGATGGGGATCAAAGGCTTTTGGTTTATGAATACATGCCATTAGGCTCTTTGGAAGATCATCTATATGGTATGCTGTTTTTTGATGCGCTTCTTGTCATTTATTCAATTATGTTTTGACATCGCTTTGCTGCTCTACACCTGGGTGAGTTTATGTCATTGCATTTATATCTATGGAGCATAGACATGGTCATGGGACACTCACATAATATGATACGGACATGGTGACGAGGTAAAACTTAAAAAACTAGGTCATGCAAATGGCAGGGACACAACAATAAATGAATAAAAAAAATAGCATATATGTTATGATTATCATGGTTTGAAAAAATGAGCACACATCCATAAACTATATTAAAAAAAATGATATACAATGATTCTCAACTAATAATGCAATTAAAATTTTTAACAACATTTGGCTTCATGTGAGTATGAACCTTACAAAATTTTATCTTTAAACATTATATCATGCATAAATGTTGTGTGTTCACTCCATGTCCATCATGTATCCAATAGATGGTCAAAATTCAGTTATTTTTTAAATTTTGAACACATGTGATACGTGTCTGACACGTGACTGTGTATCATGTCATATCCTGTGTTTGATATGTGTATTACTGATAATTGAAGTATTCACGCTTTCTAGATTTATACCCAATCCCTCTTTTGACTAGTGTCATCTCCTATATTTTTCTTTGGCAGACCTTCGGCCTGATAAGATGCGACTTGACTGGAATATAAGAATGAAAATAGCTGCTGGTGCAGCCAAAGGTCTAGAATATCTCCACAATAAAGCCAATCCTCCCGTTATCTACCGTGATCTGAAGTGCTCCAACATTTTGCTTGGGGAAGGATACCATCCCAAACTATCCGATTTCGGCTTGGCAAAACTCGGTCCGGTTGGAGACAAGACTCATGTGTCCACTAGGGTGATGGGTACATACGGTTATTGTGCACCAGAATATGCAATGACGGGACAGCTAACGCTTAAATCAGATGTCTATAGCTTAGGAGTTGTTCTTCTTGAGATCATCACGGGCAGGAGGGCAATTGATAACACTAGAGCCGCTGGGGAGCACAATCTTGTTGCTTGGGTATGACCAATCATTCTTTGCTCAAGTATATTGTTTTACTTGCACTGTCTTTTTGACCCATTTTGTTGGTACAAGGGTCACGTCGGGCTACAAAGTCCCTGACATGCAATTAGTCGAACCACAACAAGTACTAGGAAGACTGAGTCATCAGGGACCTAGAAACTGTGGCGCAGAAACCCACAAAACCAGCCTAGATGGTTGTACACATATTTTTTCAGTCTTGCAGATGCAAAACTCAGACCTGGGTCTCTCTTAAGGGGAACATGTCCCATAAAGGAACCATGTTTAACCCATTTTGATTGATGTTTATGCAGGCACGACCATTGTTCAAAGATCGGAGAAAGTTCTCTCAGATGGCCGATCCACTGCTTCAGGGACAGTACCCTGTGAGAGGACTTTACCAAGCACTTGCTGTGGCTGCAATGTGTGTCCAAGAACAACCTTCGATGCGGCCTGTCATTGCAGATGTGGTGACGGCGCTCTCTTACCTTGCATCACAAAAGTATGACACAGATGCACAGCGAAACACTCGTTTGGCACCTGGGACTCCTCCGCGAACAAAGAGGGATGATGACAAGAAACAGAGTGGGGGCTCGGACAAAGACCAATATGGAGGCCCTAATTGAATTATGACTTTCATGTTCATCTCGCATCGACATGGTAAAACCAAATACAAACTCTCAAAACCTTTTGTTTATCCTCTTTGGTTATACATCTGGTTCATTTAGTTGCCAAATTTTGTTCTTCCCTTTCATCCTCCAAATCAGATAGTGAATCCTGCTTAACCCATATTTAAGGTTTTAGGACAAATAATTGGTTTATTTATTTTTCTCTCATTTTCTGGTGTACATGGCGAGTTATATTGGGGTCCCTGTATCTAAATGACTTGTGAACTTGTTATAATTCTTCTCCGTCCTTTGGTTATAAATTGTTTCATCAATAGATTTTTTTCTACAGTTTATACTCCCTCCAAAAACAACATGAAATCTTAGCTTGTGTGTGTTACAGGAAAATGTTTAAACCATGGGATGTTAAATTTTGGCCTATGGATATAACTGGTGCAGCTGTTGTGGTCATTGGAGTTCAAGATTACAATTTCTCTAAAACTCTGGATGTAATTTCTTTGGACTATCCAAATTTTATTATAAATTTTAAATCTTACATAAGGGGAATGGATATGTGATGTATGTCACCACCTGGATTTTTGTTGTAATTTTTTTTTTTTTTTTTTGATGATGCTAAATTGCAATCTGTCATACAAAAACTTGTGGGCCTACTTTTTGTATAGGAGGGACTGATTTGCGGTTTATCATTGTATGGGATATTATATGTAAATTTATTTTAATGTCTTTTTTAATTATTTTATTTGCATGTTACTCCTCTATGGACTTGTTGGAAAGTGGGGATTGGCAGTTGCCTCCCACCTAGGAAGCAATTATAAAATAACAGTGACTCTTAGAGCATCTCCAATGGACATGTTAACTAATTAAGATGTTAAAGTGACATGTCAACACTTTATCCATCAATTAAACCCTCATTTACTACATTCTCATTTAGTTGGTGGTTGTTGCTCCAATGGACTAGCTAAATAACTAGTTAAAACAATAGTGGGTCCATCTCTCCACCCATTCAAAACTCTCCATCCACCCAAAATAATATTTTTTTGAATATTTTGAATGATGGGACCCATATTTAGTTGGCTAAAGCACTAGCTAAAATTAACATGAAAACTAACATATGACAGGTGGAACCCACATTTAACATATCCTTAACATTTTCATTGAAGCACTATTTTTATATCTTTTATAAAAATATGACACTAACTAGTGAGTTAACATTTTCATTGAAGATGCTCTTATAAAAGTTTACTTAATATGTGGTGTGTATATATTTTTAAAGTAAACTTTGGATATTTTCATTTTTTAAAACACCATCAGGTGCTTGACGACAAGTAGAAAAGGTTTCTACTTGACTCCTCGATGCAACCACCGCCTCGTTGTCGCTGCTCCGCCATGCTCGGTTCCTTCGTGTCTAACTGAATGCAGGCAGAATCTGTCCATAGGAAATTGTATCATTTTTCCTATTTACGAAGTTAAAAATTTTAAGCTTTTTTTTTTTTGTAATATTGAGCTGAAATGTGATTCTAAACTGCTTGACAAAATGATGTTCAAATATCATTTGGCATCATATATGTTAAAAATGTCATTTTTTTTTATCTTTAAACACGAGTTTAACTAATCCACCTAATATCCACCGGTAATAAAATAGAAGAGAAATTAATTGCAAATATTTTTCACCCTCTATTTTATAACTCCCCGGACTTTTTTAGTTAGTGGTCACATTTTTAATTCATTCTGTCTCCTTTTCTATTGTTTATCCCATGAATTTTCTCTTTTGTAAATTGTCATACTGTGTGTCTGCTACTCATTCCCCATGTACGTTTATTAGGTTAGCCTTGTAATTGTTGTGACATCCAAGTATACTGTTAAATCTCGAACATTATTGATCTCATCTATATTGTTATCTACTGATAATATTTGGATGAAAGAACCTTTAATAATATAATGATTAGTATAGGAGTGCTTTCAATCTGCTAAAAAAGTGCAGGGACAAAAAATAAGGGATAAAAAAATAGTCAGAATTAATGTCCCCTAAAATAAAATAAAAAACTGCATTACATAAGCATTAACAAAAAAGCCAGTGCATCAATCATTACTCTCCTCTCTTTTATATTACCATACGTTCCATTGGCATAAAAACATGTTAGTCAAAGATAAAAGTGATTACATAATAGAATAAAAGTAGATTAAATTCATGGATATTATAATATATTGCTTTGTAGTATATTTGGTCAAAAATAATTTTCACCCACTTTCAAAGGGTCCTTTGTGTTAGAGAAAAGTGTGTGTAAAGTTTTATTAGTTTGGAGTGTCATTATTCCCTAACCAACTCATTAAGCCCACCAACAAAAAATTCATGGGTTTATTTTGAAAACCACTAATCCCACTTCACTGATAACTTGTCTACCTTTGTTTTAAACAATTCATAGTCACCTTGTCGATCATTATTTAAAACATTTGATAGTTGTCCTATCGACAATTGTTTAAAATATTTGATAGTCGCTATATCAAATGTCGATGAGTTTTTTCTAGGTCAACGGATATCATGACATCCCGACAATAATGGTCAACTAAAAGCTTGTCGAACGGCTCATGAAATCCAATGAATTCTAAATACATGTATACACATTCAACAGAGCACCAGTTACCAAATCTCATTCGGATCAAAGTATGTTGTTTGAACTTGTCGATAGCAGACCTATCAATTGTCTAAGTTTGGTCGACAATCATGTTGTCGAATGGCACCTGAACATAATAGATATCTTCATTCAACAGAAACTATGTCGAACGCTTCCCTTCACCGTCGTCCGTCTCCCTATTGAGAGGCATGAAACCCATTTCCCCAAAGGGTAAATGAAATGCAAAATCTTAGGTTCCTATCAACAATCCATGCTAGATGAGGCTTACCTTTTAAAAGATTTAAAACCGTGTAGATTGGAATTGGGAGTAGAAACAGGATTGTACGGAACAATATCCAACAAGAGTAGGTACAGGAAAAAAACAAAAAGATGATCCATTCATGTGTTCAGAGGCAATGGTATGGACAAGACTTTGATCCCCAGTCAGTGGTGATAGAGAAAAGTGAAGGGGTACAACTCCAGGAGATGCACTTACATGGGTAGTGGTTCCTGACAGTCATTTTCTGTATAGACATTAGACAGGCCATTCTTTCCCAACTTTTTAAACTAGTGAGATATCTGAGTTTGCATTATGAAAGAGCAGTAGGCACTATCTTTTTAATATAAAGGGTAAGAGTCAAAAAGAGTTCATCCACTATAAATGGGGCTAAAAGAAAAGGTAAGAGTAAAAAAAAAGAGAGTGGCAATTATACAAAATGGAAGAACCGCCGAAAGTAAGTTACAGAGATTTTTTAGAAATTTTGTTTATTATTTGAACTAAAGTTCTAAAGTTCTCAAAGGATATAAAGTTATGAACTCCTGACTCATAAGGGTAGTTAGGGAGAAATCTTAAGTTGAGTTTGGATGTGTAATTGAAATATCGAGGTTTTTAAAATTTTGCATTCAAACTCAGTCTCTGAAAAACATTGTTTTGTTAATTTTGTTAACTTTTCAATCACTGGATTTTAGAGTATGAAAAAAATAAAATAATGATTTAAAAAACTAAATGCTGTAAACTTAGATTTACATTTGAAAATCTCACTTTTAAAACACGGAAGCAGACCAAACACATACATAAATGGGGCATTAAATTCTCTGGATTTATAGTACAAATATACCCTGTGTATGAATTTTAATCAATCATATATAGATTTACAAAAAACAAAAAATTTGAAATATAGTGAATTTTATTAAGAAAATCGAACTTCTTCGTGGGTTTAATTTTTTCTAGGTTTTCAAATTAGAGTAACTTATTAATTAGAGGTATTTAAGCATCTCACATTCACATATTTAGATATAGTTTTAAGATTTTGCTCATAGCTCATTCTTGATGTTCAGAATAATTGAAAAACACCCATTTGAGGATAAATTTGTGGGCATTGATACATTCAGTCATTTATGTAGTTCCAACCAAGTATATGAAGTCTCTAATTAAGTATATGCTCAATCAGACAAATATATACTCAATTATGAAAAATGGAAGAAAATATGCATTTTGCATATAATTCATCCTAGTATACTCATTTTTTGTTGCACATACTTCATTAGATAAATAGAATTTTCTTGAAAAATAAATAAATTAAAACATGGTGGGACTGTAAAAAATGACTCTGAAATGATTATCCCTCAACAACCAATAAACAAATAGGGGGATGTATGTGCCCAGGCAGAACATCTCATAATCTCTAGTCTCAATAGGTCATTAACAATGGCTGCTTTAACAAAGTCAACAAAGTTGTGTGTGCGCGCGCGCGCGCTTTTTTTTTTATCATGTATTTCACTAGGCAAATTTATATATTAAAAAAGTACATAATATGTTGAATTGTTGATCACCGCAGGAAATTGGTCCTCCATATTTAGTGTGCGTGTGAGAAAAAGAGAGATCATATTCAAAGGTTGTTAGTGAATACCATTGATTCATGCTTTTATCTTTTTTCTTGCCGTAGCTACATAAGCCATTCCAGGATGTAAATTTTTCTAAATAATTATTCCAATAAAATAAACTATTTTTTGTGTGGTTGTATTTTTAATTATTCTCATTTAAAAATGTAATGATTAATTTTGTTTGTGCGATTGACCATGGATAATTTAGGATAAAATATAAAGAAGATTTGATAACGATTAATAAAAGGTAAAAAAATAATTTGACATGTGAGCCTCCTCAATTATAATAGGTGATGACAAGTAACTTGATATGTAGGGTCCCTTACACCAATGGAATATATTGGATGAAAAAACACAATTATAGAAGAATCTGAAATACCAATACATGTTTATTCCCACCATGGCATAGCTATACTGACACGTTTTTTTGCAAACGAACAAGTTTTGGGAATTTATTCACATCTATTTCAACACATTCTACATCTATTCGTCTATCAAAGCAGGAGTTACAAATCCCAAAGTTTGCTTGGGTTTCATTACATGAGCTTCCAACTGATGGTTAGTTCTATGTCCAGGATGACCCTAGTGTAAAATTATAGAAAAATGTTATGTTCAACTTTGTTTACAGCACACTAAATATGTGTATGCTACACATATTTTGAATTTTGTAAAAAAAATAAAATACATGAATTGAATATATATTTTATATTTTTCATAATATAATATATACGACCTTACACAATTTCATGTACTGTGCAATAACGACTGCAAACATAATGTAAAAAAGCACCCAAAATTATAATAGTTATGGTATGGTGTATGCTACCCTACTACACTTCTACAGCCATTGTTATCACCACATCATGAGCATATGAAATGACCTGCTTTAATATATACTCTACTATGTCGTTTGTATACTCTCACAAAAAAAAAATTAAGAAAATTTTTTTAAAAAAAAATATGTAAAATGAATACATTGAATTTACTAAAATATATAATTAATTAGTCAATTATATACTTGAAAAAAATAAAATAGTAACAATTTATAAAAAAAATGACCAAGTATAGTTTTTTTTCTAAAAAGATTTCCATCTTTTTTCAATGCGCTTTACTAGGGAAAAATAGTTCTCATCTCAAACAACAGAGTTAGGTGACACGCATTTGTCATCAGATCTCCCCCGTACTTGACTTTTTGGCTTTAATGACCAACTTTTTCTCTTGGTGCGCCTTAGAAAATCAGCTTATACTTTCCAGATTTTGACCATTCAAAAACCACTGTGCAACAACTCACTCGGAGAAGGCATAACGCTTTGTTAGTCTGGAAAACAAAAGCATAATACAGACACAAATAGATTGAACTGTCAAAACACTTTCAATAAATTCTGAAGCATCTTTTAAACATTCTTACAAAACATATCTGAAGAAATCCAAAATATAAAGAAAGGCCAACTTGATTACAAATACTAATGCCTTCCTATCAATACCTTAAACAATAATAACTAATACAACTTTTATATTATTTATTATATGATCTGTTCTGAGAAATGGTAAGCAATGAACATATAAATATTCCGGACCCTACAAGATTGCAGCTCTTCTCTATATTGCATTTTGATACAACGCGAGTGGGTAATCAACAGTACCTGGAGCCATCACTGTAATAATTTAAGGGCGGATGTATAAACAATTAAAGAATATGCCGCCAAGGAGTGCAGAATGAACATGGTATATCTTATTTATACCATCCCTCCAGTTTTGCATCAACTGCACCGAAGGCATTCTACTTTTCTGAGCTTTCGTTACCGTTCATCTCTTTCTCAAGGTCTGATGGGGCTTGTACAACATCATTGTTGGGCTTGCTGTCGCTCGGTTCCTCTGTGTTGCTTGTTTTACCCTGTGGTGGCTGAAGGGGAAAAAAAATCAAGTTACAAACTGATGGAACCAGATTAAAAAACAAATAAATGAACACTTAGCCTCTCCAGCAAAAGAGAGGTTATGGGTAACTATGGTTACACTCCTTTTTTTGTTTCCAGCTACCACCTGGGATCATCAATGCTAAAACACAATGTTTTAACAGTTTTTTGGCGGTGTGGGAAATGTGATGATCTAAAACTCTCGATTACCATCAGATGGATGTTTTTGTGACAGATGGTTCATTATTTATATAATATTCCATACATTTACATATGTATAAAACACTTAACAGCTAAGGCCACAATTCCAAAGAGAAGGCCAGACCAAGATGTAATTAGATGGCAAATGCTGAGACAGCTGTGTTCCATATTTACAGCTTATTCCCCCCAACAGCCCACAGAAGTCCATATTTATTTAGCTACATTTTAAATACAAATTTCTAGCATCATTGAACAGCGTGTACCTTGTTCCGCCAACCAAGTCCAAATGGTCTGGAGAGAAGACCAACTTTCCTTGAAGGGAATTCTTGCATGGGCTCCTGATTACCTCCAGATCTACATGGCACAATATAAAATCAAGTCACTGTCTGCACCTCTCAAATCATGTATGATTACTCAAAACTCATTCATAAAACAGAGGGAAGCAACCTCTCAGAGGTGGACGGGCATGGATAATTACTCAAACGATTCAGAAAACATAAGAAAGTAGTGCTTTCAGATATAGTATATGGAGGGGGGATGTAGATATTATGTGGGTAGACTTCAGAAAATGAACTGTCCTAAAAACTCTGCATACAGGATTGCAACTGAACTTTAATGTGGTTGCCAATTGTCACATGTGGCCAATGATCCTAGCCACCTCATCTACCGAAAACTCATGTAATTGTGTTCCAATTTGTTTTGAAGTGGAAAAAACATCAGGTGGTAAAAGGCAAGAAGCCTCATAAGAAGGATCATCATAGGAAAAAAAACTGCTCATTTCAATAAGAAAAATGGTGCAGAAATTTGATATTAAGATCAGTAAATTAATATATATGATTCTGGACAAATTGAGAGGTAGCCAACAAACATTATTTCAGTGCTTGCCAGTCGCAATCAAGATATCCAAGTGCTGACGGGGTCCAAAAATGAAAAATACCATTGCAATAAGATATGGAAACATGATTACCATACACTATCGCACAATTCTAAGATAAGCATTGGTATTAATCTCTCTCTCATATTCCTAATTTCCATTAAATTTGTCAAATATTCGTTCTAAAATTAATTATGAATACACAGTAAAGATAAATGTTGTCCACATCATCCTTGTCAGCTTCATTTACTACAATATGGACACCTAAGGGTCTATTCAAGTAAATAAACTGTAAAACAATGCAAACTGCATGGTTATCAAATGATCCTTAATAAGCTTGCAACAAGTCATAATCCTCAACAGACAAATGTAGCAAATGGTAATGTGTTTCCATTTAGTTATTTGGTGATGAAAATTGCCTCAGATATGGAACACCTATACTACACGCAATTTCTATCCTCCTCTAAACTCCTTTCATGTCCAGGGAAGCCAAAGATTTGCTTCAAAGTTGCATGAACATAAACTATGAAACCAATAAGGTACGTGTGCACATCTATCCTTGGCCGATGCATGAAAAGCCCACCTACTAACCTTCTACAAATTTGGCATCAGACCATTTATTGTCAAAAATTCTCCTTTTTGGGAGTGTTGACAACAGGTTGAGAGCCTATTGCAGGTCATAATGGATCATATTTAGAAGGAAAAAAAATATTTTACAACAAAAGATGCAACTATTGTAACTTCTCAATGACACTGGTCACAGAAAATGATGCTCATATATAGTAAACACATTACAAGGAACACATTCAACCAAAAGATGACATCAATATAGAATATTTGAGATCAAAATACAAAATTGCATACCAATTTATTCCTCGTGAGCCAATTTTTGGGAGTACAGGTTGTAAGAGCACCCTATATTTTGTCAAAGACTGGGAAAAGAACTTGGTTGGGGTACGGGTTGTAAGACTGCACAAGACAGATTGGAGGTGCTGGATTGAAGCAAGTTGTCAGGGTTCTTGCTAGATAGGTGACGGGGCTGGATGGAAGTAGGGTCAGATCCATAAGCAGCTTTAGACTTTGTTTAGGGGTGGCTGCGTAGATCATTCATCTACTGCGATCCAAATTTGGTTTTGTTCTTTATCTTTATTGGTTCTAATATAATTATGGATGGCAGAGTTCCCACCGCTTTTCAATAAATAAATAAAAAAAGAACAAAGAAAAAAAACAAAAGACATAATTGGATGGAATATTTTCCAACTCAAAGGCTATGCAGAAAGTAACAATCCCAGCTTAAGATTTGAATGACGTGCCTAGGAGATGGGGATGGAGGCTGCAATGCTTTAACCTGACCAGACTGATACTGCAAGGTAGCTTCCAGCATTGTTTCCGCCATAACTGCCCTCTTCTCCATTTGTGCAAGTGTACTCATGGCCTCCTCATATTTTTCCTGTATATGGTTGTAAGAAATAGGTAAGAACAAAAAACAGAGAAGAGAATAATAATATCTGAAATATCCTGGTCTTATGTGAGTAAACAATGACAAAGCATAACCCATTGATTTATCACTGATGTCAACAAGTTGAAGTTGGGTTAGCAGAGCGGGCTTATCATACAAATATTTGCATGCGGTAACAATTGTATGAGTTTTCACTCATCTAGCAGTCCAAAGTTAAAAAGTTTTTTCAGTACCTTAAACTTGCAAATTGCATCCATAAAAGGGTCATATCCCCCAGGCAAACCACAAAATAAATTTAAAAAAAAACTTCTAATCTTTTTCTTTTTTATTTTGGAAAAACATGGTAGGCACCACCTCATTTTATTAAATAGAATAGAGTGTCCAAAGCATCTCTCCGCCTCATGAGTTGAGCAATATCAATACCGAGATAAAAAAGAATCTCACGAGAATCTAAGGATGATGTTCCCTTTTTGGTTATAAGAATTTTCATTTATTTAGTAGACCAAGTAGCCATGCCTAGATCTTGCGAGCCGCAAGACCTGCAACATACACTCATTGCCCACAAATCCCAACCAATGAATCCTTTTTTAACATGCTCTTGATAGAATGTATTATACCCATTGTATGTTAAAGGAAAGCTTTGATTAAGTGGTAATAAGGGAGATGTTCTAAATTTTGTATCTATCTCATTATTATTTCCTGCAAATTCTCCATGTGTTCATAGGTATTTGTTGATTGTAATGTGCAAAAAAAGTTAATCACACATAGGTTATGTGAGTATTGTGGGTCCTGAGTGATATTCTAAAGAAGTAACTCCATAGTTGTAAGGTTAAAAGCGTTCTTCTATTTTGTGGGTATAGTCACATAACATCCAAAGATAAAGATTGAACATTCAAACTTGTTTTGTTATTCTGAGACCACGAGTTGTAAGTCATCAAGTATGCAATATTAAAAAAATTGTCAGTTACTGAGTGTGTATATCACACAATTCATAGAAGCAATAAATGGGATACAGTACCTGAAGATGAAAAATAACAAAGAAAAACAGAAAACTAAAAGCTCAGGGGAACATTCTGTAGATTAGCAATCTACAAACTTGATGGCCTAATATGGTTTAGTCAGGGATTACTCGGCCACTTTTTAAAACAATTAGACAACAAAATAATAACAGCATAACATCAAAATAAAATTGACAATACCAACATAATAGGGATAGCATACCAAAATTAATTAACAAGCATAACATATAAGTAAGGTAGTCTAATGCTTATTAATCAACTAAATGAGTATAAAAAATCCAACAAATTCAGCCAATTGGAAACCTAGAGACCAACAATAATAACACAGAATTACAGACAGAATAGAATACAGTCTTATGACTCTTATAGTGAAAATTCCTAGGACGGTGCTGCCTAGGCCCACAACCGCCTAGGTGGGGGATTAATCATCACCTAGAAGGGATTTTTAGAACACTGGTTCCTCAACAACTTTAGTTAATAACCCCAAAATTAGAGTTCTCTAGCGATCCCAATTAGCAGTAGCAAATCCATCAGAAATTTTGCCTCAATTTCATTCTAGTTTCCAAGCATTTGAACCCAAAAAATAGCTATACAAGCTTAAAAGCAATAACATTAATAGAGGTAAAACAACCTGAAGCACATGAGCAGCATATTTTTGAGCAGCTGCATCTTGCTCGGCAAATAGACGAGCATCTTCTGTTACCTTCTGCTCTTGTTCCACCCGCATCAAAACCTTCGAAAACAATTACATTTTTTTATGCCATGAGAACACAGAAAACGACATCAGTAAAAGTAAATGGAGCACACAAAAGATAAGAAACATATTCTGCATAAATAGCAGAGAGAATCTGAAGCATGGATACCTGAAGCATTGCATGTTCTTGCTCCTGTTTGTCTGCCAGGGCTTGCCGCAACTCAGCTACTTCATGCTCAAGCTGCTCAACCTACAGATGAGGCAATAGATCTGTGACTACAATATCAAAGATAACTAAAATAGGAAAAGGTAAAGAAGTAGCACAGACAGAAGAAAAAGATGAAGGTAGGATCACTTATTTCTGTCGCAGAAGTTTCCTAAATAATTGTACAACTCTAAAAGAACAAAACTCAAATAGTGTGGAACATCAACGAGAAAACCTTAGCAGAAAACCAAACCTTGAGAAGTAAAAAGTAAGAAAAAGGAACTTTATTTACTAGTTATTTAATACAAGATAATGAACATATCCATCGGAAGTTTTGAACTATTTCCAGAATACATATCACTGACTAAATATAGTGTAATATAACACATATCTGATGCATATCACAGTTTGAGAAATCCAATATTATACTACAAGTTGGCTTGGGTCTTATTTAAAAGGATGCCTGATTATAAGGAACAAAAAACATTTGTATTAGACATAAACTAAAACTGAACGCTGATTTACAATTAGCATCTGACAATCCATAAAACACAAAATAACAAGAAACATTGAAGAAATGCAAGAAAATTGTTTTCTACCAATTTTTGGATCAAACTACAAAAGGAAGAGAGGACATGACTAAATGCTCAAAACAAAAAAATTGTACTTTTTTAAAGTGATGATTAAATGCTTGTCAAGTTTTCAAGTTAAATAATTTCAAAATAAGATATCAAGTCATAAACAGAACAAGAGAAGAAATAAAGAACCCTAATCTATCCTCTTGCTCTCTCTTTGAAAAGTTTCTCCTTCTCCATTCTCATACACTCACATTTCTCTCCACCAAGGAGACATTTTTACTCATTCCCCATGCCTTCCTTTTAGTTGGTTCACGTCAAATTATGTGTTGCAAATGTCTGTGACAAAAAATAAATGTAATCTTTCAAAGGTCATAAGTGAGTTGTTTTTTATTGTAGCAGGGTGTCCATTATTCAAGCCAAATACTCTTATCAATGTGAGAACACTCTCTCCCCCAAGTTGTGTACAAATCATCAAATGTTTAATAGGAGAGATATTGTCAAGGTGGCACCATTCATTAATGAACCAAATTTCGTAAAGATACTTAAAGGTGAGCACATTCACTTCTATACAAATGCTTGGAATCAAAACACGAGGTTTTCCTGAGGAATTCCCTAGGTTATTCAGAATAGCTGGATCGGATCTAAGGGGAAAAAAAATTATAGCATACTAGAAGGTGGAGAGCTCAACCATTTTGTGTCGTGATTAAGAAGAGACTTTTTTGTATCATATAGGCCTGTCAACGGGTCTGAGTCGACCCAGACCCGACCTGACCAGATAAAAGGTGTTAAATACGCGACCCAAAGGACCTGAGACCCGGTATGGACCTGATCCGAAGGACCCAATCATCCAAATGGGGTGGGTTCGAGTCTACCTTGACCCGATCCTATAAACTCAATTGACCCAACCCAGGGTTCATATCGTCTTTGGTGATGCTACAGGGTCCTCCCTGTAGCACCCACTAAAAAGTCACCACCCGTAAAGTAAAAACAAACCGTCAATCACCCCCAAAGTCTCCAAACTTCATCATCTTTCCAAAAGGACCCCTAACAAATAATATTTCCAAAATACTCCCCACTCATCAAAAAAAAAACCATCCATCACCCCAAAGTAACAAACTTCCTTATCTTTCTGAAAGGACCCCAAAAAAATAATATTTCCAAAAATGCTCCCCCAATCACCCACACCAAAACAGGAGTTCCAACATAATTTTTTTTATTTTCAAGTCCCTTTAAACTATATTATTGTAGTGATCAATCTCTCCCTTCTTCATATTTCATTTTAAGTCTCCAAATTTAACTGTGCCAAACGTCCATATGAATATTCAAAATATACTTCATGTACCGTTAGTTTATCAAATAGAATTTTTATTTTTAAGTCCCTATGAATTATGTTATCTAGTGAAGAATATTCCACGTAACTTTAGTTTGTTAAAAGATCATGTTTCCTTACCCATCATCCCTCTTTCTTCTCCACCAAGCACACACATTGAACATCGAATAAATAGGTTTTGTCTCCATTTCCTTCTTTAATTTGTTTTTTTAAGTCAATGAAATGTTGAACTGGTTGGCTATTGACTACCAATAAAAAAAATATTTCACTAACTTGGGCTTCATTAAACAACAATAATCAAATGATACATTTTTTAAAAATAAATGTTCATTTTTCAAGGAATATTTTTAACATAGACATTCATCACATATTTTGATTTTATTTTATATAATATATATCATCTAAAGAGGTATATATATTTTTATAAAAAATAAAGTATACGATCCAATGAATTTATAATGGAGTAATATATCTCGTCATAGAGACCAAGGTATATATGATTGAGGACAAGGCTGTAAACAGACTTGTGTAATAATGTATTTTTTCAATAAACGTAAAAAAGTTTTAAAAAATAGGTGCTCCCGTGGATTTGATACCCTGACCTGCTACATGGAATGGAGATAGGAGATGTTAGACAACTTATCAGAGAGCTTGGTTCATAAATATTTAATTTTTAAAAGGTACAAAAATATATGAAACCAATAAAAATAAATGTTGATTGCATCTTTTAATGCTATTCAAAGAATAAAAAAAGATAATGTGTTAGTCTCATTTGCAATTCAAATAAGATAGAAAAAAGAGAAATTTTGACAAACACAAAAGATGTAAATTTAACCAAACAAATAAAGAAATATAAATCAAATATAAAAATCTATTTAATTATTTTTTTTAAATTCTATAACTATTTTAACCATGCTATATATCCACATATCAAACAAGAGCTAAAAAAAACTAAAAATAAAATAATGATGTAGTACTCTTAGAAATATAAATGCGTATAAAATTTTGAATCAACAATCAAAATTATCTAATAAATACCTTACTTAATTAAAATTTATTAATATTCTACCATTTACATCACATATATTATTTAATTTAACTAGTAAAAAAAAAGCAAACACACATAATGGGTTTTCAAAAGCAAACATCCACAAATCACAATACAAAAAAAAAAAAAAAATAGAGGCGGGGACACTTCCATTTGTTTATACGTTACAGGTGGCAACTTCTTAGTGGATGCTATAGCGAGGACCCTGTAGCATCGCTAGAGACCACCCAAACCCCCCAACCCAACTCTATGTTGATTTTTTTTGAAAGATGATAGGCTATTGCCAAGATTGTATTAAGATCAGGGCAAAGCCCAGAAGGGAAAATACAAAACAATGCCCTTGAGAGGGCATGCCCAGACACGGTAGAGGAGGCTATTGCCATGATTTTATTTTTTTTGTTCATTACCCTATGTAAAACACCCAACCCAATCCATCAAGAAACCTTACTATCCACTGCTAGGCCTAAAGCCCACTTAATACCCACTAGTCCACTTGGACCACCATCCAATAAAGTGGAAAAAAAAATAGAACCCTAAATCCCTAATGTTAGTGTGAGACCCTCAAACGCTAGTACCCCCTTTTCATTCTCTTCTCACGGCTCACCCTCTGCGGCTCTTCCTGATGCCGCCCGCCATCACCGCCATTCTTCCCTCTCTCATTCTCCCCGAACACCCAATGCCGACGCTCGACGTCGACCCCTTCCCATCTCCCCCAACACCAGCCCCATCTCTCTCTCTCTCTCTCTCTCTCTCTCTCTCTCTCTCTCTCTCTCTCTCTCTCTCAGCATCACCGCCATTCTTCCCTCTGTGGCTCTTCCTAATGCCGCCCGCCATCATATGGTGGGGTTGAGTTTGCTTCACATGCAGAGGTCTCTCTTAATTCAGGTATAGAGAATGAGGTACAATAGAGAAGATTTACGGTTGAATTTGGCTTTTCTATCAGTTCATTTTACAAGATCCTTTTGGAGGAGAAGCAAGTTCCTCTCAGATGAGGGTTGGAAAGTAATGCGACCACTAAAAGTACAAGAGATGCTAACGTGTTTCCAAAAAAAAAGGAGAAGAAAGGGGATCCCTCTGCGGCTCTTCCTGATGCCGCCCGCCATCATATGGTGGGGTTGAGTTTGCTTCACATGCAGAGGTATCTCTTAATTCGGGTATGGAGGATGAGGTACAATAGAGAAGATTTATAGTTGAATTTGGCTTTTATATCGGTTCATTTTACAAGATTCTTCTTGAGGAGAAGCAGGTTCATCTCAGATGAGGGTTGGAAAGTAATGCGACCATTAAAAGTATAGGAGATGTTAATGTGTTTCCAAAAAATAGGAGAAGAAAGGAGACAAAAACAAGAACAAAAAAATCATATTAATGATTCATCTGTCTATATGGGCTTACAAGTTATAGGGAACAAAAAGCTGTCTAGCCACAAGGATTCTATGAAGAACAATTGGCCATCAGTCATTTGTTTGAAAGAATTGATGCTTCCATACTTTGAAGGCTAAGAGAGTTACTATACAGATGGAAGGGATGCTCTTAGCTAAGTGAGAAGAGCCTTTTTTGTATTGTATTCTGCTCAAATGGGTGTACCTCTTGTCCGCTCCAGTAATCCTACCTTTTCTTCTTTCTTACTCTTTTTGTTTCTTCATTTGCATCCTTGGTATTCCATCAGTTTATTATAAAAAATGAATTATGTATAATATAGGTATATAGCCCAAAGATAATTATCTGGCCGACTTCAGAGAATCACTCATGAACCTTTTGAAAAACAAGAAAGGTGTAACTAAATCCATGACAATATTTCTTGAAAGATGATTTATACATACCCTAGCACTCAATTGCCGTCTATTGTCCTGCTTCACCATTTCCATAAGTGCTGTTTCCAGTTCTTCAGCTCTGACAAAAGATAAAATATATGAAAATTTAGCCCAAACTGATGGACTAGAATAAATTAAAAGCTACCTAGCAGAGCAATCAAGATAGATACTAGCAACAGTCATATCGTTCTACCAAAACTGGAAAGGAAGAGATGAGGGTCATAAAGTTGTCCTTAAACTGATAATACATTTTCCCACGACTTGATCAAGATAGATATTTGAAACATCCTTTTTTTTTTTTTTGAGAAAGATGTAGGAAAACCATCACAGAAAATTAAAACCCACATATTGACTATAAGTGGGTACAACTCACAAGTGCCAAATGAAAATGAAAAGGAACAAGCAATGAAAACATAAACATACACAGGATTGCAGATGAGAAAATCTACTGGACAGTGCTCCTAACAGCAGGTCTGGATAAAAAAACTATACCAGAAACCCCCCATTTCATCAGCATTCTAGATGCCCTTACAGTGTTGACAGCCCAATCTTTGATCAATTCTTTAATCTTCCAACATATTTTCAAAATATGGAATTATCATTCATGTCAATCAGACCACCCAACGCTCAGCTGGCACGAGACAGAGTACCCTTGGCTTTTAATATTTCTGTCCCCTCTCAGTTTTAGGCTTTTACCACCTCTCATAGCTGCTCCAGATTGGTGAAATTATCATCAGCAATTACCCCAATTTAATCCACAGACATCTCAAGAACAAGCAGCCACAAAACAGGTGCAATGCCATTTTCTTCTTCAATTGCACAAAATAGACAAAGAAAGAGTGGATTCATATGTAGCGCAATTGGCTCAATCATGTTAAAAGCTTTTAATTGTACAAGAGCCATGAAACCTTAATTTAATAAGGGACTTTCATCCGCTAAATTTCTTCTTTTGAGAAATGTCCCCCATATTCTAGATGTTTAGAGACAGTGGGCACATGGATCACATTATTTCTTTGCAATCAAGAGTAACAACTCTAACAGAAAACTGTCTCTTGGACATGGGGACTGAATCAGACACTTCCCCTTGAAGATCAATTTTCTGTAGTCTGCAGCAGCAATAGGTATTCCAAGATTTCAAAATCCTAAAGATTTCTTCTCAAAAGCAGATTTTAAAACCTCCTATTGCTGACCATACCCAGGATTCTCTACACCAGCCCCGATTTATTAACAGAAATTTCATAAATCCTTTGGAACCTGGCTTTGAGCGGATTTTCTTCACACCAACAGTCCTAGAAACGCAGCTTCCAACCATCCCCCACACCCATCCTAGGGCAGGGCTTAGCGTGGGATCCATACACATTACAGACTACACCTTTCCAGATTTTGGACAAATTGTGGACTGAAGAGGGAACTAGCTTAGAGAAATATGAGGTTCTGCAATATCTGTCATTAATGTTTGACACCCTATCAGACTGGGATAATTAAGTCTTTTCCAGCAGCACTTGGGAAGAAATGCATTGTCCATATCCTCCAAATTCTTAATACCCAAACCCACCCCGGCCCTTCTTCCTCCTGCTGCAAACACGTTCCCAATTCATTAAATAGACTTTACTCTCATTTACTTGGGCCACATTCCACAAGAATTTTCTTCTGATTTGATCAATCTTTTGTAGCACTCCTTTAGGAAACCTGAGAAGGGAAAGATAAATAGGGTAGGTTGGTTAAAACTGCTTGTATCAAGACTAATTTGCCACCCAAAATTAAAGATCTACTCTTCTATCCAGCAAACATTTTCTCAAAACCTACCAATTAGAGGTGTCCATTGTTAGCTAGTGAAGGACCCAAGATGTAAATGAAAACTAAGATACTCAGTGGGGAAGGATGGATACCCACCAGTTACCGGATACCATTCTGAAATCCCCATCTAGTTTTCTTTTGCAAATAACTTGCCATTTTACCACATGGACTTTTTCTATTCCCTCCTCAGCCCCACTCCATAAGAAACTTCTCTTCATTGACTCAATATGTTAAGCACTCCACAAGGAATTTTGATAATGGACAAGTAAAAATTCGGCAAATTAGAGAACATTGCATTAAGCAGTACCAATTTACCCAACAAAACATCTATTATTCCAACCCATCAGCCTTTTTTCAAAATTTTCAATAAGTAGAACCCAATCCTAGTTTCTCATATGCCCAAGGTGTAGGGGAAGACTAGGTAGGTGACAGAGAAGGATTGGATAGAGCAACCCATCACCTCAACAGGATAAATCTCCATATCAAATAAATTGATTTCCATCACTGAACTCTTAAGATATTCACCCAATTGGCTCATAGTATTTAAAGATATCCATTTCAAATTTTGAATGGAACCATCACTTATGCAAAGCATTCCCAATCATATGCCATAAAAAAAAATGACGACAAAAATAAGCTATATAATGGACCACAGACAAGTCCTCAATATGGATCTCATGATGTTACAGCAGGAAACATGTGGAATTTCTTTGGTGCTGCAATGGGTATCACTTCAAATATTAGAAGTTTTACTGGAAAAAAATCTGAAGAAAAATGGGGACAGGAGCATCAAAGCCAAAGTGATGTAATTACTGGTTCCTTCAAGATGCTGGACCATTGGGATGATAAGAAATGAGGTGGTTTCAGAAGTTTTTTGCATGGAGCTCCTCAGTGAGTCTGGAAAATGGCAGAATGTTGATTGTGGATCATAAAGTAATCCAAATTTTTTATTGTAGCTTCTTGGGTTGTTTCATTAGCTGATTTGGTTTGTTTATGATTCTGGTTGTTTTGCTTTTAGTTATGGAGGGGCTGTTTGGATAGTGGAATAGGGGGAAGAATAGAAGGGAATAGGGGGAGATTAAGTCTAGAAACGAGTAGATGGGTATAGCTATGCCAAAATAAGTGAAAAATAAATTGGTATTTGTATTCCAAGTTCCCCCTCCAATTGTGTTATTCCACCCAATCTATTCCACTGATATAAGGGGCCTACATGTCAAACAACTGTCACCACATCTTATAATCAGGGGGTCACATGTCAAATACACTACTACCACCTCTTATATATCATGGGGCACATAAGTCAAATCATTTTTTCACCTTTTATAAATTCTTACCCAAATTTTATCCACATTTTATCCATAATTTATCCATGGTCAACTAAACAACAATAACTTCATTATTACGTGTCCCAACGATAATAACTAAAAACACAATCAAACAGGAAATCACTTATGCCACCAATATAGTTATCTATTCTTGGAATAGTCATGAACCCCAGAATAGCTTATGTCTCTATCCTTTTTTTATGATGGGTCATCGATAGAAGGCCCATCTACTATTTTAACCCCTCGTTTTCTTTCATTACCTGGAGTTGTACCCCAATTTATCAATAAATTTTGGTGGTAGGGTTCCCACCTTCTCTCAAAAATTTAAACTCCAACAAGGTCAATGGATCACATCCTTCACAACTAAAACCATATTTAGAACCCAACCAACATTCAATCCCCAAACAAGAACATTTTTAGGAATTAATGGCACATCAATAATGAAATTCAAAGACAAGCAGAAACATTATTGTCTAATGGTGTATTTGTGCACAAATATAGATGGAAAATGAAAGAAACTGAAGGAATTTGGGTTAAAGGGAAAATGATGGAAAGTAAATCATTTTCCCTTGGACCAATTTAATGTTGTTCGTGCATGTGATAAAAGTGAAATAATTTTCCCTCACTTTCCCTCACCTTCACTCCTTATGGGGAGGGGGAAATTTTCCAATTTTTTTCTAATAAGACAAAACATGCAAAGAAAGTGAAGGAAGGTTTCTTCTTTCTCATGTTTGACACATACACTGGTTTTTTGAGTGGTTAAAGTGAATATTTTAACTTTCCTCACTTTCCTTCATTTTCCATCATGCACAAACACATCCTAAAATATGCAGCTTGTGATAGTGAATCATTCCCTTTCTAATCATTAACTCCTCAAGTAGAAACACTAATATGGCTACATTTCCAATAAGTGCTAGACTTTGTTGAAAAAAAGGAAAATACATATTCAGCAAGGAAGCTAAATTGAATTTGAAGTGAAATTTTGCTTTGACTGAATTCCACACCAGGCACTCAGCTCATATGGAGAACTCATCATTTTCCTTAAAGGTTCATTTAGAATACCCATGTGGCTAATGAAGTTCTCACACAAAGGATGCAGGCATATCAAAGAAAAAAATTTCTCTCAATGTTTCTATAAAAAAAATCAACAAAGCACCAAGGAAGAGTAAACATATTAGCATACCATGATGGGAATCCTTTGGTGCATAGACAGGCAGATGGATGTAGAAAAAAAAAAGAGAATTTCAAATTCATTAATAATCAAATTTCCAAAGATCAATAGATCAGCAAATGAAAACTCTCTGGAATTAGTTTTTCTTTCTTTTTTTTTTTGGTTGAATGGTTGAAGAATAATAAGAAGAAAAAAGTTGCCAGGATACTTAATTTATCCAAAACTTTTGAATGGACATTTTACATTTATAAATCACAGTTACACTCTAGAGAAACACATTGGGGTATTACAAAGATGCTTAAAGTTCTATAATGACCTGGAAAGTACTCTACTTGTCACACATTGTTCCTATTTACAAAGATGATTTGAATGTTGTAAACATTTTTTATATCCTATAGTATTTCAAGCTTTCATGTTGTCATGTGTTATTTGAATATTAGGTTTCCCTGATAATTTTTTTGGTTTTCCTCTTTTTTGAGAGAGAGAGAGAGAAGAAAACAAAAAAAAGTTACATTTTTATGTTATCCAAAGGAGTATTCATTGTCTGCCTTCTGAGGTCATCATGTTAAACACTTGATACCTGTTCTATACCAACACAAAACTGCTGAACACAAGTCTTCCACAGTTCCATTGGATCATGTAACACTAATGAATCTAAATTTTTTTCTCAAAAAAAAAAAGAATAAAAAGATTGTCACTTAACCATGAGCAGCTAAAATAAAGGTGTCCACTTATCCAAAGAAATAATTTTGCATAAATGCCGTCCTTGAAAAGAACACGTTGATACCATGGAGGATTCAAACCTGAGGATAGAAGATCTTTTCTCCTCCAGAAGTTTGCATAACTCAACCTTCAGCCATACCACCTGATAAAATAGATTCATCCTTTAAAACTCGAAGGACAACAATCTTAATAGGGGGCAACATTAAAGAATAAAGGGCAAACAACACATCAAAATAAAAGTATATTTATCTTTAAACTTTAATAAAATCAATACAAGTAAAACCAAGAAATTTTATGTGCTTGAAAATATGCCTTGAGTATAAAAAAATGTAAATGGATGACCTTCACAAGTCATATCAATTACAGATGTATGAAAATTCTTTTTACAATGATTATCTTGCAACCAAATCACACCATTGAACGCAGGCCGAATCAGTGAAATTAGAAAATAATATCTAACTTGAATAGACACTGAAAAAAGGCACAGTTAAATATCATAACAATGAATTCTCTTTTGAAAAATAAGAATTGCATCTATTAATTAATTATAAATGGCGCTACAATGACAATCAGCTTCGCAGTTTATACTTTGTCTAACTCATAAAAAATGTAAATTTAAACTATTCACTTAGAAAATGCATAACCCATTCCTCCATATGCTGATGTTCATGTATGCCAACTAAAATTAATTGCCTCATTTATTATCATGAACTTATCAAGTCTTCAAGTACATCTGCATTTTCCTCTGATCTAATTTTTTTTTTTTATAACAGGTAGGAACTCTACTAACCAACTTCATTGATAAGGTGGACATCTGATCTACTTGACTGTTAACAATCATATTACATTATTTGATCCAATCAACTCTTCAAAACTATTTCTTTGAACGTGTGAAGAGAAAGTTCTAGATGCCTTACTAGGAAAGAATGACAGAGACTTTTGTTGTCATGGAAAATAATGTACAAAATTATTTAGTTCAGCAAAAAAAAAAAATCAGTGAATTTATTATCCATTATTGAACAATAGAATCTGCCTTATTCTCACATGCACACAGTTTAAAGACTGATGATCATGTCATAGATTATGTTATCAGTTAAAGAAGAATGCAATTATCCATTTAAAGAATATCACAACTTAAGAAAAAAAAATTGATATCACAGAACTCCCAGCGTCCAAGAAATATTTGACGACTTACCACAGATTTCCATTCGATAAAGACTTAAATACACACAGCACCAAGAAATGAGAAGAACTCCAGAAATAGCACACAGCACCAAGAAATATCTTATAAAATCTCATCTACTTATCTTTGACTAGAGAAAAGAACAAAGCAGATTAAAAACATTACCTGCTCTTTCAGATCAGGAACAGAGTCAGCATCACCATCTCCATTCATATTGTTCAAAAACTCATCTATATTATTTGTCCTAGAAACATGCTGTTCACCATTTGCATGAACATCTCCTAATCCTTCCGTTGGATTTGTGTCTACCAATATTGACTGAGGGTCATGTTTAAAACTATAAAGCTTAGATGCAAGACCCTGAGAATCCTTCCAGGCACGGGCCCCTCTGGATCTTTCCTCCATCGCAGCTATTACTGAAGGCCGGTGTTTGTTCCTCAATTCCTGCAATTTTGCTTCATTTACAGCCTGGTAACCCATACAAGCTGTCAAGACAAGTTGGCTGCTGTCAAAAGTTGAGCCAGCAAGAGACTGCAATAGAGTAACAGCATCTCCAGCATCCTTTGTAGTCACCAATGCGGGGCCTACAGTACAGAAGAAAGCCAATGTTGCAGCGCTCTTTTTAATGTGCAATCACTGTTTCAGACAATCTACAACAAAGTTAATTACCCAGTACCATATAACTCCATTACAGCAAGTGCTGAGCGAAAAAGCATAACACGATTTCCATCAAATAGAAGTACATCCCACACCCGCAGAACTGCATTTTAAAAGTTTATCAGAAACAACACACATTTACAAAATGATCATCAAACACTTGTAAAGTGGTCGAAAAAGAAGAAATTATTGATTGATAAATTGATCATTTGGCCAAAATGCTTCTTTTTAGAAGAAGAAGAATTTGGAGCTATCTTATTAGTAAAAGATGCCCCCAAGCTATCTTATTGGCCCAAATGCAATTTGAGATGCAATTGTTTATATGCCGCAACAGAAAATAAAACCTGACCACTTTCCCATGGAAGCATATTCACGAAAATGGACAGGAACCAAGGTCCAGTAACCCATGCCACCTGCACTCCCAAGTAGTCCAGATGATTAACTGCACCCAAATAGCAAAACTATAAGAATTTATTCATATGAGTGTAAAAGCAAACAGAAGAACTCCTGAATAATTAAATTTTTATGCACACCTCTAAGGAGATGTAACATTAGTGATCGAATCCCGAAGAGTAGAAGTAAAATAATTACACGATAGAAATAATGATAATATTGCATTTTGTTTGTATTTGCATGCATACATACACACACAGACATATATATGTATATGTATATACATACATATATGTACACACACACAATGAAACGAAAAGAGGTTGAAACTTTAGATCAATATTCATCATCTATTTCAGGAACAGCAACTCCAGGATTTCCTTAAAAACTGTTTAATCAAGAATTCAGAAGTGCCTAAAATATCACTCAGTTAAAATGTTGGAAACCCATTCGAACAAATATTACCAAACAATGGAAAACTGAAGCCTTTGGAGACTCTTCCACATTTAGGAAAAACAAAAATATGGTGATCTTATCAGACTTAAAGATATCGCCTGGCTGTTATGGCTATCCATTGCCATTAGAGGATTTGGAAATCATCATTGCAGAGTGAAGTAGAGATATGACTTCATTTCGATAACAAGATGTGCACCCAATCTAAACTTCAAATAAATAAGATACGAACCTAATTTGGGGAATCTCTGGCGCACCAGCTCCTCAAAAACAAGTTGGTCCACCTGTGGCAACATGCCAACATGTCAGATAACATTGTCAACAAATAGCAATTAGAAATCTGCACACCCTTATTTCATCTGTCTCCTGAATGGAATGCCTCCTCAATATGATATAAACCTCACCTGAAATTCATGGGGATACATGATATGAAAAAGAAACAAAAATTCACCTGAGACTCAATCATTTCCTCTGAATAATAGCCATCAAAGTAGTCATCAATGATAGCCATCAAAGTCCTGGAGCAATAAAGACATTTAAATGATTGTCTATGCAGTGGCTACTACGAACAAAATGTTTTAAACTACCATCACATCCTGTTGGACATAACGTTCATCCTTCAAATGATTCAAAGCAAATGCCTATATTTGACCAATGTGGACCTACCAAAATGCATTTTCCTCTGGCATCAACAATAGCAATAAGCCTGCGAAGAAATTCATTGCCTGCATGAAACACAGAATTTGAAGAAAATACCAGCAGCATATCAAAATTGTGAGAGACATATTATATTTATCCAACTTAGTTTCATAAGGTAACATTAAAGATTTCAAAAATATGTAATATTTAAATAGTTCATCGCATCGTACGAGGATAATTGAGCATTTATTTATTGTGCTCTATCATGTAAGTGACAGGAAAATGAGATATGGCGGGAGTTGGGTTAGCATGATAGAAAGATCAATACAATCAAATTTTATATGATACCGGAAGTGGCAGAAATGCTCTAAATTGCACAGTTCCTACAGGCCTGTTTGAAAGTCACTATATGGCATTTATTTCACAATATAAAACCATATAATGATCTAGACTCCCCTTTTTTTTCTTTTTTCTTTTTTGAGGAGGAAATTGGAGCATCTTAAACAAAGAGGAGACGAGAGATATCCCAAGAAACCTAAAAGGGAGAAACGAAAAAATAAAGATGGAAGCCCCACCAAATCGGGGCAAAAACCATAGAAATCTAGACATTAGAAAAACCATTTGTGATTTTTCTCGGGACATGGAAATTTACAACTTCCTCAACTTCTTCCTCGAATTCCTCATCCGACTCCATTCTCCCAACCTCAATACTCCTTCAATTTCAATTCTCAATATTTATTTATAATTTATAATGCCCCAGGACTTTATGCTGGACTTTATAAGTAATCTGAAAATTTACCCAGTTGATTCCACATGCGGTACACTAATGGATGTCAAGAAATACAAAACTGTTTCAAGGTGAACAAACTTTTGTAATTACATTAGATTAGATATAGGTCATGTTTATTGCAGCTTAAATTTATAGATTATAAACTATAGCTTATAAATTATAGATTATAACTTTTCTGATAAGTTGTAGACATGTTTGTTGTAACTGTTTAAAAGCAGTAAATAAGTAGTAGTAGATGTTTGTTTAATAAGTTGTAAAACAGTTTTTCAAAGTACAATAGTCAAAAATACACATAAACTGTAGAAATAAAAAATTGATTTATGTTTGATAAAATAAGTTGATTTTTACATATAAAATTAATTTTATAAATATTTAAAAGAAAATCAAATTAACATAAATAATATTTCCAAAATCACTACAATATTTTTCAAATATTACATTCTAGAATTTTAACAAATTAAGTGACAAATAGAATTATAAAAAAAATTGACAATGTATTTTTTGTAATAGTAAAAAAATTGAGAAGATAAAGGATGGTTTAGTGATTTTTAGTGTAATAGTAAAAAAAAGACACATATTATTAATAAAAAGGATTAAGGGCACGAGTGTCCAAAAGAAAAAAAAATTAATGTATTTTATAAGCTATAATCTCAAAAGCATCAATTTCCCGGCTTAGAGATTATGACTTTTTTAAAGTTGTTTTTAACTTAAATAAGTTTAAACAAACATACAATAACTGCTTATTTTAACAAACATGTAAATAGTGTTCTGAGGTCCCATAAGGTTTGGGTAAAAGTAGCATGTGAATTCTATAACTCTGAATAGAGATTGATCATTTGTTGTCTAGTAGGATGCAAGGAGGGTATACCACAGACCTTCCCCCCAAATCAGTGAGTTGTTTGATCCAAGAAAAGCAGAACAAAGCTAAGAACTGGATTAGATTGAACTAGAAGATCCAGGGCCCAACTGTCCTTTGGTGACAGATATCTTGTGTGACCACCTCAAGATATATACTAATGAGGCTACAGGACTTGTATCCAGCGCCAAATACATGTATTCAGATGCAGCCAACTTTGTTAGCTTCCATCTTTTAGATGAGCCTTATATTCCTTTTAGACACACCTCTTTTTGTACATAAATAAAGGAGATCATACTTGGGGGAGGGGAGATTTTCTGTTTTTGTTTGTTTATTTTTCGCTTATTCTGTAGCGTAACTTAAAAAAATATGTTATGTTCCTTTACTGTCACTTATGGCATGGATTTTTTTGTTTTTGTTTGTTTATTTTTCACTTTTCTGTAACTTAAAAATGTTCTCTTCCTTTTATGGTGTCTTAGGGCATGCGAGGTGCACATATCCAGAATTTCATCATTGTCACTCATCATGGACAGGTTTTTCATTGTGGCACAGGTGCCAGCTTTGTTTTGTTACTCTATTTTTTGTTTCATCTATTTTTTTCTTATATTTGGAAGCATCCTTGTTTCCCTTCTTTCCTAGAGGTTTGGTTTTTGGTCCACCTCTTTAAAAGTGTACTAAATGCTTTTTAGGAATTAAATCACAGGTGGTGTGCTCCCACCATTTGTTAGAAAAAAATCTGTAGTAGATAAGCCATTTCTTTTTCTTGGATGAAGAACATTATACAATATACCAAAAATATCTCTCAATAGATCAAGAAGTCCCTTTCTTTTAGTTTCTGACAATCTGAATTTCACATACACCATGAGTTAACACCTCCAGTAACATTGGTTGTATTTGGTTGGCATAGAGAGCTAACAATATTTCTCATATGAAGTATAAAAAATTTATCAGATGTTTGACATGAAGATGCAATAAACTTTTATCGCTTTATTTTTTATGTCCTCACATAATTAACATTTGTTTGACGTTCTAAAAAATAAGAAAAACCAGATAGGCTCCAACTTCATGCATTGACCAGCATGGACTTTATGGGTTTTAGCTCTTAATGTGTGCCTAACCATTTAAAAGAGCAGCATGACTAAAAGCTTCAAAGACCTGAACTACTACCTGGCAATACCCAACAGATGGATTGTGTCGAGCATATGCTGTAAGCAAGCGCCTCAAAGCATTTCTTCCATCTTCATCCAAAGCAGGATGTCCTGGAAAAGTTCGAGGCAAATCCTACAACAAATGCATGATAATCACATACATCAGCAAATGTTAAATTAAAGTAATATAAAAAAAATGAATACAGAAAATTATGAGCATTGATGATGATAAAGTTCATGAATCTGTAACCTTCTCAATCTGCCCTTTCCATTTCTCAGTTGACCCTTTCAGATTAGTGTTGATATATTACTAGAGTCATTTGAAGGGGAAACATCTAGCTCCTTCTTATCATCATGATCCTTAGCTGCAAGCAAATCCTGGTAATAATTCTCCACTCTACGGGCTCTCACACCAACAAATGCTTGCCATAGCTGAAAAGGAACAAGCACAAGATTTCCAATTCAATAAGAATTTCACATGAGCTAGGAAATAACTGTACAAGAGTTAAGAAACTAAGCATATCATGGGAAGGGCTTCAAGAATAAGATCCAGAAATCAATGACAAATACCACGAAAAATACAAGATCTTCTAGAATTGTGAATGGAAATGAATAATTACCCAAGGGAAAAAAATGCTTCAGAAAACTAGCTACATAGGTGGTATACAAAATCAGCAATGCATAACTACTCAAATACCTCTCCTCGGAGAGCCATTGGCACTCCTCCACGAACCAGGCACTCCAACTCTTCTTTCCAAGGAAAGAATAACTCGGGAGAGACCAGCTGGCTAGAATGATCAACTCTCCTCGGAGAGCCATCACTCGAAGCTGCATCTTGGGCCAGATCTGACCTCTCTACATCATAGAATTCCTCCTCTGAATCTTCCTCCACAGACCCTCTCGTGGGTTTACCCTCCTCGATCGGAGCAAGATGGTCGCCGTTCCGGGCATCCCGTTCAGCTTTTGGATTTTGTCTTTTCTTATTGATACGAAGGCTCATCATGCTCTCAATCGCAGCAAGGGAGGGCCTAATTTGAGCCCATATTTGGATCTTGTGATTCCTACTTTTCTTCGACTCCGTCTTGCTTTCCAAATCATCCTGTTCTGAGATGACCGTTTCCAGACCCGAGACCACGCTACTGTCTTCCTCCAATGAAAGGCCATCTATGGGCAATTCAGCTGACTCTGCTTGCCTCTCCAAGAAGTCCTTCCATTTGTCAGACCGCTCCTCCTCCTCTTCCTAAATCCACAGTTCATAAAACACATTCAACTTTTAACACACAAAATCAGATAGATATATGTAATGTATAATTTGCAAAAGTAAATTCAGTTTTCTATGCAATAAAAGAATTCAAGAAATGATAGTGGCATGCCTTGTATATGTTTGCATACTCTTTGTATCTCTGCAAGTGTTGAGGCCGCACCGCAAACCCATATGCATCCCTGTTCACTCAAAACAAAATCAACTTGCTCATCCACTGCTTTAATTTCACACCAAATAAGGAAAAAGGCGATAATTTTCATACTTTTTAAACATAACCCAATTAAAAGAAACTTCAGAGACACCCAGTATTAAAGAGCATCCCAGTTCATTCAAACAAAATCAACTTGCTTGTGAATTCATTTTTTTTAATTTCTTATCTAGTGGGGGGCATAAAACACTTCATAGACTCTACTGATCAAGAATGACCCGTTCTCACTAAAATGCAGCACGATCAAAAACCGCTTTATTGAATTCTCACTGAACACACTCATGAGATTCGACACCAACCCCCACTCTTCCCCATTCTACATTCCCCCAGTTCAACGTTTTACCTGAAATCAACATCCATAGAAAGATCGTGCTTTCAATCCAGACCACGATGGAATCCGACTTTAATGTCCATGGCAAGGAGACAATGACCGGCCAAGATCAGATCTGACGGGTCCCAATAAACCCTAGAATGATCCGTAATCAAATCAATAACCCCCGAACTTCACAGATCCCGCATTATGAGATCGAACCGTTTAAAAAAAAACAAAAAAATGAAGAAACAACGCCAGAAGAGCGAACGAAAACAAGAGAAACCCTAGATCCCGGCGATCACGGAGGAGGTGTCGATGATGGGATGTACACGTGTGAGGATCACAGATCTCTTCGTAATTATTGATGAATCCGAGGTCTATAGTAAGTCACACTCTATATAAAGATAAAACATTTGTTACCTCTTGTGTTCGAAGGTGATGAGAGGCAGGTTCTTCGCCTTCATTTTCTCTCGCTCTCTTTCGCTGTCACTCTCTCTCTCTCTATATCTTGAGACCCAATTTTTTCGGCTCTCGATCTACAAAGAAAGAAGGGAGAAAATGAGAGGTGAAGCCCTTCTTAGCGTCTTCTTCGTCTCGATTTTCTGCAACTGAATTGAGTTCTCAAAGCAGTCTCTCTTTGAAATGATCTAAATCTCTTTGAAATGAACACGAGTTTGACGAGAAGTGGAAGACGCTCTAAGTCTGCTGTCATGCCGGATCGCCTCTTATTATCTTGAATTGTGGATAAATTTAATTAAGGGTGCTGTCGCATATGATATTTTAAAGGGATTTTTAGTTTTAAATCCTCGTAAACTATCGAATTTAGTCATCGATTCCTCACTTCTTCATATTTTGGTTTTAATCCCTACATTTAAATGATAATTTATAAATAAGTCTTAAAACTTATTCTAAATTATTATATTTATTTTTTAGTCCCTAGGAGGGACATATTCCTAAATTATCATTTAAATATAGGGACTAAAACTAAAATATGAAGAAGTGAGGGATCGATCGCTAAATTCGATAGTTTACGGGGACTTAAAACTAAAAATTCTTATTTTAAAACACTTAGAACTGTTTTTGGGTTACATTTGAGCAGTCTTAACCGAAGGTTAAAATATTAAATTCAATCATTTTTACAAATCAAAAGTTAAATCACACTTGATTTTATTTTTTAAAATAATAAACATTATTTAATAAGATATATATTTTAATAAAAAATTGTATATAATTTCATTTTCAGTTAAATGAACTCAATTTTAATAAATATAAAAAATACTCAATAAAATGCATATATGTCTAACAATGTAAATGCTTTATTAGGTTTCTCATAAGATTTATAAAACTGTTTTTCTATTGATAAAAATGATGAGATTTAATAGAACCCGTATCCTAACATTATCCTTACATTAAACTTACTGCCGGAACTGTGGACCGACATTAGTTGAGAAGGCAGTTTAGTGTATTGATATTGCGATATCTACTACCCATTTGGGAAGTGAAATAAGCAAGAATAAGGATAATATAAGGATGGTATAAGAATAGATAGGGAAATGATTGTTTATTTACAGGGTATAACTTGGTATTACGAAGCCAGTTTAAACGAGTATAAGAGAGTATAATAATTCTAAGTAACCTCTAGGATAAGCTATACTCACTTTATCTATTCACATGGACCCACATGTCAAATCAATTTTTTACATCTTATCACATCAAATCACATATCAACACCTCTTATACATCAAATGACACACATGTCAAATTAATTTTTTTACACTTTATTTATATTTTATTTTTTATCAACCAAACAACTCAACTTTTATTCTTACGTTTTCCAATAAGAATAAAATAACACAACCAAACATAAAATTCTTATTCACGTAGATTCGTTATCTATATTAAGATAACTATCTAATAACTCAATTTTACTATCAAAGTAAATTGAATTGTTGTGATGTGGGAGACATCATGAAATGGCGATTTTGTTTTTAGTGTACGGTTTCTTTTATGATGATGTCGGCACGTGTTTCTCTTCATAATTATGGACCCCAGTGAGAGGTTTAAATTATTTGTCGATTTAATAATCATCATAACGATATCACATTCGAAGAGTGGCGTGGATCTCAAAGTCAAAAAGGTTTACGACATTTTCCATGCAAACTCATGTGGTTTTAGCGTATTTTTTTGCGTGAAAAATGAAACTTATATCTTCTTGTTGAGTTTTGACACGGGGAACTCCACCGAACGCGATTTTCATTGGATCGGGTCCGTTTAAAAACGGTATAAAAAAATAAGATTTTGAATAAACTAATTTAAATAGATTTGATTATTAAAAAATAGATTTTTTTTAAATCAACTTTTTTTGTATTAAAAAGCTTAAAGTAACTTTTTTATATTAAAAAGTTAAAGTGACTTTTTAATTAAACCAACATTTTAGAATGCGTTTATAAATTTTTTTAATTTTCTTAATTAAGGGTCCGTTTGGAAACATATATTAAAAAGTAACTTTTGAAATAAAGCTGCTTTTTAAGATGATTTTGACATTGACTTTTATTGGAATGTTTTTTTAATTCAAAAAACAATATTTGAAAGAAATTGATTTTTAGCAAAAAAAAGTTGTTTTTAAATTCAAAAAATCGATTCCGACCATAAAAGAATATTTCTGAACTTTTCAAAATACAGATTTCAAGAAAAAAATTTAAAGGAATCCAGCTTCCGATTCTTAAAAAATTCGTCCCGTTTGGCTACACGATTTAAGCTTTTCAGCTTTTCAAAAAGAAAAATCCGCTTAATCGTGCAACAAAACGGAGCCTAAGTGATATCAAACGGGCCGAAATTTAAAAGAAAATGTTGCATTAAATGTCATGTCTTTAGCCCAGTTTGAATGGAGAATTAAGTTATTCTTAGATTAAAGACATTTAAGTAATGGATAATCCCATATAAGTTCTTATCAAAATGGGGCAGATGTACAAGTCCTTAAAAATTCATAAAAACTCATATACATCCCTAGTTTCAACAAAAATTAATCTTAATCCAACCTACCCTATTGAAATCTAACCTATAACCATGAAATGATTAAGTTATCATCCAAATTTTTTATCGTTTTTAAACAATACCTCAATGAAAATAAAGAAATATAAAAAGTCTTATAAGGATAATTTGATATTTGCATGGATTAATTGATTCATTATTATTATTATTATTATTATTATTATTATTATTATTTGTGACCTTGCTCATTGGTGGAGACTATAATGTCTACACAATCACATAGCTGTTCATCAAGTCAAATTTAAAATAAAATATATTAATCCAATGAAATGAATTATTAGGAATTATTGTGAGTCTATAAAAATTCCTGGAGCCGCCACTGGGGGCAGATGTACAAGTCCTTAAAAATTCATAAAAACCCATATACATCCCTAGTTTCAACAAAAATTAATCTTAATCCAACCTACCCTATTGAAATCTAACCTATAACCATGAAATGATTAAGTTATCATCCAAATTTTTTATCGTTTTTAAACAATACCTCAATGAAAATAAAGAAATATAAAAAGTCTTATAAGGATAATTTGATATTTGCATGGATTGGAGACTATAATGTCTACACAATCACATAGTGTTCTGTCAAATTTAAATAAAAATTTAATCCAATGATGAATATTAGGTTATTGTGAGTTTTTAGGGACTCATGTGTCTCTTAACTTTCACAAGCATTATCTTTGTTTGTCCATGTCTTTAACCCATTATTTTTATTATAAATAAAGATAAAATAATTTTTTGTTTGGTTATATTTTGAATTATTTTCATTTAAAAACATAATAGTAAATTTTTTATTTAAATAAAGGGATTTTTTGTTTTAAGTCCCTGTAAACTATAGGATTTAGCGATCGATCCCTCACTTTTTCATATTTAGGTTTTAGTCCCTACATTTAAATGATATGTTCCTTTTTAATCCCTAGGATGGACCTATTCCTAAATTATTTAGTTTGTTTTTTAGTCTCTGGGAGGGACCTATTTTTAAATTATCATTTAAATGTAGGGACTAAAGCCTAAATATGAAGAAGTAAGGGATCGATCGCTAAATCCTATAGTTTACGGGGACTTAAAACTAAAAATCCCTTAAATAAAATATGAGTAAGGTGTGGATAAAGATTCATAAAAGGTGAAAATGATGATAGTTTATTTATAAAAGGTGGTGACAGTTAATTTGACAGTGGGTCAATATATTCTTTTGGGTTGAATTACTCGGAATAACTTAATTCTGGAGTTGGCTGGAATCCATATACCACTTTATACCAGTTAATTCTAGCATACAAATTCTCATTCATTCTAGTTTTCCAAACACTCATTTTGAGACTATTCCATCCTATCCCAATTTATTCCAGCCTCTTTTCTTAATCCAAACATGGGCAAAGGCTTTTACCAAAAATAAAAAAAGTGCACTCTTACACGTGGTTTTTTTTACAGTTCAAAATACAATCATATATATTTTATTAAAAATCCAATAAAGTATATATCTTGTTAAATATTTTTACACTTACTGAAAATGGGTTCATTAAACTTAAAATAGAGCGATATATAATTTTTATTAAAGCATATATCTCATTAGATGATGTTTTACTATTTTTTTAAAATGACAATATATGGTCTGAGTTTTAATTGATAAAAGTAACTGACTCTCACGTTTATATATATATATATATATATATATATATATATATATATATATATATATATATCATGTCCAAGACAATATAGTGTTTGGATGTAAGGTTAATTGAAATGTTAAAAAATGAAGAGGGACTACAAAATCTGAAAATCCGTTTGATTCAACATTTGAGAATTCAGATTTTGTAACACAAAATGTCCCCCAAATTCAAATACTAGCAGAACCAGATCTACTGATCTTCATAGCTAGCTAAAAGTGTGATTTCAAAGGATTGTTTATAATTAGCTTTCTTTTTCTAAACCATTAACACTTATTTGGATGCAGGTACATGCGAACCCGTAAGGTTGATCTAGCTTTGAGTTTGATATATAGTAGAAAGATTATATAAAAAAATATCTAAACATCTGATTAATATCAGAATAGATATCAAAAAAATGTTTACTTAGTAAGGATTAGATAGAAATGTTTGTATGCAAATTGTTTGGATATAAACAAGGACAATGACTCAAGAGTGGTAAAAATGGTGTCAAATATCAATTTGTGTTGATTAATTTCCTCATTTGAACATTTGATAAGATTGTTCAACAATCTGTTCTTCAAACTTGAGATTTGGCCCATGACTTAATTATTTGACTAATGATTTATTAATACAAGCCTATCAATTACCCAAAAAAATATATGTATCTGATCTGAATCCGTATCCGAAAGTGCAGAAAAATATCTGATATCTGAAAATATGCATCCGTATCTGAACCAAATTATCCGTATCCGAAAATTTTTGGATCGGATCAGATATAGCCTATATCCGATCCGAACAATATATGTATCCAAACTGTTATTTTATTTATATATGTTAGAATTAGTTTCTACCCTTAGATGAAAATCCAATGGCCCATAATCTATTGAAAAACACAAACATATTTAATTATGTTGGATACTTGTTTAACTATATTAGGATTTGTGTTTTTATGTCTTTGGTGGATACCTATTTAATCATGTTAAGACTTAAGATTTTATAAATTCTTTATATTTTAATCTGGTTCGGATATTTTGAATATTATCTGAATCTGTATCCGGATTTTCGGATCGAATACGGATATGTATTTTAGAATATCCGTCGGATATCGAATATGAATATTTTTTTGGATATCCAATTTGAATACGAATACGGATATGGGCATATCCGATCCGTATCCGTCCGATTGACAACCTATTTATAAACCGCTGAGCAGTATTTTAAATGTGATGGGATTTAAAAGGGTGAATTAGACATGTATTTCCATGCAATGGGAGTCATGTTCTTATCTGTAAGTCAGGGTGCTTTCCTCCACTTATTTCCGTCAATTGAATGCACTGCTTGTTGCTTCCGAATGTAATAATTTTTTTGTTTGATAAAAAAATTTTATTTCTTGATCGAGGGGTACACTTCTACTAACCTGTCAAAAGATGGTTTTATTCCGTATGTAATACTTATAATATCGAAAGATCGTTTATAGTTGTCAATATTTGAGTAAGCTTTGTGGATTTGGTCTCATCTTATTATTCATTGTTGTTCATAATTGGAGGGGCAAATTTGGGTAAGCGGATTTAGCCTCTCTCGTTCTCCTCCACCCGAATGCGTCTAGTTCCAACAGTCAGCAGCTTCCGAAAGTCTTCAACACCGGGAGGTGGGGGTCATGTGAAAGACCCTCCGACACTCAAGTCAATAAAATGGCCAAAAATGGATTTTATCAAAAAATTGTGCATATCTATTATGTTTGCCACTGTCCCCTATTTCTAGAGGGGGAAGTGAGTTTAGGGTTTCTGATTGCCCTCACTACATCGGACGCCCGAGATCTCATCAGCTATTAATGAAGGGACAATAGATAAAATTGTCAGATATGGTCAATTATGCAAATCCATATTTGATGGGGATTTTGTGGACAAAGTCAATAATAACCTGATTCTGTGATTCATTTGGTATTAATGGAGATTAATTGCTAATAATGGTCATTTAGTGTCACAGATTTATATAAATCAATGTAATTATTGGATGGATTAGATACTGACTTGGCCGGACGTGGGTCTCCGGGTCAGACCCATTCGAATTATGATCAGTTGGGCTGCTATGTTATCGGGTTGAAGAACTTAACCGGTCGAATCGTCAAGGTGGGCTTGTGCTGGTGGACCGTCACCCGGTTGGTTTGGATCAGATGGGCTTCGCTACTCGGCTTGTTATATGTAGTTAGAAAATTTGGCGCCCACAATAATCAAACACATTTCTGAGTGATCATTTGAAAGTAGATTGGACCATTGTATATGCTCCACCTCCATCACATGTGTGGCATCCTCCCTATAATGTTCTACCGAGATATATATCTCAAGGGGTACAATTGGTACTTAATTATGTAATGCTCATTCAGTTATGTTACTTATTTGAACTGAATATCCAAAAAGATATCCATATCCGATATTCGACAGATATTCAAAAAAAATATCTGTATTGATCCGAAAATCTAGATTGGATAATTGTCTGAATATTTAAAATGTATAAGAAAGTGATTCAAATAAAATTCAATATTCAAAAGTAAAAATCACATATCTAATACTGAAATATAAAAAAATCTAACAATTATCTAGTATAAAACATAAAATATAAGTAAACACACAAAACATTATATATATTTTTTTAAAAAAAAAACTCATACGAATACTAAAATTTAAATTATTAATATAATAAATAATGTTATGATATTGTTTCGGATTTCAGATCGGATGCCATCATATCCATATTCAATCTGAAATATTTCGAATATGGATTTTGGATATCAGATAATTTTTAAAATTTTGATTGAATATGAATGTTTTCAAATAAGTGACAGGCTTACACCTGGTGCCCCGATACGCTGAAAGCTCCCTAAATCACTATCTATTTATTGGCAATTTTTGTTTATTTTTTAATTATTTTATTTATATGTAAAAACTTTTCCATTTTTTATTTTGACTTTTAATTTTGTATGTTCTTTTATTGAGAATCTATTCTAATTACACAGCCCCATCATATAGGCCCCTCCCACAGGCTCCATGAGTTGTTAAAATGTTATTGGCTCTCTTGTTGACTTTTACAAAATGGTAAAAAAGCTAAATACTAAAGTATCCCTCATTAATACACACTTTCTCTAGTTAAACTAAAGTACCCCTCATTAATACACACTTTCTCTACATTCAAATGCAAAAAAGTATCATTAAAACTAATGTACAGTTAGTAATCATTAAAAATCAGATTAACATAAAAAACTAAAAATGGAACAATATGACTCGTAGTTCCACTAAAATCATAGTAAGAGTCGTTCATATTTTGAAGTGAAACTTTGTTTCACAATTATATTGTTCTAAAGTTAGTTACATTTGTCCGTAAAAACATTTAATAAGTTAGTTACATTGTCACTCCCCAGTCATCCCCCTTGGATCCGTCATTATCGATCATCAGACGCCAATCCACTACACCCTCACCCTCACCCCCTCCTCGGGTGACATAGGTTCTTGGGAGGAATCTAGATTGCTTCTACACCCTTGGTCCACCGGTAGCCCTTATCCTGGGAAGCCCCTACCTGGTATACTACCATGATTAGCACATCCTCACAAATCGGTAGCACCTACGGATAGGAGCCCTCTGTCAGGTTGGCTGTCTCAACCAGGAAGTCCCTACGCGGATCCAACGAAGGGAAGAAACTAATATACACCCGCGAATATGATCATCTCAGATCCGTCATCACCGGTTATCAAAACCGATAAGCGCAATGAATTCTCATGAATTCCCTCCAGGGCGCATAACTCAGATGCAGGGAAGACATTTTATTCTAAGTGTCAAAGCCATGGTATGACCCCACAAGAGGTCATACACTTGTCTAACACATTAGACAAGAATCATGGCCATATCGACATATATATAAAATATGCAATTAACTATGCAAGGAAAATCTTACTTAAACATGCATACAAGGGCATAATAAACATTCAATCACACAAGTATGACTCAAGTAGGCATTGGGTATCACCAACTCAAAGGGGAGGGTTAAGCGCGATCCGCGCAATAATAGGTGCATGCCAATAATTCCAAGCAAATCTGAGTTAAGTAGGAACTACATCTACTCACTCGGTTCGCGAAAAGAGAGAGGGCGAGAGAGAGGGAATGACTCATCCTCTCTTGAACTGGTCATAGTTTTGCCCCAATAGATGGGTGCAACAACTATACCACACCCTCAAGTCCTAAATCAGAGAAATATTACGCATACACCCCATTATTAACCCAAGTTAAACATGCTTGATAAATAGGGGTAGTATTTCAAACAAAACTACCTAAGTCATGCCATATTCTATACAATACATAGGCAAGTATAAGGTAGAATAGGGGTTCTACACAATAAACGAGCTATACAACCTAGCATGCATGATATCTAGCATATTTAGGATGCAATTAAAGCCCTATGGAAGCGCAAAGCACGACTACGTGCATCGAGCGCTCCCGGAAGGGTTGGAATCAAACCACTCACCGATACCCGGGTTGACGCGCATCCCATCCGACGAGATCTGTAAGTCAAGGGTATCAAATGATGAGTATAATCACATACAAACACATAAAAATAATTAGGAATGCCTAGGGCTTAGACATCCACTCATACGGGCTCAAACGCACGCAAGCATGCACGCACACATGCGTGTCCGAGCCCCCGGACACCCATCCGAGAGTGCCGACCCTCAGCACGCCCAAACCGAGCCTCGGGCAGCCCCGCACGCACCCCCGGGGAGCCCGGGCGCCCAGCACGTGCTCCCGGGCAGCCCCGCGCGCCCGCCGTGCGCAGACGAGCGTGCACCCGGGCGACCCCGCGCGAGCTCCCGCGCACCCCCCTGTGTGCGCTTCATGCATACCCAGGCGCCTGCACCCGCGCGCGCGCCCACGTGCAGACCCGTGCGCCCAGGCCCCCAAAGCCCCTCCCAAGCCCCCCACTTGCACCCAACTCAAACCCCATGACATGCACAACCATTTATGCCTAAAACCAATTGAAAGAAGAGGGAAAAACTCACCAAAAGAGAGGGGGAGGGAAGGGGGAGGTGTGGGAGCTCGCAAGCACGCCCAAGACCACCTCAACCGCCACCACCGCTTCACCACCTCAGCCTTGGGAGACCCTCTTCTTGGCTTGTCCTCCTCATCCAAGCACACCTTTTCATAGGTGTATAACAACAAACACTTGGGGGGGGGGGGGAGGGGGCTGATTTAGAGAGGGAGAGAAACAAAATCAACAACCAACAATAATCATAAACTCACACACACCTTTCTCTCTTCACTTCTTCTTGTTGTTGCATAAACACAAGCACCTCATCTTCACCTCCTTTCATAGCTGACCCAACACAAAGAGGGAACAAATAGAGAGCTTGAAAAATAGAGATTAAGCATCACCAGCAGACCTCACATTCATTACACAAATTTAAATCATCTGCTTAATTTTTGTTACAATTAAGGGAGGTAGAAACTAAACAAGTTATATTATCCACAAAACTGTTACATTTACCTAAATGTTTTACATTCCATGCACATACTGTTGACTGCTACATTACAAATGTAACAAAAATAACACAGATTAGTGTCAAGGATGGAGTGTTTTTCATCATATCAAAGGTCCACTATATGGTGGTATCTAGAAAAATATTATGACTCTAGAACACTGCTGGGTATTTATCCTTGATTAGCATGTTGGGTCCTTGATTCCATGCACATCCTTGACACTAATATTGATACTAACAAAAATATTAACAATAATTACAATCTTCTTCTCTTTATCAACCCAAGAGCGTATCATTGAAAAGATGAGAAGGACTTACTTGGGCCATGACTTGATACAAGTTCAAGCAGTTGTGACTCAGGTGGGTTCCTCTCTATGGTGATGGAGAGACTCGCATCTCCACCATCCATTTCCATTGCATCTGTGTTCGACGACCTCACCATTGAAGATGGATAAACCTAACCCAGATGTCCCCCAAGAAAAATGATATACAACTATGCTTTATAATGGGTTTAGAAGGAGGATGAGATTATAAAAATAGGTTTTTTCATGAACAGATCTCTATGTTTCATTCAAAAATAATCTTGCAAGATTTATTTATATATTTAATATATCATTGTGAAAAAATTGTAAACAAATCTATGCATATACAATAGATAAAGATATATTTAAAAAAATTCAAATATGTTTAATATGTAAAAATGGTATTGCTGCATTATTTTCAAACTGAATTAATGGTGAAAACAAACATGATTTTTAGAATTGATTTCATTTTACAATCATAGAGATACATCAAAACCGTCCCACACAATTTTAGGTAGTTATCAACTAATTGGCATAATGGGTAAAGATTTATTGTCACCTCATGAGGCCTGGATGGGGCCTGTGAGTTGGGACCTAAATAACATTATTGTATGTTGAATATATATAAATGCATATAACCCCCTAAAATTATAACAAAATACAAAAAAACTGTTGCACATGATAAAAATGCCCTTCCTTAAACTCTTGCACCAAATCTCTTCCTTCTTCAATGGTCTAATTTTTTTTGCCGCTGAAAGTGTTGAAGAGCTTCAAAGCCTCTTTGGGCCTCCTATAGCGGATATACCCCTGAATGACGGGTGTCTATGCCAAAACATCATTGCACGGGCATCACATCAAAGAATGTATGTGCGAGGTTTGCATGGCCGGCGCGCATGAGTCCCGAGATGATAATGTTGTAAGAGTCCTTAGAGGGCATGGCGATAAAGGCAGACCGTGCGTAGGGGTCATTAGACGTGATGAAGAAGTCAACAAGGTGGAGCAGGTCATTGGGGGAAGCATGGATGAGGGAGTTGGTGAAGAGGGAGGAACAAAAGAGGTTGAGATTGAGGAGGAGGGGTCTATTTGGCCACACCAGAGCATGAGCGGATGAGGTGGACGAGGTTTTCATGATAAAATGCGTGGACAATCGGATTTCAAGGTTTGGCTTGAGTCGTCAATCTTTGGTTGTGGAGGAAAATGCGATGGTTATAGATATTTGGACAAGTATGAGAATGGTTTATGTATTTATTGGGAATTGAGATATATATTATTGACATCCAATTCCTTCCAAGACTCTTCTTCCCCATCATTCTGGTCAAGCTTCAGAATTCTCAAACATATCCTTGAAGTAAAATTGATCTTAGGACATCCTCTGCAACCACCATAAATAAATTAACCATCACAAATAACTTAGCCATGACCACCACAATGAAGATGAGACTAGGGTCTAGGGAGTTCTATGGATTCTTAACTCATCCCCTTCTTCTTCTCCGCAACTCATATCCGATCCAGCGATCAACAATATCAACGTAGCGCAGTTGTTGTCCATGGTCACAACCTACTCGTCAGGAACATAGGAGGCATGACATTTTTTTGTTGATAGTGGGGGTATTTTTGTTATTTCATTATCTAATGTTAAATTAACCATGGATTAATTACAAAATAACAACAACGGGGCATATAGATTAACTAGTAAATTAGATAGGGTTATATGGATTTTCAAAAAAATGAGAGGGATATTTGAATATAAACAAACTTTGAGGGGGGTTATATGCATTTATCCCTTTACAAATATATATCATTTAAAAAAATAAAACATGTAGGCCTGGTTTGACATTAAGATAAAGGGTTGTGATAAAGAAATAATTGTGTTAGATTACATGTTATCTCATATGGCATAAGAAAATAGAGGGATAAAGCATGAACAATTGTCCGTATTTTGAAAAAAAAAGGAAAAATTAATTATGGGTCCCTGAGGATACCCATCTATTAACCATTAGTCTCTGGACTGTTTTAAGTTTTCTTTAGGTCCCTTAGTTAGTAGTGTCATTTTATTTAGGTCATTCCATCCAAGTTCCATCCAATCTATTCTTTTTCTTTCTCTTTTACCCCCAACTCAACATAATATGGGTTTTGCCCTCTCTTTCTTTCCCAACTCTCTCAATAGATGGTGAGACCACCTCCACCAACACCCCCCCACTGTGCTGATCGTGCCCCAGACCCCCACCCCCTCCCGCGACCTTTGGTTACTGTCTGTAGTGCATATCAGTGTACACAAAGTGCATAATAGTGTACACATAGTAGAATCCATATAACTGTTTAATCTGTAATCGTCGATAAGCATTT
This sequence comes from Acorus calamus, assembly GCA_030737845.1. Lineage (NCBI taxonomy): Eukaryota > Viridiplantae > Streptophyta > Magnoliopsida > Acorales > Acoraceae > Acorus > Acorus calamus. The sequence continues at coordinate 10,843,394 of CM060877.1, read as the reverse complement.
CAAACTTCATCTGCTGTTAAAATATTAACATTAAATTCTGCTATTCAAACATTTACATCATTTAAAACACCACCACTAGCGACATAAAGCACCACACCACATTAACATTTGGGTGTTCAAACATTAACATCATATACACATTACATTTGTTGTTTATATATTATAGACTCTTATTGTATTTTCTTTATGCGATCATCACTCTCTCTAGCTCTTCGAATGATTTTCATAAGAGGCTTTGATGTGATGGAAGGCTTGAAATTCAATGGATGTCTTGATGGCGATGCTCGTGTCTTCCTAGTGGTAGGACACATTAGGGATTTTCTAATTTCGAGGACTTCTTCGAAGTGTCAATTTGTCTGGACGAACCATTATATGTCTTGATGCTGATAATGGGTAATAAGAATGGTTAGAATCACTGTCTCAAACTAATATAGAATGATATCAGTGTATAATAAGGGTGTACATAGGAAGAATATCAGTGTACACAAACAGTGTAATCATAAACAAACCAACATTTGATTGGCTAATGTTTGAAGGCCAATCAAGCCTCCATCAACAACCAACATGTAACGTATGTTTAGATAACATTCCATAATAACATAGGGTTAAAGATACACAATCACAAGTGTGGGAGGTGAAAATGTCCTCCTCCTTGAATGTTGTGGGAGGTGAAAATGTCCTCCTTGAATGGGCCGGACTCAAGGGCGGTTCGGGCTTGGTTTGAGTAGATCCGCGAAGAGACGATGATTAGGGTCCTCCGTGGAGAGATTGACGAGATTTGTCTGAACTGAACCTGATGTAAATCAGGCTGCCTGCGTACCTTTCGGAGGGATCAAGCCACACATAGTTCCTTTTTGGTGAGAACCTCCGACGATGAAGCCCAATCTCCATTAAAATGGGATTTAAAGCTTGGATCTAGGGTTCTCTTTGTTTTTTTTTTTTGGGAAGAAGGAGTCTCTCTCTTTGCCCCTCCATCTCTCTCTCCCTCCCTCTTTTTGAAGGGGATACCCTTCTATTTATATTGGGAGGGGTGTGCCTATTTCCATGGAGGTGTGAGCATATCATGGGATGGAATCGTCCACATGACTCTTGGATCGATCGACACGTGGATCTACTTTTTGACAGTTTGTTATAGCCATTGTGTCAGGAAATATTCATTGGAATTCCTAATATCTCACCGATGCGGACTCCGTAATTTTGATTCAAGTCGGATAGGAGCTGTGTCCCCATTCACCCAGGTCTAGTCGGGAGTCTGACTAGACTATTTATTGGCCCGACCTAAGATAGTGGTGTGTTATGACGGAATGCGATGGGCCGGGACGGTATGACCTTTTAAACGGATCCTAAGGTGTGACAGATTTTGCTTCTACAACAAGAATACATAAAGGTGTATATATAAAGATTACTAGTGTACAAAGGACAGTGTATACATAAATATCACATTTACCATTGCCAGTCAAACATCCATAAGACATAAACAATAAACATTTCAAATAGATTTAGAAAAAAGGCATGGTCACTTGGGGCTAGGGCTACACAATTAAAACTTTAAATAAGGGTGTACATAGGAAGAATATTAGTGTACACAGAACAATGTAATAATAAACATCAATAATGTTTTAAATATACACAATGTACATGAATAATATACACTAAAAAACATTTAAAGTTGGTTTTAAATATGCTCAATCACATAAGAAGAAAGTAGATCTTACATGTGATAAAAACATACACCCCCCCCCCCCCGCAATCTCTTTTATGAAACATATAAATTGTTGGTGACACAACTGCCACCTATATATATCCATTTGGATTTGCTTTAAAAGGGTTAATATTTCTGAAAAGTAACCCATGCATATGTCATTATTTTTTTTGTGCATATTTTTTTAGGTTATCCAATGAAATCAATACGTTTGAGTACCTATTTATAAGTGGGTTGTCCCAACAAATGTATGCATTCATTAGAAAGTGATACATATATTATTTTATCTCATTTGCTTTATTTAATAAGTCTAATAGACTATTTGATGTATCTAATCTAACCATATTCAAGTGTCTGATTTTTATATGCATGTTACATTTATATATAGATTGAGAAGTATAACAATGTACAAGAGGAGCATAGTTAAGTGAATTTTAGAGTTCTTTTTATCATGTGGATACCTCTGTAACTATAAGAGTACAAGCAAAATTAACAAGTTAGAGTCATAGCTACTAAGATGACTAATGTTAAGCTAGTTTCCATATCATATTATGAGCATAACAGTACACACGGGTAGCATAACAGTGTACATAAGAAGCATAATAGTGTACACAAGGAGTATAACAGTGTACATGAAGTTTTATATGTAGATATGGCTGCTCTCTGTCTTTCAAAATATACACATAATTATATGTATTTGAAAAAAACAAACAAATTACACATAATTATATATGTAGACCCACCACCAAGACAGGACACCATGATTCACATGGATGCAAATAACATTTTTTTCAGCTAGCAATTTTTGAAATTTAGGATGGCGAACCATAGCTCATGGAGACTGTAAATCAATTATTTGGAAAGTCCTTACATATAAAATATTTGACATGATTTATATCTCCACACAAACTAATAATATAAATAAGACAAATACAAAAACATGATAAACCCAAACTAATGAACATATAAATCTACCAATTCAAAGTCCACTCCTCTTAGCAATGGAAGCATCTCTCATACAAGAAGTCAAATAAGAATGTTGTTTTAAGTTTTAAAAAGGAATTTGAGCATTATGTGCGATCTGTTATTGTTCAATGACACGCAAGATTAATGGCTTTTCTAGAGTTTGTAAATGTGACTATATTATTTTATATTATAAATGCAGTTGTGAGGGAAAGTGCTTGAGATTCTTTCATCCAACTAAAGAATCAGATTTCGATACATTCTGTTCATCTCTGGGTTATAGCAAGACTCAAGTGAATGTAAGTATCATAATCACCCATTGTGTGTAATTAGTATATGTAAACACGCCCGTTGTAATTATTGTAATTCCTGCAGGAAATTTTTTTGTGCTTAAATATCCCAATTGCACACTCATTTTCAACTCTTAATCCAAAACCCAACAAGAAACCGAATAAGAAATAACCCAACCAAAAAATCTCATAATCCAAAACCCAACAAAAAAAATCTCAAAATCCAATAAACTGTTATCACATTTTAATAAAACCCCTTAACCCATCTTCAACTAATAATCCAAAACCCAACAAGAAACACAACAAGAAACAACCCAACCAAAAACATCTCAACATTTTCACAAAAATTCAAACAATCTCATTCAAAGATCAACCAAAACAACTGTACATGTAGAGATGTTTTCACTACAAATATATCTAATATGGTTCTTAATATCATATTTCTAAGGAGGTGAATTTGAACGTGGAACTCTAATTTCCCAAGCTATGGTGAAGCACCAATGACTTGAAGACTTCCAAGATAAGAACCTAAATTTATGTGCAAGTTCAAATGTTGTGCTTTGATATGCAAATGATGCTAAGGTGCAAATTACATCTCTACAATGTCATTCAAAGCCACTTAATCAGATGATTAAATTGCAATATCTAAATATACCAATTAAGGTTCTTGATTGCCAACTTTTCCCAAAAGAAACACATACCAGAAACACATTTTTTTTCTTATCATGAAGAACATCATCTATTCAAAACAACCTCTGCATTCAAGACAATAGTCCTCACACAGTATAATCCATTTACATTAATTTTTTTTATGTTTTTCACCTATTCAATAAATAACTACAGAAATTCTACCAAAATTCACACTTAATGACACTTCATTAGGTGATCCAAACCTCAAACATATTTTGCAGCTATATTGCATAAAACTTTCAAGATCCCTCAACAAACCTCAAGAACTAACAAAGAACTAACGATCAGGTACCAAGATTTTTTTTTTATTTTCAATCACCTCAGCTACCAAGAGCGCGGACAGCGTCAGAGAAAGCGGGGACGGCGTCGGAGAGCGGGAACGGCGTCGGGGCTACGATGATCGACAATGGGGGAGAGAGGGGGACGCTAGGGCAGGGGAGGTCGACATTTTGGGAAGAGATGGAGAAGTTCTGTGTTTTTTAGGGGAGAGGGTTTTAAGTGGGAGAGGTAAAAATGATATTTTCAATGGCTGTTACTAACTCTGTTAGTTTGAGGGGCCCAAAGATAATAAATTTTGAGTTTAGGGACCTATTGTTATTGTAAAACAGTCCATAGACTTATTGTTATTATGGAGATAGACTAAAGGACCCCTAATTAATTTCTCAAAAAAAAATTGAGGATATTTTGTTCTAGGTAAAAGGTGGAATATATTTTATCTCCATTTTATAAAATATATACAACATTTATGACTGACCTTCCAAAAAAAAAAAATTTATAAAACCAAAATCAACAATATTAATGCCCCTTTAATAGAAATGATAGGCTTGATATTTTTAAATTTTTTTTAAGTTATCCATATTTTACATCATGTAATTCAAATGCAAAGTTAAAGATAGGAACACAAAAAAATAAGAATAACAAAATGTACTATCAAATATAAATATAAATAAAAATAATAATTTATTTTTATTTTTATGAATTATGCTAATTTATCTTAAATATTTATCCTTTTACCGATCTATACAGTAAAACATGAGTTTTGGATGGGTGGAACATTTTCCATGTCCAACAAATACGACATTTTTCCCCCTCTATGAATGAGGTCATTAATTTTGTCCCTATCATTTAAAGCCGGTTCCCTTCACCACCCATTCCCCATTCCCCCATCGTCGTCGTCCCGGTTCGTCCGCGCTTTTTGTAGTCCGCCTAAAGTTGTACCTAACATATGCAACATTGGCCCGGATAGCGTTATCCAAGGAGTGGACCGTCGTTTCATGGGCTGTGCGAGGAGGATCGGCGAGCTCGCGCGGGTCGCGGAGGGTTGGAGATTCGTTTCCGTCGCGTCGTCTGGTGGGGAGAAGAAGAACAGGAGGAGGGTCTCGTCTGCTGTTCCGCCGGATCCGGTTATGGGGTTTGAGGGGATCAATGGTGGTGACCAGAAGCAGAAGCAGAAGCAGAGATTGCTAACGCTGCCGACGGTGCTGACGCTGGGACGCGTGGCGTCTGTGCCGCTCCTTGTATGCAGTAGGTCAATGCCCTTTATCATCTCTCATTATATGTATGTGTGTGTGTTGATTTGTTTGTTTGTTGAGTATTGTGTTGATTGATTCGATGGGTATTTGTAGATTGGTACTTGGGTCTTGGATGAATCTGTTGGTTCTTCCTTTGTTGGGTGTAAATCACTGTTTATCGCCTTTTGTCGATCTGGGTATCCCTGATCTTGCTAAAAGAAGACCCCTTTCTGTATCAATTATACAATTTTTGTTGATTGTGTATGATGAGATGGTGTTTCTATGGTTATTATTTGATGGATTTGCCACTAACATGGAAGTCTGTGAGGGCATGAGATTATACAGTTGTTTATTTATTTATTTATTTTTGAGAGTGCATTGTTAGGTTCTGAACAAAAAGATCTCTTGGTTGCACACATCCTCATCAACCATTGAGCTAGAAGTCAAAACCTTTCAATTTTTGTGCTTGTATGAATTCTGCAGGAGTGTGCAGTTTGATGTTTAAGGATAAAGGTGATTTGTGGAACTATAGGCTTCTACTCTGCTAGCTCTTATAGAAGAAGGGGAAAAATGATTCATTCACTTTCATATAGTGATTGTTACATGTATAAGTATAGAATGAGGCCATTGGTTCTCAAGAAGTGATTATAATCTTTGATTTAGTTTGAGGGATTAGGAGATGGATATGAATCGAATAATTTTGAGACATGTAGTTATACTAGAGATTAGCTCTGGGGGAATGTTTTTGGTTGGTTTCAGGGAAACATGCATAATATGGAGAGCTTTCTTTTTTTTCCAACTAAGTATGGAGAGCTTTCTTTATTGTATAGATGGTGGGATATGGTACTAAATTTGTGCATATTTGCGATAATTTCCATATAAACTTGGTAGCTCAAATGAACTTGAAGAATTTCAATAAATTTGTGTGTCCGTAACTCTCCTTAAGGACAATATGGCATGTGTACAATGCTGAACATCATTAGACTACAGTTAGTTTGAGATATCTTGGAGCTTCATGTACATTCTATTAGGTTGGTTGAAATTCTTATATGTTGAGATGTCAATGCTCTGCCAACTTTGAACTTTATTATAGTTTAGTGGCTGAGTTTATGTTGACAAGAAAGGACAACAATGCATCTCAAATCAAGGAAATTTTGTGCTTTATAATGCAATGGGCAGGTTTAATAATCATGGCATATTTTCCTTTGTGGTTTTTTTTATGTGTTTAGGTGATATGCTGCTGCATTTCAAGGTACCTAATTTTGATCTGGATTTGCTTTGGTAATGGGATGCATAAATCCAGAAACCTATTTTTTGAACTTAGTTTATGGCTGAAATGGTATATATAATGCAAAAAGTCGTAGATGCATTACGTAACAACCTATGGATTACTTCGGGAAAAAAGGTAGAGTGGGAGCAACTTTTTTCTTTGCCAAAGCTTTGAATAATAAAATACAAGGATGGTGGTAATGAATATGAACAAAGTGCTATTGGGTAAGAGGCTGGTGACCAAGATGTTTAAAGATGAGATTGGGAAATCTGTTGACGTCTATATCGACGACATGATAGTGAAGTGCTAGTGCTGCCATGATTACCTTGAGCATCTTAGAACAGCCTTCAACATGCTAAGATAGTATTGTTTGAAGCTTAATGCATCTAAGTGCTCTTTTGGGGTCTCCTCGGGCAAATTTCTGGGATACTTGACCATCCATCGAGGCATTATTCGAGGTGAACCCCGAACAGATCTGAGCGTCCCTTGAGATGGAGCCCCCAAAGACGAGGAAGGACTGTCGGGTTATCGGAATTTTCAATTCCAGTAGGAGCTCTGCCTCATTCATTGGTTGAGGGGATCCAAACCCTTCAGTAATGAAATAGAGTATATTGTAGTTTTGTATTTCTACATGGAAACTGAGAGTTTTCTTCTGTTCACCATACTTGATGCTTGCCAACTATTCTGATATGTAGAGCAAAATAAAGTTAATTTTATTTCACTAATTTTGTATGTGATTGAGCTTGACCATCCTTATTGGTCATTGTAAAGTGAATATATAACGAAATGAACATGTTGTTACACTTTCTAGCTTTTTACATGAATGGATGGTGGGGAACAACTGCTACAACCGGCATCTTTATTGCTGCAGCAATCACTGATTGGCTCGATGGATATCTTGCGAGGAAGGTAGATCTTGGTTGATGAATTCGATGGCTTTAATATGTTTTTTGATTAATAATTATTATTTTATTCTATCTTGTTAGATTCTGAATCTTGATAGCTAATCTCTTTTATGTTAATTAGATGGGTCTTGGCAGTGCCTTCGGTGCATTTCTAGATCCCGTGGCTGATAAGGTTCGATTTTTTTTCTTTGACATGCTCACATTTTCAGTTGACTTAGATTAGTTTAACAATGTTCTTAATTTTTTTTTTACACAAACTGAATTAAGTCATCATACTCTTAACAGTTTTCCCATTCTAATTCGTATGTTTATTAAATGCAGCTCATGGTTGCAGCAACATTGGTTTTATTATGTACCAGGCCCTTGGAACTTGAGATGTTTGCAAACTTACCATGGCTGTTGCCTGTGCCCTCGATAGCTATCATTGGCAGAGAGGTAAATTCCAAAACTATTTTACTATTTTGCTCTTTGCTGCATATATTTCCAAAAAAAATTTATCTTTCAAAATTTACATTCTGGATTGGTCTGAACTTCTGAACTATTTTGTTGTGATAAATGACAATTTTACTTGACATGGAATACCTTTTCCAAATAGTTCTAGAATTTTGTGAATTGTAGATAATGGGAAATTTTGTTATGACAGCAACAGTAGATGAGAGTTATCATAGTCCCTGCCTAATGTAGAATTGGTTTAATGTGGGTTTTAAATAAGTTATTACACCTAGTGTCTTAGGAATACTCTTGGAGATCTAATTATATGCTGAACGGGGGCACAATAACATGGACATTTTTTGTAAAATTGGACACGGATACAATGACAAATAAAACAACTGTATGTATTATAAATTTATGTATTATACACATCCATATAAAAAAAACATGAGAAACAACAAGAAGTAATCCAAAACGACAAAAAGTTGATATATAGATCAAACTTCAACTGTAAGAATTTTATTAAAAATCCAAGATGCAGGCAACTATCATTTAATATCATAACCTACCTGTCATATAATAAACAAAAACAAAGTTCCAATATAAATCAACAAGTTGTAAACTCATAGATATCATAACTTATAATTCATCATCCATAGTCACCATGTCTATCAGAAGATTCCAGAGCTATGAAGCACGGACACGGCGACACGACAATTTTTTTAAAAATAGGACATGGATACGGCTAGGACACGACAATAAATCAATTAATATAATAAATATATATTGCATATCCATATGAAGTTAAATGTTTTTCATACACCACCATGTTTTAAATGGATTGTTTTGGGTCATTTTAAATGGTTTGGTAACTTGTGGGCTGTTTTAAATGGGTTTGGGTCAATGTTCTAAAAAGCTCCATGTTATATCTACAAAACATGATATACAAACATTAAAATATTCTATGTTATATCTACAATTCAGTGGAGTATATATATTTCCTTTTATATGAAAACATGTATCTTATAGATGAGATGAAGTACATGTTTTTATAAAATTTAAAACAATTGTATACTGAATTTAAGACTGAAAAATGACCGTGATGTGTGGGTGCAAAAAAATAAACAAGACAATTTATTCCACCCTAAAAATAAAGAATAAATATAAAATTATAAAAAAAGGAAACAAAACATATTGAAATCTCATTTCAAGTCCGCCTCCACTCTTCCCCTCCTCGCCTCCCCTGTCTGGAAAAAACACAACAGAAGAAGAAGAAGAAGACGAAGCAGAAGAAGAAAGAAGAAGAAGCAGAAGAAGGAAGAAGAAGAAGAAGAAGACGAAGCAGAAGAAGAAAGAAGAAGAAGTAGAAGAAGAAAGAAGAAGAAGAAGAAGAAGCAGAAGAAGCGGAGTCAAGGAGAGAAGCTTACTCTCCTCCAGGCAGTAATATCTCACCTGTGATCTGCCTCTATTTTATTTCCCATTTTAGGGTCCCAAAAGGCGTCTGAACAGGTTATGAGAAGGAGATTTATATGGAATGACATTAATCTAGGCTCCAATAAAGCTCACTTTAAGAGGTGGGAAAAAAGTCTGCACCAGGAAGAAACTAGGCAACATGGGCATTCTCTATCTCGAATATATGAACATGGCTCTGTTCTGTTAGTTGTTGTGGAGGACACTGCTAGATTATGACTCATGTAGCGTGATGTCATTAGTGATTGGTATGATCTCATTATGTGAGTGGTATCCACTTCCTGTCCCCAAGCTACAACATTCCAAAACATATTAAGGACATCCTTGGCTTGGCTTACTCTTTCATCAACAAAGTTATGTTGGAAACAAAGAAATGGTTCACTTCTTGAATGATGTTTGGTGTGAATGAGCTTCCTCTGATCCTCAAGTATCGTTGAATAAAGAGGGGTCGGTGTAAGACTATTGGGGAGAGTCAAGGGGTCACAATTGTTGGGAGGTTCCAAGAGAAGAAATCTGACTGATTACGAAACTAATGAATTCTTTCAACTCATGGAGTTACTTTAGCAAAAAACAGGTAAGAACTCAAGTCATGCAACAAGTGAGATGGATCCCGAACCCCAAGGATGGTTTCTTTGTTGGGGGGGTTTGTGTGTTACTATTGGTGGAGATAGGACCTCCCATATATTTGGGGATGAAAACAAAGGCTTTTTGAAATCTGAGGGATTAAAGTACCATTCATGGTTCGAGGCTTCTTATGGGGTTCATGTATCAAGAAAGAATCCTTACAAAGGTGTATAAAGAAATTTGTTTGTGCAATAGGGAACCAGATTCCGCAGTACACTTATTTTGTTTATGTGAGATGGCAAGACTTCTCTGGTTGCCCTTGGTGGTGACCACTAATGTTTTTTTTTTTTGAGAAAAATATAGGAGAATCTTATATGAAGAAACCCCTGAAAAAGGAGACGAGGGTTCTCCTTACATCATATCATACAATTAAACAGAAAGAAAAAATACAAAATAAATTAAACCCTCAATGAAATATTAACTCCCCCCCCCCCCCAAAAAAAAAAAAAAAAAATCGATACCCATTAAAGAGATAGGCAAAGGTTGGCGGCCAAGTATTTTCCTAATACACTATTTTATTATGAAAAACTCTTTCGTTACGTGTCAACCAAATGAATCAACATGTAGTATGAGGAATCAAACATTGGAACTTAGCATAATTACTTCTATCGCCCTTCTTCCTACGATCTTTGAACCACCGTCACATGGTTTCCATATCCAAAAAAGAACAGGAAGACCTTAATGCCTCCCCAATCTTCTTCCAGATTTGTGAGCTAAAGGAACACTTGAAGAATATATGATTATTTGATTCTTCCTCAGCTTCACATAAACTGCACAATGTATCCCCATCATGAGACCACTCAGCACGATTAAAATTGGTCAGAATTTTATTGTTGGACAACAAGCACATAAAACCTTTAATCTTCAGCGGAGAAAGTGAACCCCAATCAGGGATTCAAATTGGGCGAGAGAAGGTGTGGATTTGGGTCTTTATGAAGCCAGCGATATAGAGAACAGACAGAGAATCCATTCCTAGGAGATAACTTCCAAGTCATAGAATCTTCCTTTTCTAAATTTAGTGATACCAACCGAAGACACTCTAGGAGGAAAACAAGTTTATCAGTCTCTTTGTTACTAAGATCTTGTCAGAGCCTTGGCATCCAAACAATAGAGTTAATTTCACAAGTGAACAAATTGCAAATGAGATCATCTTCATCTAGTGCCACCTGAAAAAGATTAGGGAATAATTGTGCTGACGATGCACCATTCAGTCAATCATCCTTCCAAAAGCATATTTCCACTCCATTTTCGGGAACAAGTTGAATGGCCTCTTTTAACTTCTCCACACCTTCCAAAATATCCTTCCATACAAAGGATATATATGATGAATGCTTCAGTAGAATGGAAAGCCTTGTGCATATAGAATAATATTTTTCACAAACCACTCTACTACACTATGCCTCCAGATCTGCAATCAATCTCCATAACCATTTCCCTAAAAGGGCCATATTCATTTTGTGAAGATCTAGAACACCCATGCCCCCATCCTTCTTGGAGTGACATATCAATCCCAACTTGCTTGGTGAATTTTCCTACATCCTTCCTTGGTACCATTCCATAAAAATCTACGATGAATTTTCTCCATCTTCCCAAGTATCCCGTATGGAACTTTGAAGATTGAGAAGAAATATAGAGGGAGACTTGTAAGGACCGCTTTGAGGAACACCATACCCCCCCCCCCCAAAAAAAAAAAAAAAATTGAGGAGACGACCCTTCTATTCATCAAGCTTCCTGTCAAAACATCTTATGAGAGGATCCCAATCAAATTTCCGAAGACACAGGGTATGAAGAGGAAGGCCCAAATATTTAATTGGAAATTTTGCAACCCGTCCTTGAAGCCAATGAATGTACCTCTTCGAAAGAGACGTTGATCCCCACCAAAGTACTTTTAAAGAATTTTACCTTGAGATCTGAATTTCAAAGCATTTGATAATGAATTTGAAACCTTCCAAATTACTTTCTCTCGCATCACATAGACGAATAGTGTCATCTACACATTGAATATGAGAAAACCAAGATCCACCCTTGGTAACCTCTAGACCATGGATTCAACCACCTCTCAAGTCTCACCCCCTTATGGATCATTCTGCTTAGAACGTTTGCCACATGGATGAAGCGGAATGGGGAGAGAGGGTCCCCTTGACGAAGACCTCTCCTTGAATCAAATTAACCAATAGCCTTTCCATTAACTAAGGTTGACATGCGGCCTGTAGCAATACATTTCTTCAACCACCATCTCCATTTTAGCAATCCATAATCCTCTAGAGTTTTCCAAAGGAAGTCCCAACGAACTGATTCATAGGCTTTTTTGAAGTCTCACTTGCATAGAAAGCCCTCCCGCTTTCCTTTATGATCTCCGGAAACACATTCTAGAGCAATAAGAAACCCATCAAGAAGAGAATGACTTTTATAAACTCTGGTTGACTAAGATCCACAAGATCCTTAGTCACTGTTCTAATGCAGTTCACTAGGATTTTGGTAATGATTTTGTAAGCTCCATTTAGAAGACTAATCGGCTGGAAGTCTCCAATTTGCTCCAGTCCGCTTTTTTTTAGGAATCAGAGCAATGAATGTGGCATTAAGGCAAGCACAACCTTGTCGGCATGCATGGAACTCATTTAGCATATCAAACACATCGCTCTTGACGATGTTCCAAAAGGTTTGGAAGAATCTCAAAGTGAATCCGTCCGGTCCAGGAGCCTTGTCTCCATCCATCTGCAGCACAGCATCTTTAATCCACCTCTGTGAAAGGGGAATCAAGAACATCATGTTGGGACGAAGTTAACTGAGGCAATCGTCATCATGCCAATTCGGAAGCCAAGTTTTTTCTTTCTTGAAGAAAGATTCGAAGTGCTGTTCGATATTTGCTTCAACATCTTCCATCTTATCGAATCGTCTGCCATTGCGGATGATTGATGTGATCTGATTCGTCCTTCTTGTGCTGGCTGATCTGTGGAAGAATTTCGTATTATCATCACCTGCTTTTAGCCACACCTCTCTCTATTCTGATATTCTTTGGGATCTGATTCGTCCTTCTTCTTTAGCATGTTTTGATACTAACATCCCCTCTCTAGTCTCTACAACATCTTTGGGAGGTTGGAAAAAAGTTAAGGAACATGGGAGACAGAAGCAAGAAAGCTAAACTCTCACAATCAATTATCCTAGCTGATGTTTTGGAAATTTGGTTGATGTGTAAAAATGATATTCAATGGTGCTAACCCTAATCAGCATCTGGAAGCGTTGAGGAGCCTCATCCGAGATGGGCTTGTTCTGTGTGAGAGTCAGTACAGTTGTTATTGGTAATGGGAAACTAGTCATTGAATAGGGAGAGCATGAGTGTATATCCAACATCAATACTATTGTATGGATGTCTGAACTTTTTTTTTTCTTCCCTTACATTCTCCATACTCTCACTATGTCGACATTTGTACTATATTTTCCTTAATACAACGTGGTAATATGTCTACCTTCTCAAAAAATTAATTCAACAAACATGTAATCCACAAAAGTATCATTTAATATGTAAGGAAAGGCACTATTATCCACCACTGCCAAATGTTGTCATTTTAAGATGGGAAAGACTAATACTTTACAAAAAAAAGGACTCAACTTAAATTTCACAGGGATGAAAATGTGTTTTTTAAATGTTCAAATGATGTGGTTCTAATTTCTACACAGTCACTACTTTAAAACTTAAGGGGATAGAGAGGAGAGGGAAGAAGGTGAAGCTTTGCATAAAACAACACGTTTATCTTTTCATAAATAAAAAATCCAAAGTATTTTATATTTACTACCCGTTATAGTTGCATGATCTTTTTAGGGAAAAAAGTGATTGGAGACAAATACAATTGGTTGCCCATAAAAATATATATCAAGCTCTAATGGTGGTGGTCATTTTTATTGACATGGTTAGGTTGTTGCTTTCTTATGCCTGGTATTCCTAATGTAAAGTATTTATTCCATTGTTGGTTGGCATACTTGCATGACTAAGAAATTAAGATGTAAGAACACTTTCATAATAGGACCAAAGTCAAATGTTGAAATTCATCTTCATAACCTTTGTTCCATCGTAAAATTTTTTGTGTATTTATAAATCCCTAACCCCCCATTTGGTAAACGGATTAAGCGAGTATAAGGATAGTATAAGGGTGGTATAAGAATGGATAGGAAAAATGGTTGTTTGCAGGGTATAACTTGGTATTACTAAGCCAGTTTAAACGAGTATAAGAGAGTATAATAATTCTAAGTAACCCTTAGGAGAAGCTATACTTAGTTTATCTATTCCTATATGCCCACATGTCAAATTAACTTTTTACACATTATCACATTAAATCACCTATCAACATCTCTTATACATCAAAGGGCTCACATGCCAAATCAACTTTTTTACACTTTATTTATATTTTATTCTTTATCAATCAAATAACTCGACCTTTATTCTTACGTTTTCCAATGAGAATAAAAAAAAATACAACCAAACAAAAAATCTCTTATTCTTGTAGATTTGTTATCTATACTGACATAGTTATCTATCCAGAATAACTCAATTCCGCTATCCAAACGGGGACTAATAGTATATCATCCTTGTTTCCCATTCTCCTTTTCTAGATTTTTTTAAAAAAAATTTCCCTACCTCTCAATCATTAACCCCCTCAGTATTCTATACTGCATTGCTGTTTAAGTTTTCTGACAGTGGATTATCATCAAGGGTATCCTATTCATACACACATTTAAAGTTGTTTAGAAAGATACATGTTTAACACAGAATTACGCTGAAGTTGTTTAATACATAGAAAAGTTGTGTAGAACAGTGAGGATTAAGTAGTGTAGAGCAGTGGAGATTTTTAATGCCTGATAACTTAAATCTATGTTAATCATTGCTGCATGACTTTTGTATTTCATGTATCGTCAGAGCTCAATATGTTGATCTGTTTGTTTTCCGAATGACTTGGAAATGTAAAAAAAAATCTTCCCTTCTAAAATTTGCCTTTGTCATGTGGTGTTGTGTATACTGATGTTATTTCATTATTTTCTATATCTTTCGGGTGACTGAACAGAGGTTTTCACCTTATTTATTTTTCTCTCCTCTCTATCCATTGATCGAATATAGCTGTTGATCTAAGGTAGCTGATTGGTAACATTTTTTTTTTTCCAGATAACAATGTCAGCAGTAAGAGAATGGGCTGCATCCCAAAACAGCAAACTCCTCGAGGTTCCATTTCCTCCCTCTTCATATGCCTCCATCACTTTAATAAAAACATTCTTAATGACGGACGGATGACTGACCTCTGCTCGCAGGCCGTTGCTGTAAGCAATTTAGGGAAATGGAAAACAGCAACACAAATGACAGCACTCACCATTCTCCTGGTCTCTAGAGACAGCAGGTTCATCCCTAACCTTCCCAACCAAAAATACTATCATCAATAATATTTTCTTGATAAACCTTTTGATTTGCTTCTTTCTCTTGAATCATAGTCTTGCAGGTTCCAATTTTATGGTTGCTTCTGGTGTTGGTTTGCTTTATGTGTCAGCTGGTCTTACTGTTTTGTCCTTGGCCGCATACATGAAGAAAATTTGGGTAGTTCTGTTGAAGTAACCATGTTCGATTTAAACTGGGTCATAAAGGATATTTCAAGAGATTTAGTTGGATATTTATAAGCTTCTTTTATACAATATGGAAGCAAGGGGAGGATAGCAGCTTTCAGGGGAAAAGAAGCATGGTTAGAACTTGGTGTCTGCAACTTCTCCCATTTGTACAACACCTGCACCAAAGACGGGAACTAGGTTCCTGTTTTTTTAGTTAAGTAGGATACATGGACACGGTTAAAACTCGAAATTGTTATTCATAACTTCTGCAAATGGATTTGGATATAGTTTCGCAGATCGATGTCGAGGAATTAAAGATAACTGTGGCAGGAGGATCTATTGGTATATTGATTCATTGGTTTTGGCTGCCATTTTATGGACTTCGTTGAAATTTTGTTTACTTGGATAGTTCAAATGTAAACTTGGCTTGTATCAAGGATGTTGGTTATTTAACAATGTTCATTTAAAACACACTATGAAAGTATTCAATTTTTGAAATTTGCTATATTAGCAAATTGGTTGGTTCATGAATGTTGCATGTAAGGACCTCTGCAATTCTTTTCTTTTGTTTCTAATTGTCTGTGCCGAGCTTTGTATGATTTATTTCCTAGTTAATCATTGGTGAGTGGTTCTGTATTAAGTTATTTTTGGAGACAAAGAAACCTGAAATCTCGAGTAATATAAAGGATTTAACTATTATTCATCCAATCAGAATTATAAAAATAACTAAACTAAACCAAACTGATAAATTAAAACTTAAAACATCATTAAGATCTAATAATAATTTATCCCAAGTTTTAATGCTTCCACACGACCTTTATTAAACTTGCGATTCCTACAGTTTCGATGATAGAGTTAAGGAAGGTTCATTATGTCATGATGTTAAATGAAATGCATTATTCATCCTAATTTGTGATGCCTGATCCATTGAGGTGGTGGTAGGTCCAAGAGAACCATGATTGAGTGATAGTGAGGTGTTTAGTCCCACATCGTCTAATGGGAGGAGATAGTCTCATTTAGGAGCAAAGTGAAAAATTTATTGTTGTGTAGGGCTATGAGTGTTACGGAGCTCACTTAAGAACAAAATGAATAATTTCTTGTTGTGCAATGGATTTTGAACATATGTATAAAGAAAAATATTTTTCTTTCTGCATTTATATTTGGATAGTGGAATAGGTGGAGAATAAGGATGAATAAGCTTAAAAATCTGTTTTTTTGCAACGTGTAAGTGGATATAACTATGCAACAAGTGAGAATTTATAGGTATGTCATGTAATTGTGCTATTTCACCAATTTATGTCACTAGTAAAAGGAGGGCTTACATGTCAAATCACATGTCATCAACTCCTATAAATCAGGTGTTCACATGCCAAATCATTTTTTCACTTTCTATAAATCATTATCCGTATTTTATTTAGTTTTAATCTACAGTTAACCAAATAACAAAAACTTTATTATGACGTTTTCCAATAAAAATAACTAAAAACATAACTAAATAACAAATAACTTATTCCTTTATCAATATTAGATTAATTATCTATAATGAAATATCTTCCATTGCTATCCAAACAGGAAGTGTCTCGAAAAGGGTCCATCTTAACATACTTTATTTCTCTTTAAAGATGTATCAATGTTTTTTCTTTTCTGTACATTGTGTGTCATTTTGTCAAACTCCATATTAGAGTGGATTTTCAATTTCACTGAAAAAGATTATGCTTTTTCTTTACATGTTGTCAAAATGTGACATTATAATTTATGATTTAAAACAAATCAAACTATTGAAATTTTATAATTTAAAATTAAAGATATTCATTATACTAATCTCAATTGAATTATATGAAAATTTATTACTTATTTTTATTATAATATAAATGAAATATTATATGGTATATAAATTTATTATCATATATGTTAAATAGAATGAGTTTTTATATGAATCAATATTATATAAATATTTTACTGAAATTATTATTATATTAGTTATATCAATATCATAGTTAAATTGTATTGAGGTCCGTGTATGTAACCAGTAATCAGAATAAATGGAAAACAACGGAGCAACAAAACAAAATAAAATAAGGAAAACCTTCCCTCTCATCAAGAAAAAGCATCTCCCCGGGATACTCACCAACTATAAATAGTACCGCAACAAATTTGACAATTTCCCCCCTCCAGAATATCAGGCCAATAATTATGTCCCTATTATTTAAAGCCGTCCCCGTCACCACCCTTTCCCCATCCACCTCATCGTCGTCGTTACGTCTCGTTCGCGCTCTTTATAGTCCGCCTAACGTTGGCCCGGATAGCGTTATCCGAGGACTGGACCGTCGTTTCATGGGCGGTGGGAGGAGGATCGGCGGTCTTGCGCGGGTCGCGGAGGGTTGGAGATTTGTTTCCGCCGCGTCGACTGGTGGGGAGAGGAAGAACAGGAGGAGAATCTGGTCCGGTGTTCCGCCGGATCCGGTTATGGGGTTTGAGGGAATCAATGGCGGTGATCGGCAGCAGCAGCAGCAGCAGCAGCAGCAGAAGCAGAGATTGCTGACGCTGCCGACGGTGCTGACGCTGGGACGCGTGGCGGCTGTGCCGGTCCTTGTATGCAGTAGGTTAATGCCCTTTATCATCTCTCTTTATGTATATGCATATATATGAATTGATTTGTTTGTTTGTTTGCTTGTTTGTTTGTTTTTTGATTGGTAATTTTGGAATTTTGTATTTGTGTAACTTCGACAAAAATTGACAAGATATATACTTCATGGTGTATTTCTGGGACTTCGGAGTTACAAAATGGGTTCCTTGGGATTGGATCCCATGGAGAACTTGGGAAAGTTATGATTTCCTCAAGTATACTGTTCCTTCTTTGTCTTTCTTCAGTGGGTCTTCAATGGAGTGCCAAAGATCACACTGTCTAAGGACAGTTTCGCCATTAGACGCTCTGTGGGATGCCAGAAGATCAGCCACACTGTTGCCTTCTTGGTGAATATGTGATGCCTTCCATGGGTGGAGCAGTGCAAGGCCATCGGTGAGCTTTCTGTGAGTCCGTGTTGCTGTCCAAGGGAGTGATCCTCTGCCTTTCAGCCAGGCTAAGGCTGTAGTTGAGTCTGTCTCAATCCAGAGACGAGAAACCTTGATTTGGATGCCTAGTTCTAGACCGGACAAGATGCCCTGAATGATAGGATAAGAGGTAATTCTGGGGATAAGTGGGGGAGATGACATATTTTCCCGTTTGGTATAAAAAATAATCAGGATAAAGTGTGGCCAATTGTCCTGATTTTGAAATGAGAATGAGGGTTTTTTGTTCCACCTAAGGGCTTGGCAAAGGGTTAGGATTTTGAGAATAAGTTGTTTTAATTTTAGGGGATAAAAAATCCATTAATTTTGTTTATATTTGCATTTGTTAAAATTGAGATAAAAAGTGGGGATAAATGCTATCCCAGCCTTTAGGTGGAAAAAAATATCCCATTTTCATTTCAAAATTGGAACAACTGTCCGTAGTTTATCCCAATTAGTTTTAATACTAAACGGATACGCTGTTCTCCCTCTCACTTATCCCCATAATTATCCCTTATCCCACCATTTATAAGGGCTGGTTTGGTAAGGGGTTAAAGTTTTGATGATAAGTTGTCCTAATTTTAGAGGTAAAAAGTTCATTAATTTTGTTCATATTAAAATTTGTCAAAATTGGGATAAAAAGTGGGGATAAATTTTATCCGAGTCTATAGGTTAAACAAAATATCTCCATTTTCATATCAAAATTGGGACAAAATATCTCCATTTTCATATCAAAATTGGGACAACTGTCCGCAATTTATCATGATTATTTTTTATACCAAACAGAGATAAACTATCCTCTTACTCACTTATCCCCATAATAGCTCCTTATTCCACCACTTATCCTCTTGGCAAACCAGCTCTAAAGGTCAGAATAACATTTATCCTCACTTTTTGTCCCAATTTTGACAAATGTAAGTAATGATAAAATTGATAGATTTTTTATTCCCTAAAATTAGGACAATTTATCCTCAAAAGCTTAACCCCTTGCCAAACTAGCCCGAGATTGATGGATGTAGGTCGAGTCTGACCAGCCACCCCTATGAGAATTTCTCCTTTTTCATTGTGAACAAGAGCTCCGATATGTTTATTTGTTGAGTATTGTATTGATTGATTTGATGGGTGTTTGTAGATTGTTACTTGGGTCTTGGATGAATTTGTTGGTTCTTCTTTGTTGGGTGTTAAATGACTGTTTCTCGCCTATTGTTGATATGGGTATACCTTACTTTGCAAGAAGACGCCTGTCTATATCAATTATACAACTTTTATGATTGTGTATGATGAGATTGTGTTTCTATGGCTATTATTTGATGGATTTTCCACTAACACGGAAGTCTTTGAGGGAATGAGTTATTTATTTATTTATTTATTTATTTATTTTAAGATTGCATTGTTAGGTTTTGAATACAAAGATCTCTTGGTTGCAAACATCCTCATCAGCCATTGAGCTAGAAATCAAAACACTTTTTGCTTTCGGTTTATATGCTCAGGTTAATTTGACTGATGAAATCTGCAGGAGTGTGCATTTTGGTGCTTAAGGATAAAGGTGATTTGTGGAACTATAGGCTTCTACTCTGTTGGGTCTCGTAGAAGAAGGGGGGAAATGGTTCCTTTGCTTTAATATAGTGATTGGTACATGTATAAGTATATAATGAGGGATTGCTTCTCAGGGAGTGATTATAATATTTAGTTTGAGGGATTAAGAGATGGATATGAATTGATGATTTTGAGACATATAGTTGTGCTAGAGATTAGCTCTGGGGGAATATCTTTGGTTGGTTTCAGGGAAACACGCATAATATGGAAAGCTTTATGAAATGTATAGTATGTGTGAGATAATTTCCATATAAACTTGGTAGTTCAAATGAACTTGGAGAAATTCAATAAATTTGTGTCCCATAACTCTCCTAAGGACAATGCGACGTGTGTATAACGCTGAACATAGGCTACACTTAGTTAGAGATCTCTTGGAGCTTCATGTACTTTTCTATTAGGATAGTTGAAATTCTTGTTTGTTGAGATAATTGAGATGTTAATGCTCTGCTCACTTTGAACTTTATTATAGTCCAGTGGCCGAGTTTATGTTGACAAGAAAGGACAGCGATGCATCTAAAATCAAGGAAATTTTGGTGCATTGAAATTCAATAGAGAGGTTGAATAGTTGTGGCAAATTGCCTTTGTGGTTTTATTTACGTGTTTAGGTGATATGCTGCTGCATTTCAAGGAACCTAATTCTTATCTGGATTTGCTTTGGTAAAGGGATGCATAATCTAGGAACCTAATTTTTTTAAACTTAGTTTATGGTTGGAATGGTATATGAAGTGGAAGGTCATAGATGCATTTAGTCACAACCTACAGATTACTTGCCCCAAAAAGAAAAGGAAAACTGTAGTGTGGGAACAACTTTTTTCTTGACCAAAACTTTGAAGAAAAATATGATGGAACAAAGGATGGTGGTAATCAAAATGAACAAAGCGCTATTGGGTGAATGGCTTTGGAAATTGCTTGTCGATCATCAATCGATTTGTCTATTATCATTTGAGAGAAATATTACCTGGGGTAGACTTTCCTTGACCCCTCAAACAAGAGTTTCCATCTTGAAGGTGTCGAAGGACATCTTTGATTTGGCAGTGGTGATCAATGAGGAGATATAATTTCTATCCGGAAACGGGGTGGAAACCCGATTTTGGAAAGACCATGGGCTCCAAGGCGCATCTCCAGCATCCCTCCAAGGCTCCAACGATCTCATCCGGGACTCATTTATGTGCAGTGACAACAACATCATTTGAACTCCTCGATTATGCTGGAATCTAAATGATACTGAGGTGGGGGAATTGACTTCAATCCTCGCGACTGTCAATGTGGTGGAGTTGAATTTAGAAGATGAGGACATGGTGAGTTGGAAGTTGGCTTTGCACCCCGGATTTACCATGAAGTCTTTCTATTTCAAGCTCAATATACTTCTTGCCAAGACATCCCTTTATCCGATTCAAGTTCCTTATTTGGATTTCTCTACCCTTTTGAAGATTTTGTGCTTCATGTGGTTGTTCACTTTAGACAAGATTATTATCAAGGTCAATAAGTTGAAATTGGTGCATGATGGCAACAGAACTTGTGAGCTTTGTGGGAGGGAAGGGGAAGCATGAGATCATCTATTCTTTAGGTATCCTTTTAGGGCTTCACTATGGGCAAAGTTTTATATGGCCCTTGGTTCCCAATGTAATTTTAATGAATCGAAGGAATGTGGAGATGTATTTTTGAGGCGCGAGCATGGTAATCTTGAGGAAGCATGCTAAAGTACAATGGTTAATCCCACATGAGGTGTGTTGGGTGTTGGAACAATTTTTTTGAGGGGAATAGCAGACCATTGCTACCCCAGTTTTATGATTTGAGGGGAATAGCAAACCATTCAGTTTTATGTTCCAAAAACCGAAGTTACACGAGTCCGATATAGGGGGTGATAAGAGATAAAACACAAAACAAAGCAATAAACAAAACAAAACCAATAGATGAGATACCAACAACGAAAAGGAAAAAGCTGAGTAGAAGAGCATTTTACTCATAGTATTGCCCGCTCAAGCATCACGCCCTCATGTCTCGATGCGAATCAATTTCCCAACTAACTCGACACTCTTGACGCCCACAATAGCTCGGCCCCACTCCTTGATAAATGGGATCCCTCATCGCCTTATTGTTCAGGGCACTTTCTAATAAGATGTTCCTATCTTTTCAAAAAAATAAAAATAAAAGTAACCCACACACAGCATTTTTCAAAGCTCCTCCTAACTTTATCTAGGGGATTCATGTAAGCCTTTTTTAAACCAACGATGCCCATGGAAATTCATCTTTCACAGAGCTAATTTCCTCTTGTTTTTTCCATAATGTGTGAGGCAGAGACAAAAAAAGAGTCAAGATGGGCGCTGGATGTTTTGGATAGACTGAGTGGGTTGTTTTAGATAGATTAGTGTATGTGACAGAGAATGTGACTTTTTATGGCACTTACCTTTGTTTGAAATCACAAAAAGATCGGCCTTCTAAAAGTCAAACTTCCTTTCCTTTTGTTTTAACTTGCTCCAACATCCTTTTTTTCTGATGTGTCAACTGAAGTTCAGCCTTCAAAAGACTAAATTTTTTTATTTTACTAGAATTCAGGTTTGACTTTTAAAACACCAAACTTAAGTTACAGGGAAGGGCGTTGCTAAAGTCTTGTTATTTGCATAGATTGACATAAAATTTATTGGAGTATATAATTTTTTTTTTTTTTTATAAAGGTAGATGCTTCATGTTGGACTTTTAAGGACTACACATAAGAATATCCCTCAAATTATTCAACAAGGAATTTTGGAGTTCAGGTTTTGAAAAAGGTCCACTATATGTCAGGGTTTAGAGAATGTTATGGGTTGGGGACATTATTTTTTTTGGTTGGTAATTTTTTTTTCTGTTTTGATTTTATTATTCCTGGTCAAACCTTCTTCTATTAATAGGGGCAAGACTCGAACCCAGGGCCCTTCGGTGAAGAGGAGGTACCTCTACCAACCTGCTAAGAGGTGGTTCGGTGTTGGAGACATTTTTAATATATGTTATTAAGTAGAATTCGGTTTAAGCTTCTTGAAATTTAGAGCATACACTTTATTTATGAAGTCTTGCCTGCAACTTTAGTTCCATCCCTATCTATAATAGATTTTTTAATGAAATAGAATATGTTTTAGTTTTGTATTGCTACATGGAAACTGCAGGTTTTCTTCTTTTCATTATACTTGATGCTTGCCAAACATTCTGATATGTAGAGAAAAATAAAGTAAATTCATTTTTATTAATTTTGTATGTGATTGAGTTTGACTGTCCTTATTGGTCACTGTTACACTTTCTAGCCTTCTACATGAATGGATGGTGGGGAACAACTGCTACAACCGGCATCTTTATTGCTGCAGCAATCACTGATTGGCTCGATGGCTATCTTGCAAGGAAGGTAGACCTTGGTTGATGAATCGATGGCTTTAATATGTTTTCTGATTAATAATAATTCTTTTGTTCTGTTTGTGTTAGATTCTGAATCTTGAGAGCTAATATTTTTTATGTTAATTAGATGGGTCTTGGCACTGCCTTTGGTGCTTTTTTAGATCCTGTGGCTGATAAGGTTCGACTTCTTTCTTTGACATGCTCACATTTTCAGTTGACTTGATTAGTTTAACAATGTTCTTAATTTTTTTCATCTACTCAAACTGAATTAATTCGTCATAATCTCTTAACTTTTGATTCATATGTTAATCAAATGCAGCTCATGGTCGCAGCAACGTTGGTTTTATTATGTACCAGGCCCTTGGAACTTGAGATGTTTGCAAATGTACCATGGCTATTGCCTGTGCCCTCGATAGCTATCATCGGCAGAGAGGTAAAATGCCATAACTATTTTATTATTTTTGCTCTTTGCTGCAAGTATTTCCATTTTTTTTTATCTTTCAAAATTTTCATTCTGGATTGCTCTGAACTTCTGAACTATTTTGTTGTGATAAATGACAATTTTACTTGACATGGAATATGTTTTAAAATAGTTTTAGAACTTTGTGAAATGTTGATAATGGGATATTTTGTTATAACAGGAACAGTAGATGAGAGTCACAGTCCCTGCCTAGAATGGTTTTAATGTGGGTTTTTCATAAGTTATTACACCTAGTGTCTTAGGAATACTCTAGGAGATCTTATTATATGCTGAACGGTGACACAATAACACGAAAATTTGTAAAATTGGACATGGACACAACGACAAATAAACCAACAGTACGTATTATAAATTTGTATTATACACAATAATATGAAAAAAAATGAGAAACAAGAAGCAATCAATAATTACAAGCAGTTGATATATAGATCAAATTCAACTGTAAGAACTTGATTAAGAATCCAAGGTGCATGCAACTATTATCTAATATCATAACTCATTACATGTCATATAATAAACAAAAACAATCTTACAATATACATAAAAAAGTTGTAATTCATAAATGTTACAACTTATAATTCCTCATCACTATGTCTCTCAGAAGATTCCATGGCTAAAAAATAATGCAACTCCAAATAGGACTGCATTTGTTTTGTGAGAAAGTTTGTGGGTGAAAGAGGGTGACAGCTGACAACAGCATAAAGTTCTTCCTCAAATGTGCTAATCACCAGAGAAGGCTTACTCTGATTTCCAAAATGAGGATGAGAGACCCTTGGGTGGAGGATGAACAAGATATTCAAAATATGCTAGTTGACCTTTTTTTTTTAATAAAAAAAATAGAAAAAAGAATAAGAGGGCTTGTAGCTCTTCGAGGAGGTGGAAACCGACTTGGTTTGATAAAGATTCCTGGACGATCGTCTCTAAAATCTGGAAGGCAAATTTTTGAAGAGGAGATCCAGGATTCAGTCTTGGTGTGGACGAGGAGAAGGCCCTGGGGTGCTGGATGACTTAGGCTTAAGGTTCTTCCAAATTTTTGGAACATGGAAATAGGCGACATAGTCCATATGTTTGATGAATTTCACTGCAGTTATCATTTCTCATGAGATTGGTTGCCTAAACTCCTACATCCCAAAGGAGGGGGCTGCAGATATGTCTGACTAGCAACCTATTTTCTTAGTTAATGGATGCTATAAAATGATTTTAAATTGAAGGCAGTGATCGGTGACCTCATAAAAGAAAATCAATCTGCTTTTGAACCCTTTATGCATGCTTTCCCAATGCTTCGGGTCAACAAAAGTGTTGGTATGGCATTGCATGCAATCAATAAATAGAGGACTTCATTAGGGCGACCTCTGTCTCCATTTTTACTGTTCATTGTGGTGGCCAATGCACTGAGTCGGATGATGAAATCAGCAGAGGTAAGATGGATCACTGGGTTATCCTATAGTGAGGCTAGGTTGAAGATTTCCCATGTTCAGTACGCATGCGGCACATTACTCCTATGCGAGGCAAGGAAGATGAATTTTTCGGGGCTCAGTTTATTCTGAATTTTTTTTAGTTGATGTTGGGTTTGTGCATTATTTTTACAAAAGCTCGATGCTAGGAATCAATATGGAATAACATGAATTTCAAAGACTGGGATTGATTGGTTGCAGGGCAGAGGTTTGAAAGGAAGCTCCAAGGTTGGAAAGAAAAACCGCTGAGTCAAGGATGAAAGCGTACTCTCCTCCAGGCAGTTATCTCACACCTGCCTTCCCCCACCACCCCCGCCCCCCCCCCCCCCCCCCCCTTTTTTAGGGTCCCAAAAGGTGTCTCAACATAATAGAGGTTACTAGAAGGAGATTTTTATGGAATGACATTAACTTGGACTCCAATAAAGCTCACTTTATGAGCTGAGAAAAAGTCTGCACCAGGAAGAAACTAGGCTGTGTGGGCATCCTCTATCTCGAATATATGAACATGGCTCTGCTCTGTAAGTGGTTGTGGCGGACGCTGCTAAATTATGAGGCATGTTGTGTGAGGTCATTAGTGATCGGTATGGCCTCATTATGCGAGCGGTACCCACTTCCTCTCCCCACGCTACAACATTCCAAAACATTTGAAGGACATCCTCGGTCTCGCCAACTCTTTCATCAACATAGTTGCATGGGAAAGTTGAAAAGAGAGAAAGGGTTCACTTCTAGAAGGACATATGGTGTGAATGATCTTCCTCAGATGCTCAAGTATCCTAGACTGTTCGAAGTGGCACTGAATAATGGGGGATTGGGGAAAGACTGTTGGGAAGAGTGAGAGGGCCACATTTGTTGGGAGGTTCCAAGAGGCGAAACATGACCAAGTGAGAAACTAATGAATTCCTTCAACTCATGTAGTTACTTTAGCAAAAACAGGTAAGAACTCAAGTCATGGACCAGGTGAGATGGATCTCAAACCCTAAGGAAGGGTTCTCTGTTGGGGGGTGTTAAGTGTGTTACAGTTGGTGGAGAAAGGACCTCCCATGTATGCTGGGATGAAAGGAAAGGCTTGTGAAATCTGGGGAATTAAAGTACCATTAATGGTTTGAGGCTTCTTATGGTTCATGTATCAAGAATAATAAATCTTTACAAAGGTGTATAAAGAGAAATGGTACCCTGGGGAGCCAACCACTTGCTGTTTGTGCAACAGGGAACTCTGGTTGTTTATGTCAAATGGCAAGGCTTCTCTGGTTGGCCTTGGGGGCAACCACATGTTTTGATACTAACATCCTCTCTCTACAACATCTTTGAGAGGTAGGCAAAAAGTTAAGGAAAAAGGGAGATGGAAGCAAGAAAGCTATGGTGCTGACCCCTTTCAACATCTGGAACGCGTTGAGGAGCCTCATCAAAGACGGGCTTGTTCTGTGTGAGTCAGTAGATTTGATTTTGGTAATGGGATACTAGTCACTGAAGAGTGAGAGAGTGAGTGTATTTTTAACACTGAAGATATTTTTTTCTTTCCTTCCATTCTCCGTACTCTCACTATCTGGACATTTGTACTACGTTTTCCTTAATAATACAACATGGTAGTGTGTCAACCTTCTCAAAATATGAGTTCAACAAACATGTAATCCACAAAAATATCATTTAGTATGTAAGGAAAAGCACTATTGTCCAATCATTGTCAAATATTGTCTTTTTAAGATGGGAAAGACTAAACTTACTAAAAAAAAGACTCAACTTATATTTTAGTGGTATATAAATGTGTTTAAATGTTCAAATGGTGTGGTTCTAATTTCTACACGGTCAATTCTTTAAAACTTGGAATAATAGAAAACATAAAAAAAGAGGATAGAGAGAAGAGAGGGAAGAAGAAGTTTTGCATAAAACAATACATTGTGAATATTTTTATTTTAAAAAAATCCAAAGTACATCACCATTATTTGGAACTACAAAACTCGTAATCTATCTATATTGATTAAAATTTGACTTATCCAAGCCATTTTAGCAATTATTGATGCATTGATTTGTTTGAGATTAGATCAATTCAAATGCCAAAGAGATCTCTCTAAGATTTATTCTCTTAGCACCCGTTTGGATGGAAGAATCGGGGAAGAATAGAAAGGAATATGAGAGAATAAGACTAAAATGTTGTTTGTTTTCAAGGAACAAGGGGGGTATAGCTAAACCAGAATAGGTAAGAATAAACTGGTATTGGTATTCTAGACCCCCCCCGGGATTGTGTTATTTCCACCCAATTTATTACGCTGGTATAAAGAGGTTCACATGTCAAATCATTTGTCATCACTTCTTATAAATCAAGGATCCACATGTCAAATCAATTTTTTCACATTTATAAATCTCTATTCATAACTTATTTACATTTTATCCACAATTTTTATCATCAACCAAACAATAAAATGTTTATTATTACATTTTCCAATATAATAACTAAAAACACAACCAAATAGAAAATGACTTATTCTTTGTCTATACTGGAATAATTATCTATGCCGGAATAATTTATCTTGCTATCCAAACGGGGGCTTATGTATTTATATATAATACCTGTTATAATTGCATGAGCTTTTTAGGGAAAAAAGTGATTGGATGCAAATACAACCGGCATCCCAAAACAATATCTATCATGCTCTAATGGTTGTCTTTTTTTATGAAATAATTAGGCTGAGAAATTATGATGCAAGAGCACTTGCATAATAGGACCAAGTCAAGTGTTAAAATTCATCTTCATAACCTTTCCATCGTAAAATTGTGTGTATTTATAATTCCTAACATTATATCATCCTTGTTCCCCAATCTCGTTTTCTAGATTTTTTTTTATTTCCCTCCCTCTGAATATTTGACCTCCTCAGTATTCTATCCTGCACTGTCTCAGTCGATTTTCTAATAGTGTATTATAATCAAGGGTACCCTATTCGTACACATGTTCCTCTATCCATTTAGAAAGATAACATGTTTAACACAGAATTATGCGGAAATTGTACAACACATAGAAAAGTTGTGTAGAACAGTGAAGATTAAGTTTAGAGAAGTGGAGAATTTTAATGCCTGATAACTTAAATGTATGTTAATCCTTGCTGCATGACTTTGGTATTTCATGTAAACTTAAAATGTTGATCTCTTTGTTTTATGAACGACTTGTAAACTAAAACATCTAAACTTCTTAAATTTGCTTTTGTCATGTGGTTTGTGTATACTGATGTTATTCATTATTTTCTACATCTTTCGGTTTTCACCTTATATGTTCTTCTTCTCCTCTATTCATTGATATAGATGTTGATCAAATATAGCTGTTTGGTACCCTTTTTTCCAGATAACAATGTCAGCAGTTAGAGAATGGGCTGCATCCCAAAACAGCAAACTCCTTGAGGTTTCATTTCCTCCCTCTTCAGATTCTTCTATCACTAATAAAATCATTCTTAATGACGCATCACTGACCTCTGTTCGCAGGCTGTTGCTGTAAACAATTTAGGGAAATGGAAAACAGCGACACAAATGACAGCACTCACCATTCTCCTGGCCTCTAGAGACAGCAGGTTCATCCCTAATCTTCCCAACCAAAAATACTGTCATCAATCACAATTTTTTCTTGATAAACCTTTGATTTGCTTCTCTCTCTCGAATCATAGTCTTGCAGGTTCCAATTTTATGGTTGCTTCTGGTGTTGGTTTGCTTTATGTGTCAGCTGGTCTTGCGGTTTTGTCCTTGGCCGCATACATGAAGAAAATTTGGGTAGTTCTGTTGAAGTAACCATGTTTGATTTTAAGTGGTTCAAATAGGATATCATTCAAGAGACTTATTTAAATATTTATGAGCGTCATTAGCACAATATGGAAGCAAGGGGAGGATAGCAGTTTTCAGGGGAAAAGAAGCATGGTGTCTGCAACTTCTTCTCCCATTTGTACAACACCTGCACCAAAGATGGAACTAGGTTCCCTTTTTTTTTCTTTCAGTTAAGTAGGATACATTGACACAGTTAACACTCGAGAGATTGTGGATTGGTGTTTATTCGTATCTCCTGCAAGTGGATTTGGATATAGTTTCACAGATAGATGGTTGGGAATTATAGATTTCTGTCTCAGGAAGATCTATTGGTATACCTATTGGTTTCGGCTGCCATTTTATGGACTTGGGGTGAAATTTTGTTTACCTGGAAAGTTCAAATGTAAACTCAGCTTGTATTAAGGAGGTTGATTAATTAACACTGTTCATTTAAAACACTACGAAAATATTCAACATTAGAAATTGCTATCCACTCAAAATATATATATATATATATAGATATAGCAAATTGGTGAGTTGCCAGTATTTTAATCACAAACTTAAGTCCTCTTAAGAAAGTGATTTTGGAGGCCATCATAGGAGCCTGCTTTAAAAAATTTCATTCATATTCCTGAACGGATTCCCAGGAAATCATTCTTGGGGGCAACTAATGCCACCCCTGTCGGTAGTGGTTTTCGGTCATTTTCGCTCTCAGGTTGGTGTGTGTGGGGATTTTCCGGGGATTCGGGTCCGAATGAGCCTTGCGGGCTTGGTCGGATCGTCTCTCGGAAGAGGGAAGGGGTGTGATTCCTTGCTGGGGTGTCCGACAGCTCCTCAGGAGGATTCAGGGGTGGTTGTGATCGTCACTTGCTTTCTCAAAAAGCAGAAAAAGTTGAGTGTTGCTACTGATCGCTTTCGTGGGGGGATTGTGGATTCTCTACTCTGAGATACGGCCAGTCACATTCAGAGGTGAAAACGGGGAATCATTTTCTGCTTTCGGGACTAGTCAAAGGGAGGTTTAAAAGACAGGAGGGTGGGTGAGGGTCGGCTAGTGCAAATTAGCCGCCTAAAGGGGGACGGCTAGTTGTGATTAGCCGCCTGGAACCTGGCTCTATTTGGGCAGAGCCTAGGTAGGTTTTGGGCTTTGGCTGAAGTTAAATTAGGTTTAATTAGGGTTTTGGAGAGGGTTTTTGGAGAGTGGATTTATGTAGGAAATGTGTTTCCTTCTCTCAAAATAGGACTCTTTCTCTCTCAAATAGTGGGGGGGGGGGGGTGAAGGATGCTTGATTGAGCTTGTTGTGTGAAATGTGATGATGTAGAAGAAGTGTTGGAGACCCTCTATTTATAGTAAAAAGGAGGTAGGGGAGTATCCATTGGACAATAGATCAAATTGGATAATAGGGTAGTTGATTTGACCTCCCATTAGATCTTTGTGTTTCTGACAATGTCTAGGTGAGGGCGGCTACTCTCAAGATGCCACCCTTATGATGACCTGTCAAACGTCCAATCTCTGACAAGCGGTGGCTTGAGGTTGTTACTAGAAGTAAGCCGTCGGAGAAGGGGCATCCAAATAGAAGAAATCGCCGCAATCATCAGCGTTAAATGCCAACTTTATGTCCCATCTTTGGAAAGAAATTGTGGGCGGCTAGTTTGTACAAACTAGCCGCCCAAGGAGGGGCGGCTACTTTCAAGTAGCCTCCATGTTCCTGCCCCTCTAAATTTTCAAAGTGTTGGAGTCAAGGTTTCTTCTTCCGATTTCTTTTCTATATGTGTTTTCGCTTAGGTTCCAAATGTGGTCATTTCTAAATATTACTTGAAATATTTTCATTTATTTGGACAATCAGAATTAGGATAATTATAACCCCTACAAGTGAATATATCATACCTCAAATGAAAACAAAAACAGGGGTGAGGCTGTTCTCCTCCTCCCCCCCCCCCCCCCCCAAATATAAAAAAAGAGAGCAGGAGAGTGAAAGGAGGTAGCGGCTGTGGTGGCGGGGCGGTAGGTGACAGACAGTGGGTTGCGGTGGCGGATGGCGAAGGAACGACGGTCGACCACTTTTTTTTCTCTCTCTCTATCTCTCTCTCCACTTTTATGGACTCCCCCTTCCTCTTTCTCTTTCTCCCATTCAACCTCCCCTTAGCCGTTTCCTCTCCCATCGTTGCAACCTCCGTCACCCTCTATCTCACCTCAACAGCCTCCGTCACCCTCTGCCCCACCTAAACCACCCTTTTTGCATTGCGTGAGTTTGGAGGGGAAGGACTGGTCGAACATGGCGGATGTCGTCGCGAATCTTGAGAGGGCGATGTCGTTGTGCGAGGATAGTCATGGGAGCATCTCCAGTGATAACATCTCTTTAGGTTCGGATTGACTGAATTTTTTTTTTCATACAGTGAATTTGATATGAAAGAGATTGAAGATTGGAATTCTTTTTGGTTTAATGTTTATCTTGAAGTAGTTTTTGTTAAAAAAAACCTTCATCTGCTTGTGTGTACAATTGTAGAGTGGCAAACAACGACATGCAAACTCAAGGCCGTTGCCAAAGTTGGGGAAAGCTGATGCAAGCGGTGGTCAATGTTGGGCCTCTGCTCAAGACCCTGTTCATCGCAGGGCTGCCCCGAGGGTGGTGGAATACTAGCGGATGATACGCTTTCCTTTCCATGGCAGACATAATTTTAGCAGTCCATCCCTCTCACAACCCCTAATTTTAATAACAATCTTTCATTACCAATGCCTGAACAAGAAAGATCACCATAAGAATTTAAAAAAAAACCCACAGGAAGGCAATCCATGACGAATCAAAGTGTACATATAAAAAAACCTCAAATTATCAAAACCCACACCACCAAATCCCCCCAAAACCACAACCCATCTCTCAAATTCCATCCTCTCCAATACCCACAACTCAAATTTTCATTTTTTCCCCCAAATTCATCCCATTGAAGCTCTTTCAAATTCTCAACAAGAATCCATGGCCGTTCGGGATCACGACCGCGTGAGGTTCAACGTGGGCGAGAGGATCTTCGAGACAACCATGACGACCCTCGCGAACGCCGGTCGTGATTCCATGCTCGAGGCCATGCTCGACGACAAACTGGTCCCCAGAAGGCGAGGCGGACCAAACTAGTCCCAAGACGGCGAGGCGGACCACTTCATCGACCGGAACCCAGATTGCTTGTTCATCCTCCTCGATCTCCTCTGCAAGGGCAAGCTCCACCCTTCCGCTTCACCTCGGTGAGGCTACTTTACAAACAAGCCGCCTTCTATGCCCTCCTCGACCACGTCCATGCCGCAAAGTTCGGACTTTTCGACGGCAACCGCCTCCGCCACGCCGCCTCCAACTCCGGTCGCGCGCATGGCGATGGCACCGCCATCTGCGCCACCCCCAATGACGCCGGGCCTCTGCGTTGTGTCTTCTTCTTTCTGCGAAGATTGTTTTCGAGGAGAGAGGGATGGCTAAAAGAGTTGTCATATCTATGTGAAGGGTAGTTTAGTAAACTATCATGTTTAGTTAGGTTAACTGTTTGTGTGGTTAGTTAGGGTAACAATAGGATAACTGCAGGGACTGAATCCATACTTTTTTTAAAAGGTAGGGACCTGTGAGGATTTTCACAGTTTATAGGAACTAAAATCAATTTTCCAAAGTTTACAGGGGATTATATCAATTTTTCCCTTGATTAAATAAAAAACAGAACCTCTTAATATTCATACGGCAGATATTAACAAATATGATCATTACGTGCGGATAAAAAATACTTGAACATCACCATCTTTCATCTTAAATTAATCAATAAAATTTATTATAACAATTCTATCCGAAATTTATATATTTAATTAATTTCTTATGTTTTCGGATTAATATCTTCACATACATTAATGGATTTATACACATAAAAAATCTAAATAATATAAGCTCAAAATATTTTTCAATAATTTTGAGCCATCATAATGATATCAAACATACATGATCTAAATATAAATAATTATTATTAACATACATGATCCAATTTAATTCATAAAATAGATAATTAGCTTTCATCATTATAGGAAGGTCATGAAGTTCAAAACATAGGCTCTGATACCACATGTAAGCAATATATTTCATGATGTCCTAGATCTTATAATCTTCACAATCATAAATAATATAAGAACATACATGCTTCTTAAGTATGATACACAATTGATGGGATATATGCTCTATTTATAAGGTAGAGAGAGGACCCAATCCAAACCTGAAATCTGTTATAATCCTCCCATCAAGGAGTAGACAATATAATTATCTCTTTGACTAAGTTTAGATGAGGATATTCATAAATGATAAACCCAATATTTATAATTCAAAATATTACATGTGGGATCTCTTTATGTGGGCCACTTTAAGATATATTCTAACACATCAATTATGTTGATCACCTATGTGCACACTGATAGTCATTCATGCATTTTTTTTTTTTTGGATTTCATGTCCCCTAAGTACAAGCGGATTGGAATATTCATATCATGGCCCTTTTTTTGTTATTTCAAATCCAAAAACATATTACATTATGTTTTTTTAATTAATTTCTCTTTCTTGTTCCTTATGCATGAAAGATACAAAATCAACTGTATGTAGTCTTTTGATCCGAATAAAAATGACCAAAGAAGACAACTAATAACCTATGTAAAAGAAAATAAAAACTCTACTCATTCACTAATTACATTTTTTTTTTTGAAAAATCATATCTAATCAAATTCTAAATCAAATATAATGGGATTCTAAATCAAACTCAATCAAACAATATATATTTTATACCATAATCTATTTTATCTATACACAATCTATTATTGATTTTTCATATCATAATGATCACATTAATACATGATTGTCTTGTCTTGTTAGATTAGATATGAAAAAATCAAATGTAATCCAAATAGTATTTTGATGTTTTGTATCATTGAATAATTTTACAATTTTAAAATTTAAATCAAATTAATATGTGATTCTCTTATTAAATTAGATATGAAAAAAGCATATGCAATCCAAATTCAAATATTATTTAAATCTTGTGTATCATTGAAAAATTATAAAATTTTAAATCAAATTAATATACGATTGTCTTGTTAGATTAAATACAAAAAAAGCAAATCCAATCTAAATATTATTCAAATCTAATAATTTTAAAATTTAGGGTCCGTTTGAATATAAATTTAGGTAGATTCTGCTTTTGAAAAGCTAAAAATTTTGAAATTCATATCCAAACACATTTTCAGCATTTAGCTTTTTAGACCACAATATTCCTTTTCAGGCCAAAATCTTGAGGTTGAAAATCTAATGAGATATAGTTTTTCAAAAGTTGAGTTTGAAACATAAGATTTTAAGAATCTCAGAGTTTCAACCTCACATCCAAACGCATCCATAAATTAAATTAATATCAGATTATTTTATTAGATTAGATAACTGAAAAGTAAATCAAACTAATACATAACAATGCTGATGTTTGCACCAAATCTGTACGAGCCATTTAAATTAATTTTTCAAATTTTTTTTTAATTAAATGAAAATAAAATAAAAATTAATCTACTGATATGTGGGTGAAGAATATTTGCTTGAAACAAAAATCTGTCATAGAAATGTTGTGATCTTCAAGAATAAAATATGATCTCATGTAATAACTGATATTTAATTAGTTAAAAATTATTGAAACACTTGGAATAAATTAAGTCATGCAATTAAAACAAGAACATAAAATAACAAAAAACACACACACTTACACCCATTTATGTATGTTTTGAAACATAGAACTCCTATAGGCACGAATTAATTCATCAAATATATTACTCCTATATACATCGATCAAATGATTAAAGCACTTTTATCTTTATGCAATCCTAAAATAAAAACAAAAACTAATCTACTGATATGTGGGAGAAGAATATTTACTTGAAAACAAAAACCTGTCATAGAAATGTTGTGATCTTCAAGAATAAAAAATGATCTCATATAATAATAACTGATATTTAATTAGTTGAAAAATATTGAAACACTTGGAATAAATTAAATCATGCAATTAAAACAAGAACATAAAATAACAAAAAATACACACACACACACACTTACACCCATTTAGTATGTTTTGAAGCATAGAACTCCTATAGGCACGAATTAATTCATCAAGTATATAACTCATATATACATGGATCAAATGATTAAATTTACTTTTATCTTTATGCAATCCTAAACATAATTCAAACAAATTAAAACAAAACACATAATAATAGTTATGAGTTTTTCATTGTAGCATAACCGAACAAAATTATTCATTAAAAAATTATTTAAAATAAAATAATTAATAATCAGCACCCACATAAAAATATTCAAATAATATTATAAACAAAACACAAAAAAAAAAAATAGTTTGTTTTTCTTTTTACCTTCATTTCTTATTAAAGTGATACTTCTCTTCATGAGCATACCTCAATCCCTTCAACTAAAAAAATAAAATAAATTCAATAAAATAAAAGATCATAATAATAAAAACATAAAAAGATGATTAAAGCACTTTTATCTTTATGCAATCCTAAAACATAATTCAAATAAATTAAAATAAAACACATAATAGTAGTTATGGGTTTTCCATGTCACATAACCGAACAAAACTGTTCATTGAAAAATTGTTTAAAAATAAAATAATCAATAATGAGAACCCACAAAAAAATATTCAATAATATTATAAACAAAACACAAAAAATAATTTTAGTTTTTTATTTCTTTCTACCTTCATTTTTTTATATTGAAGTGGTACTTCTCTTCATGAACTACATACTCCAATTCCTTCAACTGAAAAAATAAAAAAATACAATAAAATTAAAGGTCATAATAATAAAAACATAAAAAAAGATCTCTTCAATTAAAAAAAAAGGTCATAATAATACAAAAGATTCTCGTTTTTGGAAAAAAAACTTCTTGCCCTAAAAACAACCCATCACATGTGATTTAAATAGTATTCCTGCATGCAACATCTAATATTATCCCAAATCAGAAATCAGAGTATTTTGAGAAAATCAAGGGATTATTTTGATCCATAAATTAATCTTAAAAAATAAATAAGTTTATCTTAAATCAAACCAGTCAAACCTATATTTTCATATCATAATAATCTTATTAGATAGATTAGATTGTATCAATGAATAATTTTAAATTTTAAGTAAATTTACTACTATTAGTAATTAAATAATTGATTAAATGATAAATTGAGAAATGAGAATATGGGATCACAGAATCCTTTTAATAACTAAATAAAAATAGAAATAGATAAGGGAAATGAAAATACTTATAATTTATGTATATCTATCATGTAGTTATCCATTATATATTTTAAAATTTAAAAATTTAAATTAATAGATACATTAGTAATTAATCAATTGTTTAAAGGATATAAAGGGAAATAAAAATATTGGATCAGAATCATTTTAATAATAAGTAAGTAATAGATATATCT
Source organism: Acorus calamus (assembly GCA_030737845.1). Lineage (NCBI taxonomy): Eukaryota > Viridiplantae > Streptophyta > Magnoliopsida > Acorales > Acoraceae > Acorus > Acorus calamus. The sequence goes on along the minus strand of CM060877.1, from coordinate 10,806,750 downwards.
ATCATGTAGTTATCCATTATATATTTTAAAATTTTAAAATTTAAATTAATAGATGCATTAGTAATTAATCAATTGTTTAAAGGATATAAAAGGAAATGAAAATACTGGATCAAAATCCTTTTAATAATAAGTAAGTAATAGATATATCTATCATGTAACTATCCATTATATATTTTAAAATTTAAATTAATAGATATATTAGTAATTAATCAATTATTTAAAGTTTATAAAGGGAAATGAAAATACTGGATCAGAATCCTTTTAATAAGTAAGAGATTTTAAAATTTAAATTAATAGATACATTAGTAATTAATCAATTGTTTAAAGAATATAAATGGAAATGAAAATACTGGATCAGAATCCTTTTAATAATAAATAAGTAATTGATATATCTATCATGTAGTTATCCATTATATATTTTAATATTTAAATTAATAGATAAATTAATAATTAATCAATTGTTTAAAGGATATAAAGGAAAATGAAAATACTGCATCTGAATCTTTTTAATAAGTAAGTAAAAGATTTTAATAAAATTTAAATTAATAGATACATTAGTAATTAATCAATTGTTTAAAGGATATAAAGGGAAATAAAAATACTGGATCAGAATCCTTTTAATAATAAGTAATAGTTATCCATTATATATTTTAAAATTTTAAAATTTAAATTAATAGATACATTAGTAATTAATCAATTGTTTAAAGGATATAAAGGGAAATGAAAATACTACATCAGAATCCTTTTAATAAGTAAGTAATATATTTTAAATTTTTAAAATTTAACTTAATAAACACATTAATAATTAATCAAAATTGTTTAAATGATATAAAGGAAAATGAAAATACAGGATCAGAATCTTTTTAATAATAAGTAATAGATATATCTATCATGTAGTTATCCTTTATATATTTTAAAATTTTAAAATTTAAATTAATGGATACATTAGTAATTAATAAATTATTTAAATGATATAAAGGGAAATGAAAATACTGCATCAGAATAGAATCCTCGTAAGTAATAGATATGTTTTGATAAAAAAATGTAAAAATAATTTAATGATATATATAATTCATCTAAAGAGTTAAGTATCTAACTATATATATACTACAGTATTTAGATATGAAACGAACTATAGGATATGATACAGGTTGTGGAGTTGTGCACATAAATATGTTTCAATTAACTGAAGCGGCTTTGGGAAGAAGGTCAAAGTATCAAAAGTATACCCAAGCAAAGATCAACCAATATTATATGTCAGTGGTGTGTTGGACCACTTGGAGGACCTAGAAACAATGTGGTCATTAAAAACTTCGTAAATGTGTGGGTCATTAACATAAAATTTTTTAAGGTTGAGGATACAATGGGTTTTCTAGCATTCTCATTAAAAGCGATGAAAATGGGAGGGTATACATGTAATATTATACATAAGATTAATTTCAACTAACCTAAAGATTAATTTGACCTACAGAAGGGTGTATTTGTATTTTTGATTGGTATTCTGAAGGAGTTATTTGTATTATCTGAATTTTCATAAGAGTGTAGCTAGGGATCATTAAGGAATAAGCATGATGACGTTGGGAACAGTCCCACGTTATATTCATGTAAACACCTACGTTCCTTTATAAAATAAAATAATATACAATGCTGGGAAGTTAGAGTTCCTCTTTCTTGGAAATCACTCTTTGAGTTTAATCCTTTGTGTAAAATAGTGATAAAATAGATTTTTTTTTAAAGAAAAGTAGATGAAAGAGAGCTCTTAAAATAGTTTTAATTAATTCTCTTAATCAGTTTAAAAAATGTTTGTTGGTTCATAATATTTTGTAGTCAAATTTTGTTTTCCATTACGACCAAAAAATTTTTGTTTTCCTTTTGCGTAAAAAACTAATTGTATCAAGTTAACTTAACATGAGTTCCTTGAAATGATTTGTTTTGGAGGGGATATTTCCCCAACATTTGCAGAATTATCATTAACAATTTGCATGTTCATAAATGATTTTGGTGAAAATCCATTTTTTTTGACCGATTAGTAAAATTATCAGAATCATGCCATGATCAAGAAATAAATGCATGTATGAACGGTATATCTCCTATCTTTGAGAATTCACTTATCAAATCACTCAAATATATAGAGTTGACTCTAGAAATTTCTGTTAAATATGGGTGAATGGAACCTTGCAAAAGAGAGGACATTTTCAAGCAAACGTGAATGAGTCGTATGAACAAGTACAAAGACTACATCCTATGTAAAACATTAATGAAAAATATATCTATACCTGAAACACAATTCAAGCGTCGAGATTGAACCTTAAATTTGTGAGTACCTTTCTCTCCAAAAAGGGCCCGTCTATCCCCACCAAACAATTTTCTATCCCACCGATCAAAAAAAAAAAAATCGTGTTTGACTGTTCCCACCGATTCAGTTCGACCAAATTCAGTCGTCATTTCAGGTTTTAGGCAACCGAACTTGGTCACCATTTCAATTTTGGGCGACCGTAATTGGTCATCATTTCGGGTTTTGGACGACCATTAGTCAAACAGAGTTCAAAACTATATTTACTTATTTTTTGTAAACAAATAAATTTTTGAATCTATCCATCATATTCTACATATATTCTTTCATCCAAACAACAACCGAGGGATTAAAAAAAATGCAAGTAGATATACTTTCAATTAATTCAAATTTTTATAGAAAAATATTTTATTAGACAAATATATATTATTTTTAAGCTTCGTTTGAATTCGTAATTAAGATGAATTTTTTTTTAAAACAAAAAAAACGTACCAGTTGATCCAAACACATTTTATATTTGGCCTTTGAAATTCATCTGTAACTTATGAAATTCTTATATTCTACATTTAAGAATAATAATTTATTCTCCCTACATTACAACTCAGACTTGGAGTGATATGAAAGATTCAAGGAGGATACACGTCTGAATTATGTTTTCAAGAAAAAAATTATAAATTTTATTACAAATCCTGTTCGACCAGATTCGGTCGCGCGAAACCTAAAATTGCGACCAAATCCGGTCGCGCGAAACCTGAAATGGCGACCAAATCCGGTCGAACTAGTCAGATCGGTGGGGATAGCAAAACACCAGTTTTTTATTTATTTATTGATTATTGGTGGGGTAAGAAAATCGGTGGATGGGCCTAGACAGGCCCCTCCATAAAACCTCAGTTGCAGTGTTTAATGTTAAAATAAATAAACAAGGGTGAATTGCTCAAATGCTCCTAAACCAATACCCCCACCCTTTTTTTTCCCTGAACTTTTTTTTTTCTTTATCCCTGCAGTGTTAACACCCCCCCCCCCCCCCCCAATAATACCCAATAATACTTTAATTAAAAAAAAATAAAAAAAACCCAATAATACTTAAATTAAAAAAACCCAATAATACCTAAATTACCCTTTACATAATTACAAAAATATTGAAATATAATGTGATACATGCAAAAAATAGTGTTACAAATATTAAATAATTACAAACATAAAACATTCAATGTACACAAAGATGTTTGAACACAATATGATTATAGTTAAATTTATAGTGTCATTATAATAGATTCATGTACTGTAAGTCATGTTCTTCTCATCTGTAAATGCATTTAATATACACAAAATGTTTATAGATACATTCCCAAATTGTTATTAAAATCCTCTTGGGTGAAATTGAACTCACTGAAAGGTATTAGAATTAGGCATTCAACGTACCTCATAACGAAGAACGCGTTGTGCAAGCTACATTAAAAATGCAACAATCAATCAAACACTTAAACAAATTTCTATTTAGCAACATGAACATTAATAATAGCATGAATCCGAACTAGACCTATATATATATCAACTGCAATGCTTTCATAGAAGTACTTCTTGATCCATATACTTAGCAATTACAGAAAATACAACGTTACATAACCAATTACAAAAACTACCAATGAAATTAAACTAAGTACACAATTTTACAAAAATGTAATAACTAAATAACAACAATGTAATATCAATTTACAAATGTATAAATAACCAATTACAAACAATTACTAAATGTAATAAATGACTTACAGGAATCATTCACATAACAATTATGCATCAGAAGCTACTACCATTTACAAAATAGAAATGTAATATCATCTATCATTCATATAAAAACTACAACGGAAACTACAAAAACTACCAATTACAGAAACTATCATTTATATAACATAAATGTAATATCATATGTGAAATTAATAAAATACAAAATATGCATACATTTTTCGTGATAAAGTTTTAGTAGAACAGGTATGTTGTTAGAGATTTCATATACTGATGATAGGGCATCTGCAGAAGGGTGTGAGTGTATCAATGCCCATGAAACTATTCCAGGAAACTACTGTGTCCTATAGAGGTAAAAATGGCAAATGTAATCATCCAGTTCTATGTACAAGAGTGCTAAGGTATAAAACCATTGCTATGTTTCAAAAGATTGTGTACAACTAGTTCACATGTTAGAAGGAAAATCTCACCTCCATAGCAAATTCTACCACACTGATTAATGTGATCCGCACCCAACTTTTCAGCATAATAGGGGAAAGCAAAAAGAACATAATCATATCACGACCAATTACCTCGAGTAATGTATGTTTTTGCATGGAAACAACTAGAGTTTTAGTCCAACATCGTAGTTTGCATGGAACACCATAACGCAATCAAGAGCTCCACTTCAGCAGTACTTGAAAGGCATCATTGAGTCAGGCTGATACTTCAACTGGGGAAGCTGCTCAAGTCTGGATATTAGAATGAAATCAGTTTCAAAAAATAATGCTATTACATACTTTCAGATAAAACTACTATAAGTGGGTATCCATGTAATATTAATAGGATTGACAGATATGTTTCCCATACAGATGAGGTAACTAAGGGCGTGTCATCTTAAACAAATGTCATTTGACAAAGTTACTAAACGTTAACTAGTAAACCAATTGAATTTAGGCATAGCATGTAACTTTAATAATTTTTGGCAAAAAATACCCAGTTCCGATAAGGGGGTATTAATATTTTCACTCTGTAATTTCCAGCATCAACATATGGATATTCACAATTGGCAATGCTTACCTCCAATGAGTTAAATTGGAGCACAGGTTCCTAAATAATAATTTACTATAAGAAAATACCTCTGTTTAACTTTGAGTATTCCCGTGCCTAGCCGCATTGGTATGCCCATTATGATACACTCACTCACTCCCTCAATTTTGTCATCTCTTCCATTTACAGAAGCATTGAACAGATGACTTGCAGTCTGCTCAAATGATGCAAGCATCAGAACACTAGCTTTCATCTTGACCAAGCCAAATCTTGTGATTCCTAGCACTTCCCCCTGTAAAAATAAATAACACCGTCACCACCAGCAATGATGATACCATAAAGCATTTCATAAAATGCCATAGATTAATTACTAAACAATTGTTATCATTCAACTTGAAATAAAAAGTATGCTAGTAAATACTTCTTACCTTATATGTCATTACATCGGCCAAAAGATTCATATGGCGGATGTCAATGCTCATCCCATGACTTTTCATGGTGTATTGCATTTCATCAATAATTGATTTCCTGGCAGCTTCAATTCCAAGTGTACCCCACACTTCTATGATATGGTTACTCTTTGTTTCACAGCCCTTAACTCCTTGGGTGCCCATAACCGCTAAAAGGTTGGTTCTGCATATTATCATGTAAATCATGTGAGCAAGGCAATAAATTCATGAAAATATGAATTGCAATATAGTTCATGACACACCACATCAAAGAAATGCAGTACTTTACTAGTGAAACAGATCCACATGAGAGGGAGGGAAAAGGAGTGAGGGAGTTTATCTTTTCAAATGAAAAATAAAAATATGTGGTAGCATATCCTGGGGTGGCTGCATATGCCATCTGCATTGACTTATAAACTATGGATGTCGTCGACCATCATTGACATGGGTGATACCTATGCTTAACAAGAAATTTCGGATATTAACTTTTTTCATAAATAATGCTGCTATTGCATGGATAGGAGACTTCACATCAGCAACCTTTTTGGACTTTACCAAGATTAATATATTCATTCAGTAGCATCCACCCTACATCAAAATAATATAAAAACAATAGTACTGCGATTACAGTGTATATGTTTAGAAAGCAGCATGACATTGCTTATAAGGATAAACAATGACATCAATAATGACTGAATTGTATGACCTTATGGGAAAAAGTTAAAACAAAAAATTTGTAAAATTAAGTTTTGAAAACTTTTCTTTGTCATGCTCAGGACAATGTAATTTGAATATAGTTTTTTACATAACTGATACAATATATCCAAATTTCTTGGACACTGTTTAAAGATGTAATATTAGCTTGCCCCCACATTCAGAGGATTGCTGAAGAATTATACTTTACATATTTTTCAAGTGCACTGTATCATTGGGTCCTAGAGCTTTTACAATGCAAAATCTTAATATGTCATACCTGTTGTTGGACAAACAAATTATGCATTATGTCAAATAATATTTCAAATGCAAGTCCAAGGCTTGTTTGGGTTTGCAAGACATAAGTCGACATGCCAAACCACATTTTATGGACCAAGATAACATGCGCATTCAATTCAAAACAATCAAAATGCAACATGCAAAGAAAGCATAAATTGAACAAACCCTTCAACGAGTAAGCTGTATTTATCTTTATCTTTGTTAATAACTGCACGCTCAACAGTTGAAATCCCCTGCCCATAAAATAAGTGAGAATGAGGATACTGTGGATCAAGAACAATACTCTTAAACCAAAATTTTGAAACAATGTAAACAATCTACGAGATCACAGTTAATGCAAATCATTGACATAGCACCGTGTTCTCACCTTCACTATAACATTTGGAAGTATGGTCATCAAATTGTGCAGCTCAAACAAGAGCTTCTTCTTATCAGTTTCTGGTGAAAATATTCTCAACTTGTCTGCGCAGATGGCCAGAACATGCTATGAAAAGAACTGTTAGCTTAGAATGTGGAACATTAGGATGAAGAAGAAAGGATGAAAAAGCTTAGCTCTGAGATATTCACCGAATCTTTTAATTTTATTCTTGGATGTGAAAGAATTGATTGCCTAACAGAGTCGACAGTAATCCCCATATGAAGTGCTTTAATCTGCTCCAAATCAAGTTTAATAACTACACATGCTTGGATGGGTTTTAAGACGGTCTTTATGCTTTTAGCTACCTGCATAGGGAAGCAAAATCAGAGGATAGAACTGTAAACAGTTATCAGTATTTAATATAATAGTGATGAAGATTACAATTGAACATCAAAATCAGAGGATAAAACTGTAAGCATCAATCATTAGATGATTGAATTCTCCCTGCTAAAACAAATAAATGAAACAAACTTGTCCTTTTAAATCCTACTTTTTGTGGATTTACTACTGGATGAGTATTATTAACAAGTTCTGGCCAATTGATACAAGATGGTAAGCAATAGTAAGCAAATGATTGCATAAAATGTTAAGTAAAAAGCACCTTCATCCTGCATGTGTGTAATATCCTTGTAGACCATAAAGCTAAGTGTAAAGAGGAAGACAGAGAGGAGAATCTGTGACAGGAGAGGAGAGGAGAATTTCGTAGACATTAAAATCAGCTATATGACACCTCATATCAAATATCACATTTTACTTGTATGCACATAACACATAAGGTGACAATCTTCAGTAACATTTGATTACGGAACTTAAATGTCAGAGGTTCTTGGTTTCCAGTCTCATGGTGAACTTCTCCAAGAGCAACTTGGTGGGTATTAATATCCCTAATGAAGAAACCTCTTCATTAGCTTTGCGATTATGTTAGAAGGTTTCGGGAGACGGAGAAAATAAGAAGAAGATTGTTATGGAAAGGTAACGAGGAGTGTGGTAAAGGACCTCATTTGGCAAAGTGGAATCTCGTTTGTCACGCTAAGGACGAATGAGAGTTATCAACCTTCGCAATATGAACAATGCTCTTTTGGAAAAATGGCTATGGAGATTGGTTGCCGATCCAGAATCCTTAGGTCGTGAATCAGAGAGATTTATCGGGGTGCACTAGACTCTCTTTATGTCCTTAACTTAGAGTCGATTTTTCAAAGGTTTGGAATCATATTCTTGATCACGACAAGGAGATTCAAATTCCATCCAACAATGGGGTGGAAATTTGCTTTTGGAAGGATGATTGGTCCAAGGTGCTTCTGCATCATCTCTCTTTGTTTTGTTGCATTCCCTTTTCATCATTGGTTATTTTGCATTTCATGCACATGATTTTATATATCGATATTTATTGTTACGTACTGGAGATGACCCTCTAAAACATAACAGAATTGTCACTGTTACACAACCTAATTGTTTCTAGAAAATTCCGTGTGGTGATGGAACTGAATTTGGGGCTTATATAAACCCCTACCTCAAATGGAGCGAGGTTTGAAGTTCTGTAATCTTATGAAGCACCCTAGCTCTCCACAACTTATATTTTGATTATTGTTTGATGAAATCTCTTTGCTCTCTTTTCTATTCTTCCCTTTAAGTTTTTGCCTTTGAGTTTAAATTCTACAAATAGACTGTCCCATTTATGAAATTTCTGGTAGTCAATGTGCATTAGTTTTTTGAAACTTCACGTTCCAAGAGAGGTTTTCTTGCCCCGGGAAACACATCAAGGATTCTCCATGCATGTGCATTGAAAGTGTGTTGTGAACATATATTACAATGAAAAAAGTGAATGGAGCAGTCTTATCCAAGTAATATGTCGAAATTCAGGTAATATGTAGAAATGGCAAGTGATGCATATAACTAGTTATTTTTATGGAAGAAAAGGAACAACATCAGACTTCCCCAAAACATATTAAAGGCTCCACAAGAGTTGCTGCCAAAAACTCGTTAACCCTTAAGAGAGGCACATAATTTTTTACAGGCCAATTGGTGGGCAGGAGAGGTTTTTCCATGAAATCCTTGTTGAGTCTCGCTTGCAGGCATGGAAATATGCCACTGGTTAACTAGAAAAGGCATTCAATCAGGGTTCATCTTTTAACATATCTAGATTTGGAAAGTCTTTAGATGAAGGGGGAAGAAAGCACAAAATGTGTTCCGCATTCATCATCAAAGTGATTCATCAGTCAGAATTACCTATACAGTTGCTTATAATCCTCATTAGTATAATTGACAATAAATAAAGGGCCTACTGTGTCCACCAAGGCGTAAGCATACAATAATATCCATTAGAATTTAATTTAATGAGTTGTATGAAATAATTAAGATTGATCATTCATTTGAAAATAATGAAAAAGATGATTTGGGACCATTGCAGAATGAATTTAAAAAAAGAATATTAAGAAAATGTATTCCATACCTGACCCAAAACAGTTTTCTCAATATGACCTTTCACTATTCGTGCAGATCTTACATCATTATCACAAACAAGTATTGCAGTAATGATAGGTGTGCTGATATTTTTTGTTGCATTTATTATTTCCTTGATGCGAGGAACCCCAAGCGTGATGTCTGAAATACACTTAAAGAATAACATAATAATGGAGACAACATTATGTCAAATTGCTCTAATAAACAAGCACAGGAATCCAGCCTTGGCGTAATAAGATGGGAGTCAATGATGAGCATGTGTCTAATCATTCTGAAGTAATCAACATGTTAAGAACCTATCGCCAACCTCCATGAATAATGTGTGGAATCCTCATCTATAATTATATATCAGTTCATGGGTCCTCTTATTTATTTATTTTGGTCATGATTCCAGCCATCGGTGTTGAGCGAGCCAAAAAAAAAAAAATAGCATTTATAACGGGCAAGTTCAATATAGAGCAGCAATGATCATGGCATTTTTAAAAATAAAATAATCGAGGAAAATGATAACTTTGTATAATAAATTACAACAATACACGAAAATAATCAACAATAGGTGAAAGGATCGGAGTCCAATTTCTCAGGCGTTCTAGTAGTTGATTGTTATTTTATTTTATTTTATTGATGATTGAAAATGATTCTTAAGAAGTAGCCCATTTAATCATTAAACATGCAACATTAAACAATAGAGATGTAACCGCGAGTAGTCAACACCAAATGTTCTATTTCTTTGAACATGCCATTTGGTTCGAGGTAAGGAATAAAAATTTACACCAAAAGATGTGTCAACACAGCTATAATGACACTTATAACCCAAGAAAATTATGAGGGCTTCTTAAATCCACCGGCTTTTAGTCTGTCTTCATTGACTGGTCAACATTAAGAATTGGGCTTCTGAAATTCGTTTTTTTATTTATTATTGCCCTATGATGCTGACCAAGATTATAGGACCCAGGAAGTTTAAAGATCACCTTTTTTGTTCTATAGGTTCGTCAAGATGTTGAGCCTCTCTTAGTCTTTAGTTTCCCATCAATCCTTATGAAATGGGTTATAAATTGATACCTTTACTATATGAGGAATGCAGGGGATTAATTTTTTTTTATTTTTTAGAAGGAAATGGTAGGCTCCCTACCCTATAATATATTAAGAACCCAGAAACAGGGAAATACAAACATAACCTGACAGGACCAAGTTGGAGAGGATCCAACTTGAGGATCCTTTGAAGAAGAATTACTCCTAGATTACAAACTTCCCATTAACCAAGACAACCCTCCTCACTCGAGCAAAGAATTGGCCCCAGGATTTTATGAAACAAAGGACCCCATCCCAAATATTATCCACATATGGCGTCCCACCCTTGAAGATAACGTGATAACATGTTAACCATATATAACCCATGTGACAACTGGAGTGAAAGATAATGTAACTTTCGCTTGCACACTCCGGTCACCCCCTCCTCCAATGTCACAAATCCAAAGTTTCACAAACTTAGATATAAACATTTAATACTAAAAAAGGATACTCATGCTAGCAACTCCAGCAAAGTGAAAGGTTTTCAAGGTCATTTGCGTTCCGGGCTCTCCAATGCTTTGAGCACCAATGGCTCCAATAGCAGCTCCAGCTTCAACTCGTTTTGACTGATAACGTGCCAAACAGGTACCCAAGAAAACCTATGGCATATAAAAAGTAAAGAGCACTTAAATACTATAATGACATGCATCTACATTTTAAGACATTAAAGTTGATCAGTGATCTTCAGAAAAACCATTACACAGTCATGACCAGGTACGATATCTCAAGATATTGCAATAAGCCATCTACAATACAAGGGAATGCTTTACAAGGTTTGTAAATAAGAATCAGATCAAATAAGAATAAGAATTCAGAATTCTGTATTAGATATGTATAGAAAAGGGATCATCTTGCTAACTAATCCCTAACATCATAGTTTATGTAACCAATATCAAAATAACCAAATAAACCTGGCTGGTTTTTCCTTATTTGGGATAGGCATTTCAACAAAATATTTACTTTCATATAATCTAGTAGTGCCATTAATTCTGCCGCATGGCTTCATCTTTAGACATTTATTACAGATTCAAGATTCATATCCTTATATTTCCAAAATAAAGGTTTTTTGGGGACCATCAAAGCACCAATCTTCAAATCTTGTTGACTCCCTACGAATGCTGTCTTGCACTTTTCATTGGTGCTCATGGGGTGATTTCCTTCCTCTTAGTGTGTGTTTGGCTTTGATAAATGATTCAATAAATCCATCATATTGGGTGATTTCCCTCCTTTTTAAAGGAGCTCACTAACAATTACATACATGTAAATATGTAATGTAACACAAACGAGTTGCTTCAACAACAGTAGTTTAGAACTTTGGCAATGGCAAAGAAACAAGTCACCATTTCATCAAAGCATCACACCCATTAGCATCATTTTCTCCACATCTGCATTTTACATGATCGAAAGCTGTAAGCAAATACATAAAAGTAGTGCTGTAGATATATCTCCTCAAGTTTGACTATCTTCCTATTGGCAAAAATCCCTCTGCTAAGCATGAGGGCCAGTTTAGTGTTTCCAATATAATAATGGTGTTTTGAGGTGTATTATCAAGATTGTTTGATGATAGGACTTCATTTTAATCAGTTTTTTTCTTTTTTGTGGTGGAAAAGGGTCATTAATCTTCACTCCCTTGTTTTAGAGTTTTGAGTAGGGTCAATTGTCACCGTCTAGGCTAGGCTCATCGGCCAGACAACTATGACCATTACATACTAGACTGTACCACCTGACTTTCCTCTTTTTGGTCCTATATCTTTGACAACAATTCAGTAAATAATTACATAGTTGAAGACAATTTTTTTTAATCAAGTTTATCTATATGAATTCCAAAAAGTCATATAAAGAGAAAAAAGCATGGGTCAGAAGTGTTGTCGATGTATACCCTAAGCAACTTTACTATATAAAGAATCCATAATTTGCACACACAAGATATATAAATAAGCAAAAAACATGCAACACTAACCTGTAGCTGTTTAGAAGAAATACCAGAAATACTTGCGGCAACCTTTTCTAGGATATTAGAACCTTCATTTGCAATACTGTTCTCATCCAGTTCTAGCAATGTTCTAGTTTTTCTCAATAAAGTGACTTGGTTGGATACAAAATTCAATAAATCTGTTTTGAATTGCGCAGAAATCAAGTCTTCATGCTTCGTAAGAATGTCTTCAGAGATTTTGATAACTTCAGATGGACATAACAAGTCTTGTCTTCTTGCAGGACATGTAGCCTGTAAAATGAAGAACAAAATCAGGGTTGAACATGTCAACAATGGTCTTATAAAGAGTATGATTACAAACCAACCTTAACTTTCAAGAACAACTGTGAGAAATTTAAGGGTTTTCCCTCATTAGCTTCCATTTTAGCAGGATCCATGCCATCATCTCCATAAAGAAGTTGAACTATTCCTCCACTAGAATTACGCACAGTTTCATCATAATAAGTAGAGAGATCTTCTAATGATTTTATCAATCTGCGAGACATATATCCAGTTTCAGCAGTTTTAACCTGCATTATCAAAAGATGGTATATAGATCAAGAGGAAATTAATATTCTCACACAATGATGTAAAAACAAGGCAAAAATTAATTTCCTGGACAACTATGGATGACATAAAACTCAGCAAATGGAATGATAGAGCATTTATGCCTTTTGTTGAATAACATCATCAACAACGTGACTAATTCGCTTGTAATTCAAAACACTTGCCAAATATTGATAAACAAGAATGCAAGAACAAACAGGCTTTGTCAAAGAAATGATCTTTCAACGATATTTCATTGCATTTCACCCAAAAGCATGCACAAACAGTATGGTGAGTATGGTATACTCACCAGTGGATGGGCTCACAATAATAGACATTTAGAAAAGAAATGCAGAGACATTGAATCTATGACTAATATTATTATGTTTTTCCTACGATGTTTCTTACATTTTCATGAACTAAAAAAAATTATACAACAGCACAACATGTGGCATCAACTTGGAGAGCCATGGAACATAATCCTTTATCATATGTTGCTAAATATATTTAAAATGTTCTTTTTTATGAAATGTTAGGCATCCTATCCCAATTTTATTAAAAAAGAAGCAAATACCAAAAAAAACTATACTTAAAAATGTTGAATGTCAGGTAATGAATGTCAGAGCCAGATAACAGCAGCATCACAAATAAATCTGACATCTTCGACAAAAGCATTTTAAAATAGAGAGTAACAATTATATAGTAATCTTTTCAAACATCAGCCTCAGAATATACTGTCTTCTGCTTTCCACAAATAAGAATGGTATCCCTCACACACTTGTTTCTTAATGTCTGCAAACTATACTTGTTAACCACTTGATTATCCCCTGACATCAACTAGTTGTTCAATGCTGACTTATAGATTAAAAGTGGGGATGGATCATCTAATTTAGTGTTTTCTTCCACTAGATCCATATTGTATGAATACCTTAACAGAAATGTTTAATGCTCTTGTTTTAACCATCGAGAAGCATAAATATCCTACGAAGGACATCAGATTTGACTTCAAACTGAAAAATCGTAGAAAACTCCATGATTTTTTTTTTTTGAACATGATTAGCCATGTGTCAAGAATATATTCAAAGCACAGCCCAAAAAGGGAAATACAACAGGTGCACCAAAACAGGAAGCACCAGGCCATGGTAGATGAGGACTCTACCTACCAGCCCACACAAATAGATACACTATTCCTCAATACAGATTTTCCCCCTTACACAGTCTACTCGCGATGCCCCCGCTAGGGTAGTACCCCACATTTTTATAAAGTGCACACATAGTTCCCTAATGTTCTCAATATACACTCTCGACCCTTAAACACTGCCTGATTGCGAGTGAGCCATATGGCCCAAACCACTGCGGGGACCAATGTTTGAGACGCCTTTGCTTTGTAACTACGATCTCTACAAGCCGCCAAAGCCTTACCTGCTTCCCACATGCCATTCAGCATTGTAAAGGAATCGGATATGCCCAATGCCTCCCGGAGCTGTCTCCATATTCTGGCAGCAATAGGGCATGTCACCAAAAGGTGTTCCGTTGTCTCTTCTCGATCTTCACACATTGGGCATCGCCTATCTGCCTGTTCCACCCATTTGGCCCTGTAGGTTTTGGTGAGAATCCGATTTTGGTATAGTAACCAAGAGAAAGCTTAACCTTTAGGGGCACTTTAGCCCCCCAGATTTGAGCAGCCTTGTGGTGGGTGGCCTCCACTGGGGGGGAGTCCTCCACGCCACCAATCATATGCCCCTCGAACTGAAAACCCCTGACGAGGTTGCGGAGGCCAAACCACTCCATCCGCCTCCCTCTCCTTAATTACCACCCCTTGTAGAGTTTCAAGCAAAGCTGCCAACCCCACCACCTCATCATCTCGCAGGTTATGTCGCATTTGAATGTCCCAAGCACCTGCTCTCCCTTCATAGGACCAGAATTCTCTAACCCTGCCCCATTTGTTTGTAGACAGCTGAAAGAGACCCATGAACCGATCCTTCAAGGCAATGTCTCCCAACCAAATGTCATGCCAGAACCACTTGCTGAAGATACCGGGTCTGTTAGTGACAGCGTATCAGACCACAGTCTTGAAAGTCTGGGGGAAGGGGCAGGGAATCTATGTCTGAAATCTCCATCACATCGATAACGCGCTTCCACCAGATTACACCATGCATTAGGTCTCAAGGATAGCCACCTCCATCTCCATTTGCTAAGTAATGCTTTGTTGAGATCAGCCAGATTCAGAACTCCCGCTCCCCCTTGACTTTTCATGGTGCAAACATGTTCCCATTTCACTAAATGGGGTCTTTTCCAGTCATCATCCATCCCTTTCCAGAAGAAACGACGTCGGATAGCCTCAATTCGTTGAAGCAACCCTATCGGAATCTTGAAAATGGAGAGGAAATACACTGGCAGATTGGATAAGGCTGCCTGCAAGAGAGTTAAACGTCCTCCGAAACTGAGGGACCTACCCTTCCATCCCTCCAGTTTGAGCTCAAACCTGCTGATCAGTGGGATCCATTCTGCCTTAGGTAACTTCCCCAAATGCAAAGGGAAACCAAGATGTCTGCACGGGAACGATTGAGTCTGGCAGCCAAAACAACGTGCTAGCGCTGAGAGGTCTGCCTCCTCCAAGTGAATACCGAGCATCGCACTTTTGTGGAAATTAATCTTGAGACCTGAAAGAAGCTCGAAACATTTACACACGAATTTTATACCTTTGATAATGGATGCTCTAGCCGGACACAGTATAATGGCATCGTCCGCATACTGAATATGCGAGAGGGTCGGACCTCCCACTGAAATGTTGAGACCACGGATCCACCCTTCTGCTTCAGCCATCTTCATCATGCAACTGAACGCATTCGTGACCACCGTGAACAGCAAGGGGTAAAGGGGATCCCCTTGTCGTAGTCCACGGTTGAGGTGGAAGAACCCGCAAGGTTTGCGTTGACTAGCACAGACACCTTGGCCGTGGAGATGTAGTCCTTAATCATCCGAAGCCAGGTCGGCTCGAAACCGTGACACTGCAGAAGATGAAGCAGAAAATCCCACCTAGCGTTATCATAGACCTTAGAGAAATCGAGCTTAATAAGCACCCCTTTCCTCTTATCTTTATAGGCCGTTGTAATACACTCTTACACTGCCATAAAACCATCTTGTAGGAGCCTTCCCGGAATAAAAGCTGTCTGATTCTCCTCTACCATGTATCCTATCACCTTCTTGAGCCTATTCACAAGGACCTTTGCTATCATCTTGTATGATCCATTCACCAAACTAATAGGGCGGAAGACCCCAACCTCCACTGCCCCAACCTTCTTAGGAATCAACACTAGGAAGGTAGCGTTTAGTCCCCCCACCCCCTGCTGGCCCGTGAAGAATTCGTGGAACGCTTCCGTAATGTCCTCTTGTACCACTGACCAAAATTCATGGAAGAATCGCAGACCGAAGCCATCGGGTCCGAGAGACTTATCTGGATCAGCCCCGAAGATAGCCTGTTTGATTTCAGCTACAGAAAAGGGTGCCTCCAATGCTGCCCACTGCTCATCTGGAATCCTCCCTAGGTCTTCGTCTCTCCATTCTGGGAACCAGCCCCAGTGCTTGCTAAAGGCCTGGGAGAAGTGGCTCACTAGGACCCTCTCAATTTCCTTTGGTTGCTCATAGGTGGACCCTTCAGACTGAATATGGCATATTTTATTAAAACGCCTTCTCTGATACCATAAACCTATTGTGTGCACAAATCCGTGATTGCTGGAAAAATGTGAAGGGGAAGCATGTCAGGAAAAGATAGGTGGTTCTCATTGTCTGTGTCATTGGAAGAGAGAAAAAAACAAAGGTCCTTCGGGGTTTTCAGGGATTAGAGGCTATCACAGAGCTAAGATGTGGGGGCCACGGGAGAGCTTTATAGGGTTTTTTAGGGTTTCAGGAAGTCTCCGTGATGTATTTTGTTGTTTTGGGGAGGAGGGGTGCTAATTACACCAGATTTCTTGATAATTGAATTTCAGCAATGGGGTCATGACAGCTAAGTATGGGTTTGCTCAATGCTGATGATGAGGTGGAGATTCCTCTCAATAACCACATGTTCACTTTAGAATACTATGAGAAAAATCTTTCTTGTCTATGATGGACCGATGCTTTGTGGATGATCCATGGGACAAGATGAACAAGATGTTTCCATTAGTGAGGCTCAAACAATTAGCAAAGCTATCCTCAAATCATGTCCCAACATGTCTTTGGAGAGGAATCAGAAGACCAGCCTAGTTCAAGTTACAAAGGTGGTGGTCTGAAGTGAAATGGTATAGAACTTTTGGGAAGGAGTGAAAGGTGAAAGAGAAGGGGCTTAGAAGGTAGCAAAGAAGTTGAAGGCTCTTAAATTTAAAATAAAGAGGAAAAAGAGTCGAGAGAAACAAGAAATAAATGAAAGATTGACTTCATCAACGTAATCAGTTAACAGACTCAGATTGAAGAGCAGATAAAATGGAATCTAGGCAGGGAACTGGAAAAGCAAGGGGCTAAAAGGATGGGCATCCTTAAAGAGCAGGAGGTGGCAAGGAGACTGTGTTATTGAGTGATAATCATGATTATGAAATGGCATTTGCAGAATTTGGGAAGACACAGTTTTAATAATAAATGTAATGGTTGGGAGTAGAGGCAGTAATAGTATGAAGAAATTCATTTAGATTTCCAGAAGCCTTTACATGTTAGAAATGGCCATTGTTGAACCAATTTTTACAATATACTCAATCCCATCAGGCTAAAATGAAAAATGCAAATCACAGTTTTTGAGTTGTGGTATGGAATGTGTGCGTGTCAGAGAGAATGAGCCTGCAGGAACCACATAGGGCTGCATAACAGTACAAACAAATCCTATAAAATATAAATCAAATATCTTAATTTCAACTCTCAAGCAAGTTAGAAAAGTTAAGTTTGTGACTAAAGTTTAAAACAAAGTCTGACAATTAAAGTGAGAACCAAAATGTGAAGTAATGTGTGAGAAAATTGAAAACAAAACAAAGTTGTAAAGTGCACGTGAAGCTTAAAATATTAAAATCATACCTTAGAAAAAGTTTGAATACATAATTGGAAAATTAAAATTGTAAAAATTGCAAAGATTGGTTTTTTAAGGGGGCTCAACCTGATTTCGAAAAATGGTTGGAAGAGCATGATATTTTTTTTAAACAGTGAGTGTTTTAATGTGCGGGTGTGCAGATGGTAGATATTGTGTTGGATGGATTGCATCTGAAGCAAACCCCAGGGGATGGTTGGGCCGTCTTTGACGTTTTCTGGGCATCCAAGCAGAGTTCACTCATCTGCTCAGGCTTCAGCTTTTTATTTTCCTCGCTGTTTTTTTCTTTCTCCGAATTGTTACCCATTATTCTTAATAAATGATGGTTGGTAGGATTCCTAAATTACTTCAAGAAAAATAATGTTTGAAAGACCTAATTGGTAATTAAAGTGTGACAAAATGAAATTAAACTAGTGTAAAGTTTGCGAGAAGTTTGAGAAGAAAAAGAGTAAAAAGGCAGGATATATATTCAATTAAAGTGCATATAAACAATTAATAAAAGTAATATGAAATTAAAGTATGGAAATTTGTTACTACAATAGAAAGTATAAGATCTTCATGAACTAAGGTTTGAACTTTAGAGGTCCATGAAATTCTGTACAGGGAGTTGAGAGCAGACAGAGCACACTAGAATATTTGAGATAGCCCCAAAGCACCCATCTCCCAACAACTCAATGTGCAGAAAACAGCTAGGTTACTAGCCACTGGGAAATATATGGCCGCATTTCTTAAAATGTGGGCATACAAAGAAACTTTTATGAGGTCCAGCCATTGGAACAGCATATGTGAACGCATATTAAATCTATGCTGCAAACAAATATCAACTGAATGACTAAATTACTTGAACTTTCTTATCAGCGTTTTAACGATCAAGATTATGATGGTTGACCATCCTCTCAAACTCTTTTGTATATTGCACTAATTTGCACAGGTATTTCCCACGGTCTAACAACAAAATAGAAATAATTATATATAATAAATAATTACCACATATGGATTACTAAAAAAGAGTATTTATTCACGATTAAAGCACATAGACAAAATGTCGTGTAATGATGCAGAAAATAGATAAACAAGTAACCAACAAGACACTGACACTTCAAACTTTAATGTTGTTAGCACAAATAGTTTCTCACATATTCAATCAGGTAACATCAAACAAAAGCAATTCATGCAAGACAGCATCAGTACCGCAGTATCAACGAGACCTTCACGCCCTGCCATTGTATGGAAGAAAAACTCCGTTGCCGTTAAACCAGTGTAAAATGAGTTTGCAACAAAGCCTTTTGCCTACAAAGAACAATATGAATTAAATGGCATGCATTCTTCACTGCCATGTTTATTGAGCACAAAAGTTCAACATAATATGATAGAAAACATTCATATATCATTAGCAAAAACAAAAAATTGAAATCTACATTTGAATCAAGTAAGAAATGCAATAATGAAATAAAGCTGCTTGAATTTGAAACCACCCATAATAATTGACAAATTTAAAAAAACAATAATAATTTATGAATTAAACACATCAACATTGTTCTTAAGTAAAGGTTTATTTAGTAAATAGACCCTCCTCACTATTGTAGATGATGCTTCAACATCTTGAAGCAAATTTCCACACACTTGATAATCATCTATATTCTCTCTCAAGCAATAGAGACTGCTTTAGAAAATAGTACATAGTTCATTCCACAATTATAGAAGATATCAACTTACTAGTGCATCCATCAAATCAGACTCAATTGTCCATATTAACTGCCCAAAAGAACTAGGAGTAGATTTAACTTAAACCTTCTTTCAGCAAAACAAACATTTGTACCATTAAACATATCCAAGTGGCCTAAAAGAAAACCTATACAATATAGTGAATTAGTGACCTAATATTGCTCAACATAATGGATGAAATTCCAGATGACTGAGCATGTAAAAATATATATTTGCTGCAGTATTGACTAAATTACATATTTACATCATACTCTTGATCTAGGAAGCTTGACACTGCAGAGAAGTTTCTAGATTTATAGTATTAAAAGATTTATAAGTTGAATCAGCCTTTAACCAGACAAAATAAGGAGAGGGTACTTTGGTAGAATCAGCAAGGTATCATGAGCTGAGCTAGACAAGTATAGGAACAAGGAGTCTCCCATACGCATAAGACGTTAATCAATTTCTCCCAAGAAGTTATACATGTTGTTAGTATGAAAAAGGCAAGTCACATATACATTTCATTACTACCAGATTGCATTGCATGAAATGCTAGATCAACATCATCCATGAATAAAAGAAATTATTTATGGCAGTAAGATCATATGCAAAAAAATGACAGGGCAGGTAGTAAAAGAAAGGGTGAAAATTAATATTCAGAAAATAAATATTATATATATATTCACACACACACACACACACACACACATTATATATATATTCACATGCATATATAATATTTCTGAATCTTGAAAGAGAGGCATTCTGACGATTTCCATTGAGAGGCCAATAAATTGATTAAATTCATATGGGGTTCTACAAATGAATAAAAATCATTATTTTCAATATAAAATATTAACGTGACATTTCTCAGAAAAGAAAAAAAAATTGACCAGAGATTGAAAAGGTATGAATAGAACAACATCCCTTTTTCTCAAGGAGTTAGACAGATAAAATTATACTTCTTTCACCTGAATGGTGGGTAACGCAAGACATAAAAAAGAATTAAGATTAATAATACTACAAAAAAAACTCATGATAACCATAGATATTTCGTGCAAGTCATTAGTAGATCAATAAACAGAAATTAATCATACAGATGGCGTCTTTGAGCTTTTTGGAAAGTGAGGCAAGGTTCGATCTATAAATCCATCAGGAGCACGGCGACCACCAACAGACTGTTGACCAACACAAGCAATCATCTGACTTATATTAATTGGAGAACCTTTGGATCCACATTGAGACATAATCAGAGGACTATTCCTCCAATGCAACTCTTTCATGCAAACCTACAAAAGAAACTCGATTTCAGTTAATACACTCCTAAAGAAACCAAGAAATACCATTGCAGGATGCCTTTAATAAAAGGGTCAACACCCGAATATGTTTTTGAAAATTTTCTAATAGAAAGACAGGTGGTGATAAACCGAATACAGGTTTATTACTGATAGTAAGAACCCCCCCCCC
This sequence comes from Acorus calamus, assembly GCA_030737845.1. Classification (NCBI taxonomy): domain Eukaryota; kingdom Viridiplantae; phylum Streptophyta; class Magnoliopsida; order Acorales; family Acoraceae; genus Acorus; species Acorus calamus. The sequence continues at coordinate 10,785,555 of CM060877.1, read as the reverse complement.
CCCCCCGGTGGTCAATGAAAATACTACACTATCACCATTTAAATAAACCATGCAGATCAATAAGAAATAGAAAAGAATACATTACTACATGATATCAAAAATATTATCTATATATCTGTAACAACTAACAAGTGAAGTGAAAGAATAAAACACATATTAGAAACTAAAAAAAAAAACTATATACATACATCTGCAGTATCCTGGCGAATTTTGTTCAACTCGCCAGTTATCTGACTTTCCAATGTTTGAGCCGCGTTGCAACCAGGCTGAAGGACAAGTTCCCCTTTGTTGAATGAACATATTAGATTATCACACTTTTCGTAGCTCTTCTCAATAGTTTCTTTCTTTCGGAGATTGAGATGATGCCCTGGCTGGACATCATCAATACCAATAGAAAATCCATGATTTCCAATCCACCTAGCACTGTTAGAATAGACGATAATGAATCATACATGTGGTAAGAACTAAGAACTACATAAATAATCAAATACTGAATAATCAAATACAGAAATAATTATTTATAAAGCAGATTCAATGTCATGCAAATGACTGTACAGTGTTGTGAGTCGATCTCTCCCCTAAGCTGTGCAGTTTCACTTAAATTCCAACAATTCAAACAGTTAAGTAACATTCTGATATAAAATATTACTCTTGAAGCAAGGTTTTAAGAATTGATGCATATCAAGCCAAATCGAATAATTCACATCAATTTTTCATTTCACAGATGGGATATAAGAGAAAGATAAGACATACACCTCATTTTGTTTTCTCTTTTGTTTTTTTTTTTAATTTTCTCTTAAAAAGAAAAAACATGGAAGGTCTCCCATGTCTCGAGGGAGGGTAACACAGTAGCTGATCATCTTGCTTCTCATCAAACTTGCAGTGGGGAATCCTTCTTCACATATCATAATCTATGGCCTGATATTTTAGATCTAATCAAGGACAAAACTAAGACAGTATACTTGAGAACATGTTAACAATATGAACCCATATTCTCTCTAGGACCTCTCAATTCAACCTTTGGGTTATTTTGTAATCTCTTCCTGCTGAGGTTCTTAAACATCCTGTTGTACTCAACTTTCTGTACATTTATATATTTTGTTTAGCTACAGCAATACAATTTCTCCAATTGCCCATAAAAAAAACATGACCCACTGATATAAAATTTGATAAAAACTATTTCAAATTTTGGATTCTAGGATCTTACCAACCACAAAATTCAACTCTAAAAGCCAGCGCAAATCCCATCCAAGTAACAATAGATATAAATAACTAGACCATTTGAGAACACGAGTCCTAAAGCTTCAGCACTAACTGTCCCCCCCCCCCCCCCCCAAAATAACTTTGAATTAAGAAGCAAACCGAGCTCTAGCCGATTAGCACCCCCCCTCTCCGAAAAGGAAGTCAGGGGATCAAACCTCAGAGGGCACCAAATTCTATATATATATATATATATATATATATATATATATCCCCTCTTGGTGGAGTGGCCACTGTGCATCACTCCTTCACGTCCACCGCGTGCCGACGTCTGACCGGTTTATAAAGTCCACGCCTGGTTCATGCGCCCTTGTGTTTTCCCACGTCTGTTGTTGCCCTTGTATGTGTCAACCACCACGCATCTCCTCCACGTCCCCTGCAAGACTAGAAGGGTTATGAGTGTCCATGTGTCCACCGAGTCGTTGCGCACTCAGTGCACATCTTCGGACTCGGTGCACATCTTCGGACACAACTGCTCACGTCGCGCTGATTCTTTCATGTTCGTCCGGTTGTACCCAGATAAGATGCCTGACACTCGTGGATGTGTTGCCCGACACTTCCGGTCAAGTTGTCTGATAAGCCCACGTCATTGTGCCTGTAGTGCCGATTGGATTACGCTTCTCGGTCATGCCTCCATGTACAACGACTAGAGTCCGTTCCAGCCATGCCCACGTCTCTGAGTCACACACGCATCCACCTCGCCTTGGCATGCCGCAAGCCATTGCACACTTGCATCCTCAACATGCCTCCACATGTCACCTTCACGTGCGACGAGTTTTAGGGTGTGACAAGCCTTCCCCACCCATTGACTATGATGTCCTCGTCAGAGCAACCTTCAAGTAGCCACTCCTCCGCGGAGTGACTATGGAACCCCCAGGGAGGCTCCGAATTTTCCCATGACATAAGGCTCCCGTGATCTAGCTCTCGCGTAATCCCTCCTTGTCGATCTTACCACAATCGCATAAGTCGACCCACACGCCAAATCGAGTGTTAACGCTTCTCGACACGCCAACAATGGGTTTCGCCTATGAGTTCACCGCCATTATGTAGCTGGACTCCTGGTGAGCGCAAGTCCCCACTTGCACACAACTTTCTTCAAATGAAGTTGTGTGTGGTGAACACCCACCAGCACTCAAGGAGGCTTCCCATTACCCGCCGCGTCAAGGTCAACCGACCACCCTGCTTGAGGGTCCTCCATTCGCAAAGCATTCAGGAGTTGGAGGGGGTGGACACACGCACAATCCCCGGGTAATGATGAATTTGCTTCCTCAACAACCAAGGCATATAGCATCTCCTTCTTCGGACAATTTCGGGCACGATGGGGCCTTCCGCAAAGGAAACAACCATCCCTGAATTTGGTGGCATGTTCCCCATCAAAGGCATCTCAATCCTTCTTGCTGTCAGATTTCCCACCCATTTGGACTCTCTTTGGACTTCCCTACACCTTCCACCCCGGAAGTGTCAGGCTGTCCTGCCACTATTGCCGCTAGCTACTTGACGCCTCAATTCATTCTGGGACCAGTTCTGCAACTCAAACATGAAATTGAAGAGCTTATTCTCCTCAGACATGTTCTTGATGTTCAACATCAAGGAGGAAAAGATCTTCACGTACTCACGCACACTCCCTGTGTGCCTAAGCTTTCGAAGGGAATTCAATAAATCAATTTATATAGGAAATCTATTGAAATTCATTTTTTTCCCCAACATCAAGTTTTAAAGGATTATGCACAATTTTAGAAGGATGCTAAAAACATGAACAAATAAAAAAGAACTCATAGTGAATAGACAATTCACAACATATATAATCGTCCCTTATAAGACATGGGTCTTGGACCTGACTGATATACAAATTCCCGATCCTTCGAACATTGCTTTTGAGCCCATCCAAATACTAAATTTCATAAAGAAACCAAACTATCATTAATTGTCCAAAACTCTTACTTCAAATGGATGCATCTTTAATATAACTCTCACTCAGTAATTCTATAAAATGTCAGTATGTGATTGAATAACACAAAAGAAAAGTTGGAGACTCAGGCACATGAAAATTTAACATAAATTGTTATATCTAGAAATACAAAATCATTAAAGTGGAATCAAGATGGCCATTAGAGTAATCATTCAAATTTAATCATGTTCAAGAAAAATCAATAAACATGAGTTTATGTTTATAGAAATATAGATCCCACAAGATTGCAGCGTGCTAGAGCACTAGGCAAATAATAAATTTTAGAGTACTGCAACTAACCAAGATATGTGATTTTTTTTTGTTTTGAATCAACATCCTCTATTAAATTTATCAGTGATGACAAGGTACACACATTTTCATCCAATTGTAATGGGAATAAAGAAGTTCAGAGATATTGTGTCTCGCTCAACCTTGCCTATTAAATCAAAATTAAATTGTGATTCTATTAACATATAATGTAGAAAAGCTCCATTTGTAGTTCATAATTTTTTTATGAAAACAAGAAAATGACAGTTTTTAACAAGAAATGGAAGAAAATGATCAGCTCAAAGAGAATGGAAAAAAGAGACAATATGAATGATGATTAGGTAACACTTCAAGACAAATGTTGGATATTTTGTTGATTCCTATTCTCTCAAAGTTATTTACCCCCCGTTCGGGGTGGAACATAAGCACGGAATAGATAAGATACAAGAGAATAACAAAAAAAAAGTTGTTTGTTTTACTAGGATAAATCTTGATAGTTATGTCTGGATAAGCTAGTATAAAGCCTGATAACTATTCTCAGAAAATGCTAGAATTGTTTATCAAGGTTTATCTATACCAATGGATAAAAATACCCTTCTCTGTCATTTAAAAAAATTTATCCAACCTAACACTCTCTGCACACATTCTGTCACATCTATCATATTATTCCCAAACACAAATAATTTATGCAAGGGTATAGTTGTCATTTAAAAAGTCATAAACTCTTATCCATCTCTTATCTACCACTTATCCTTACTTTATCCAAGGTGAACCAAACAACAAAAAGATCAATTTTACGTTTCCCAATGAGAATAACAGAAAAGATAACCAAACAAAAATTTACCTATTTAGCATGGATTGTTATCTATCACAGTATAGCTATCAAGGGCAAATAACCCTATGTCACACCCCAAACAGGGGGTTAAAGTTTTAGTGAATCATTAATTTATTTCTCACCTTTCTAGTAACTTACAAATTACACCTCCAAAAAAAGTATGAATTATAGTTCGGGTAGCAAATATCTACCTTTCCTTCAAAAAAAAAAAATTTGAATTACTTGTTGGTCAAAAATTATCAAAAAACTTACATATTTTAAGTGTGTTTGTAACTCTCAATGTATGTTTGTGTTAGCAATATCCATAATGAAAATGCAAGTCTTTGAAATAGAATTTTGAGTTGTTTGAGTCAAAAGAACGGAAATTGTAAACCTCAAGCACGTGAAAATTTAACATAAATTGCTATATCTAGATATACAAAATCATTAAAGTTGACATCAAGATGGCATTAGAGTAACCTTTAGATCATAACATATAAATTTATGATATAATAATATATTATTGATTTATTTGTTTTGTGTTTTGCCATGGTTGCCCTATTTTTACACAAATTGACATATCATCATTGTCGTGTCACTATGTCCATGTCCGTGTTCATGTTGCATAGTTTAAAAGACTATATTTACAAAATAAGAACCACAATATTATAGAATAAGAATAGGGCCCTTAATATCGCAATAAAAAAAAAATTACAATGTCCAACATAATTTGTGACTAAAACTTACCTCAGCTTTGCTAGACGGTTCATACAAGATGCAGCAGCATGTGAATTGTAGTCTCTTAGAAGAACAGAAAAAAGGCCATCCTTGTTGCCATTTCCTAGCATGAAGAAAAATACATATAGCTTATGACTAAAAACATATACATAAATATAAATAAATTCTTTACAGCTTATATATTTATTATTTTTAACCTTCCGAGGCTATCATAACACCACAAACAAAGTGAATGAAAAATACATGTGTGGGAAGAATCCATCTTCTATAAACTGATTTCAACAAAACAAAACAAAAATTGTATGTGAAAAAGAACTACCTAAAAAATTAAATTTTGATAAAATTGGAGTGGAAATACAGGGAGAATGCTTGCAAATGTGTGGGTCGGTATCAAGCACACGACGACACAGAACAAGAGAAATAAGACGCACCAAGGCTAAGGACAAAGGAAAAAAAAAAGACGGAGAGGCCATCTTTGTTTCCTCTTAGAAGAACATAAAAAAGGCCACCCTTGTTGCCATTTCCTAGCATGAAGAAAATACATATAGCTTATGACCAAAAACATATACATAAATATAAATAAATTCTTTATAGCTTATATATTTATTATTTTTAGGGCGTTGTTACACCTAGATCTATTTCCAGCCCCAATTTCAGCCCTATATGTGTCGATAGATTTCTATCGATGCATATGCTTACATTAGCAAGGCATATGCTTCAAAAAAAAAATTACATTTTCTATAAATGCATCCATGCAATTCATTGGAGTATATGTTTCATGTTTTATAAAAGCATGTATCTCATTATGCTTCAAAAAAAATTTACATTTTCTATAAATGCATCAATGCAATTCATTAGAGTATATGCTTCATGTTTTATAAAAGCATGTATCTCATGAGGTATACTATTTTTAAAAAATTCGAAACACATGTAGACTGGAATTGAGGCAGGAAATGGGACTGGATGTAACATTATCCTTATTTTTAACCTTCCCAGGCTATCATAACACCACAAACAAAGTGAATGAAGAATACATGTGTAGGAAGAATCCATCTTCTATAAACTAATTTCAACAAAACAAAACAAAAATTGTATGTGAAAAAGAACTACCTAAAAATTAAATTCAAATAAAATTGGAGTGGAAATACAGGGAGAATGCTTGCAGATGTGTGGGTCGGTATCAAGCACACGGCAAGATAGAACAAGAGAAATAAGACACACCAAGGCTAAGGACAAGGGAAAAAAAGAGACGGAGAGGCCAAAATCCTTCTTTCTAGTTGAAAAGAAAAGAAGTTTAATAATGTAAAAAAGGGGGGCAATTAGTGTGTAAATAAAATTTTGAAATAATTTGGATCCATCTTATCTACCAATCATAAGGTGGACATTAATGGGCAGGCATGAAGATCATGTGACAATTAATGTCAAATGACTAGAAGATTATCTAAAAATTTAGAAAATTAAGACATTTTGAAAGAGGGGAAGGTGGAAGGAAAGATGGACTGGCATAGTTAGAAAGCATATGAGAACAGTGAAGCCTAAACTGTCTTGAAAGATCCTTTTATTCCTCAAATCCCATATGTTCAAGCACATGGCATGGGCTTTATTGACTCGGATGACGTGCAATCAACAAAGGATGATGAAGTCATTCTCCTCTGTCATTTTTCAAGTGAAAGATGAAAAAGTTGTCTAAATGTAAATAATCATACACGTGTATTGTGTATATTATATACTCCTTCATGCATCAAAACAAAATACTTGAATGATATTAATTCATAGCTCTAGAAGATTATTTAGTCATCTCACATGTTTCGCTTAGAAATATTTTTGCATTAACTTGAAAAGACATCCTTTTGCATAAGCACCAGTCCCATTCCCAATACCCAATCCCACTCACATTCCTCTGGCTCCTGCTCACAATTCATGCTCAAGTAATCCAAAAACAGGTACAACACCCATGGAGATTAAATGACAAGAAAACATTAATATTAAATTACTGGGAAAAGAACACTTTGAGACAAGCCATCTATATAGGTCAGAAAATGCACTAGCAAAACCAGAAGCTTGCTAATGATACCAATCGGAATATCGGATATGAAACATCATATGGAAGAAAGGAATGCTGGTTATGCCAACCTTCACTTTCATCCTCCCACCCATTTTAGAGCTCTTGCTTTCCACCTGCCATGAATGTTTCGATTATCTGAGTTCCATTATACCATATCTGGATAACTTTCTCAATGAGAGCCATCAATGAATGAATGGCTAGTTATTTCTATAATACATCTTTTGTCCTCCTCCCCCATCTCCTTTTATCTTGTTCACAGGTTTATAATTAAAAATTGATTTGTTTCACTATAATGTACCCAAAAACCTCCACCAAATATTTTGCTTCGACAAAGGAGTTTAAGGTTGACAAATAATGGAGACAAAACCAAGACTAGAAGTCTCTCAAATCATTGTGCAGGTAGTGTGTTGGGCATTATGGTTATCCCAAAATGAGATTATCCTCCATGGGGAAGTGCTTAGGACTCTATTTCAAGAGTCATTAGGGGTTGGGCTATGCATTGTGCTGGGGCAGATTACATAGCATTCTCTAGTAAGGGTGTACTTATTTTGGAATAAGAGTGCAACATTAAATTCCTTGTATCTTTCTTGTAATTTGATTTTACTTGCCATGACGATAGATCCCACTTTTACTGTTCCCATAGGAATTTATCCTAATCCATATATTACAGTGGTAAACTCCAACCTTCTTTCAATAGTATCCCCAAAACGCTGTAAATTCAGCAAAGCTCATCTGGAGGGCCCTCAAAGTGATGACAGATATTAGATATGATTTCAATCCCTTGATCAAATGTAGCAGGCTGGGAAACATCTCAAATGGAAGAGATAGAAGCATCAACGCCAAGATCTCTAAAATTCACACTGTAAAATTCTCTTTTGGCTGAGGCAAGGGACATCTCAAATGAAAGGACATAGAAGCATCAAAGCCAAGATCTATAAAATTCACATCATTAGATTCCCATTTCGGCTGAGGCATGAGCGATCTAGTTTGCAAAGAATCAAATCATTTTCGGGGGAGGGGAGGGGCCTCTTTTGCTTTGAGAATGTGTGGGAGAGTGAAAAAATTCATTTGGATTGCTTTGTAAATGAGTTATTACAAAATGATGGGAACACCAATAACAATATTTTAAAATAAACGACAATGTGAATCTATATTAAATAGTCCTGGTGAGTATAACTAAGCTCAAAATGTCAAAAAAATTGGTACAAGATATTTTTCGAGGTAAAACAAACATACAAGACTTTGAATACAAAAAAAATTCTTCGAGGTCAACAAAAAATAATCATTGAATGAGAAAAGAGAAATTCACCTAACGTCGCCTTTCCCAACTGCCCACATAAAAGATCACTGTTTCGAAAATAGACAAATGCATCATTTGGACACATTGTTTCTCTTCCTTGCCTCTTGTCATAACTTTTCTCCATGAGTGTGAGATTAACAAAAACCCTCATCTGAGCATAAGGGCGTAGCAAAACACTAAAGAGTTGTTTTCCAGTCCAAAGTTCCATCGGCTACAAAAATAAAGTATTCACATCAATCTAAGAATCTTGAGTACAACATAACAAAAATAGGTATAAAAAATAATCTTAGAGGAGGTGTCTGAAAATTCAAAGATGAATGGGTAGAATTATATTAGGTCACCTGAAACAGTTAACACTGAGGGTGATAGAAAATGAGCAAAACCAAAATAATATAAACCATGGCATTCCAAAAGTAAAAGTATAATACATTTCCAAAGAAAGTTAGTTCTTTTGGGCAGTCATTCAACTAGTCTTCCCCCATGCACGATGTGCGTGCAAACTAAAAATTATATATCTTAGAAAAGCCATCTCTAATATTTTTTAAAGCCCCTTCAAACCTATCAATACATAATTAAAAAAAATGATCAAATTATTTTTTTGAGAAAAAACAAATGATCAAGTTGAGATAATTTTAATCATTGTATAGATTTATTAATATTTTAAAAAATTTCACTATGGAATAATTGGTATGTCACTATTTTCACCCAAAATTTGAGAAATTTCACCAAACTAAATTTTACATAGTTTTTTTATAATATAAATTTGTAATCTTATACGTAAAAATGATATTTGGAATAATACATTATATCCATATATTTATATAAATTTGTTTTCAAAAATTACATATTTGTGAAAATCAATAAGATAGATTTAGTGAATATCTCACATTATCTTTTAAATATATTGACATTTATTTTTTTTCATTCTTGTCCTTGATCCAAAATATAAATATCATAAAAATTAAGGGTAAAATCATAAATGAAAATGTTACAAAGAAATAAAGTTGGAAACTTCAACACTTCTGGTTAGTGTATAGATAAATTTCATATAATGGGCTAACAAAAACTGTGCAGCCCCACCACTCGAATATGTAAATGATATAATAACTAAATTAAAACAGCGTAAGAGCCCTAGCGAACAAAAAAAAAGTCAAATTTTTGTGTATTTGTGCGTGTTGTTGGGGATAGAACAGATTGATTTGGGGAATATCTAAACCACAACTCATGCACGTAAACAATACAATACCAAAACAATTAAGTGTTCAAGAACATGTTGTGATGCCATGTTATTCTTGTTCATCATATGGTCATCTCTTTTCTAGTAGTCTTTTTTTTTTTTGAAGCTCAATTTGATGGGATTAAAAAGACAGCATCCAAAAATTGTGTGTTTTAGAGGGGTCAAGTATGTAATATTCAAGTAACCCCACACCCATGATTTGTATGTAAATATCAGTAAAATAATGTCAATTGAAAATATAATTAAACCACTCCCCTAAATTAAAATGTGTCACGCAGTTCATTTGGAAATAAAAGGTTATCCTACATTGAAGCTCACATAGTTACTGAAGTTCTATGACTAGTGTCCACACCCATGCTTCTTTCATATTTGAAATTCAGATAGAATCAAATAAATCATCTAAGGGTGTCTTTGTGCACACAGAAAAATGAGAAAAAGTGAAAAGGGTAAATTTTCCACCAAAAAAAACTAGGGTTTGTGTCAACCAAAAAAAGAACAAACTTTCCTATATTTTCCCTTGCCTCTTTTGTCTTATTAGAGATGGGAAAAAAAGAATTCCAACAAAAATGTGAGATGAGGGAAAACTTTTATATTCTGTCACATGAATTTTTATTTTCTTACAATTTCCATCACATGAAAAAACAACAAAAAAAGTTGGTAGAGGGGAAAATAATTTCTTTTCCATCAGTTTTCATTTGACCGAGATTCGTCACTTTCCTTCATTTTCCATGCAAGATAATGCACAAACACCCCTTACGTTGCTCCAAATTTCAAAGAGCAAACGTATCAATTTCAAAGTTCATTAGCCTTCAGGGAAGAGATCCAATGATTCTCACTTTAAATTTTCTCGTCTTTGGGGTATTTTAGTCCTTATCATTAGGGGTCCTCTTGTTTAAGGGACGACAATTTATTATATGAAGCTTCAATCTTCTTTCGGGAAAAAAATCCGAAGAAATGACACAAAATATCCTATTGATATATTGTAAGTTAAATGCATATAGATTAACATAAACATAAAAATAAAAGACCAACCAAATTTTGCACAAGTTAATCATCTTCAGCCTCACCTTAATTAGCGCTGGTGTTGGCAAATCAATAGGATCCATCCCATCACCCATAAATGAACACATAAGACAGAAAGCAGAACGATCATAAAATGTATCTTTCCTTGTAATGAGGAAAGAAGATGTCAAGAAATCCTGAGTTGAGGCGACCAATATTTCTCCATTTTTTGGTGTGCATAAATTATTTTGCACCTGTAGGAAAGGAGAATTTAATACAAAGTAGTAAAAGTCAATAGAAGCTCACAACAAACATAAAATATACTAATAATTGCAATAAGACACTGCCAGATATGGATACATTAGGCAGCAATTTTTACCACATGTTTGCCTGGTGTAAGATCATTCCAGCATTTCAGTAGTTCTACAACCCTTCTACATGGAAAATAGTCCATCTAAATGATTGGTATATCTGTACATGATATGTGGCAGCTCGACATGTTCCAACATTTCACAAGCGTGTGGATTTTTCCATTTTATTATTCACAACCAAAACAAATTTTAAGTTTGAAGATTTTCAGAAAAAAAATATTTAATGTTTAAACTTATCCCTTTTTTTAGATATCTGAAGTAATATAATACCTCAAGAATCCAAAAGGAAGCCAATTCTAAAAAAAAGAGTGAGTTAAAATGCCAATCCAACCCCCCCCCCCCCCCCCACCAAAAAAAAAAAAGATCACAAAATCCCTAGTACAATAGTAGCAGCCCATGATTTTTCTAAAGATTCTGCCAAATTATTTACTGACATGTGGAATATCGATCCTGTACTATACATTGACACACCCACCGCATAATGTCACTCTGCACCATCCTCCATATCAAAATCTAGCTCTAAGAAAGAATAATATTATCTCAATTCAAATATAAATATAGCTAAAATGAAGATAGAAGAAATGAATAAATGTTCCAAAGAGGAGAAGAAAACAAAATATAAATCCAACATCATCGAAAATCACTTGATTCTTCCTTTTTCTTTTTCTTCTTGATGACAATAGTTCAGGACACATCTTAGTAATCAAATGAAATTATGTCCTTAACATAATGAGACATCTCAGTGTCTCAGCTAATAAGCATTCCAACACATGAATTTAAAAAAATAAAAATAAAAATAAAAAATAAAACCCTTCTCCAATCTCCTATATACATATTGCAGGATCCACTCCTTCCCTAATTACTACTATAGCAACCACATTCTCTGCTCCCAAAATGATTTGCAATTCTTGAAGGAGGTATTTGAGACAACAGTGCAATTGGTGTGCCTAGAAATGGGGGAATGAATGGCAAACTTGTTTGAAAAAGTAGCCATGTTATAAGAAACAATCTGACCACATTACAAATAGCAATCAGGCCACACATCTAAATTAAATTTGTGCTTTTTTTTAAAATTAGATAGGAACTTTTATTGATTAAAAAGCCCCCGAACAGAGGGAGATGAGGGATCTCCAAAAACAAAGAAAGAGCAAATTATAATTCGAAAAGGAAAAGGATCCAATTCGAACAAAATAATGATAATTAACTCATCGCAAACCAAGATAAACCCATAATAGATGAAGGATTATGAACTTGAAGGATCATTTTCACCCAATCTCTAAGCGAATACGAGATATGAGCCAAAGTATTCTCCAAATATGCTCTTTTATTCTGAAAAATTCTTCGTTTCTTGTCAACCAAATACTTCAACAGACCGCTTGAGGGATTAATTTGTGCTTCTAGATATTCCATAGATGATGATATGAGAAGATCATAGAACATGGAAGATACTGCATCTTAATTAGTACATCCCATGAGAACTCATTAGTTACGAAAATTGGATATGGATAAAGAGAGTTTGTGTTTGGTGGAGAAGTTTAGGATCATTTTGCATAACTTTTAAACTTTAATGGATGATTGATTACTTGTATTGATTTCAAGAACATCTTATTCTAGCATTGTAAACATGGAGTTAAAATTCCAATTACATATTTAAAAGAAAAAAATTTATGCTCTAGGTATCATTTAACATATCCCACTTCCTAACTGAACTCATAAATTTACAAATTAGCAGTGCTTTAGTGTGCTTATAAAAAATTCATGACCAATGTCCTTGATCTGTCCTTCGATTTTGAATAAAAAGAATTTGTGTATTGGACCTTCTGTTTATAAAAATATATATACCAGGTGCTACAGCCAACTTCACACCAACAAAAACAACATTAATGATCCAACCTTTTTTTTTCGCAAGGCAAAACAGATCATGATAATCGATAAGGCATAACTATGAATGCATGATCATATATACTCATATTACCATATCATATGTACAAACTGACACCAAGTGTACAGAAATGTCCCACTCAAAGAATTTACTCAACAGATGACTACATAAATTTCTATTTTCACTTTCACAGGATATCTTCAGCAAATCTGCCAGATACATTGAACACAAAATCCCTCTCTCATATCTCAGCATTTTATTACAAGTTTGAATATTCAAAGAAAAAAAACTCCCAGACCAATTAACAATCCAAATGTAATGCAATCCTCAGTTCCTACTCTTTTTTCTAAAGCCTACCTCTGATGGCCAGGAAGAGGAGCCGTTAGTTGATGAGGGGCGACCAAACAAGAATAGTCATCAGTTTGCCTAAGCCAAATTCATGTTTGAATTCTGTCAAATATTGGGCTAGAGCCGAGGAGATGATGGGAAGACTAATTCAAATCCAAGATAGTTATGCATAGTAGTCATTGATATGAGACTCCAATGAGAATTTAAGAAGATTTGGTGAACAAAGCCCTCCAACGGCTACATAGACAAGCGATCTCCACTGATGGCACTTATAATGAGCAGTAAGTTTAGTAAATTTAGCTAATCATATCCACTGAGGAGAACTCAGAATTTTAACTGTTTTTGCGGCCTAAAAAGGCCTCATGTTAGGCTTCAATAGTTTAGATTTGGAATATTTTGCATATTGTTTGGTGAAGCTTAGTTAAGCTCCCAATCTATGTAGTCATTTAAATTTCAATGTTTTATTTATTATTTATTTATTTATTTATTTGGAAAATATGATAGGCATCCTACCCTAATTTCATTAAAATGAAGTGAATGCCCAATACAAAAAACACAACCAAAACAAAAGGCATAAACAACAAGACCCATCAAGCATTTAGACCACTCGAGGCTAGAACACAGTAGAAGAGGTATCTACCGATGTCCCAATCACACAACACCAAAAACCAGAGATATCAATCACAACCCTTCCCTACGATTACAACACACGACTAGCCCTCGCACAAAAATTTCACCCAAGTCCTAATGAAAAGGATCACCGACTCCCAGATATCCTCATCCTCCATGTCCAGCCTCGCCCCTTTGAAGATCGCTTCATTTCGCGATAACCATAGAGTCCACACCATCACCGGCACATAAGACTGAAATATCTTCGCTTTCACACTCCTCTCTTCCTCCGCTCTAATCCATTGTTTGAACTTCAAAGTTAGTTGAGTGTTTTATCTAATTTCCATGAGTACCTTTGTTTCCAAGCATTAGTCATGTCTGCATAAAATATCACCAATTTTTAATATTGGGACAAACTATAACCCCCATTTGGGTACGAAATAACCCAAGAATATGGGGGAATGAACAAAAAAAAAGTTAACATGAGCCCTGATAACTATTATAAGGTGGGCAAAATTTCTTACAAGGATTTGTCTCTATCATAAAAAAAATACCCTTCTATGTCATTTTTTAAAATAAAAAACAAAAAACATCTCACCTAACACTCATGCTCATCTAAAATCATATCACATCTATCAAATCTCACACACATCTCTTACACATGTTCCGAAACACATACAATTTATGCAGGGGATAGCGTTGTTATTCAAAAAGTCATAAACTTTTATCAATATTATATCCATCATTTATCCTCACTTTATCCAAGGTGAGTCAAAAGAGAAACAAGAGGTCACTTTTACGTTTCCCAATGAGAATAACAAAAGAAAAAACAATCAAACAAAAAATCGCTTATTTTTCATAGATATTATCTATCCGGTATAGCTATTAGAGTGAACAACTCTATGACACACCCCAAACCGTAGATAAGAATTATAGTAGAATAGAGATCTAATGCCCAATCCTCTGTTCCTACCACAACTATGATATATATTTATTAAAGCCCCATTGCTACACACCTTTCCATATAGAAGAAGCTTTGTCATGCCTGAAAATTTATAAGCTACAACCCCAAGTTATTCAGATTGTACACCAAACTTGTCATGTATATAATCTTTCCCAAGGGTGTCATCCTACATTAGACATCTCAACATAGCCAATTACCAAGGCATGCCTTACTCATTGAGCCTCGTAATCTGAAATCACTGCCACTTGTCGACTTGGATTTATTTACTTTTTCTGCTCAATGCCAAAGAAAACTGACTTGGATGGCCGTAAATTCTTTAAAAAAACAATGTCTGCACCCAAATAAAAAACACCTAAGGAACAATGACAGAAGCATTAGAGCAGCAAGCATGTTGACGATTAGATTTGTGCATCTTCTTCTTTATATTTCATTTTGTATTTCACATTTTCACAGATTCAGTGATGACAAACTGCATTTGAAATTGAATACTTCATCATAATGAGGTTAGGCAGAATGTGCCAGGCTAAATAAAAAAACAAAATATAGATTTGTCTGTGAATGATAAGGAAATCTTTAAAAAGGAAGTGAAAAAAATTTATAACCAAATATTTTAGATCCCACCTCAATTTGTCCAATATACAAAACACAATACTGCAATAGTGGAGACAAAATAAAAGCTTTAACTACTATAAAAAAAGAAAGGCATTCTCCCTGCCAAAAAATAAAGGAAAAGGATTGAACAAAGGGAGAAGATTAATGGTGAGCAGTATCATACCCCCATAAGAATTATAGCGTCTGTGCGAGCCTCTTCTGTCTGGGGCACATGCAAATTCATCTCATCCCCATCAAAATCAGCATTATATGGATTGCAAACAGATTCATTGAATCTCAATGTTCTCCATGGCATTATCCTTGCCTACATGAAAGAGAGTGAAAAAACAACATAAGAAATAAACAAACAAATAGATATACAAATAAATAATATCAAAAAATCAATTAACATGTAAATCATTTACAGCAGGACTACCCTATGGCACATAATAGACATCCGATGTAGACTTGGTTGTCGGTTAAAGAGAACAATGTCACCATCCTCCAAATGTCGCTCCACTATATAATCACATCTGAGTTCATTAGCAATGTTATTCCGTTGCCCAAACTTTAAATTCCTGCATGGTCAGCAAATCAGTGCATGAACAGTATGAATAGTTATCTAAAAATTGTTGATCAGAAAAATACCACTTACTGTTTTGTACCATCAGGGCGTATAACAAAATTTGCGCCAGGGTATTTGTAGGACCCATTGCGAACACATTGCCGCAACTTCTCTATATTATGATTAGAAACTCGCTCAGGATATGTTAAAACACGGGCCATTAAGATTGGAATTGCCACCTAAAAACCCACAGAAAAAAAAAATATTAACATTTGGGAATTCAGACATTACAACATAAATATGCAAAAAACTGGTTCATAACACAATTAGTTAACCTCTGTTATTTTCAAGTTTGGATCAGGAGATATAACAGTCCTTCCAGTAAATTCAACACGTTTCCCAGATAAGTTGCAACGGAACCGCCCTTGTTTTCCATTTAAACGTTGAACAAACCCATTCTCTTTTTTGGCAAGTGATGCTCCAATTGGCAGACCACGAACATCACTGTTTATGTATAGAGCAAATTCCACTTGAAGATGTGACCAAATGTCCTACATGACAACATGACAATAAGAGAATGAGCATGACAACAACTAAATTAAACTTCTTAATGGGAAAGAATGTCAAAAATCACATCCGGGTTCTTTCTAATTAATAAATTTTCATTACCATAGTTATTAAACCAACAAATAGATATTTTATTTCAAAATATTCAAAAGATGCTAAAGTTTTTCCTCAATTCATCGTGGAAGGCTTCATAGAGTTTTTGGTAGAAGGTTTGTCATTTGGATGACAAAGCTATGAAGTACTGGTGAGAGGATGCATTCATTGAGGTGCTAAGCTATAGCAAGGCCCTCCTCATAAGGTCAGAATAAAGGACAGAGAAAAACATGAAATAGTTTGGGAGTGAGCTGACAATGAATTCTTCAGCATTCTGTCTTTTCCCTCATCTAGGCCATGTGGACAGCCTTGTATAATGGAAACAGGAAAAGCATTTCTCCTACATGGGGATCCCACTAATCCAAGTTTTTGCATGGATAATGATGCTAAGACAAGTTCTACACAGATTGAGAATGGGGAAAGGAGGTTGACTAGCAAGTGCTTCCATCTTTTCCTTCTTTTTTCTTTTTTCCCCCTCGAGAGGAAGGGTGGTGTCACCACTTTCAATTGAAAAGTAAACAAAAAACAAAAAAAACAAAAGAAAACAACAGCCACATGAAAAGTAAGAGCTTCCTATATTGGCAAGAAACCACAAAACATCTAATCTGCAACTTTGATGGGGAAAGAAGTGGGGAAAGGAGTAAAGCCTTTTGGCCCAATCTTTCATTTTATTGGTCTTTTAATATATTATTAATGGATGTACAGACTTGGGGGATTGTTCCAAGCTATAAAGAGCAATATACTGAGTCCTTTGAGAAACCCATGTTTTAATCCAAATTTGTTTTTTCCTCCTTTATAATCTCTACATGCCCAAGGGCCATGTTCTTCAAACCTGAAGGTATCAAAATGTATACAACTACTTTGGTAGATTGGTGATAAAATAGACTGGTAATGAGAATAGTTCAGAAAATTATTCAACAGCATGTTCCACACCAAAGTTTTATTTTTTAAGCGAACTGTTAGGCCCTTCTTTTTTTTTATGTAAACAGGAGGCGAGCGCCTTTGTATTAAAGAAAGGTGGAAGTCCAAAAGGAAAGCACAAACAAACATAACGAAAGCAAATCTAAATCATAAAACGCAAGGGAGAAGAACAAAACATCCCAACAGCCCACGTAGAAGAGATATCTACTTGGTGACCGCGAGGCTCTGTTAGGCATTTTACCAACAAATTTTATAAGACCTGAAAAGGTAATTAAAAGAAAGAAATAAAACAAGACAAAAGGAAACAGAACCAGTTGAAGAGGATTATACTGGCTCCCTAAAAAAAACACTCAACCTCGATTTTTATTCTTCATTCTTCAATAACCAGTTTTCCTTCCTATAACCAAGGGGTTAAAACTTAAAATTATAAGACGATGACATACAAATATAGGCCATTAAGACATAAATGTGCTGTTGTTCACAGTTTAATAAGTCAAAAATATATTTGGAATACATCAGCCTTTATCAAAATATAATTAAAAAAAATTGATGAGGGCCAACCCAAATTACTATGTCAACTTCACAGCTGACATAGTTCAAATCCTGGTCATGTTAGAGGCAGATCATGCAATTGCTTATATTTTTCTTATAAGGAGGTGTGGCATATCTTATTTATTTCCAGGGTTATAGGATATATGTATATATTAACTTCTTTTTGAAAAATATAAAATCTTTTAACATTTGTACGCTTTAAAGTATTGTATAAATCTTAAAATATCAAGAGAAAAAATTAAAATTTCAGATGCAGTCAAATGAACCCCTATTGGTGATTTGATCTTACCATACACTTTGAAATGCTTGATGATTCATCCAAACTCGCCCGAAGAAGAGAATTTGCAGTTATTATTTTCCTTAATCTGGCTGTTATATCATTCTCATTGCTGCAACATAAAGAACAAAATTGAAGAGTGCACGATGCCCATAATAGGGTCATATCAAATAGAAGTAAAAATTCATATGGAAAAATTGACAAAAAAATATAGCACGGGCTGAAAGGACCTTGCAGCTCCAAAATCAGTAATAACAGAAGGGCGGATAACTACAGGTGGTACAGCAATATCAGTTACAATGAGTTTCTCAGGTCTATCAGAAAGATTTAGTACTTCACAATCCTGTTTCAGAGGAGAAGATTAATAAGAACATTAATGCATGAAATGTCACATATTATGCACTTCACAGTTGCAAATGCAGGGCAAACACTTAAAAACTTAAAACCACCTACCTCATCAAGCATTCGTTTAAAAAGTTCAAGAACTCGAACAGGGTTGAGACCATGAAACATACGGATGGGTGTTTTCACATCTTTCATGTGAGATATTGCTGACATGCATTCCCCGACATTTTTGTCAGTATTAGATTTGGAAAAATCTTGTATTATAGTCATGAAGTTTTTCGTATCCTTTTTCACTGTGCCTGCAATCATGTGGACATGGTGCACAGGGAGATACAAGAATTAAAAAATTGTCAATATGGTAAACAAAAAATTTTATATAAGATATGTAGCTCACATAAACAACTAAATGAAACTAATGTTTTTCTCGTACAGTTAAGACCACAGAAAAAAAAAAAAAAGGAAAACCAGTTAAATATAATCATATGAAAGTAATACAGGGGGTTGTAGCTCATAAGATCTCTGCACAGCATCATAACTATGTGTATTTAACATATCCATGTGCAAGTAAAATTTATAAAAGAAAAGTTTTTGGGAGGGTATTTTGTGTGGAATGGTTACTGTGAGGCCCATCAATTCATAATAAGAATTTTTATGGAAATCACCTCACTTAAAAATAAACAAGCAAAACTCCTTAGATTAGAAGAATAATAAGAAAAGGGAGAGAAGTTATATGACAAAAAAATTTGGAAGGAAAAAACAGCCAAGACCATGATATGTGTGTACAATAATATACAATGTTGATTTTTTTATATAGCAAAAGGTGGGGTTCTCCTGCAATCCACTAAGATGATGGATGAACTACATATGACTAAAAAAAGGAATAAATAAACCAAACCCCATAAGCAAGATAGGATACCAGTAGCATTCACCTTACCCACCCAAACAAAGCTCCCATGGAAAGCAATTACATAATATGATGATATTACTCTACACATGGCAGAACCTCATTGATATTTGCCTTCAGGAAATAGATAATAGATTCCCAAGCATTTTCAATATACACCTGTTTCCCTTTGAAGATATGTTTGTTTCTAGTAAGCCATGTTTGCAACAAATTAGGAGCCCTTTTTACTTAAGTTAAAACACTAACCAGATTCAACATCCACATGGAGATTTGGACCTTCAAAGGGGACCCCGTGTCATTATAAGTAACTTCACCCCATCCAACATCCCCAAACAAAAAAAAGTGAGGATTCGACAAGAAAGTTGAGAGTTGGAAAGGTAGGTTGTTGAGCATCGGTGCTACTCTTCTTCTCTTGAAGAAGGTTTTTCAAGCCTACCTATCCATTTATTTTCTATCTTTAAGATTCCAATTGGGAAAGCACATTTCAAATCATCAAGGACTGAGCTACGAATTGCATTGAGGCTAAGGGGTGTCTTTGATCCAGGAGAGTAGTCATCTGAATCTCAGAATAGTGAGGTTACAGGTGGCCTGCCTAACTGAAGATATCTCATTTACAGATGGTGTTTTATTTATTTTATTGCTTTATGCCATTCTATTGTTATGTTTCTTTTTTTTCACTTTCAATTATTATGTCCCAGACTATACCTTGACATCTCATTTCATTAACACTAATTGAAGTTATGCAATAGAGTTCCTACATTCCGCTCAAAACTTAAGTTACCAATTGGAATTGGGATACCTGAAAAAATAGAGGTATTCATAGTCCTTTTTGGGGGCCTGTAATAAGGAAAATAAGAGAAGAATTTGTTTGATGAAGTGGGACCATGTTCGTTGTTCTAAGGAGGAAGGTGGACCAGGTGTCAATCTTCTAAACATGAATCGAGCTACAGAGATTTCTAGCGGATCCGCATCCTTATGGTTAAGAGTCATAAACTGTGCATGGATCCACATGCAAGAGTTCACATGACAAAGGTGTGGAAGAAATAACATTCTCGACTTGGCTATCAGTGTGATGGAGGAGCATTAATTTAAACTAAGCAATGGTTTGTCTATTCAATTTGGAAAGAACAAGGGGCTCCAATCTTTCCCCAAATCCCTCTTCCCTGATGACAAACAAGGATGATTTGATATGTGATTCTTTCACGTGTGGAAACAACAACATTTTGCCAAAATCTAAATGATTCAGAGGTGGAGGAGGTCATATCCCTCTTAGCATAACTTTATGAGGTAATGTTGGACTTGAAAGAAGAATGATGTTATGGAAGCAGTCACCCCAATATGGCTTTTCCGTGAAATTCTTTTATAGAAAATTTAATGAGTCTCCTCACAAGATCATCGATGCACAGTTTACTCATCAAATTTGGGAGCTAATTCTCCATTAAAAATTAGGTGTTGTACGTGGTTGCTCTCCGAAGATGATCATAACAATCATAACAAAAGTGAATATTCCGATATAGCTAAAAATGGGAATATGGTTTGTGAACTTGCAGTGAGAAAAATGAAAGAAGAGATCATTTATTTTATGGATGCTTGTATAGTGCACGGATTTAGAACAAGGCAGTGCTGGTCCTTCAATCGAGATTTGATTTTAACAAGCTTGGAGACATATATGAGTGGTTCCAGAACAGAAGAAAGAAAAAAAAGAGAAGACCAGACACAAATCAAAATTCCAAAAGGCTTGTTTCTCATGCTGTTTGTTGGGATATTATGGCTCGAGCATAACAAAAGAATCTTTCTAAGAAAAGTACTTATGTTGGCAATATACAGGTGGCTATATGAAATCATTTCGAGATTGGTCATAATGCTTCAAGGGAAAGACTTCCTCCAATATAGTGGGGAACAAATGACAAGAGTTCTAACTTTAATAAGCTAAGAGGTGTGGGGAAAGCCTTGAACATTTTTAGTATTATTCCTTTTCGCATTATTTTTTCTTTCTTTTCTTTAATCTTTTCTTTGTAGGTGATCCCTCGTCTCCATTTATTCGAGGGGCATCCTTTTTAATTTGAAAGCTCCAACCTCGTTTTCAAAAAAAAAAAAATTCTAGATATTAAAATAAAAAACCTGAGTGGTGAAAGGAACATTATTATGTCCTCCTTTTGTTCCTGTTTTCTCTTATTTATTTTGTAATGTTGTTTGCGCGTCATTTGCTATTACCAGAAATTTGCACCACAGTATTTTGTTTTCTTAATGTTTATTATAATATTTATTCCTATTCAATAAAAAAAATGATTTTATCATAATGCAATTGAGCGAAAAGGGCCACAACAAGATTAATAACAATGAAGTGGAACAATATTAAATAAACATTAGAAATAAAAAAAGAGTTAGTTATGAATTCGTACCATTTATGTATCCACACCTCGGGCACTGAGAAATTTTATTGCACCTATCTCTTATTTTCTTCCATTGTTGGCTTTTATGATCAGCAGCACTGAGATGTCTCATCTTCCTTAATAATTCTTTACGTTCATTCTCCGGAAGAAGAACACGAGCACAGGACTAATAACATTTTAAACAAGGAAAGTCAAAATGCATCATTAGAATCAAACAATCTAGAGAAAAAATTTGACAAAAAAAAATTGACGTGAAGGCTTGAGTTCCGATATTTCCACACCTTGCAGATGCATTTCAAGATGTTGATTATAGCATCGAAATACCCGGTATTAAAAACAGGAAGGATCAGCTTCAGATATCCAAAATGGCCAGGGCATTTCTCATAACCCGTATGGCATGTAGTACAATGACCACTTTTGTTTGCAGGTCCCTAGAAAAAGCACACAAAAAAATCACATAATATTCATCTCGCAACCCGATGCGTGGGCAAGATTGCCATAAAATTTTACAAATTTACAAGAACACCAAACTATAAAGATCTAAATTTTACAAATTTACAACCGCCTAGGACCCTATACGGATCGCCTAGGCGTCGCCCAGAGAACTATGATTGATCCCACTAATAACAATAGAAGAAAAAAAAAACAGTAATGAAAACAGATACACATCAAAAATGATAAAATGGATCAAAATTCTTTGAAACAAAAATTGCCATCTATGATAGTAGCCCCCCAATTGAAACCTAACATATCTGAAACTTGAATGTAAAATCGAATGGCTGGACATACCATCCGGGAGTCGAGAAGAGCGCCGCTTTTGGGCTTGAGGGACGAGTCATAGAATTCTTGACTGTATACCTGCACCTCAGCGGATTTCTGAATCTCCGCCCCGGAGAACGTGCTGAACTTAATCCCCTCTCTGTCCAAAAATTCCATCAAAAAATGTATAGAAACACGTAATCAATAAAAAAATGCAAAATCCAATACGAACAAATGCATATGGAGATTGAATAGAGGATTCTGAGGGGTTACGTACATCCTGCGAGGCCCTTCCTCCAATACTAAAAGCTCTTTGGTGAAGATCGGCTTCTCTTCCCCCATCGCAACTATCTTTCTTGAGCTGCTCCTTATTCTTTCCCCAATGTGATTTCAAAAAAACCCTAGAAAAACATTCGTTTATCGAACACGAGAGCGAAGCAGACGATCATCGGAAAACCTTATTGAGGGGTTTTAGGTGGCGTTTGGCGCAGCGGAATATAAATTTAAGTGTTATTCGTAGTATAAGTTTGTATAATCATTAGAGAAAAAAAAAATTGTTTAGTCCAGCAGAAATTATAAATATTTATGCAAGTAAGTGTAACGTTTTGGTATTTTTTAGCATTATATATTTGTTTTAAATATATAATTAAAATTTTAATTTAAATTTAATTATTTCATTTTTTTAGATTTGACGGTGGGTCCAAATGGGTCCAATTTGATTTATAATTATGATGATAATTATAAATTGATGTTGAAATAATTATTTTATATTTTTTTATAGATATTTATAGTGTCAAGATAATTTGGTTGAAATTTGGTGAGATTTGGAATTCGAAAAATTAGGTTTTTAAGATTTTGTATCAAGTTATTGGGCATAGGGATCTAGTTGTGAAATCCAGAATACCTTTTAATAGCCTTTAGGGACCTTTATATAAATCGAACAGGGACCTAGTTGTAAACCTAAATTACTTAAGGGGTCGTTTTATAATTTTGGTAAACCCTTTTAAATGACATTTTTTTTGTTACTTAAGGTACGAAGGGTGGTGATGACCTAACCCTAGATGAAGATGGTGGATGGTGTGATCGGATGTAAGGTGAGATATCATTCCCTAATGATTTTGTTGTTTAGTTTCAATTTATTTTTTGTTATGAGATAATTGTGTCAATCAATTGTTTAGGGAAGAATATTGATGGATTAAGGTTAGGGTTGATTGATTTTAATTGGATGATTATTTGATTTCAATGGATCTCAAAGGAATTGTTAAGATGAAACTAGAATTATTGGTTTTGGGGATTTAAATATTTTCGGGTTGATTATATGTATGGACGTTAAATCATGTTTTTTATGATGATAGAGTCGTTTTTGGGAAAATTGTATTTCACAAACAGAAATAGGTTTGGAAAAGATTTTTCCAACGAATCATGAATCGTCCAATTCGGAGTTACGGGTAGAAAGTTATGATTTTTTAAATAATTCTGTGTTGTTTCTTAGAATTCAATATTTAGCATCATGACCAGGTTTGATGAATTTTAGAGATTTAAAGAGATCCCAAATAGATGTTTAATGAGTATAATTTGATTTGTGTGATTTGATGGTGACTTAAATTGGATCTTAAATCAATTAAATTGATTTAGTGGGATCAACGAATATTAATCGGATATTACTATTATTGGGATATAAATTGATTGGATTTAGTTATTTCGATCATTGGAATTATAGTTGAGCCTTATTGGATTTGTCTAAATATTTATTCGAGGATTGACCGATCATATGAGTCTTATGGAATAAATGGATATTGATTATTGAGGGTATATGAATATTTTAATATTTATTCGGAGTTGAGATTTTTCGTTAGGTCTTTAAGATGAGTCGCGGATTGTAGGTCTATTAAGTTTGGGCTTTCGAGATGATTGGGCTTAGTGTTGCTATAAGTTGGTTGTCAGGGGTTTGAGTCATAATTGAATTGTTTCTGATTTATTATTTCATAATTGTTATGATAGGTTATCAACGTGCGAGTGTGTATCGTTCATGCGCATGCATCAGTTTGTATTGCGTGGACTGATTGTGAGTAGGCTTATTGATTTATTTCATGTGAGCTTTTGCTCTATATTGTTGAATTTCACATGCTAATCATATTCGTGTGATATTATGTGCATGATTTGGATATTTTTCTTATTTGATCAAATTGCATTTTATTATTGAATAAAATTGCATGATTTCATTTATTTATGATGACAATTAATATAGCATGAATTATACTATTCGTGTTTCAAGAATTAATAAAATGCATATATTGATGCTTATATTTTTTTAGATAATTATTTGAATTAAGGATTTTGATACTTTTGAGATTTTTTGAAAATTTAGGACTAGTGGAGACACAGTCCTAGGAGATTTTATCAAGATGCATATCATGACATATTTTTTGGAATAAATCCCCCCATAGTATTTCGCCTTTGGGGAGGAAGGTCTAGGACTCGAAGAGTCCCAAGATCGCGTGAGTGGTGTGGTAAAGCATTCCTTACAGCGGCAGATTCCTTTGTTTGGAGTCTGCAGCAACCGGGGCATCATGTGCTAGTGTTCTCGTAGTGATGGCAGCAACGACCCATCAGCATCTTCTAGATCCGACGTCTCCTCGAGGGAGCTTTTTGAGCGATTTAGTCGCTTGTGGCCTAGCACACCTGTTTTGGAAAACGATTCTTCCGATTGAGAACCCTACCTGGTCATATCATTTAAGCTGCATGATTTCTATGACGTGGACCAAGGATTGAGCCACGTGATTGCATTAAAATTATATTTTATTAAGCTCATGAATTTAATTTGATTTTTTAAAGAAAATTCTTATTTTTTTTTATATAACTATATATATATATAATGATATTTTTTTAACTCTCATGATTTCTCTGATGTGGGCCAAGGATTGGGCCACGTGCGCATTAAAATATTTTTAAAAAAAAGTTCATGATTTTAAATTAATTTAATAAAATAAAAGATTTATTAAATAAAATTCTAATTTTCATAAAACTTTATTTTTATATATACCGTCACGTGAGGTAATTTGTCAGTGGGCTTATTCACTGAGTTAATCACTTACCCTATTCCAAATGGCTGGTTGTTTCATAACCAAGTAGCTTATCTTATGAGGACCAAGACAAAGCTTGAACTTTTCATACGCTTCAAGGATCTCGTCGAGGTAGGAGTGTTGGAGAATAAATAATAGTCGCAGTCAACTATTTGGATTTACTTTAGTTTAGATGGCTTCCACAGGGGTGGTTTAGTATGTCTTTCTATTCTAACATTTTATTTCCGTTAGACTCTGATATTTTGTAAGACCATTGGTGATTTAAAACCATTGGAAATTATTTATTTTATTGCCATCGTTTTTTTTAATTTATATTTATATTATATTGTATCATTCGTTTAAAAAAAGAAAAAGGGAGTACAGATTTTGGTCTTGTATTTGGATTAAGTTTAGTAGCGACCCATTTACCGTCCGATAAGCGGTTAGGTAAATGTGGGGCGTTACAATAAGTGTGTTTGATTCATCACTGAACAATAAAGCTTATTAGAAGGGTATTTTAGTCCATTTAATAAGTGTTGAATGTTATTTGATGTTTGGTCCATTTAATAACAATACATCACAATTTCCATCCAATTACAGTCCCAGAACAGTCACATAACAATACATCAAAATTTATAAGTAATCATACAGGTGCGCAATTTCTGTTGATATAAATTGGTAACATCCAAGGACAACATCCTAATATTTTGTCCAATTACAGTCATAAAAAACATCTGAGTTATTATTTGTTGGATATTATACTACTTTCTAGAAATTATATCAAACATGAGGGATTTGCAAGGACACATTGTTACATAGAATCCAACAACAGCCCACCATTTTAACCCTTATAGAGTAACTCCTCTATTGTTTTTTTCACATATAACTCCTCTGTTTCTTCACATAAAATCCTCTATAACACCCTACAAGTCCATGTACACCACATAATCTTCATTAATTCAAGAACATAAAAACTACAAGGATATCCATACCAAAAAAAGTGGTATATGCACTCCCAATCAACCAAAGGAATTCACATGATTCATGAATGAGAATCAATACCCTTAAAAATTACAGAGGCAAAAATATTTACGAATCTAGGGTTCATGCTAGGAGAAAATTATACCCCGGGTGGTTCCTGACGCGACAAAGATGACTAGAGCGGCGATGGGTGGTTCCAAAAGTGGAAGTAGAAGACCTGATGCATCGGCGAGTGGACCTGGAATCAGAGGAGGTCAAGGGGGGGGGTCGACGAGTGGGAGAGGCTTCGGTCGAAGGCGGTCGAAGGGGGTCGACGAGCAGCAATGGAGGTCGACGAACTAATGAGCACAAGAGATTGTCCGAGATGTTGCAGCGGCTAGGGTTTTTGGTGTGTTTGAGGAGAGAGAGAGGAGTAATTTTTGTTTATATATTTGTGTAATATATGGGTTTTCATAAGGGCATACTTTGTCTTTCTACAAAAACATTAGTTCATGCACTTATAAGTAATTATTCAGCTGAAAGCTAAATTCAGTACTTTTTTCATGTGGGTGGGTGATTGATACCCAAATAAGCTCTTAAACTCAATAAGCTAAAAAAACTAGTAAATTTTTAGTGCCCTCTTGACCCTTATTGTACATGTTTGTTAAAACTTATAAATTGTATATTTAGGATAATTTGCATAATTTGCCTCTCTTATGTGCCTTTATAAGCTTCAATTCTTATTTGGCTTGAGTATTTGTCTGATTCGAAAATCTGCCTGGTATAAGTAATTATTCCAATCTCTTGTGTTTTGCCTTGTTGCTCATATCACCTTGGAAATTTTCTTTGGCCTTGTCTACCTTGATTCATGACCCAATGATCCTTTCAAATTATCAATCAAAATTTCCTTTGCTTTTCTTTTCGCATTTGTGATATCTCTCTATTCGCTGAGTTGCCATGTACGGTAGGCATAGGGAATCCAACGCCGGGCTGCAACACACGAAGGCTTGGAACCCCAATCGAGGGTTGGATCACTCATTGCATTAGATTAAATGTCTTTCTCCCCCAGGATCATTTTGTTGATGAGTTTTCGTAGACCTTGTCTTAAGTTCATTTCTTAGTTGTTATCAGTCATGAGACTAAAAACCCATGTCGGATGGGCCAGTCAAAATGAGGTCTCTTTTCTTATCCTCGAACGGTGTTTCTCGTTTCACTTGAAACACTGTCCGAGGAGGGGCAATTGTAGATACCCCATTTTGACCAGTTTAGGATCCAATTTACTTATTCTTAACGATATCTGAATCAGTTCAATACTTGTTCTAAATACCTTATTCTTCTACTGCGCTATGTTTTCACAAAATGTATGTCTAGAACCCATATATATACATGCATCACACACACTCATTGCATCTCACATCACACGTACTCTCTCTTTTAAGCTTCCATACACATCACCTATCCCCATATTATTATGACATTTACCTCTTTTAATAGAACCTCACCTAAGCCCACACTCCAAAATCTACACACATCATAACCTTGTAATCTCCATGCCCCATCACTTCTCACACACTCCATCACATCATCTTCATAATATATACGTGGAGAGGAGTGGGTGATCAAAAAAGAAAGAGCATGCATAAGGTGAATGTTTGATTTGAGAGGGGATGACATGCTATTTTAAAATGTTTTCATAGGGGTTAAGAAAATGAACGTGTGGTCGTGTTCCATTGAAAGTACAAGGGACAAAAAGGAGAAGTGACAAGGGTATGTAGATGGTTTTCATTAGAGGGAGAAGGGATGGGAAAACAATGGCATGGTGTTGTTTTCTAGAGACTATAAATAGGAGGGGAAGGTCGGCTGTTTTGAGTGGGAGGCAGAGAGAGAGGGTTTTGGTTTTTATTCAAGGGGGGGGGGGGGGCAAGAAAATAAAAAAAAAAGAGGAAGGAGGGTCGGAGCTGTTCAGGAAAAAAAAAGTTTGTGTGTAAGAGAGAGCAGAGAGAGGAGAAGAAGAAGTTACAGAAGCTCTAAGAAGGAGGAGGGCTTTCTTTTGTTATCTTGTCTTTTATTTTTATTTACTAGTTAATCTCATAATTTAGTTATCATTTAGTTAGTGCATCAATCCCAACCCATTTTTATTGCATTTTAAAGGGGTAAATCTTTAAGGAGGAGTTAGTAAAATCATTATTAGTCCCCTCCCCAAACAAACCAACGCGGTATGTCTTAGTATTCATATTTAATATTATATATTTTTATTTTATTTTAGAATAATTTACTACACTTTTGTTCTAACCGAATCTTAATCATTTTGTGCGAGATACCTGAGCTTCACCGCGTTGCGTGGCCGGCTACGTCAACGTGAGGAGAATCCACAATCCCCCGCTAGGCGATCATTATCTTTTCTTGCTTTTGAGGAAAAGCAAGTGGCGATCACAACAACGTCCTTGGGAGCAGTCGAGCGAGCTTGGATAATCTTTTGAACGGCGATTCGGTGAGTCGCGTACGGACCGGAACCAAGTTCGAAAGAACCGGATAACGATCTTATCGCGGTCAAAAATCCACATCGACAGGGGGAGATGCTGAAACCCTAATCATTGAATGACATCTCCTTACCCCTTGCGAACCCTAGTCACCGGACAAAATGAAGGCCACAAATGACCATACAACTGATCCAGCTTGTGAACCCTATTCGTCAGACCAAATCTCGTCACCCCTCTCTGTGCCGCAAATACACCATATTGGAAGATCGCCGAACCTCCACTACCATCCTTTTATACCTGATTCAATACCAAATCTCGTAGAATGAATGTATATCATGTATTATCTGAAATTTGATAATTAGCATATATTGACTTGATGAAAATATCTTAATGTTTTTGGACTGACTATATGTATCTGAATGAAATCTGTATCTGAAATTGTTGTACTCGTGTTCTGTAAAACATATGTAAATCCCTTGGCTGTATATGAAAAAACAAACATTATTTATTAGTGTGGAATGTGGCTATTATGCGTGTATCAGAAATATAGGCCTCTACATTTTGTTTGTGAACTGCTAATTTAATTTTTAAGATATGTGTGTATCTTAAAAAACAAAGTGCATATGTATTTCAATGTAATAGGCATTTCAATTGTATCTGGATGTTGTATCAATATGATTTCTCAAATGACTGTTTTAGCAACTGAATATCAAACGTATTATGCATAAGCTCAAAAAGATAAAATTGTTGAACAAAGAAGAAACCGGGCATACTATCCCAGTATAGATCTACGATGCATAGAATATTTGAAACACGGGCACTGTTTCACCCAGATCCATTACCAGCCCCAATTCTAGCCCCATATGCGTCGATAGATTTCTATCGATGTATATGTTCACGTTAACAAGGCATATGTTTTGAAAAAAAAATTTACATTTTCTATAATCCATCCATGCAATTCATTGGAGTATATGTTTCATTTTTTTATAAAAACATGTATCTCATTAGATGAGGTATACTATTTTTAAAAAATTCAAAACACATGTAGACTAGAATTGAAGTTCGAAATGGGTCTTTCTGTAATATTATCCTTGAAACATTTGCAACATTGGAGTTGAGCAACATGCATTCAGACATGCTCTAGAGAACTCCATTCTAGAATTTATTCAAGTCCTTCATTGACCGGTCATACCATTACAGCAAGATGAAGAAAAATGATGATGATGTCTTGTCCATCATCCAATCATTTGACCATAAGTCTGACAACTTCAACATTGGTGGGAAGCTAATAAAAATTACAACAGATGAGTGGATCTTATATTTGGGATAAGTTCAAGCGTCAAAAAAGTTGAAGGTATAAAATTTTAATAGAGTTCATTCAATTGAAGATTATTAAATTTTATTTTTCTTATTGTATCTTGAAATCTTTACATTATCGTTATTTTTTAGACACAGTTGCTTTGGAAGGGAAACCAAAGACTGCTTTTGTTCAAAGGAGATTTCAAAATGTGAAAAGGCCGAATGCTCCAATTGTAGAGGAACAACTCCTGAATGCGTTGCCGGAGATACAGACACAGATTAGGAAGATTTCACCAGACTCCGCTGACTGTATGTCTTCGTATGTCTTTTCTATACAAATAGTGGACAAACACTAAGCTGGGGTTATTTCAAATATGTTGAGCACATCAGCAAGATCGAAGATTATGCATGGTCCTATTCAATATTGGATACTGTAATGCAGTCCATCAAAAAATATCCATCAGCTCCTTTGAATGTCACTGGATGTGTGATATTACTGCGGGTGAAAAAACCTCCTCACATATTAATTTATAGCAATCACATATATTCTTAACTAACTGAAGTTTTTCATTTATGCAGTATTGGCTTTGTGAACACACACGCATAATTCACTCAACACAGGAAAACAAATTTCACACTTCTTGAAATGTGATTTGCGCAAACTGCACAGAGAGATGAGCAAAACAAAAATAAAGAAAATTAAAAAAGATCAGGTAGTGTAAAAGCATCCATCTTTATTACATTGAGTCTTTCCTTTGTATTTCATATTATTTTTTTGCTCAGATACATATGTGATTTTAAAAAAATAATAGGTATTGTATGTGTGATAAGTAACTTAAGTATTGTTGATTTTCTTTTTTAAGATACACCTGTATCTCAAAAACACTAGGCATATATAAAAGTGAAGGGTGAATCTTAAAAACACTAGACATATATGTATGTGGGGTGTATCTTAAAAAATAATAGGTGTACATGTATGTGATTGTATTAAGTACTGTTGTATCTTAAATAAATCTACAAATGAATTCTACATTCATTGAGACTTCCTTTTGTAGCTCATATTTATTTTCCTTTTTAGATACATCTGTAACTGAATAATCAATATACATATATGTGTGATATGTATTTAAGTACTGTTGATTTTGGTTTTACGCCTGAGTGGGTTTTGTGAAACACATATTTACCAAAAACAGCAGAGCAACAACGACAACACATATCTACAAAAAAACAACAATAACATAACTTAAAGCAAAAATTAGCTTGTGAAACACCGAACCTTAAAATTTTAACCAAAAAAGCCTAATTTCAAAAGACCTGAAATTTATCTTAAAAATAAGAAAAGCAAACACAAACATCAAAATCAATTTAAATAACACAATCTGACACAAATTCGATGTGTTAACTGGATACAAAGGTTAATTACAAAAACCCTAATAGAATTGAAAGCATAAAAAATCTCTTTAAAAACCATCAATCACAACACATGGCGTGATGAGAAAAATCAAAATAAAAGATAGGGGTCTACAAAAAAGATTACCTTGATCTAAAATTGGTTGAGACGTGAGAGAGTGGCCAAGTGGGGGCGGAGATGATGGCGCAGATGGCAGTGTCGGCGGTGTCGCTCGCGCACTTTGGGTGGAGAAGAGATGAAGGCAGAGAGTGGAGAAGAGACGGAGAGAGTGGACGAGTGGGGGTGGCTCACAAAATAATGAGAGACGGCTCGCAGAGAGTAAAAAAGAAAAATAATCCATAAGGTACAATCTGAAAAGCACCCTTAATCTAGCTTAGAGATTATAACTTTTTTAATCGTTTTTAAAATTAAATATGTTCAAATAAGTTTAAATAAATATGTAACAACTATTTATTTTAAGCTAAAAATTATAATCTCCAACTTATAATTTTTAATAAACATGTACATAGTCAAGTTGTTCCTGGTTGAGACCGAGTGAATTGAATTTTAATTCACAACAAGATCTTTTAATAAATTACCAAAAAAAAGTAAAAAACTATAAATCATGAACTTTAAGAAAATATGGTGGGGTATAGGCCTGTCAATTGGTTGGGTCCGAGTCTGATCGACCCGACCCGCCACCCCGACCCAACCCTTTTGATTGTCTGGTCCTTCGCGTTGGGTCGAGTTGAGTCGGGTAGGGTAGGGTCGACCCATTAACAGGCCTAGGTCTGATAAAAGGGAGATCGATGAATTTCTTAAGGGCCTACAATGGCCTCACTTTTTTTTAACAGTCTAGTGTATTATAAATAATTTTTACTATTTTGATTTGTTAATGTTTTGGAATATTTTGAATACGTTTGGATTATTATGTTTTTATGTAAAATCAAAAGGTTGTACAAATATTTCAAATGATTAAAATTTTAAATGATTATTCAGTATTGAATTATAAATGTTGGGTTGGATCATAGGTGTTGGGTTGGATCATAAATAAAAAAATCACATAGTATTTGGGTTGGGTCAATCGGGTTCATCGGGTAAGGTTGGGATGGACCCAGACTCAATCAACCCGTTTTGATTGTCAGGTCCTTCGAGTTGAATATGTATGCCTTTTATCTGGTCGAGTATGGTTCAATCTATGACCAATTGACAGGCCTAGTGGGGTGGGGCTACACTGTCTAAGATTAGTTATATATAATAGGGTGGGGTTATTGTTTATAAAATTTCAATGGGGTCGGTTAGCAGTAAAACGGGTTGAATATAAATGCCCCTTTATTTTATTTATTTCTTTTGGTAGGAGACCCACAAGGGGCCTGAACCCTTAGCAACTGGGCTCAAGGCCCATAGAAACAACCCACAGGGTTTTACACTGGGGTTTGAACCCAGGATCTCCACTTTAGTGCGTGTGCTTCTCATCCATCGCGCTAGCAAGTGGTGGTGTGAAATGAGTCAGTTGAAATATGATAGTTGCAAGGGCACGCCTATCCCCACACCCTATTTGACTAATAACACCAACCAACTTTAGCTGCCATCCATCGTTTCGTTTTTTTGCTAAACTCACTATCTTAAAAAGATGGCTAAACTAAAGACCTAAACCCACCAACCACCATTTCTTACACACACTTTCCCCTCACTGTGTTTTTCTCCCTTAAAACCTTTAATGCCCCCGTACTCATTATCCTCAATTAAGACATGCGATACGGTGCGTTATTACAACACAATCCACAATATATCGGATAATATAAATAAACTCATAAACTTGCAAGTTTATAACATAAAATCAACCACAGGATCTTAATAATTCATTCTTAAGTTTGAATGAATACACACGGGTTTTTTATTTAATACTGATAATAATTCCTCTGGTTTTACTGATAAGGTTAACGACGTTCACTACATGCCAAGAAGAAGGCTTATTCAACACCTACGATGCATTGAATATAAAACGTGAACTAAATCGTCAACGCCTCACCACAAGCGACAATCACCAACAGCTACCCTGAAAGGTTGGAAAAAGTGGGGTAAGCTAGCACGCGCTCAGTAAATAGACCAATAGCGAATAATAATAATAATAATAATAATAATAATAATAATAATAATAATAATAATAATAATAATAATAATAATAATAATAATAAAAATAAAATTTTAGGATTTATCCCAAAAATTCGAATTAGCATAATATAATATATAAATATAATTTTCACAAGTGTAACGATAAAACATAATGCATCTCTTTAGAGGAATAACAACGGACACGCATGCCCGTATAGCACGCAACCAAAAGATGCTCCATCTAGAGCCTGATCATGCAGACCGATCGTCACCAGACAAGGTCCCACTGGACTGGGTCACACAGACCGGTCGTCACGCAGACGATGTCACGCAGACGGATGATATGGATGCAAGATTAATTCAACAACTCATAGTTTACATGCAAGAATAACATATTATCCAACATATAGTTCATACGTAAAATAATGTCTCAAACGTGATGTCATGCTCATGTGTTCCATACTCAATATAATAGTTGTATTCATAACATAGGCGTGATGCGAGTATGATATAAATATAGTAGTTTACAAATCTACACAGAGACTATACCCACTCACCTTCGGTCCAATGATTTACAAACCAAATCCAAGTCTTAGAGTAAATCTAATCTGGCAAGAAACGATACGGCTAGGTCACAACATGATCAAACAGTACGGGACCTGACGGAGTCCATACCTGTTGAAAACCCGATGGCTCTAACAAGGGTCGTCCTAAACAAACTCGACTGCTCCTACTGAGGTTGTCCCTTAATAGACAAACGGCTCCTCTGGGAGCCATCCCGAACAACCCGAGGCAGAATATGAAACCCTAATTCATGGAAAATGGAGAAATATCGATGAAACGTTAAAAATACCCGGTACACCCATGGATCTAAATATACTTTAAAAAATCTTTTAAAAACCACAACAACGTATTATTATACATAACATTATATCCTATTATTTTTAACCTTAGACCCTTTAAGGATTTATAGAACATATATAAGAAAGATTAAAGACTTATTGAAAAATCTTTGAAAAACATTGACTTATTATATGAAGAAACAATAACATGGATCTTATGATAAAACTCTAAAATAATCATGAAAATACATGTAGGTTCGGGTCTAGGCAATTAAGGGTTAAAACGAGACTTTAAACGATTCATAACATCATTCCATGTTAAATAACCAAACCTAGGCCTGATATATATATATATATATATATATATATATATATATATATATATATATATATATATAGGGACGTGATTACGTGCGGCGAACGGCAGGTGCGGCAGCGATCACAGGCCGTCGATCACGGGTCCATCGCATCGGACGGTCGGGTGCGAT
Source organism: Acorus calamus (assembly GCA_030737845.1). Lineage (NCBI taxonomy): Eukaryota > Viridiplantae > Streptophyta > Magnoliopsida > Acorales > Acoraceae > Acorus > Acorus calamus. The sequence continues at coordinate 10,750,147 of CM060877.1, read as the reverse complement.
TCACATCGACCGTTGGATGCGATGGACCCGCGATCGGACGGCCCACATTGCGGCCGCACCTGCCGTTCGCCGCACCTAATCATTTTCATATATATATATATATATATATATATATATATATATATATATATATATATATATATATATATATATATATATATAGGGAAGTGATTCGGTACAGGAATGCGGGAAGCGATCACGGGCCGTCGATCACGGGTCCATCGCATCGGACGGTCGGGTGCGATTCACATCGACCGTTGGATGCGATGGACCCGCGATCGAACGACCGACGTCGCTTCCCGCATTCCCGCACTGAATCACTCGACTATATATATATATATATATAGACTCGTGATTACGTGCGATCGGTGCGGTCGTGTAGATTCGACGTGCGTCATCCGATCGCGGGTCCATCGCATCAGACAGTCGGGGGCGATTCACATCGACTGTTGAATGCGATGGACCCGCGATCGGACGACGCACGTCGAATCCGCACGACCGCACCGACCGCACGCTATCACTCGACTATATATATATATAGTCGAGTGATTCAGTGCGGGAATGCGGGAAGCGACATCGGTCGTTCGATCGCGGGTCCATCGCATCCAACAGTCGATATGAATCGCACCCGACCGTCTGATGCGATGGACCCATGATCGACGGCCCGTGATCGCTTCCCGCATTCCCGCACCGAATCACTTCCCTATATATATATATATATATACCCTATTCGTTTAATATAAAAGATATGTAATTTATTTTGAAAAGTGAAAACTTCATGATTTCATAGCTAAAAGATGGGGGCCCGAAAATCACCCAACTACATCAAGATCTATGAAAACACAAGAAGAGAAATTCAAGAAATTCATCAAACCTGAATCTACACATGCGAGACCTAATAGCATCATCAAAACCTGGTAAAACATCATCAAAATACCATGATATCATAGGGACCCGAAATCTCATGAAAAACTTTAAGAATCAAGAAGAAAACTCATTCTTTTTGCTTGAAAAACCTAAAAATGAAGTTATAAAATAAAAGACCTCTAAAGCAATCATTGCATATTCAAAACTCTTCATAAATCGAGCGTAGTACGAATAAGAAATCGTTGATCGAACCCCTTCCCGAGCTCCTCAATGATTTCGTCGAAAAAGTCAATGGAAAAATACTTTTAGGGTTTGAAATTTCTAGGGTTTCAATGCAAGGAGAGAGGAAAAGAGATTTATAGGCCTCTCATACAGGTGGGGAAACAATTACGACGCCAATCAATCAAATAAGTCACATTAAAACCTTCCAAAAACTGAAATATACGAGTTTGAAATTGTTTTCAGATCGACGGCTCCTATTTGATCAGTCACAAAAACCGACGGCTCTTATAGGATCTGTCACAATACCGACGGATCCCTCTAGGGCCATCGCTATTTCCTCTGCACGACCTCACGACACAGTTTGACCCATAACTTGATCGATACTCATCCAATTTGTGATCCGTAAAAAGCGTTGGAATAATAACTAAATAATGATTCCAACCATGCTAAATTATCAAAATTTGGAATGATACAGACCACTAAAACAGATTAATTATATCCTAAAAGCCACTGTCATTACAACTCCTGCTCTACCCTCCTCTCTGTCGCCCCTTCCATATTTTCTTATCATCGATACCTGAACACATTGTGTACTCAATCCAACTGTGGTGGTAATGCCAAACGATAAGCCATTGGTCCAACCTTCTCCAAAACTTCAAACAGTCTGATGAAACGCAGATTTAGCTTTCCCCATTGTCCGAATCAGACCACACCCCTTGATGGAGATACCTTCAAAAACACGTGATCTCCCACCGTGAATTCCAACTCTCATCTTCGATTGTCGGCATAGCTTTTCTGCCTACTCTGTGCTGTTCGAGGCAGATCACGAACTAATTTCACATTGTCAAAAGTATTTTGGACTAACTCTGGCCCAACTAAACTTCTCTCTCCAACCTCATCCCAGCATAGAGGTGTGCGGAAACTCCTCCCATACAATGCTTTGAAAGGTGACATTTGAATGTTTGCTTGGAAACTATTGTTGTATGCAAACTCAACCAAGGCTAAATGATCTTCCCAATTTCCACCGAAATCAATCACACAAGCCCTCAACATATCCTCCAAAATCTGAATCATCCTTTCAGACTGTCCATCCAATTGAGGGTGAAATGTTGTGCTGAAATTTAGCCTTGTCCCCAATGCCGTTTGGAGAGCATTCCAGAAATGTGATATGAAACGTGAATCTCGGTCTGAAACAATAGTAATTGGTGTTCTATGAAGGCGAATGATCTCTTGGATATATAATTTTTTCAATGTCTCTAGTGAATCATTCACGCGCATGACCAGAAAATGAGCAGACTTCGTCAATCGGTCCACTATGACCCAAACTGTGTCATGTCCCTTCTTTGACTTCGGTAGACCAGTCACAAAGTCCATGGTGACATGCTCCCACTTCCACTTGGGGATCTCCAATGGTTGCAGTTTTCCAGCAGGACTTTGATGCTCTGCCTTAACCTTCTGACACACCAGACATTTTGACACAAATTCGGCAATGTCCCTCTTCATACCATTCCACTAATAGTTTACTTTTAAGATTCCAATACATCTTCGTACCTCCAGGGTGTACGGTGTATCAAGACCTATGTGCCTCATCAAAGATCTTCCTTTTCAATTCAGCATCCGCAGGGACACAAACACGACTACGATAACAAAGGACTCCATCCGTCCGAATGGCAAAGTCCAACCTCAACCCTTGTTCCATATCAGATGAAATCTTCTTCAGCTCTTCATCCACCATTTGTGCCATCTTTATCTCATCATTGAGATCTGACTTAACAACAAGCCGCGCAATAAAACCTTTCTTTGATGGATGTATCACACTGAAGAGATTGGTAACTTCACTCAAAAGTTTCTATTGGCCAACCATCAAGTGTGACAAAACTCCTGAAGGTTGACGACTCAGTGCATCCGCGACTACATTATACTTGTCGAGGTGGTACTGGATTTTGCAGTCGTAGTTCTTCAGAAATTCGACCCATCGCCTCTGATGATTATTCAAATTTGTATGAGACTGAAGATACATCAGGCTCTTGTGGTCCGTGAAGACCTTAAACTCTTCGCCATAAAGGTAATGCATACAAATCTTCAATGCAAAGATCACCGCTGCCAACTCCGAGTCATGAGTGGGATAATTTACTTCATGCACTTTCAACTGACAAGATGCGTATGCAACTACTTTCCCGTGTTGCATCAGCACACAACCCAAACCTCGATCAGAAGTATCGCGATACACCACGTACCCACCAGGACCAGATGGAATGGTCAAAATAGGAGCAGACGTAAGTCTCCGCTTTATGCTTTTATAAAAAATGAAACATATAATCTAATGAATTGCATGTATGCATTTATAGAAAATGTAAAAAAATTCTTTCAAAGCATATCCTTGTTAATGTGAGCATATGCGTCAATAGAAATATATCGACGCATATAAGACGGGAATTGAGGCTGGAAATGGATCTGGGTATAACAGTGCCCTTGATAGGGAGACTATCAAACGGATCCGTAGTATTAATATTGTTAAAATATATATATATGAATGCTTTTTTATAGGTGAATTTAACAATGTGCATATATATATATATATGTGTATATATATATATATATATATATATATATATATAGAGAGAGAGAGAGAGAGAGAGGAATAATATGGTGTGGTCCGTGCGAACCATGCATATACCACACTCATCGAGGTATATGCGTTGATAGAGAAAGCATATCCACTCATCGAAGCATATGCATCATTGGGCTATATGCATCATTTATCGACGCATATGCACTTTTAAGGGGTGTATACACGAGGTTCGCACGGACCGCATATTATCACTCACACACACATGTATATATATATATATATATATATATATATATATATATATATATATATATATATATATATATATATATATATATATACACACACACACACGTGATTAGGTGCGGTCGTGCGGTCGGTGCGGCCGCGATCACGGGCCGTCGATTACGGGTCCATCGCATCGGACGGTCGGGTGCGATTCACGTCGACCGTTGGATGCGATGGACCCGCGATCGGACGGCCCACGATCACGACCGCCCGACCGCACCTAATCGTTTATATATATATATAGGGGGCCGATTCAGTGCGGGAATGCGGTCGTGCGGGAAGCAATCACGGGCCGTCGATCATGGGTCCATCGCATCGGACGGTCGGGTGCGATCGACGTTGTTTCCCGTATTCCCGCATTCCCGCACTGAATCGCTTGACTATATATATATATATATATATATATATATATATATATATATATATATATATATATATATATATATATATATATATATATATACGACCGCGATGAGGTGCGGCGGCCGCACCGTGCGGCAGCCGTCTGATCGCGGGTCCATCGCATCCAACGGTCGACGTGAATCGCACCCGACCGTCCGATGCGATGGACCCGTGATCGACGGCCCGTGGTCGACGCCGCACGGTGCGGCCGCCGCACCTAATCGGTCCTCTATATATATATATATATATATATATATATATATATATATCATCAGGGGAACCGATTAGGTGCGGCGAACGGCGGGTGCGGCAGCGATCACGGGCCGTCGATCACGGTTCCATCGCATTAGACGGTCGGATGCGATGGACTCGTGATTGAACGGCTCACGTCGTGATCGCACCCGCCGTTCGCCGCACCTAATCGCGAGCGATATCATCAGATTGAACAATTGAATTGTTTAATAACTCCATACGAATTACTCAGAAATGATTAGACATTCACATGCACGAGAAGATCTCCCAAAGGAGATCGGTGAAAGACAAAGAAGAGCCAGTAATAAGTGGTGACAGAACGATAGGACAAACTCACGGCGCCACTCACGTGACATCACAGTGCCAAAATAATAATACTTTTACCTACTCCCCCACGAGCCTCTTAATTATTTCACCTTTGTTTTTACTTCCAATTCAAATGCATCCCCCCCCCCCCCCCCCCCCCCCCCCAATTAAATGCCTTGCAAGAAAAGATGTCATTATCTAACCATACAACTTCGGACGGGGTGGATCGGATTAAAGGCATGTCCATTATCTAACCATCAATGGTGATGGATGGTTAGGCGAGGAGGGCCGGCGATGATTGCCGAGGGATGAGGGTTGGCGAGAGTCGGGGAGGGTCGGCATGGGTGTTGTGAGATCTTAGAGAGAGTGAGAGCTTTTTTTTTTTGGGTGTGAAAGAGGGATGACTGAAAAAGAGGATAAAATTGGGGTTAGATTTGAAGGGTTGTGATTCTATCTTATTATGGGATGGATTGTCAAGATTTAGTGCATCTTTAACAATTTATTTTAGCCCCCACATATCATTTTCGGGTTCGGGTTCGGGTTCAACCCGGTCAACCCGAGACCTCAACCCAAACCCAATTCGAATTGAGTTCGGATTGGTTCGGGTTCGGGTCAAGTTGAACTCGAGGGAAAAAAACCTCAACCCAAACCCACCCATAAATCAGGTTGTGTTGGGTTCAACCCGCCCAAGTTGCACCTCTAAACGAGAGCCAACTGTATGAAACTACAGAGGAAAACAATTATGGGTTATTTACATAAATACACTTATAATAATCTTTTTTTGTCATAATGTTTAGTTAAAATCTTATTTTCAACCATACCCTCTCAAAGTATTTTAGTTGTGTAAAAATGCCATGATTGCTTTTGAAGGGTATTTGTATACATTTATTTCACAATTTAAAGACTTGTGAGTGATATTGTTGGAAATATGATTTCAATGATCATATTTTAACACAAATAATTCTAAGATAGATTTTGGATTTTGTCTAGTTTTCAGAAAAATTAAATGGAAAAGGAAAGAAAGATTAATAATGACAAGTAATTTTAAAACCTAGACCATTATTAAATGTTGTTTTTTTTATTTTCATATATAAACATTATGAAAATTGAAAAATATTTTTAGCTATGTATAATATTAAAATAAACTATATATAAAGTTTAAGATTATTCATTTTTATTTAAGTTATTAAGTACATATATATTATATTTTAGTAATTAACAAAAATCTTGGTTTAATTTTTCTTGTGACAAATGTAAGAGTTTTTTTTTTGGTTAGGGTGACGAATGCAAGAGTTGGGAAAACCTGGGTGTACAAACCATATGCACAAAGTAAGTCCTTAGCAATTCATGTTTGGTGACAATCTCTTAATTTAATTATAGAAAATGCTAGACTCAAGTCATTTTGAACAACAAAAACTCAGATCATACGTGTTTTTATTTATTTTTAAATAGCAAACATCATGAGGTATATTGTAGGTGCCACTTTTACTGCCCCACTAGAATGGGCCGGATCCCAGTTACCTGCGACTCTTTTGCACGGATCCGCAACCCGATCGACCCGAACCTGGTGTGACCCGCTCAGATTCGACGCACTGTCCCAAGTCAGTATATTTCAAATTAATATTGTAGATCATCAAGAATGATTTCTTGATCCTCTTAAATATATTTACTTGGTTTGAAATTATTTGTATTTAATTTCCAAATCACAGCAATAGAATATAAGATCAGAGTCATCATTGACTGATCCCTATAAAATATATATCTTTGCCAAGATATAATTAACAAAATCCCTAATATATATATTTTATCCCCAAAAAATCATGGATCTCTTCTTATCTGTCTTGAGGAAGAAGAGATCAGGGGCTGACCCTAGGGGACTCTATAAATAGTGAGCTAATCTTTTCTATTGAGGAAAAAAAATTATTTTTTCAATAACCTCATTTCGGCCACCATTACTGACTTAAGCATCAAAGGGTTTTCTGCAGGTCCCCCACCTCCCTACGTCTTCGACGTTCAAGGAGAGCTTCCCGGCGGATCATACGGGGCGGCGGAGAGCGGGAGCGGACAGACCCGATTACCCATACCCGGTATGTCGATTTCTGCCCCTCTATACATGTTTTGATAAAAAGTGTATATCGCTCTATTTCGAGTTGAATGAATCCATTTTAGTAAATATAAGAAAATATTTTATAAGACATACACATTATCTAACAAGTTATACACTTCACTGGATTTTTAACGAGGTATATAGAACAATATTTTAGACTGTAAAAAAACTGTGCATGACACTCTCTTAATCACCGTAGACTCATAGTTCACGTATGATATATATTTGACAAGTATTTCATTTGGTACAGTATGTGTATATCCGTTGATCATATAAATACAATAAAAATATGAAGATAATTAAATAATTTTAGATGTATTAAGAAATTATTATGAAAATTACATGTAAAATTTATATGTGGGGTGTGAATGCATCGACGACAATTAGAATTTGATTGCTAAATTATAAAGAATACAATAAATCTTCTAAATTGAATAGATATTGCACTGTGAATGTATTAAACACAGTTTCGACAAACGGAATAGGTCGTCACATGTTGGGGAAGATAGGCATTTATTCAGCAATTCACCCCCATAAATAGGCCTATCAGTTAACGAAAATATTAGGTTTTAGCCCTTCTAGCTGCAAATATATATAATGCAATTTGTATCATTTTTAAATTTTTTATGAAAATAATATACATCATTTAATTACATAGGTTTTTTTATAGAAAATATAAAACATATACTCTAATAAATTATATGACCTCATTCATAAAAACTACTAAAAAAACCCTAAATAGTATATATATCTCGTATAATGAGTGCATCTGCGCTTGTGGTTAATGAAGATATGTGATTGAAAAATTGTTGTATAATGGGTTGAGTGAAATGACGTCTATCAATTAATTATCGAATGGGTCACACGCAATTGATTTAAGGAAAATGTTACATACAATATATTATTCAATACCAATTTCAATATGCAAATGTTTTGATTTAAAAAAAAAAGTGTACTTTATAGATATGATTTTATGAAAAATAAAAATATATACTCTAATGAAATGCATTAATCAATTTATAAAAATTGTAATTTTTTTAATATATATATATATATATATATATATATATAACATCAAAGAGATACATATACTCAAATTGACACAAAAATAAAGACGTGTACCGACGTTATTCCTCTGATCACTCAGAAAAGATGATCTGACATGGGAAGGCCATCCAAAGGTAAGGGAAACCCACTCACAACTTACCTTCACATGAGTTACAGTAGTAATAACAATATAAAACACAAAAAACAAAAGATGCCCAAAAAATTGAAGAAAAAGAAAAGAAAAGGAGATAGCTGGGACCCAGAGCTCTCAGTGTCACATTCAGTTTTTGAAATCATAAAAACCTCTCTCCCCCACACAAAGGCCAGCATTGCATATCCTTCTTCTGTTCATTTACAGAATGTACTCATCAGGTACCCTCTCTCTTTTTCCACTGCTTTGTAGTCTCAATTTATTTTACTACAAACTTCCATGTTTGGTAGAATCAGAAATGTTGGCATTTGAACTACATATATTGTGTGTTTTCTTTTTGTTGGCCTTCATATGTGACGGAACACTCACCAAAGCAGTGCAATCTGTCTTTTATTACTTCTTAGAATACTCTTTTCAGTAAGATTTCTTTTGGGGGTTAATTTTTTTTTTCTATTTTCAGAGGGAATATGAAAGTGATGGAAACCGAAGGTTTGAGGACTGTAGATTGCTTAAGGGGAAGGCTTCTTGCAGAGAGGGTGGCTTCAAAGGCTGCCAAAGAAAATGCAGAGCTATTGAACAAAAGAGTATGTTTTGTAATCCTCCCATTTTGAAAATATATTAGTGACTGATGTGTGAGTAACATTTGAATTTCTTTGGTTCGTGTTAATACTTTCAATAGTTGATGGAAATAGAGAGACATGTTGTGTTAGAGATTGAATTGGCAAAGAGAGCTGAAAAGAGGCTGAAATTCGCATTGCGAAAGCTCGAATCTCTCAAGCTCTCTGACCTCTCCAGCCGGTCGAGCTGGTCCGAGAACGAAATCTCTGGTAGCAGTTCTTCATTGAGGACTGGTTCAGGTCTTCAGAAACAATCTGATGAGAACCGGGTTCTTGAAACGGAGGGTCCTCGATCATGTGATACGGATGGATTGATTGAGCAGAGAATGCAAGATATCTCGATATCAGACTACGCGGAGGATGACAATTCAATGAGTTCTTCGGCTGGTTCGATCTTGCAGTTCCCTTCCCCTGAGGGGAGTTGGTACTCTGCGCATTCGCAGAACGATGAGTACCTCTGTCAAGATGGTCGAAGATGTGAAGAATTTGGAAGTGATGCTTTAAGGTATTTATTATTTGAGTAAATCTAGAGTTCTATCTATGCTAGTTTTCATGTGCACTGTTTTTCGTTTATTGGTTTTGCTGATCTTTGTATGTGTTATGTGATTTTATTTTTACATATGATAAACTGAGATTTTTTTTTAGATGTTAAACCAGTGGTTTTGATGGAGGATTGCATTTTGCATATTGTGGGAGTATTAGTCCAAATCTACAGAAGATATCATTGGTCTAAAGTTGGCATTCATTTGGAGAGTTCATTCTGAATTTTTTATGTAGCAGTACTAGATGTTGAAATGGTATTGGAGTTAGTGACTCATAGTGATGGTCAGTCTTTCTTAAGCTAAATATGTTTATCGAAATGTCGAATGTACAACAAGATCATGATTGTAGTTTGTAGTGAATTTGTAACTGAACCTCAATTTGTTTCACAAGTACTTGTAGGTCTCCTGACATGCAGAGGAAGTCCAAAACTTAGTTTAAGAAGACTACATTATCCAAACATTTTGACATCCTTTAATTTCAACCAAAGCTTGTCTATTAATAAGTATACTTATCACTTCAAGAGAGGTCCTTTTGTGTTTTATTTTCCCTTGAGGCATTTTTATCTTGGTTTTTAACATATTTTATTATTATTTAATTTTTTTGAATTCAATTACTTCTTAAGCCAAGTGGTTTTTTAAAGCAATAACACATGGAATGAAGGAGAAACTATGGCATTATGGGATGTTCTGTTGGTCTATAGTCAATAAGATTGCTCACAGAGCTGTATCAAAAGATGTGTAGTTACAAATCACATCATATTCAAAACCCATACAGGCATTCAAAGCTACTTTTCTTTTACAGGGAATCTTCTAATGGTGAGAATGATCTTGAACGAGAAAGGGTAGACATAATGAATGAGAATAAAATGTTGGCTTTCGTTCCAGTAGAAGCATCGGTCAAACTGGCGCCTGAACAATCTCCGATCATCAATAGCATCCAAGATGTTCTTGTCGCTCTAAGGCATGCGAAAGAGCGACTGCAAAGCTCGGTGGAGAGAAGAGTGGTTGCTTGATAGATCCTCCATTGAATTATTGAAGAGAAATCAACCATTCACTGCATCAACCAAAGAATTAAATCATTCACTGGTAGTACCATGAAAGTTGATTTCTCTAGACATTCAATTTGTATTCAGTTATTTTGATCATTCACATGGCTTCCTAACAATGATACCTACGCATAGCTAATGGGGGTGGTATGATAGGCTTTTAATTACCAGCAAAAGCAAGAAAGTGGTCCTCAAGATGTCTTAGCTTGAAAGATAAGTCCTCCAAAACTAAAGTTTTTGTAATTAGAGCTACTTTGGACAGCTTTTGGTGCAATTCCATGCACTCTTGCAACTCTAACCTTCCAAAAAAATTTTACCCACCACAAAAAAAAAATCTAACCTTCCGTTTGGTTTGTGGTATATAGTCTTTCGCCTTAATATCTTTATCATATAGATAACTATTCATGCAAAATAAGTAATTTTTTTTTGTTTGATTTTTTTATTATTATTGGAAAACATAAAATTGATATTTTTGTTTGTTTGTTCATCCTAGATAAATTGAGAATAAGTGGTGGATAAGACGTGGATAATGAGTTTTAACTTTTAAAAGGACAATTATTTCCCTTGTATAAGTGTTTGCGTTTGTGATTATGCATGAGAGATGTGTGTAATATGATAAATGTAGCATGTTTTCGGAATGTGTGTGACAATGTTAGGTGAAATAATTTTTTAAATGACATAAAATGAGATTTTTTATCTATTAGCTTATATAAGCCCTAATAAACACTTATAACCCTCTGACCCCTTAAAATAGTTTTTAGGGCTTGTGCTAACTTATCTAGATATAGTTATTAGGGTGTGTTCTTGCAAATAGAACTGTTCTTATTTCTTATTTCTTTTTTTTTATAGTTGTATATCTGGTTATTCTGCACTCCAACGGGCGGTTAAGAATTCTAACAAAATCCATATGTTTTGCTCACCCAAGTAAAGTGTGATAGTTGTTGATCATTAGGTAGCGTTTGAAAACCGTTTGAAAAATAAGATTTTGAATAAAGAAACTCCATTATTAGAAAACACATTTTTTATGTTTTTTAAAAAGCACATTTTTTTATACTAAAAGCTATAAATAACCCGTTGGGAGGTGTTTGGCAACATGTTTACACTTTTCACTTTATTAAAAAATAAAAACACATCTAAACACGTTACCAAACGCCTCTAGTAGAACTCTAAGCCCTCATTTGGAACAGGAATAGAACTTATTCTTAGGTATACATTTATTTCGGTATAAGTGAGGATAAAGTGATTTTGTGTTTGGTTATGTTTTGAATTATTCTCGTTGATAAACGTAAGAATATTTTTTTTTTTGTTTGGATAAAATGTGAATAAAGTATTGATAAAGATTTATAAAATGTGAAAAAATAATGATAGTTGATTTCACTGGTGATTTATAAGAGGTGATGACAGTTGATTTGACAGTGGACTAACATATTCTTTGGGTGGAATAACTTTAATTTCATGGGTTAGTTGGAATCCATATACTACTTTATACCAATTTATTCTAGCATATTTTATCCATACCTATTTTATGTTTTCAAAAACCCAAAATCTCTTATTCCCCTTTATATCAGGTTATCCAAGCTGTTATTCCCGTTCCAAACGGGGGCTAACATTATAAAAGAATCTAAATGAATGATGTTTTTGTTCACATATGCCAGTCTCTCAGCCACCGTATCCTATTGATGCCTCTTGTATGAGCATCTCCAAGGGTGTTAGCTAAACCAACTAGCCAATTTAGTTAGAATGGCTCAAATAATGCTTTGGGCTAATTGGTTTGGCTAGTAAAAAAGGTATATACTCCAACCATGCCAGCCATATTGATATACTAAAGGGATAAATTTTTAAGATAAGTTAGTCTAATTTATAGGGTTAAAAAAATAACTATTTTTATCCAGATTTACATTTGGTAATACTATTTATTATCCTCATTTTTTTGTGTTTTTATCATCAATCTTGCATTTGGATTAAATATGGGATAACTTTAAAAAAATTTAAAAAAATATCAAATCTGCTCTTCCTATTAATGAGGTATTAATATTGTTTGGTGGAACACATTCTTTTTTTTTTTTTTTTTTTTGGGAAGGGTAGTCATAAATGTTATCCCAATTTTATAAAATAGAGATAAAAAATTAGGACAAAGTATATTCCACCTTTTACCTAGAACAAAGTTTATTACACATTTTACCTAGAACAAACTATCCCCATTTTTTATCTCAAAATGTGGACAATTGTCCATTCTTTAACCCCATTTTTTTATGTCATATGTTATAACAAGTGATTTAACTCAATTTTTTCCTTATCCTAACCCCTTATCCCCATGCCAAACTATGCCTTAAGATTTTACTTTTTTAATTTAATCTATAATTTAATTTTACTGTAACAAGTACATTTTACAACTAGGGCATATCTATCCACACACACCATTTGGCCAATAACATCAATAAAAAATAAAAATAAATAAACAGATGCTTTTTTTTTTTTTGCCACTAAAGTCATCAACCACTTGCCCCAGTTCAACCAAACTGTTGTCGAGCACATTTAAACAACTTCGACTACATTCCCGTCGAAATATATTAGTCGGGTTGACTGAAGGGTTGTCATCTCCAGGTCGACATACTCTTTCTCATGTGGCCTTAGTCTGGTTGGCAATCTCGTAGTTGAACTAGGGTGTAAATGCCCGGCCCTCAGCCTATTGACTTGGATGTTCGCATTCCTTTTGTCAAAGAACCCACCAAACTACCAATAGAAATTCCCTAACATATTTTTGAACACACATGGATCCTCTCCAAGTGGATCTCCACCAGCGCTAAAGGTTGGGGCATCATGTCGAGGACGTGATCCCATTCACCGGAGCAGTGGAACGACTTGGGTGTTCTGAGGTTCTTGGTGCCAATGATGAGGCGGTGGCCTTGCCGGGGCCAATTGGGGAAGACCCTTCTGTGAGGCCTCGGAGCTGCGTGACGGAGAGGAGGGCATTCACTCCCTCAAATCCGAAAACAAATGCGCAATCCATTAAAGAACCCACTGCCACCTCTGATGACACAAACCCTCCGCAGCACCGATTCAACATCACCCACCGACATGTAACCCTTCACGGCGTTCTTATCGGGCTTCCAGAAGCCAAAGCCGTTGCCTCCATAGGCGCGGAGACCCAAAATCCTAAAAACCCAAAACGAGGTTGCTCGTCTCTTTATTTTTATTAAGGTATTTTTTAAAATACTTATTGGATGAGGTCGGCTAACATGTGTCCGAGAGCCGATCTTGAGGTTGAGGAGAGATGGGTGTGAGACCATGGAAGAGGTGGGGATGGGGGCCGGAGCCATCGGAGGTGGGGAGGGTGACAATGCCATGAAAAGAGGAGAAGAAGATGCAGATGTGATTGGGGACGTTTGGGTATGAAGTGAAGGAAGTGTAGAGGAGGACCTCTTTAGGGCCTCGCTCATCAGGCTGGAGGGGTTGTAGAAGCAGCTTGAGCCATCGATGAGCGAGCGAGCCAGAGAAGATGGAAGGGGCGTCAGAGAGGAGGGTAGAGCAGGCATTGTAATGACTGTGACTTTTAGGACATAATTAATCTATTTTTGTGGTGTGTCTAGCATTCTAAATTTTGATAATTTGGCATGGTTGGAATCATTATTCTGTTAGCTTTCCAACGCTTTTTACATATCGCGAATCGGATGAGTATCGATCAAGTTATGGGCCAAACTGTGCCATGAGGTCGTGCAAAGAAAATAGTGACGGCCCCAGAGGGATCCATCGATATTGTGACGGATCCTATAAGAGCCGTCGGTTTTTGTGACGGATCTAATAGGAGCCGTCGATCTGAAAACAATTTCAAACTCGTATATTTCAGATTTTGGAAGGTTTTAATGTGATTTATTTAATTGATTGGCGTCGTAATTGTTTCCCCACCTGTATGAGAGGCCTATAAATCTCTTTTCCTCTCTCCTTGCATAGAAACCCTAGAAATTTCAAACTCTAAAAGTATTTTTCCATTGATGTTTTCTGTGAAATCATTGAGGAGCTCGGGAAAGGGTTCGATCAACGATTTCTTGTTCGTACTACGCTCGATTTATGAAGAGTTTTGAATATGCAATGATTGCTTTAGAGGTCTTTTATTTTATAACTTCATTTTTAGGTTTTTCAAGCAAAAAGAATGAGTTTTCTTCTTGATTCTTAAAGTTTTTCATGAGATTTGGGGTTCCTATGATATCATGGTGTTTTGATAATGTTTTCCAAGGTTTTGATGATGCTATTAGGTCTCGCATGTGTAGATTCAGGTTTGATGGATTTCTTGAATTTTTCTTCTTGGGTTTTCATAGATCTTGATGTAGTTGTGTGATTTTCGGGTCCCTATCTTTTAGCTATAAAATCATGAAGTTTTCAAAATAAATTACATATCTTTTATGTTAAACGAAAAGGGTATATATATATCATGCCTAGGTTTGGTTATTTAACATGGAATGATGTTATGAATCGTTTAAAATCTCGTTTTAACCCTTAATTGCCTAGATCCGAACCTACATGTATTTTCATGATCATTTTAGAGTTTTATCATAAGATCCATGTTATTGTTTCTTCATATAATTAGTCAATGTTTTTCGAAGATTTTTTAATATGTTTTTAATCTTTCTTATATACATTCTATAAATCCTTAAAGGGTCTAAGGTTAAAAATAATAGGATATAATGTTATGTATAATAATACGTTACTTGTCGTGGTTTTTAAAAGATTTTTTAAAGTATATATAGATCCTTCGGTGTACCGGGTATTTTTAACGTTTCATCGATATTTCTCCATTTTCCATGAATTAGGGTTTCATGTTCTACCTCAGACAGCTCTGATAAGAGCCGTCGAGCTTGTTCAGAATGGCTCCCAGAAGAGCTGTCTGTCTGTTAAGGGACGGCCCCAGTAGGAGCCGTCGGGTTTGTTTAGGACGACCCTTGTTAAAGCAGATGGGTTTTCAACAGGTATGGACCCCGTCAGGTCCCGTACTATTTGATCATACTGTGACCTAGCCGTATCGTTTCTTGCCAGATTAGATTTACTGTAAGATTTGGATTTGGTTTATGAATCGTTGGACCGAAGGTGAGTGGGACTAATTTCTATGTAGATTTAAACTACTATATTTATATCATATTCGCATCATGCCTATGGTATGAATACAACTATTATATTGAGTATGGAACACATGAGCATGACATCACGTTTGAGACATTATTTTACGTATGAATTATATGTTGGATAATATGTTATTCTTGCATGCAAACTATGAGTTGTGGAATTAATCTTGCATGCATATCATCCCTTTGCGTGACACCTGTCTGCGTGACATCGTCTACATGACGACCGGTCTGTGTGACCCAGTCCAGTGGGACCTTGTCTATGTGATGACCGGTCTGCGTGATGAGGCTCTAGATGGAGCATCTTTTGGTTGTGTGTTATGCGTGTCTGTTGCATCATATGCATCATGTAATTAGTATGAGATTTGTGGCTATTCCTGTAAAGAGATGCATTATGTTTTATCGTTATAATTGTGAAAATTATATGTATATGTTATATTATGCTAGTTCAAATTTTTGGGATTATTCCTAAAATTTTATTGTTGTTGTTATTGTTGTTGTTGTTATTATTATTATTATTATTATTGTTGTTGTTGTTGTTGTTGTTGTTGTTGTTGTTGTTATTGTTGGGACGCTATAGGTCCATTCACTGAGCGCATGGTAGCTCACCCCACTTTTTCCAACCTTTCAGAGTAGCTGTTGGTGATCGTCGCTCGTGGTGAGGCGTTGATGATTTAGTTCGCTTTTTATCTTCGTTACATCGTAGGTGTTGAATAAGCCTTCTTCTTGGCATGTAGTGAACGTCCTTAGCCATATCAGCAAAACCAGTGGAATTATTATCAGTATTAAATAAAGAACTCTTGTGTATTCATTCAAACTTAAGAATGAATTAGTGAGATCATGTGGTTGATTTTATGTTTTAAACTTGCAAGTTTATGAGTTTATTTATATTATCCGATATATTGTGGATTGTGTTGTAGTAACACACCGTATCACATGCCTTAATTAAGGATAATGGGTATGGGGGCGTTGCAGCGTAGGTTTTCCTGTGAGGGCTAAGGAATAGGAATAGGAGGCATAAGCTTGCATACATATAGGATACGTTCTAACTGTGTGTCGATTCATATTAGGGGAGATCAGAAACGGTGGGAAATACCAACACTTTGCGTCGGGATCTCCAGACCCTCTGACCAACCTGGTGGCGCAGACAATCCAATACCAAAACGACATGGTGTTACATCATTTCAGAGAAAACCATAAGCAGCCAGAACAGCTGGTGATGAGGTTCAAGAAAATGGATCCGTCAGCATTTCAAGGAGATGACACTGACCCGATGGCCCTGAAGCATTGGATCACAGAGTTGGAGCATATCTTCAAATTAATGCAGTTGACTGATATCCGTCATATCCTCTTTGGCGGCTCATCAACTACGAGGAACTGCTATCCAACGGTGGACTGTTCGTCAACAACCTCTGACCCGTGTAATTGATTAGATCACCTGGGAGGAGTTTGTGGGGATGTTCTAGAAGAAATACTTTCCACCGACAGAGCGTGATTGCATTGTTCAAACATTTCTGGACCTTCGTCAAACTCAAGACATGACAGTGGCCCAGTATGAGGAGAAGCTCCTAGAGTTGTCGGTCATTGTGCATCAATACATCCAAGTTGAGAGTGAAAAGTGTCATCGCTTCCAAGAAGGGCTAAGGAGCAATATTCGTCATAGACCGCGGAACCTTCGAATCCATGTTTATGAGGAGCTGAAGGATTGTGTATTTGTCACGGAACAACACTGCTTAGAGTGGAAGAAGGAGATTGAGGCCCGTGCAAAGAACTGGAATAATCAACGTTTAGGTGATGGCCAAAGGACGAATAATCGAAAGAGGAACTTTGCTGACGATAACCGTGGATGAGAAGTGCGTGGGAGAGTCATCTGCTATAACCGTGGGGAGCCGGGACACAAATCTAATGAATGTCCCCAGAAGCGGAGAGACAATCGTGTGTGCTACAATTGCGGGAAGCTGGGACATCGTCAAGCCGACTACACTGAACGAAGAAAGGTGCAAGGCGCGCCAAGACAGCAAAACACTGGTGGACAAGGAGCTTTGAGTTCTTGTGGTCAGCCGCAGCCACAACCGCGTGGACAGGTTCATGCCCTGTCATTGGGAGATGTTCGCGTGACTGACAAAGTCGTTCAAGGTACATTTTCTATCACTGGTTATGATACATTTGTATTATTCGATTTTGGAGCTTCGCACTCTTCTGTGTCTATTGAATTTGTAAATCGTGCGAGTCTAGTATCAAGTCCTCTTGAGAAAAACTTTTATTGTCACAACTCCTACTGGTGAATTAGTCGCCATTCAATCAATCTACCGAGGGTGCATGGTTCAGATAGAAGACCAATGTTTGATGGTAAACCTCTTGCTTTTGGAGATTCAAAAGTTCAATGTCATCCTTGGCATGGATTGGCTCTTTACCTATCATGCTAACGTGGATTGCTTTTCGAAGACCGTGTCCTTCAAGATTCCTGGGTTGCGGACTTTGCGCTTTGTCGGCGATGGAGGCGTACGACCATTGGGTCTTATCTCAGCATTACAAGCACAACATCTTCTGGAGAGCGGATGCATGAGATACATAGAAAGTATTGTGGACACTAAGGCAGAAAAAGCAAGTATCAAAGGTACATAGGTGATCGCGGAATTTCCAAAAGTTTTTCCAGACGACCTGCCGGGATTGCCGCCCGATTGTGAAATTGAATTTTCTATCGGTCTAATCCCTGGTACTGAATTGATATTAAAAACTCCCTATCATTAGGCATCAACAGAATTGGCAAAGTTGAAAGCTCAGTTGGATGAACTGCTAGAGAAAGGGTTTGCAAGGCCGAGTGTGTCCCCTTGGGGCATGCCGGTGTTGTTCATTAGAAAGTAGGACGGTTCATTACAACTATGCATTGACTACCATAAGCTAAATCAAAAGACGATCAAGAACCGGTATCCTCTTCCAAGAATAGACGACTTGTTCGATCAACTTCGAGGAGCTACGGTCTTCTCCAAGACCGATCTAAGGTCAGGCTATTATCAGTTGAAGATCAAGAAGGAGGACATCCCGAAGACGGCTTTTCACACTCGTTATGGGCATTATGAATTTCTGATCATGTCATTTGGTTTGACAAATGCCCCTGCAGCATTCATGGACATGATGAATCGGGTCTTCAAATCTTTCCTTGACGAGTTCGTTGTTGTCTTCATCAACAACATTTTAATATACTTGAAGAACAAGGAAGAACTTGCTGAACATCTTTTTTTGGTACTACAGAAGTTGAAGGAGCATCAACTCTACACTAAGTTCAGCAAATGTGAGTTCTAGTTGGGGAGCGTTATGTTTCTTGGTCATGTTATCTCTGAGACCGAAATTTATGTCGACCCCTCGAAGATCAAGGCCATAATGGAACCGATGAATGCTATGGAGATTCAGAGTTATCTGGGTTTAGCAGGTTACTAGCGGAGGTTCATTCAAGATTTCTCAAAGATTGCAATTCCATTGACCCGTCTAACCCAGAAGAATGCCAAGTATGTTTGGTCGGAGCAGTGTGAGAAAAGTTTTCAAGAGTATGTATACTATGTTTAAAAAATTCAAAACACATGTAAATTGGAATTGAGGCTGGATATGAGGATGGATGTAACATTATCCTTATAGAAAACAATCGACAATCGCCATGTCAATCCATGTTTAAAAACTTCGACAGTTGACATTTGACAATCGCCATGTCAATTCATATATACGTATTGTCATTCACTGTTTAGAAAATTCGACAGCGGATCTATCGACTTGAGATGTGCATATCGACACTGAATCTGTCTAACATGTAAATGAACACTTTGACAATTCAAAATCACTCTATTTTTTATTTTTTAGTCCAATTTTTTTATGAAAAACCAATAAATTCTCTTCATTTAGGGCTTTTTTGTCAAAAAAAAAAAAAATCAAAATCCACTTTTTAAGAGAAACTTTTTTTTCCATAAATATCTTTTTATGCAAACAGAGTCTTTGTTTTGGTTTCCTTGATTTGGAGGGTCTCTCTATCACTTCTCATTCCACATTGAAAAACTCATTCACAGCTCCCCCTCAATCACTCACCAAATTAAAACACTAAGCCCTTGTTTAAATGTAGAATAGGGGTCAAAATATCCTAGAATAAAGTGGAATAACGCATTTTGCGTCAATAGAATATCACTGGAGTATATACTCACATTGACGAGGTATATGCTTTAATATAAATTTCACGTTAATGAGATATCTACTTCGATAGAATTTTTTACTTCACACTTTTTATAAATACTTCTATGCAATTTATTGGAGTACATATTTTATTTCTATAACATTTTTTAACATAAAGAGATACTATGGGCTTTTCTTAGAATGAAAGGGGTATATATATGTAATTTTAAGTTGACTAGATGGGAATTGTGTGCATCAACATGCCTTTCTGTGATTTTATTTTCTTAAGCCTTCCATCTTCGTGTCCATAAGAGACAAACTTTTTATGTTATACTTGTTTGGGTTTGTTCATACGCTTGTCTTATGGGAGAAGTTCGGCGTTAACAAGATGGATTTTTGTCTATTTGGATTTTAAAACACATGATTTTAGAAGGATACATAGTAATTAACAATAGAATTGAGATTTTGTAAAAAAAATTCGTGTATATATTTAAAGAGATTATGTGAAATTGTAGTATGGTTTGTTACAATACTTGTGTGTCATCTCATTGTGACAATTTAAGTGGAACTATATATTTATGTACATGTATTTGTAGTTTGACATTATAAATTTATAATCACGTATACATATTTTCTTAGTTTATTATATTTATGATTTGATGCACTGCATGTAACATGTGCCAAATGACTAGTAACAAGATATAATGCATCGAACTATGACTGACGGGAAAAACACTGAAAAACCTCATTACACTATATGGATGACCTAAACAACTAGTGAGGGATATGTATAAATTCTTATACTTATAAGTATAATAATAAAATATGAACTAAAATCTTGTACTTTCCCAAAGTCATTCTTACTCCCCTTAGTCTGCCAAATCATCCAGGTATATGATTTTAAGTCTACAAGAGTCACTTACAAAATCAATTCCAATACATTCGAGCACACACCTTTTTTATCAATGCACTTTCTAGGGGAAAAAGTTGACCACACTGAATTACAGATCAGATGAACATCAATTATCAAATTTTTATAACCCCACCTATATATTCTCTTGTATGTCAATAGAATTTCAGTAAGGTATATACTTTATCATCAAATGAGGTATATATTTATTTAAATTCTTTTATATTTCCCTTATTTATATATATCATATTTATATTAGTAGATGATGTGTATAGTTCATACAATTTTTTTCATATTCTTGTACATGGGTCCCAATGTCAAACCTAAGTATAGGTAACAAAGGTGATTGCCTAGGCCCCATTCAAAAAAAAAGAAGCTTATGTTGTATTTTGATGTTCTACATTATTGTAGTTTGTTTTAATTTTATTTGTAGATTTGTTATTTTCTTTTTAAATCTTATGCATCTATTTGTTTGTTTATTTATTCTTTGATCATATTTTATTCATATTTGTTTTAATACGGATGTGTTTAAATAAATTTATAATAGCAAATTTTAAAAAAATTATTCAAAAATTTTATGTTATGTAATTACCAAATTTCTTTTATGAATAAAGGATCCTATTTAAAATTTTGCCTAGAACCCCAACTAATTCGTTGAATTTAAGGTTGGCTCTGATAGATCCATACATTTCATGGATGGTATATACTATATGTTGTATTTCTATGAAAGTATTTCTCATTAGACAAGATATACTATATTTTAAAAATCAAAATGTGTCAGACTGCACACATGACTATAAAGAGGGTTGTGTATATTATTTTCTTTGAAGTTCTCATAAAGAAAGAGTAGAAATAAAGTTTAGATTGAGAAGGGCGGAGCGAGAGCATTATTCTAGGGTGAGCTAATGTAAACTTCAGTAAAATTTTCAATCTTATATTTAATAAAAAAATATTGTGTTTTAATAACTAAACAAGAAGCTAATTAAAATAGATATTAAAATGCTTCATTAAATATCTAATCAAAATGACGTATATACGTACAAATGACTATATAATAAAACGTTATGTGTTTTTTTTTTTTTGTGGAACGGCTTCTATTAGTATGTCAAAATTCTAGTATATATATCCACTATTTCATTGGATTCTACAACAACCTAGTTATCCCTTATAATACAAATCTACACTATTCATAGTGTATTTGGAGTACAAGTCAAATATGTCTTTCAGGAGTGACAAGCCCAACCTTCGCGCATGATTTATTAATTTTATTTTTATTTTTACATATGCTGTGTATTAGTTTTGACTATTTTTTATGAAAATTTGGCATAAGCCTTAGATATAATAAGGCAAATGCCAATGGAGATGGTACTAAAACAAGGTAAAAAGAAAGGAAAAGAACCTCACACCCAGATAGGTAGAAGAGGATTGTACCATCTAGGCTGAGAAAAACAACTACAAATTACATAGCAATAGCAAGTTTCCCCTTACAATAGACACCGAGGAAGCCCCCACACAATGCCTCCCCCACAGCTTGATAAATTGGACGACTCGCTCCCAAGCATTTTCCACGAATGCTCTAGCATTCCTAAACTAGAGATGATTGTGTTCTAGCCAAATTTCCCAACACCCAGCCGGATTAAAGGACTGCGATACCTTGGCCGCCATGCGATCCCCCAGAAGCTTCAATTTCCTCCCAGCTTCCCACATGCTCTAGAGGGAGGAGAAGGTGGTATCCATTTCCGTGGCCTCCGATAGTAGCCTCCAAATCTGCCCCACAAACGAGCAAGAGATGAATATGTGAGCCACAATTTCTTCTTCAACAGAGCATATAATACAAGTTCAGTATCCCTGAGGAACAACCCATTTGGCTTGGTAGGATTTTGTGAGCAATTTCTTTTTGATCCATCAGCCATGAAGATTTTTTTTACTTTCAGCAGATTTTTTTTCTCCCCATATAGCCTTAGCCTTCGTTGTTATGTTCGATAGCTGCGGTCGATTCCTCCTCCACCAATCGTAGCACGATTTCACCGAGAAACCACTGCTTGGCTGTGGGCTCCAGACCACATTATCTGGTTGACTTTCCAACCCCAACACTCCTTGCAGCTCCGGAAATAAAGTTGAATATCGAAAGGCCTCCATGCCATGCAAATTATGGCAAAACTGGATACCCACTCTCCCGCGTGCTCAATCTAAACCCAAAAATTGTTGACTTTCCCTCTGTATCATTTGACAACTTGAACAAGTTTACAAATATGATTTTTAGACTTCCGTCTCCTATCCAGTGGTCATGCTAAAAGAACACACTTTTTTCATTTCCCACTATCAAGCAGATGGAGTCCATGAAGCCAGTGGTGGCTGACAGAATTGTCGGTATCGGATTTCGGGAGGGCCGGCCTCCTTCTTCCTTTGGTTTGTAGCATGTGTGGGAGTTCTTCGGGGATTCGGGTCTGGTGCGCGCCTTGGCAGGCTCGATCAGATCGTCTCTCGGAAGGGTGGTAGGGGTTTCATTCCTGGTTGAGGCGCCCGACAGCTACTCACGACAGCTACTCAGGAGGATTTAGGGGTGTGTGTGATCGCCATCTGCTTTCTCAAAAAGCAGGAAAAGTTGGTGGTGGATTTGATTGCCTTCATGGGGGAGCTTGTGGGGTCTCCGCTCTGGGACACGATATACCGTACACAAAGGTGAAAAATAGGGATCCTATTCAGCTTCAAAAACTTGTTAGGGGAGATTTGGAGGTTGGGGTGTAGGTGGGGGTCGGCTAGTGGAAATTAGCCGCCTGTGGGGGATGGTTGGATGGGATTAGCCGCCTGGTACCTGGTTCTTGATTTTCTGGATTTGGGTAGAACCTAGCTAGGGAAGTGTTTTGACTTTGGCTAAGATGGTGGTAGTGAAGATTGAAAGTGGTGTTGGTAGTTTTCTCTTCTAGATTTGGACAGCACCTAAGTAGGAATTTGGATTTGTTTGGCTAGGACTAAGAGAGGTTTAGGATAATGGTTAGAGGGGGTTTTTGGAGAGTGGAATTTGGTAGGGAATGACTTTTCTTCTCTCTCAACTAAGGCTCTCTCCCTCTCTCCCTCTCTCTTTCTCTCTAACACACACTTTGGAAATGAATATGTCCACCTTTTGGTTCTCACCCCTACCCCTCATTTTATAGTAGAAAAGGGATCATAGGATTATCCCTTGGACAATGGCATGGGTTGGATAAGAAGGTGTGGCTAAGTAACCATCATTGCAAAAAGACGCACTCAATGGTCTATTGAGAAATAACATGGGTTGGACAAGAGGGTGAAGCTAAGTAACTTCACACCTAAGTAAAATTGTTTAATGCTTTATGGATGAATCCAGTGAGGGCTGGCTACCCTAATTCAACCGTCGGACAGGGTCGGCTGGTTGTACTTAGCTGCCCAGGGAGGGGCGGCTAGTTAAAAGATGTCATCGGTATGATGACCTATCAAACGTCCAATTTCTGACAAGCGGTGGCTTGAGGCAATTACTAAGGTTGAACCATCAGAGAAAGGGCGGCTAATTGAAACAAATCGTCGCAATCATCAGTATAAAATGTTGCTTTATGTCCCATCTCTGGGAAGCGGTTTGGGGGCGGCTACTTGGATTTAGCCGTCTGAGGAGGGGCGGCTACTTTGGAGTAGCCGACCTATTGCTGGCCATTAAATTTTCTAAGTGTTGGTCCAAATTTTCTTTTTCTTTTCTCCTTTAATTCTCTAAAGTAGTTTTCTATTTGATCCAAATGTAATCATTTTTAAAATGTTACTTGAAGTAATTTTCTTCTATTTAGACGATCAAAATTGAGGTATCTACAAGAATGTCCCGCCATAAACGAGACAAATGTTGTGAAGGCAATGGGAATCTCTTCGCCCTCCCTTCCCCATATAAGTAACATGCCTCGAGAATTTTACACCACGTAGAGGAATTCCCTTGTATCATCCTCCATCTCCATTTGCAAAGAAGTGCACAGTTCATGTCTTCGAGGTTTAGTAAGTCTACAACTCCTTTTTCTTTCCTCCCACAAACCGTATCCCATTTCACATATTATATATTAGTCTTCCCACATATGATATGCGTGTAAATCAAAAATATTTTAATTTTTTTTTCAATCTATAAATATGTGATATAATATATCATTTTTCTTTATATATAAATGAAATAATGAAAATTCTAATAATGGTAAAATAAATTAGTTACAAAATTTAAAATAAATCATAAAAGAGGTGCACCTTGGATGGGTTGAACCCAACCCAACCCAAAATTTGAGCAGGTTTAGGTTTGGATTTTAGCTTCTGGGTTCAATCTGGGCAATCCAAACCTAATTTGGATTGGGTTTGGGTTAGGGTTGAGGGTTTGGGTAACTCGAATCAACCCGAAGTTTCCATGTCTAAGGAAAATGTTCTAAGTAAAATTATAAATTTTGATTTGTACAATTTATTTTTATGTAGAGCTTTCACTTCTATTGTTTTTATATATTTATTTTCTAAATAAAGATTCTTCTCATTTTGATCTTTTATTTCTTTATTGTTATGCAGATAATAGACTTTTATAAAATTTAAATTGTTTAAAATAATACATTTTTTAAAGTCAAACCCGAATCAAACCCAAGCCCAATCTGAACACAACCCAACCCTAATCAAACCTAAACCCAACCCGAACTAAAAAAAAACCCAACGGGTTGGGTTCGGGTTGAGCTTTTCAAACCCGAGGGCCAGGTTTGGTTGGATCACATATTCTAAACTTTCGCTTAATATATAGATAGATAAGGATCAATTATGATATCTAAAACCAGGGATACATTTATATTAGTTGCGTGCTTTAAAAAAATGATATATCACATACTCTCAATATTTTGAGTAACATATAATTAATTCTAAATAAAAATATATTTTAAGATGTTCTGAAAATATAGTAAAAATATATTATAAAATGATTGTGAGTAAGTTACAATTAAAAATAATTCATTATATTTTAAAATTGAATGAGATTTGGTGAATGTGGATATGTTGTTAAAGTATTTAAAATCTATATATGGTCCATGATCTTCTCAACTTAAATCTAATAAAAAATAATAGCAAAAAATAGTACAATGATGTGGCATGATCACCACTGTTTTTCAATATATCTTTAAAAAAGTGATTAGTGTGACACAGTTGAAAACACTTTTTGTAGCGACCATGGTTTCTAAATCATTTCGTTTCATAAAGTTATGATTTCATATCTTTGGTTCTACTCTTATGAGGGTTTGGAGGATTTATAGACCTCCAAATTCTAAAATTAACATATCATTGGAATCCTTATTTTGTTATCTTTCCAATGCATCCTTCGGATTTCGAATCTGATGTGTATAGGTCAAATTATGAGCCAAAATGTGTTGGGAGGTCAGGCAAGGGAAAAGTGACGTTCCATGGGTGGACCGTCGGGTTTTGTGACGGCTCTATTGTGAGTTATCAGTTTTGTGATGGGTTAATTGGGTGCCGTCGACATGGAAACAATTTTAAATTCAAAATTTTCAATTTTTAGAAAGGGTTAATGCATTATTTGCAATTGATATGATTTGGATATGGTGGATTTTGTTGTTCCCTACGTGTATAAGAGCATATAATTACCTTTTCTCTCTCCTTTCCCATTGAAACCCTAAAACCCTAAAGTCTCTCTCTTCTTTTCTCTTGTTTTGGTACTCGTTTGTGAGTAGTCTAGGAATGGAGTTCGAGTAAGGGAAATTAGTCAGTATTCTTCCTGATGTATGAAGTGTTTTTTATTGATAAAGATCCTCTTCGAAGCCCTTCATATGTATTTTCGGATTTTGAGGTTTTCTAATGAAAATAATTGGTTTTCTTCATGATTATTGGAACTTTTTGTATAATCTCATATCCTTATAAAATAACTATAAAATCATAATATTTTCGTGATGATTTATAAGTTTTACATCATGAATGTACTTTCGGGTTTGTTGATTTCTTTAGTTTTTTTTTTCTTGAGTTTCATAGATTTTGATGTAGTTTTTATGATTTTCGGATCCTTTTGTTATAGCTACAATATCATGAAATTTTCAAGATGTTTTACAAATTTTTCATGTTAAAAGAATAGGATATGTATATATATATCATGTTATGAATTGTATAAAGTCTTGTTTTGACTCTTATATGCATAGATCCGAATTTATACATGTTTTTATTATTATTTTAGAGTTTTAACATAAATCCATGTTAGTTGTTTGCGCATATATTAGATCTTTGATTTTCATGGATTTTGGAATATGGTTTAATGGTTTCATATGCATGTTTTATTAATCATTGTAGGTGTAGGCTTAAGTATAGAAGGATATCATGTTCGGTATAATAATATGTTATTTCTTTCTGTTTTCAAAGGATTTTATCGAGTATATATAGATCTTTGCGCCTACCAAGTGTATTGATCATTTTATCGATATTTTTGCCTTTTTTCGAAAGTTTGGTTTTCAAGCGATTTTCCTTATATACGATTAATGTTTGATCTCCTTGATGTCTTGTATCATTTTACATATTTTATATATGGATTTTTGATAATATGAATGGATCTAGGTTTTCATGTTGATTGTTTGAGGGTCTTTTATGAAAATAATATTTTCATCGAAAGTATCCTTTTTCCTTGTGGAGTTCTATCAATCGAATAAGCTTTGTTTTTATTTCTTAAATATGATTTAGACTTGTTTTATAAGTATTTTCAAAAGTATATAGCGTACAAATATAAAAAAAAATTGTGCTTCTTTCTGGACGGCCTTGACTTGGACCATTGACCTGTTTACTGGACGGCCTTTATTGGGGCCGTCGACTTGTCCTTGGGACAACCCATATAAGAGCTGTTGATTTTTCTCTGGGCGGCCCTTGTGAGAGTTGTTGGTTTTCTTATTGACGGCCAACTGTCCGTTGGTTCTGGAGAATATATGTTCTGTCTAGTTGATGCAACTAGTACACTTTGTGGTTATCTTTTTTTTGTTTTAGGATCAATATGATCGATATAATATTGATTAGCTTTGTTTGCGTGTCGTCGGACTGAGGTGAGTGGATCTGAGTCTCATGTGTATCTTTCAAAGAAAGTATATTATGTATTCATGTTAGAATCGCCTTATTTTGCAGAATATAACTGTTAGATTTGATATAAAAATGTGAGCATGCTTTTGTTGATATATTTATCATTTTATGGTTTGTATGTTGGGATCGTGTATGCTTTGACTTATCATGATTTTGAAGATAACTTAGATTATCGTTCGCATGCATTCTTGTCTGCATGACAACATCTGTGTGAGCATAGGCTGCATGGACTAGTCCGTGAATGTAAAACCCAAGTCTTCGTTACCATGCCTGTGAAAAGCCCCGTGAGCAAGGTGTTGTGAATATAGACTGCATGTTCGTGGTGTTGCATGTATCATGTTGGATAGGATTGCATGCTCGCTCGCACTCGCACGCACATGTGTAATTGCATGTCTTAGTGGCCTTTCTTTTTGTATATTTCATCTCTTGATATATTACATGTCTGTGTGGATATTTTATGACTATGATATTTTGACTATAAACGCATTAATGGGATAATGATGGTCCATTCATTAAGCGTGTTGTAGCACGCCCCTCTCTTTTTCCACCTTTTAGACTTGAGGATTGAGTAGTAACGTTTGTGGATCTCAAAGGCGTTAGCGAGATTGAATTTGGATCGTCGTCCTTCATTGTCTAGTTTTGCTTTCATTAGAGTGAATAAAGATTTTCTTTTGGCATGTAGTAGATTTGCTTAGCTCAATCAGCAAAACCATACAAATTGCTAAGTTTTAAATAAAGATCATGTGGGTAATAATCTAAACTTGGGATGAATTATTGTTAGATCCCGATAATGTTTTAGTTTTAATTTATCAGTATAATTAATTATTTGATTTTGCTTGGATGGATAATGGTTGAATCCTTTAAATTACTTTGAGATTCGAGGTTTATGTCACGTAGCGCACCGTCTCCCTCGCCTAAAATAGGTTGTGGATTCGGGGCGTTACACTTTTGATTAATAATATAGATAGACTAGTCTTCCCCTACACACAATGCGCGTGTAAAATTAAATTTTTTTTTTGAAAAAGATATCCACAACCAATACCCTCAATATTTTCCAATCCATTTATGTGTAATATAATATGCAATGTTATATACATTAATAATATAACGAAAATTTTAATAAATCATTTATAAAATTTATTATAAATTACACGAGATTTATTATTACTGAAAATTAGTTTTTTACATGTATACCCCTCAACCAACCTTATATTGTAAAAATACCCATTTGAAACTCTCAAACCAACAATACCGCTCTTATAGTTAAAAAAATTACATTCATATATAATTTAAATCCTTTTGAATAATATTATTGAAAATAACAAATCGTCAATGATATTTTGCTAAAATGTGACTTTTTAGGGGTATATATACAAAAAAAAACCAAAATTAAATTATTATCATAATTCTTTATAAATTTAAAACTTTTCAAGTATAGCTCTTATTGGAGAAATCAATAGCTCGTTGGAAAGAGATTTTTGATATATACTTAAGATTTAAATATTTTTTTTTGAAAATTACTATTGCATGATGAAAAGTGAGTTCAAACGTTGAAACTCATATTTAACATGGAATTATATATTTATAATTTATATTCCATGATTATCTCAATGTAGTAATAATAATAATAATAATAATAATAATAATAATAATAATAATAATAATAATGTGACATGATCATCGCCATTCATTAAATATATCATCAATATAGATAGATAGATAGATAGATAGATAGATATTAAAAAGACAGATTTAATGAATATCTTATCTACTAAAATATTAAAATATGCATTTTCCATTTTTACACTTTAATATAAAATAAAATATCATAAATAGTTAATGATAAAATTGAAACATGAAAATGTTACACACAAAGGAAAATATGATAACTTGAACATTTTGTATTAATATAATAGATAGATCTAATAGATTACATATAGTCATATATTCAATTACGTGAGTATATAATCTGCTACAAAAATACTAAAAAAATGAATTGATTTTTTTACTTCATTTATGATTATATAAAATTTCACGACACAAATATATACACATACAAAATTGGTGTGCAAAGAGTGTGATACACTCAATAATGTTTATTGTCCCGTCTGCAGTCCACGTACAACTCTTTACCCCCCGTTAGCTTTGGGAATAAAGTCTCCGGATAACCTTGAATAAAAGATAAAAATTGTTTGAAAACCTCGGATAATCCCTGATAAAGTATGCCACAATAAACTGGTATAAAGTGGTATATAGATTTCAACCAATCCCTGAAATTAAAGTTATCCTAAGTTATTCCACTAAAAAAATACGTGGGTCCACTGTCAAATCAATTGTCATCACCTCTTATCAATCACCTGTCAAATCAACTATCATTATTTTTTCACTTTTTATAAATTTTTATCCATACTTTATTCACATTTTACTCAAACAACAAAATATTTATTCTTACGTTTACCAACGAGAATAATTCAAAACACAATCAAACACAAAATCACTTTATCCTTATTTATACTCACTTATGCTTCGATAAATGTATACCCAAGAATAAATCCTATTCCCGTTCCAAACGGGGGCAGACTACACACTCCACTCATGGAGTATTTGCTGCTCTAATACAGTATATAGTCCAGTAATTATATATGCTTTATGGTGCAATGTTTGTTTGATAATTATTTATTTTCTAAAAAATAAAAACTTATATTGATTATATAAATATATATTTTATTTTTTATAATTGTACATATCTCAATTAGTGAAATTTGTTTTATGAAAAATAAAAAAAAGTTACAAAATTGGGGTTGTAAATGAGTTCAGATATATATATTTTGGGCATTGTTACACTCAGTTATTTTACAATCTAAAATACAGTCTCATATATATCATTAGAAATTCAGTGAAGCATACACATAATTAAATGAGATAGATACCTTGTTAATTTTTTTTTGCATTTCTTAAAAATTTGTTCATTCAATTCAAAATAAAACGAAACATACTTTTCATTAATGCATTTACATCTTAAGATAATATTTACTATTTTTAAAAAATAAAAACAAAAGTAATCCATGTTGTAGACCGTAAAAAGGACAAGATTAAAAAGTAACGGGTGGAAAATATTTTGAAAAATAATACATCCAGTGCCCATTGCAGTCCCACTTGCAGTACACACCATTTGTTTTTTAAAAATCATACACTATTCCATTGAATTATATGTAGTTATATGAAATGATGTACATATAGTGTATTTTTTCATTAAAAAAATCTATATATTATGATAGAACTTCATATATAATATAATAACGCAGTATATGCTTGCTATCATAATGTACATGACGGAATGTAAAATGGACGGAGTGTTTCAACACTCAAATATTTGAAAAAGAGTGCTGATACACGCAATCTTTTTTATAGCTCGTTTTGCAGCCCATACACTATGATAACATAATATATACTGTATAAACATAGTGTATACTACACTATCATAGTATATACTGTAGTTCATTTTTATTATTTTTTCATCATAAAAAAATACACTAATGTATATCAGTATATATTTTATTTTATATAATAATATGCACTTCAAATAGTGAGTGTATAATTCTATAAAAAAATAAAATAGGATAAGCTGCAATTAAGACCGCAAATGGGGCTATGTGAAAAAGATACACTCAAATATTTTCGTCTGCAATGGCTGCCCAAAGGGAAATTTTCATAAATAACCTCCTGAAAAATTTTAATTTTACTTTTAACCCTCTCCTAATTTTAATTGCAAAAACTAATCCTCGACCTGGTCAGCGTTGCCATGTCAGCGCTAACTGATTTTTTTTATTTTTGAATTTTTTAGGGATATAACACGCCTTCTTTGTAAACATGGAGGCGTGTTATATATAGCACGCCTCTCTGTAGGGCTCGTCGATACGAAAATGTGGACATATTATAATAGCGATTCTGATCTCCAGTTTGAAAGTTATGACAATTTGAAGTTATGACCATTTAAATGTTAAAAAAATTTAGGGCTATAGATGAAAAAAAGTAAATAAATAATACAAATAATTTCAATAACCAAACCTACACAATGTACGAAAATGACATGATGTGAACAATTTAGGTTTGAACTCAAACCATTTTAGTGCAAAAAAATATAACAAACAATTTCAAGAAAAAAAAATGACAAAAAATGAAAATGGTCATAGCTTAAAATGGTTTGGGAGCGTCGTAATTTCAAATGGTCATAACTTTAAAACCGTATATCAGAATCGCTATTATAATATGTCCACACGTTCGTATCGACGAGCCCTACATGAAGACGTGTTATATATAACATGCCTCCATGTAAGGCGTGTTATATATAGTACGCCTCCTAAAAAAATCTAAAAATAAAAAAACTTAGTCAGCGCTGATGTGACAGCGCTGACCGGGTCGATGGTTAGTTTTTGCAATTAAAATTAAGGGAGGGTTAAAAGTAAAATTAAAATTTTGCAGGGGGTTATTTTTGAAAATTTCCCCTGCCCAAATGCACCTGGGCCTGTTAACGAGTCACGCTAGCTGGAAGTTCGGAATGAGCACGGAACATGCCCAATAGTAACGGGTGGAAAAATAGAAGAAAAGAACAGAAAAGCTTGAAAAAAAAAAAAATCGATTAAAACCCCAACCGAAGAACCGAAGAAAAATCAACCGACAAAAGGTCTCACTCTCGAATTCCCATTTCTTCGTTGATTTGCTTCCAATTCAATCTCCAATGCCGATGTGAGATCGATTTCTCTCTCTTCTATCTATCCGATAAGATCGATTTCATTCATCACGATTTGGGAATTCATCGTCGCTGATGTTCATGGCGTCTCCAGGTAAATCTTTTCGTGAGATCAATTTACATTAACAAAAACAAGAATCCATGAAATCGATCCGTGATTCTCTTCCGCCAGGCACTCCAAGGGACACCTCCATAGTCGTGGTGGTTCTGGAGACCACGGAAGTGTACATCGTCGCGAGCCTTTCAACCTCGAAATCCACCCAAGTCATCTATGTAGATCCGACCACCGGTGCGTTGTGTCACGACGGGAAGATCGGGCACGACGTCTTCCGTTCGGAAGAGGAGGCCCTCAACCATATCACGAACGGATCTAGGTGGCTCTGCAAGACCACCACTTATGCCCGAGCGATACTGGGTTACGTTGCGTTGGGCAGCTTCGGATTGCTTTTGGTGGCGACCAAGTTGGCCACCACCATACCGAGCCTCCCCGGGGGTGGGTGCGTCTATACGGTGGCGGAGAGCCAGTGGATTAAGATTCAGTTGTTGAATCCACAACCTCAGGGTAAAGGGGAGGTGAAGAATATCCAGGAGTTGGCTGATTTGGACATTGATGGGAAGCACTACTTCTGCGAGACGAGGGATATTACTAGGCCGTTTCCCAGCCGTATATCTTTGCAGGATCCGGATGCGGAGTTCGTTTGGAATGAATGGTTCTCGAAACCTTTTAGGGACATTGGGCTTCCGCGACATTGCGTGATCCTTCTGCAGGTAAGCATTTTGTGAATGGTGTTCTTTGGACTGGTTTGGTTTCATTTGGTTCCATATTGAGTTTTTGAAGTTGGCAATTGTTGTTCGAGGAAAGCTGAATATGTTTCACAAAGAAAATTGAAGATTGCAGCTGTAGTTTGTGTTTTGGAATGCTTTAGCATATATTCAGATGCCTGCATGCATGCCAAAAAGTAAAAAAAAATAAAAAATAAATGAAAAACTGGTTGTAACCAGAATCATTGTTTTCCCTTTCTTTAGTATATATAATACAAGTAATTAATATAAAAAGGTGGTCTTCTTATGTAAATAACGCAATAGAAGAATGATAAAAAGATCTAATCTATGTCAAAATTCCATAATATAACTCTCAATAAAAGTGGAAACACTGAAATTATCTGAATATTCTTGATAAAAAGCTGAATCTGCCATTAGGCTTCATGTCTCTTCATATATTGGCTCAATGATGCTCAATTAGGAACCCAATTAAGTCAAATTCAAAAACTATTAAAAAAATAGAAAATATTAAAAGATGTTAATGCCAATTGTTATGAGATCCTAGAGCAAGTGATAGAAATTAATTTGTCTTTTGAGGAAAGAGAAACAACCATGTGAAAATTATTATAAATAATAAATTAACTTATTTAATGACCTTCATGAAGGATTTTGTCAAAAATAAGTAGTGTCAGTTGTTTAACAACTGTTCCAAATGATCTCCACGAAATACTTTAGCATATCAAATTTCGTGCGATTTTTGAGATTTGTTTTCGTTATTGTTGTTACTTGCTATTTTTGTAGGTTTCTTCCTATCCTCTTCTGGTTATCTGATCACCCCAATAACATATTGGCCATTCGTCCTAGAACTCCCAATAAAAAGTCCCCTTCACTTGAGGAAAACTTGACTTTGAGTTAAGATGAAAAGATGTTGGTATATCAAGAGGTTGATATTTGATATAATCATATATATCAGTTGGAGAGAGGAAGACCTTTCGCTTCTTATTTGATACTTCCTTGTATATGATATTTGGAAAGAGAAGAGATATTTCCTTGACTTCAAATTCTTTCTCAATCAAATTGAGCTTGTAGAGAAATGGGTGTATCTCTATTTGTAGCCCGAGATTCTTCACCATTGTGCTAGCCGCAATGGTGTCGCCCTTACTGTTGTTGACAATGGCATCAAAGATGCTCTTGTTGATGGCGCATCATGTCTTGAGTATGTTGTGACTCAGTAAGGGATCTTCCATTTTGGGATTTCCACCAAGGAATGTGAAAGAAACTCTCTTTCATCTCATGAGTCACCTCTAGATCACGAGAGAAGGCATCATCACCATCACCCACGTCTTTTTTGCTCTCATCAATGTCAACAATGGGTTCAACCAGTTTCATCGGAAATTGATTTGAAGAGTGACATGGTTGATCGCATCTATAACTCTCCTTCGATTTTGGTTGGTCATGTGGATTAACCTCCAAATCATCCCGTCATTCGACAGGAGTTGCTTCCATACCGCCGATAAACAAATCCCTGCATTTGGACTCCTTTGCAACCTCCATAACACTTTTCACGGATGGCAGAGCTCCATGAGTAATCTGGATCAACGAGAAAGTTTCACAGCCTTTTCCTCAAAGATGCCCAATTTATGTTAAATATATTAGAACACCCATGCATCCAACCTCCATAGTACTACAAGCACACTTCAAAAATAAGCCTTTTCCATTATCCTTATGCCTGTTCCAAATGAATTTCTTTTTTTATTTATTCTATCCTCTCAAGATTCCTGGTTGAGATTAAATATATCAGAAGACTAGAGAACATCGCCTCTAAGAGAACTAGATGACTGCCCGTGCTCTTCCCTTTCCAAGTATCTGGGCTCTTGTTGAATCTTTGGATTAAAGGTGCCCATTCTCTCTTCCTCAAACCTCTCATGTGGAGCAGGAGACACAAAAATGAAGGATTAATGTGCTACTGAATAGAAAACTTGTGGTTGAGCCATTAAATTTATCTGTGAATTTATAGATGACTGGAAATATTTTCAACCTGTTGCATGGTGTGTATACTTACTTTTTTTTATTCAGATTGAGCGGCTACATATTACTTGTAAAAGTCCTTTAACAGAACCAATAGACTTGAGATCTGGTGGCATGATGTGAAAGTATAATGATCGACAATCTTATGCATAATGCTGCTCTTAAATTCCCAGCATTGTCATTTTCTGTAAAATAATATTGTTTCCTGACCTGTATTGTTTTTTAATTTTTACAAGCTGCATTCTATCGACCATATTCATCCAACCATTTTAAGTCATATGCTCACTGATCATGGTACTATGATTTCATAATGCTTATTTATTTAATGTTTTTTCTTTAACAGGGATTCGCAGAATGTCGATCTTTTGGAGTATTAGATCAACAGGTGACAGTTGCTCTTACAGCTCGTCGTAGTAGATTGCATCCTGGAACTCGTTACTTGGCTAGAGGATTGAATGCATGTTTTAGCACAGGTAAATACCACCTTAATAAACAGATGCTCGTCATGAACTGGTCCAAAATTTTCTAATAGTCATGGTTGAAAGTATGCCTGGTAAAATGTTTTCTTATAATTCTTTACCCATGGTTGGCCCAGTCATGGTAGCTGCACTGGGTTGTTTTGTTTGCCTGAAGTACAGGTGCTGTGACTTGTTTGACTGATATATCTGTTTGTGCTTTGTAATATGTGCTTGCATTTCTGTCCATCAGCATCTAGGTTAAATCATGATTTTAACCCTGCAACTTGTTGTAATTTCTTCTAAACTAAACTCCACCCAGCATCAACAGTTTCTGGAAAGCCATATTTTCTCCTACATCCGTATAATATTTGTTCTGAAGTTTTTGGAAGAATTTCTGTCCCTCAACATTCCAGGTCAAACCTGTTTCTTGGTCTTTTTGTAAATTTTCTGATGAATTAGCATCCTTTTCTTGATTTTTTTTAGTGGTAGGCTTTTGCCCTTGTTTGATAAATTGGGGAGGAAGCCCGAAAGGACAATACAACATACAACCAAGTACAACCCACCCAAAGTCACATTCTCCATATAAGAGCACTTTACGACAGGTGTGACCGGCCCGGGGGAGGCCTGCGGCCTATGGTGGGGCATTGCCCCCCCAACCCTGGGCCTCCGGGAATAGGCCCAACAGGCCTATATAATGACTCCAATACCCCTTTCATACAACGCACACTGAACTACTTGTGAATCAGGAAACTCCCATTCACAAGCGCAACCATGCATCCATCCACACAAGAAACACCTCGGTCAACAAAAAAACACTTACGAAAGTCCCAAATATTCTCTGCATATTGTGATGTAATCATCATCTTGTGATTCTTAGTGCATGTTTTTATGTCATTCCGTGTGCTTTTTTTATGTTCGAGCTTGCATGTGAAGAAGTGGCCCATGTTTATGCCATCTGTGCATTAGTGTGGCCCGTAACATTTGTTCATGATTTCATGTAAATTCGTGTTTGGCTGTGGATGCTCATAATCTGTGTTTTTCTTTTAAAATACGATGCTCATAGTCCGTTATTTGTATCTTCATGTGCATTTATGTGAGAGCATTCATCATGCAGGGATTCTTTGCAACATTTGTTGGTTCCTTTTTCCCACAATGATTTTCAGTTTAAACTCTTTATCATTGTCATTGCAAAAGTTATAAATATGGCACTTCTGGAGTGACACATTCTGACATCCATGAGCTGATGTTCTAATTTTTATATTATGTGGTATCAAATGATTTGCTTTTCATAATGAGAGAGCATTGTCATTCATTATATTCTATAACTTGCTATTATTGTCAAATTGTTGGAAAGTGATTTGCTTTTCATATGATCTTAGTCATGCATTTTAACAGGGAATGAAGTGGAGTGTGAACAACTTGTTTGGGTTTCTCAAAAAAATGGCAAAAATGTTCCATTCAATACATACATTTGGCGGCGAGGTACTATACCTATTTGGTGGGGTGCAGAGTTAAGATTAACTGCAGCAGAAGCAGAAATATACGTCTCAGCTCAAGATCCGTACAAAGGAAGTGTGCTTTACTATGAGAGACTGAGTAGGAGATATGGTTCTCAAATTTCAAATTTAAGTGTAGGAATAAACCAAAAGAAAAATCCCTTGCCTATTGTTTGTGTTAACCTACTTAGGTATGGTGAGGGAAAGTCAGAATCCATTTTGGTTCATCATTTCAAAGAATCTGTAAAGCATATTCATTCAAGTGGAAATCTTCCTCACACTCTAATTGGATTGATAAATTATGACTGGCACTCCAATGTGAAACTAAAAGGTGAGCAGCAGACTGTTGAAGAATTTTGGAAGCTTCTTAAATTACCAACTATGAAGGTTGGGTTTTGTGAGGGTGATTATTTTTCTTCTCAGCAACAGCCTAAGGAGTGCAAGGGGACACTTGTCTGCAATGATGATGTTGTTGGAAGCTTTTGCTTGAGATCAGTTCAAAATGGAGTCATACGTTTCAACTGTGCAGATTCCTTGGACAGAACAAATGCAGCTAGTTATTTTGGAGCTCTTCAGGTATTTGTGGAGCAGTGTAGACGATTAGGAATTTCACTTGATACTGATGTTTTTGGCCTCCGATCATTTAATAAATATTCAGAGTCCAGTGATTATGGTGGATATACTGGTCCTTTGCCACCAGGCTGGGAAAAACGTTCTGATGCAGTTACTGGGAAGACATTTTATATTGATCACAATACACGGACCACTACTTGGGAGCATCCATGCCCAGACAAACATTGGAAAAGATTTGATATGACATTTGATGAGTTCAAGAGATCAACATTGCTTTCTCCAATATCTCAGCTAGCTGACCTTTTTTTGGCTGCGGGTGATATTCATGCAACACTATATACGGGTTCCAAGGCTATGCACAGCCAGATACTTAATATATTTAAAGATGATCCTGGAAAGTTTAAACAGTTCTCTGTTGCTCAGAATGTGAAGATCACCCTTCAGAGACGATATCAAAATGTGCTCAATGATAGTTCCCGTCAGAAACAGTTGGAGATGTTTCTTGGAATAAGGCTTTTCAAGCATCTTCCCTCAGTTCCAATCCATCCACTCAGAGTATGTCATATAATGTTTCCTCTGTCAAATTTCTTGAATGCATTTAATGGTGCTACTATGTTTTTTATGTAATACTTTTTCCAATTCTGATTGGATGATACACCTCACTGTTATATTTTCTTCATATTACAAAGTAAATCTTCTTTACGAAGATGCCACAATCTTTCTGTCAGATAGATTTAACTACTATGACCTTGAATAAATGGTTGGAGTCTTCGATCTAGTTTTAGGATTGGTGTCGATGTGCAAGGAAGCTTGCTACCTATGGTTCAGCCATTTCCATAAGATTGCCCTACCCATGCCAAGTTATTAAGCATTGGGTATGTGTATGATATCATTAACATTATGGATGCTATAGTGCGATGCAATACATAAAAATAGTACGGACCTGAATGATAGATCATGAATACTTAGGTTTGATGAAGTTTAATGAAGTGTATGAGGCATTTATTTTAAGACACTCATAAAATCATCAGATATGATTAAATATACATCTTACGAATATTGTCTACTAAAAATCCTCTTGTTTTAATTAGGGTTGGGCAAGGGCCCGGTTGGATCAACATAGGCCTACCCAAGGAATCTAATCTAGGCCTGAGACTGAGCCTGATCCTGACCCAACTATTTTTGTTTTTTTGTTTTTTTTTTTTGTTTTTTAAATTCGTATTAATGTATCATACCAATGGGTTGTTTTGAAAATCCAAATAGACTGCTGGACTCTTTTCTATATGCATTCTCCTAACATCACTTTGATCAATCAATTCCTGCATGTAGAATACTTATGCAGCGTTGAGCCGTTGATCTTAAATGTATGTAAAATCACATATGTTGATAACTTCAGAAATTACATTGATCGAGCTGGATATATGACTGGACTATAATTTCTTTATGACTACCTTTAGGAACATCTAAAGTTACGAATGTTTTGATGTAGAACTGAACATGTTTTTCTATTATTCTTGTAACTCATTGCTACTTTCCTCAATCATGCTCTTCCAGGTATTATCACGACGTAATGCCTGTTTTCTGAAACCAATTCCAAATATTCGTTTAAGTGAAAATAGTGAATCCAGTCTGCTAAGTTTCAGGAAGAAGGACTTAATGTGGGTATGTAGATTTCCATACAGAAGCATACTACAGAAATTTATTGCATGATAATTATAAACCTTAGATATGTCATCATGTCCTTAATTGGCTTGTGAATGGGTTGGTTTTGCTATGGCCACAGGTGTGTCCCCCAGCTGCAGATGTTATGGAACTCTTCATCTATCTTGCGGAGCCTTGCCATGTTTGTCAGCTTCTTCTTACTATTTCACATGGTGAGGATGATTCAACATATCCAGCTACAGTTGATGTCAGGACAGGTTGCAGTTTAGATGAACTAAAACTTGTGCTTGAGGTATATTCTAAGACTTTGACCATGAATTCTTTTACTCACATTTTTTAACCTGCGAATTCCCTTGATGTTGTCCTTCAATGAATCATTTTTCACTGATGTAACTCCAAGAAATTCAGCCTTCACAAATTTTGCGCCTTACAGATATTCACCACCGACCCTTACTACATTGTTGCCACATGTGGTGGCATCTATGAACTTGTTCACACAGGGGATTCCATTTTTTTCCAGAAGGTTTAGGAGAATTCTTATTAAAAAAGATTCCCCCAAACAAACAGAGGAGACGAGGGATCTTGGTACAATAACTTAAAAAAGAAAAAAGAAAATACAAGGGAGAAGATAGGGAGCTTTACAAAGAGAGTATACCCTAGCAAAGTTCCTTCAAAGTGTCACCTCCCGAACCAATGCTTTTTCATTATAGAAGACATAAAATTCACTTCCAAAGTCATAGTAACCCAATCTCTTAGCATCAAGGTTATTGCCACCCGAGTATTTTCCATGTAGGATCTCTTCCTTTGAAAAATTCTTGTGAGTAATCCAAATGCTCCAACATACCTCATGTGGGACAATCCATTTGAAAATTTTAATTTAATAAGATTGCTACAATCTCCTCGTTTATGCCTCTTTCAAAACCAATGCCACATTCCTTCTAGCTCATTAAAAGAGCAATGTGAGCCAAGAGCCATTCCCACTTTGTCCCATATTACGTGACAAAGTGGGATTGGAGCACTTGGTGCTTTATAGGGGATTCCTTGTGAATCCATAATTTTATCGCATCTGCATACCCATTTTAGTTTGAAGGGGATCTTGTTAATCTTTGTCTTGGAAAGCTGTGATGAACAATGCAATATCAGTAACTCTGATGCCTTGATAATCCAACCAATATATGAGTATTATGTGACATCATAATTCCATCAACATGGATAAATCAACCAATATCAAATATCATCCCAATAATATAAATCCCATACATCAAAGATAAAGAATAAATCCTGAATTCACATGCTGTTAGAGAACTACAAGCTACAGCTGAATCATACTAATATAAATAGGAAAAAATACCTATTGAAGAAACAACAGCTCATGCTATGAGAACACATACCTGCCACTCCGAAGTCCCTACTCTGAGTAGAACATAGGGTGGGTGAGCTATACAACTCCGTGAATGGATTGCTACTACAACACTTCTCATATTTGCAACATCAGGAAAATAATGTCAATGAATCATGGGGTCATCGAAATTAATTGTACAGAACCTACACGCTACTCATGGGGGGGAGGGGGGGGGGTGGTCGTGCCAAGGCCGATCAATGTGCATATATGATGCAGGCCACTATGATTACATACCACCTTGTACAACCATATACCACTGTGACAACATACCATTTTGATAAATAAATAGTGATGTCCTATAGAAAGACAGTACACCCTACACCCAGCACAGCTCACAACGCCCATGAACCTGCTATCCTACACCACTGTGCATTGATGATCCGGCCACACAATCACCCTATGCATTTATCATTCCGTGACACAACTCATACATCCTAAGACATTGATATAATATGAGATGTCTTCACTGAATGACGAATCAGTAATCATGCTATACTCATGCTTGCATTGAAATAATATATCACATGCATGCATCTTTCAAAACTCATAAAAGACAGATGACATTCCATTATCAAATAGTGCTAAGCATGCAAAATCATGGAGTATCTGATGAACAACAAACTTAAAAAATGCGGGCCCCATTATGTAGAAGAGGTGATGACATGTGATTTAATGTGATGACATAAGATTTGATGGGTGAGTCCCCTTCTACTAGTGGAGGAATAGCACAATTCCATGGACCCTTAGGGTCTCATTGCATGTCAACCCCCAGGTTAGAGGATTGAAGTGCAAAGTGACCAATTTCATCCCTTTAAGGCCTCAATTTGGCCTGGGTCTCTAACTCTATATGCACAAAATCCAAAGATGGCGGCGGCAGAGCTTTCACCACCTCGAAACTCACCCTTTGAGAGAAGAGGCACAAGAAGATCATGGTAAGCAGTGGTGCGGGGGGTGCGAATTCATAAAGGCTGATCGGTTAATAATGGTTAATTTATGATAGAATGAATTATTGGTTAATTGCTTCATCTATTCATGTCATCTGTACTATCTACATTTGTTTGATAGTTTTGTTTTGCTTTATGAAATACAATCATCTAGTTCAATAGCTTCATGGCGGTTATAGCTCACAGTAAATTGTTGATACGTAATTGTTTGGCCAATGTAGGGAGCTTGTATACCTCAATGTTTGAATGGGACAAACCTCGTGATACCCTTGACAGGAGCAAGTAATCCAGAGGATATGGCCATCACTGGTACTCGTACACGTATATATGCTCAAGAAAATTCTTCCCCTTCCCTTTTGTATGAATTTGAGGAATTAGAGGGAGAACTGAACTTCCTCACTCGTGTGGTTGCACTTACTTTTTATCCTGCTATTGGGGGGAATTCACCCATAACTCTTGGAGAGGTATGAAATATTAAAGATATTCAATAGTTGGTATTATATTAATTATTATTTCAAAAATATGTTGGATTTTTTTGCCCTTTTCAATTCTGTTTTTTATTGATGATTTTGGAGCCAAATAATAATCTACTTGAATAAGGACATATGCAATGTTATAGTACACTGTAGCTGGCAGATAATTGTTGGGATAAATTCCTAGGCAGCCCGTGAAGATTTCCTCTCCATATGCTTGAACTTGATTTCCTCCCTTTTTGGAAGAATGGAGAGGAGCGCAGAGGAGCGGGGCAAGGCAAAGGTGGTGGAGCACGTCGAAGGAATCAGGCCGTACGGGGGGGCATGGAAGGGGGAAGGTGCCACGTCGGGGGATCGAGAGGAAGTCACGGTGACGGACCGAGAGGGCTGGACGGAGGTATGAAAATGAGGCGGGTCCAGACGTCTCAGGGAGGAGCCAGACGGACAAAGGTGGGTTGGAAAATGCTTGAGAGGCGTTGTCGAGGGCCTTCTGGAAGGCTATCCCCCCAGGAACACCGTATGCTTCAGATGTCTTGGAAGTGGTCATTTCGCCAGAGCATGCCGGGAGCCACCGAGATGCTGGGCTTGTAAAGGCTTGGGGCATCGTTGGGCTGTTTGCTCGGCCACTCGAGCGTCCAGTCCTCATCTACTGAGGTCGGCTCTCTCCTCTCCCCCATGTCGGGTGGAGGTGGACTGGCTCCCGGAATTGCTGGACCGAGCCAAGAACCTCAGTCGGAGTGTGGTTTCTTGGGTAGGCAACGAGGTCCTCACGTGCGATGAAATGCTCCACCTGCTCAGGAACAGATGGAAGGGCCTTGATTTCCTCCCTTTTTGGAAGATTGGGGAAGGGAAATTGATAGTCAGAGTCCCGACCTGGATAGCCCGTGAACTCCAGCAGAGGGCTCTCTTAGGGCGTTCTATAGTTCAAGTCATGCGACTTCACTACAGGGGCCATGGGAATTGCGGGAATCCAACTTGAGGTTCTGCTGAAGGGGATTCCCCTGGTGTGGAGAGTGGAAGGTGCGATTCAGAAGATTGTTGAGCCTTTCGGGTTCCTGATGAACTTTGTGGAGATTTTGGACAGTCCGGAGGAATTCCTGCCGGTCAGAGCCCGCGTCTGGGATGTGCCGGGAACCCAGCCCCCTCCCTCAATCCAGGTGTCTTTGGGAGGGTGGGTGGTTTGTGTTAGGGTCGAGGTGGCGAGGGGAGGCAGCAGAAGAAGCTTAGCAGAAATGGTGAAACAGGGCCCCTTACCTAGTCAGGGCGGCGGTGGATGATTTGCAGAGCCGTCGCAGCCCAGGGAGTCGGCTTCGTCGTCCCGAGGCGGTTTCCCGCCCCCCAGACGGTCAAACCACCCTCTACAGCTTGCACCAGTGAGACACATGGCGCACTGCAATTTGCAGGTCGTTGTAGTGTCCCACACACTATCAGCCCCTGTGGCGCACCCAGGTGTACGGACGATTAAGTCTGTTGTGGTCACCGCTGATGGCAGTGAAAGGACAATCCAGTCTCCGCAGGTTGTCTCTCTTTCGGCAAATGCAGAGTCTTCTACCTTTGAGAT
This sequence comes from Acorus calamus, assembly GCA_030737845.1. Lineage (NCBI taxonomy): Eukaryota > Viridiplantae > Streptophyta > Magnoliopsida > Acorales > Acoraceae > Acorus > Acorus calamus. The sequence continues at coordinate 10,706,360 of CM060877.1, read as the reverse complement.
TGGTCCTGGGGGGTTAGGACAGATGGCACACTCCAGAGAGAGTCAGAAAGGACAACTGGCTGTCCCACCAATTGTTTACTCTCGAAGGAAGCCTGGTTTAAAAAGTATTCGGGCAAGGCCCAATGTTTTAGGATCCGAATCCGTCTGGGTGCAGCGACCCACGGGCCTTCGGATCGGGGAACCTGGTCCGGATTTTCTAGATGGGCTGGTAAATCGGACACTCCCCATGTATGCCCATAACCCGGCCCAGGAAGGGCCTACCTGTCCCCTGATCAAATGGAGAGACCTAATATAAGTTCGATTTTTTTGGGAGTCCAGAGTGCTCGGCCCTCCTTGTAAGCTCTTGCGAGAAAGATGGGTTGGTCGGCGAGGAGTTCTCTTTAGATGATGATGTCTCCTCTTTCTGCGAAGACTCGGAGGACAGAGATGGTGGCAGATTCTATAGTTTCGGTGGGTGGACGTGCACCTCCAGCTCGGGGCTTCGGTGGGAGCCCCACTCCTCAGGTGGTGGGAGATGACGATCTGGTTCTTGATGAGGGGCCGAACGTCCAAGGCTCACCTGGTTGCATCATGGCAAATAGTGTCGGATTTCTCCTGGACCAGGGGGTGCTAAAGGGCAATTCAAGTCCTTCTCCAAGGATGCCTTTGACGCTATGTCTCCAGTCTCCCTTTAGGAGTCCGGGGATTGGAGGAGTGTTAGCCCACAACTTGTGGGTGGAGGAGAGGGTCCTTACACAGTTTGTCCATGTATAAGAGCCTGTGTTGGAATGTTCGTGGTTTGAATGACCCGGTGAAGAAAACAGCAGTGAAAGAGATAGTCTTGTCTCAGGGAATTCAGTTGGTATGTTTACAGGAAACTAAAATGGAAAGCATCACACAGGGAGAGCTCAGGTTGCTTGGTGGTGGTCGACTGACGGACTTAGTCTTCAAACCATCGGTGGGCGCGGCGCATCAGGCAGGATCGCTCTAGCATGGAACGATAGAAGGTGGGTGCCGACAGACAGGAGAGAGGGACGGTTCTCTATGTCTGTAGTTCTTCAAGATGTGATCACAAAATGGGAGTGGGTGTAGACGGGTCTATGGCCCGAATGAAGATGGAGACAGAGAAGCCCTTTGGGAGGACTTAAGTACTGTGTCTGCTAGATGGAACCTCCCTTGGTGCATTATGGGCGATTTCAACTGTACAAGATTTATGGAGGACCGGAACCATTCGGGGATACTATCCCCTGCAATGCACAGGTTCTCGGAATGGATTTTGTTGGAGGAATTGACAGATATTCCCCTGGCAAATCAAGCTTTTACGTGGAACAACTTGAGAGAGCACCCCTCCTGTGCGAAGTTGGACATGGTGTTAGTGAATTCAGGGTGGGAGGAGGCATTCCCTCTGTGTCACCTGAAGGCTCTTCCTCGAATTAGCTCTGATCACTGCCCCTTGATGTTGGAGGGTGGAGAAGTCTCTGATCATTTAGGCTACTTTAAATTCGAAAACTGGTGGCTCCAATGTGAGGGATTCCATGAGGTGGTCTCTTCTTCCCGGAGAGAACCGGCCCCGTTGCTTTCCAGTGCCAAGAAGGTGGCATTTAAATTGAGGCGCCTCAAATGGGTCCTTAAATCCTGGAGCAAGGAACAAAAGTTGGCAAGAGGAAGGAGAAAGGAGCTGTTGGAAGTGGAAGTGGCGTCCCTGGACTGCTCAGAGGAAACCGCCCCCCTCTCTGCAGTTCAACGTGCCCTACGCAATGAATGCAAAGAGCAGTGGGGAAGGATCATCAAGATGGAAGAGGCAGAATGAAGGCAGCGTTCAAGAGAGCTCTGGCTTAAAGAAGGGGACAACAACTCCAAGTTTTTTCACAAGGCAGCAAATCAAAGAAGGAGATTCAACAAGATAAGTCAAATCTAGTCAGAGGGGCCTATGAGGAGCCAACGGAGGTCGAACGGGCCCTTATAAACCATTTCACTAAGGTCTTCTGCAAACACCGTGGCTGGGTCCCTGAATGGAGAGATGAAGAACTTCAGAGAGTACCGGATGAGATGTGGGCAGATCTGGAGGCCCCCTTTTCAGCCAATGAAATCAAACAGGCGGTATCTGGGGCAGCCCTGGATAAGGCCCCTGGGCCCGATGGGTTTGGTCTGCGCTTCTTCCAAGAATTCTGGTCAGTGGTAAAAGATATAGAAGAGATGTTTCAGGAGTTCTACACAGGCCGGCAGGGGGTGGGGGGGCTAAATGCCAGCTTTCTAGTGTTGATCCCAAAGAAGGAAGGGGCGGTGGAGGTTGGGGATTTCCGCCCCATCAGTCTTGTGAACGGCGCATACAAGATGATTGCAAAGGTTCTCGCAAATAGATTAAAGAAGGTGCTCGGTTATATGGTGGAAGAGAACCAAACAGTTTTTATCCCGGGAAGGCTCCTCCAAGATGGCTTTGTGGCTGTTCAAAAGTGTATTACTGCTGTCCATAAAGATAAGAGGAAAGGGGTGTTGATTAAACTTGATTAAACCAATTGTAGGGTTGAGCAACTCATAACTCATGGTTAACTCATCTGGTCACAAATGTGCCTCGATTGTGATGATTTAAGAAGTCTTTTGTTTCACAACTTTTTATTTCTTCATAATAACATAGTTCCACATTAAGACAACAGACTAGAAGAAAGTAAACATCAATGTATGTATACATAAGAAATTTCCATGCATTGCCAAAGGCCAATGCTCTCAATTAAAAAACTTACTGAAATCATTTTAAACATAATCACCATTCACGTTGAAGCTTAATTTTCTCTTTCCATTAAAGGTGGGATCTCATGACATTTGTAGATGTTTGGTTCCCCAATCATTAAATACATTCTCACTTACTTTTTTTTATCTATACTGGAAAAGTTATCTATCCCGGAATTACTTACTTCGCTACCCAAATGTCGCTTAAAGATCATGTCATTTGTAGATAATTGGAGCGATGCAATTGATGAAATAAAAGAAAGTCTTAAATTCCATTTTATTTAGTTAGTAGCATGTGGAGCCCTTATTCTTATCATTTTGCATTTTAAAACACGATTATGTCTTTTATGCTGGATGGATTGAATGAGATGTCATCGTCCCTGGTTGGAGTTATAAAATCTATTTATTTGTTTCCCACAAAATTCATTGTAAAAGGATACGCTAAATTCTTTTCCACAAATAAAAATAAAAATAAACTTAAGAATAAAAAAAAAACACTAGGATACGTTTAACATATTGTTCTCATCGTATATATCATTCTATTTGCATTGCTGAGTTCTGATTTAATTTTTTAAAATATTTCTGTGATCATGTTTATCATATTTCAGATAGAAGTGCTTGGAGTCTCTCTTCCTTGGAGAGGCATATTCTCTAATACAGGAGCCGGTGCAAAATTCATTAAGCTTCTCCATAATAGCTCCGGAGGAACCAACCCTTTTCAAAGTGATTTGAATAACAATGCAGCAACAAACCCTTTTCTCTGTGATTCTGTTACTAATCAACCACTTGGCACATCTACATCGAACAAATATCTCTCACAATCTTCTCCATCAAGCGGTGTTGTCAATAATGAAGTAGATCTTCTAACTGGAGACTTTTTGTTCTCACAATCCTCTTACGAGCCAGAGCTTTCAAAAAAAACTGAAAGCACAGTTTCCTTGAATGGAGACTTGTTTGATTTCTTAGGAAATTCTATCAGTGATGTGCATTCCACGTTTGAGGATCATAAACCATCTTCTCAAGAAGATACGACGTCAAAAGATTCTGGTGATGTCCAACATTACATAAATTGCTTTAGAGCAATGTCGGTTGACCAAAAGGTATCCCAATATATCCTGAACTATTTCTCTTATATTTACTTAGCATTACGGGCTTTAGTTATATTCCCCGTCCTTAATCTATATCTATTGACCATTTTTTTGTTGAGATTTTCATCAAATTGGATCCCAACCTATGGATTGGCCTCATTTGTTGTGCCTTTATCTTTCTTGTATATGTAAATGTTACTAGGCAATATGCTTTTTTGATGAATTTTTTTTTAAATGTTACCGGGCAATATGTTGTTGCAACTTAGATGCATAAAATTTCATTTATTTATCTTGCTCTTTTTAAAGGATTTAAATTCAATTTTATGGAATCAAAACGTCTCATGTTTCCGTACTAGTTGGATTTTGCATTGCTTATTGGGGTATATTTTGTCAAGAACAATACGGTCTTTAAGATCCCATAAGTAACTGTTTTTTTTCTGCTAGACAAGGCCAACCAAATCATATATCTACATTGATACTTATGCATGGTCAGCACACCCCATGTTGGACGTTTGAGATTTCTAGATGCTTACTTTACACACTTGAAGCATTGAAGCAATGATTGATATACGTTTGTATTCCTCATCAACCATGCTACATATATAATTTATGTACTGTATTATAATGATGTGCATCTCTGACACTGCAAAACCATTTCTCATCCATTAAAATCGAATATCTGTTTCAAGTTCTGTATTGGTGAAATGGTTGAAGTGAGTAGGGATCCATCCTGAATGGGACTGCATTGATGCTCAATCCAAAAATCTCAACTGTGTATTAGAAAGGATTGCTCCATATCTATTGGACATTCAAGTGAATCAACTTGACAGGTTTTGAGTTTGTTTACACTGCTAAGGGTTTTGTGGGATAGGCGAACACCCTTTGACTAGGTTGAATGGACATTGTTGGTATGCAGGGTGTTGTAAGATACTATTTAATTTACCAGTCTCGTGGACATTAGAAAAGATGATGCAGATGGACTAGTCAGAACTAACATACTTGAAGGTCATGTGTGTCCTGAACTACAAAATTTTGAAGCTCTGAAAACATGGAATTTCACAGCGCATTGAGTCTTTTCCCCCAATGTCTCCTGTTTCATGTGATCTTGAATTTGGATGTAGAAAATGTGTAGTCCAGATGTAATTGTGTTGGCTAATTTCATTGTCGAAATGTATGCCATTGTGTCTTCTAAGTGTTGGGTTGGCTCATTGAATAGAGATCATGTATACACCAATTTGAAGACATGAAGACCCTCTGAGTCAAATTCTCATGTAAATTACAATGTTCATCATATACATCCATTTTATCTTAGGTAGTTGCTTATATATATATATATATATATATATATATATATATATATATATATATATATATATGAATACTTAGGTAAATTAGGATGTGCCGCCATTTTACATGGGTTGGATGGAGGGTTCATTTGTTATTTTTAAGGCAATAGGCTTCTAGGCCAGGTACTTGTGTTGTAACGCACCCACCTAGTGCCCAGTGGCCATCCAGGCCCTGATTCCCGTAGATAACTACATACATATCATTCAGGGTGTTGGGACTGGTCAAATGACGCAGGCTTATTTTTCAGTTCAAAACTAATTGTTACAGTGAAGACAAATAGAAATTTTGCATTAGAATGACATTGAGTTGTTTGCAATTGGATTCAGTGATATAAAATATCATAAAAATGAGATTATTCAGGAATGTACAATGAATGCTGAGATTATGCATTGTATTTTTGGTAGTAGATCCATAAAAAAAATGATTTTTGATTGTTCCAAAAGAAATGATTCAAAAGATATGTATAACTAGCACAATTATTGCATGAGGTCTATACAATGCTAGATGCAGAAGTCCAATGCAATTATTCTTGATTTGGAACAATTTTCAACTCTGGTAGATATAGTCTTCAAGTAGACTAAGATATCATCATTATTATTATTTTTGACTCCCCTGTGATTTATTTATAGTGGAAAAATCATTCAGGAGGGAGGTATAAAAGCGTAATCACCTAAAGCCTATTAAAATCAGATGAAGTTTCTAAAGGACTGGGGAAATGGACCTCTAAAGAAGATCTCGTTTTCTTCAAATCCTTGTTCCTTCTGTATATTTTTGTTGATATGGGATATGCGAGGAAGCATACCTTAACAATCTGCATATATCTCTGATCTGTCTTCTCTTACAGATTGTTAGATTTCCAGATTTCTTATCTCAATATTTATTTTAAAATCATCTCATTTCTTTTTATCTCATTTACCTGATTGTCACTGATTCTATGGTGTAGTTGAACTATGAATCTTCAAAGAGTTGATTTTCTCAATCAGTTTGTTACATACCATTCTTAGGTGACACAGCTGGATTATATGGATGCAATGAAACTGGAAATTGAACGATTCCGTGCAAACATTTCTGCTGCTGGGAGGGATAGGGCTCTATTATCAATTGGCGTTGATCCTGCCACTATAAATCCAAATAAATTACTTGATGATGTCTACATGAGAAGGCTATGCAAACTTGCAAACACACTTGCAATTTTGGGACAGTCTGCCTTTGAAGATAGAATTACTGCTTCAATTGGTCTTGGGACAACTGCTGACAGTGTCATAGATTTTTGGAATATTACAGGAATTGGGGAAGTCTGCTTTGGCTCCATGTGTGAAGTGGGTTCTGAAACACAGCAATCCACTTTGAAGTCCTCAGTTGCTCTTAAAGATGTTTCTCCAAATTTTCTAGTGTGCTCTGAGTGTGAAAGGAGGGTTTGCAAAGTCTGCTGTGCTGGAAAGGGAGCTCTTTTGCTTGCTGGATTGAATTCGAAGAATACTATGAGCGTCAACAGTTCATCGAGCCAAAGTGGTTCAAGCCATGGTGGAAGAAGTGAAGGATCATCACCAAATTCTTCTTCTTTAGGAGATGGCGTTATTTGTAAATTGTGTTGTGATGAAGAAGTTCTTGACGCGTTGGCTTTGGACTATGTTAGGGTCTTGAGTAGCTTGCGAAGAAGAGCGCGTGCAGATTGTTCAGCACAGAGAGCTTTGAACCAGGTTTTAGGACATTTTCCAAGTGACAGTACTTTTAGAAAAAACAGAACATTGGATGCTATTGAAGGAATAAATTCACACAAGTATCATATGAATTTTCTTGATGGGGAGGACTCACTTGCAGAATTTCCATTTGCAAGCTTATTACATGCGGTATGACCTTTATTTATGATTCTTTTAGTTTTCAATTCTTTTGACAAATTGTATATCCAGTTCTTGTCCTTTTTAAATGTTAACTCATTTGTTCTTTATTTAAAATCTGCATCCCTGTTTTTGAATCCTTGGTGAAAAAAAATTTAATCACTTTATTTAATCATTTGTTCTTTGATGTCATTGAAGTATATACTATATGTTTGTTTGGATTTTTATGAATATTCATTTTACAAAAGAACACTCCTTTTATGAATTTTTAATTATACAAATAATTAAGTGTAGAGGTTATACTATATGTTTGGAGATCAATTTACAAAGTTGTATTCTATTTTTGGGCAACATAAACTGTATTATGTTAATAGTTTCAAATTATATTAGTAAAACAAAGTTCCTTAACTTTTGGCATTGAATAGTTGATCATGTTGTGTTGGGCGGCTTGTGTGCTGCGTTGTTGTTGCTGCTGTTATTGTTTTCTTTTTTAGGTGGTGGCGGTTTGTTGGGGGGGGGGGGTGTTCTTGTGTGTGATTTGAATTTGGTTTCATGTTATTTCAGGGAGATGCTTCACCTTCCCTTTCACTCTTGGTGTTTTCCATATTATCTCAATAATTTGGGAAATGCCTCATTCTTTCTCCAAAAACAAAAAAAAAAGTTCCTTAACAGAAATTTTGCTAAGCATACATTTTTTTATTGATATTGTGAAGACCTGAACGCCACAAACCTGTGAGTGGCTTTCCAAAATATGAGGCGCATGGGATGTTATTATCATTGGTGCACATTCTAAGGTAATAAATGTCATGTAGAGTCAGATAATCACGAAAAGTACAAGTACATACTTCTTTCAAGTGTAGTAACCATGCAGCATGTTGACAATCGGTTATGAAGTCATTGTCTACTGATTTTGTCCAAGAATGGAATATGTATATAAATTGTCATCTATCCTCTGTTTCTTTGGGATAGTGGTGAGAGATCACCATGTTATTTTTATTAAACAAATTGTGACCTCCTACAAAAAGGGGCATTAATGACTTACCTCCAAAGAAGAAAAAGGGAAAGACGTGATGGGACATTTGAATAGGTCTAGTTTAATTTTTAAGATGGATTTTGAAATATCTTCTTCTAATTGATTGATGTTTTTAGTTGTTTCAATCTTTTTCAGAAAATCAATTTTATTATTTCATTTATTTTAACCATTCAAAAACATTATATATGCCATGCAAAACAAATGTGTGAATCACAAACCACCACATGCACACAAACAATCAACCACACCACAATGACTCGGATTTTCCCTAATTAAAAAAGACTCGGACCTGCAAGAGAAATCATTACGGGAAGAGAATAGAGTTCTTACAACCTGACATTTATGATTAATATGCCACACTTGCCACTCCTGCGTCCCACCAAGTTAAAGCAACTCCTCTCCTATCACTGTAGATTATTATTTTTCTCCTCTTTGTGATTTTCTTCAAATCCACACAATCTCTTTCCCTATTTGGCCCACTCTCCTTGACCTCTGCAATAATCTCAGATGATACAGTCTAGATTAATCTCAGAGATCTGATTTAAGGAATTTATGATCTCTCACAAGAGAGGCTTAGGCTAGATTTTTGGGAAATATTCCCCTCTTAATTTTTCTGGCGGACTTAATAGGTATTTATATATAGGTTTACCGTTTCATAAAAAAATCAGATTAGAACCCTTTCCACGTCAATCATTCAGACGAACCACCCGATCTTTCAAACAAACATCTGCTCAGACTCAGACCACAGTTGGCAGGATACTCAGTTATGCCAATCAAAACAAATTTTCAAAAAATCATGGATGCAGATTTGGTCATGATCGTTCTGATGATGATCCATTTTTCACAATGGATAGAGAACTGGTTTTTGAAAATCTATTTGTTTGGAACTTTTTCGAATAAAATGGTCCATCATCCAAACAGACATTTATGATTGCCTGGACGGAGTACTACGGGTACTCAATCCTTAGTCTTTAAAAATTTTTTTCAAAACCTGTTCGATATACATCCAATTTTAACTTAAAAACATTTTAGATCATTTTCAAGAACATATTCAAATCATCAAATAATTTTTTTTTTGAAGTACTTTGAAAATCAATATTAAAACAAAATTTAAAATCAATGTGACTCATTTTTTGACCTAGGAGATCTGGAGAGAGTTTGATCAATCCAATGGATGAATATGAGTCTGCAGTTGTCTTTCAATCTCCTCTTCGATTGGCACACACGTAACAATTATATTCACTTTTAAATTTGTTTTGTCACATAAATTTGTTTTAAATTGTTTTATATTGACTAGCAATTCCTTTTGGGAATAAATCTGAAAATTGAATTGTTATTTTCCTATGATTTTTTTGTGTACTAGGATAACTAGATCCTCATCCACATAGCTCTGAAATTATTGAATTTACACATACTAGATGTATTCACAGCTCAATTATATCACACACATAATAAATTAAAAGATGATCTGATAGACAAATCATCAAGACTTGTACTTGGTGTGTGAATAGATCAGTTGTAGATTGCATGTTATTTATTCTTTTGTCAAGTATCCCATTTTTTTTTCTCTTAGTTGTACCTTGTAACTGTATTGAATACATCAGTAACAACTCAGACATGTCATTGTAATTGAATATTATACTTGGACATGGAATAATATGTTTCTAGCACATTCAATACGAAACTTAATGAATTAACTAGTATGGATTGTGTCTAAATTTTCTGCTTTTCTCTTATGAATCTGCAGGTTGAAACAGCAGTGGGATCAGCACCATTGCTCTCGCTACTGACTCCAGTTGATGGCATAGCAGATGATTCCTTTTGGAGAGCTCCTCCAAGTTTGTCCACAGTTGAATTTTCTATTGTTTTGGCTTCCCTATCTGATGTTTCAGGAGTTGTTTTGCTTGTTAGTCCATGTGGATATTCAATGTCTGACTGCCCTATTGTAAGTATGAGAAATTCTTTCCTTAATTTTATTATTATTTATTATTTTTCCCTTTTTCGTTAGCTGGGATATATGACCATGTAATTATACTATGCGAGCAAAACAAGTTTATTGTTTTGCAAATGCTATTAATGCTTACAAGAAGAGAATATTACACGACACATCAGTAGATGTTGATATCACATTGGTTATCTAATACCGACCTGCGTTGCGATATGACATATAGGCTGTAAAACTACACTCCACATCACACTTTGCGACCTGTTTCAGTCTTGATAGGCCTCTGGTCCAGAGGATTTCAGATTCAGTAAAACAATTGGTGTCTTGAAAATGGGATCGGTCAGCCAATCAGCTTCTGCTGATCCTAAAGTCAGTCCTCAAGGACACACATTTTCAAGATCCTTTAGCTAGGATAATAAACTTTGCAATCTATACATGGCAGTCAGCATTACATTAGATCTCGCATACTTTGCCAGATATCGAGAAATTTTTGCAGTTTTTTAATGTATCATCTACCATGTCTAAAATATGTTTTGCTGGTGAGGATTTTGACATAAATATGTGAAGCAGCAGTATTCCTAAATTTGCAGTTCATAGGGAGGTTTATCATTCTTTGTTAGATGAATTGTACATATTAAAAGGACACCTATGCTATCACAGATGCATCAGAAAAAAAGTTGGAGGCTGTTCTATGAGTAAAAGGCACATATGCTGGATTTTTAAGTGTTTTTTCTTGTTGGGTAAGCGGTGGGACTTGAACCCAAGGTCTCACGGTTGCAAATTTTGTTGCCAGCCTTTAAATTATGGGTTCAACCCCTGAGATGTCTACCTTAGTTGGTATCTTACTGAAGTGATTCTCTGGCTACTTTGAGGACCTTTAGCCTTTTCTTGAATTGTGTTGGTTTGGGGGGGGGGGGGGGGGGGGGGGTGGTGGTGGTGGTGAACATCACCTAAATTATATGAATTTCAAGATGACAGCTCCAAACATGACTAAGCATGTATCCTGTCCATATTAACCAGGACTACATAAGTATCCTTGTGCCTCTCTATAATTTTTCATCAAGTATCCAATTAGGACAAATGCTTCCATAATTGACTGTTACATGAAGTCAGTTTGATATTGTTATTTCTTGTTTTATGATGACCACTCTAGGGTGTTGCAATAGGATGCTTTAATTCTCCCTCAATGAGCAGAATAAGCTTAAATATCTACTTTATTTTCCAATATGCAGTGCCTTTTCCTATTCTACCATTCTCCTTTTTTTCTGACAATTTAACATTTTTTCACAAGTAATCCTTCACAAGTAGCATAAGATTAACTAGTATATAATTTGATTGTTTGCATTAGAAGAGTTCTTATTTTCTTTCCTAGGTTGATAGAATTGGAATCTAACTTATGAGAAATACAGATCTCTTATTTGTATCATTTAATGCATTATTTTTCTCGTAGTAATATCTTCTAACTATCGACTTTATCCCAGTATTATATCCATCCTATCACTTTATTTATCTCCTCTTACATCTGCCTGGTCTTATATGATTTATGTTGATCTTTTCTTCCCACACAGGTACAGATTTGGGCCAGCAATACGATAAAAAGGGAAGAGCGCTCATGCATGGGAAAGTGGGATTTGCAGACTCTGGTTGCATCATCTCCAGAACTTTATGGACCAGAAAAAATTGATAGGAAGACACACACTCCAAGGCACGTGAGATTTGTTTTCAGGAATTCTATTCAATGCCGGATCATTTGGATAAAGCTCAGTCTTCGATCACCCGGTTCAAGCTCAATTAGTTTAGACAAAGAGTACAGTCTCCTTTCTCTTGATGAAGGTTCTCTCACTGAGCTTCCCCGCCGTGCCTCCTTTGGTGGGTCACTTGGAAGTGAACCATGCATTCATGCCAAGAGATTCCTAGTAGTTGGAAGTGCCGTGAGTGGTCCTGATTCATTGCGGCGCTCAAATGGCAAGATGAACACAGAAACCTGGATGGACAGATCACAGCTAAATCGCTTCAAAGTATCCATCTCATGCTTTTGAATAAATCATTTATGTCCAGATGATGCTTTTTTCTATACAATTTATTGTGTATGTAATAATCTGCTGCCTCATCACTGATCAGGTTCCGATTGAAGCGGAAAGGTTAACAGATAGAGACCTCGTCTTGGAACAGTATTTATCACCTACAGCACCTAGCTTAGCTGGATTTCGGTTGGATGCCTTCAGTGCGATAAGGCCACGTATTACTCAATCACCTTCTTCTTTTGACACACACATCTGGGACTCCTCTTTGACGTGTATGGATGAGAGGCACATCTCGCCAGCAGTCTTATATATCCAAGTGTCTGTCGTCCAGGTTTGCTATAACCGTTATCCTTGTGTTTGTTTTATATGTATCAGTGAAATAGGAAGTTTGGCGGTGTGAATTTATGAGTTTGTAACCACCTTTTTTTTTTCTGTGTTGGCCTTTCAGGACTCACAAACTTTAGTTATTGGGGAATATCGGCTACCAGAAGTGCGAGGGGGGACAGCTTTATACTTTGATTTCCCAAGTCCTGTGCAGGCCCGACGGGTTATATTTAGACTGCTTGGAGATGTCGCTGCCTTTGCAGATGATTTTTCTGAGCAGGATGACTCAGAATACAAGACCCCTTCCCTGCCATCAGGTCTTTGTATGTCAAACAGAATTAAGTTATACTACTACGCTGATCCCTACGAACTTGGGAAATGGGCGAACATCAATGCTGTATAGATGTTTCATTATAGTGAATGAGCGAAGACCGTGATTTTTGGTGGACTTCACTTTGGAATCACAGGCCTATTCATTGTTGTAAAATATTTATGATGTGTTCTTTTTGTTCTATAAAGACTTTCATTATTCCATTTACCATTATTGATTAATAGTAAATGAGGCTTGAATGGTTTATGATATTGTTAGTAAGTTATTTTGGTTGTGGAAATGAGTTTTTGAGAGAGATTTTAGGATAGACCAATTGTTTGTGCAGAGGCTCTTTATATGCCTATATATGTAATGAAAATGACATGTCTTCTATAATTTTAACTTTTTTTATTTTCATTATTTCTCACTATTCGTGGATGGCCCAATTCCTTCACATAGGAGGCTGGAAGAGCTTTCCCTATTAGTGTAGACAATGTACCGCAATTTCATTAATAAGGGGTCAGTGTAGACAATGCACCGCAATTTCATTAATAAGGGGTCGTAGTACAAGTCTAAAGGAAGATTAAAACAAGAATACAATAATGAAAAAGTGGACAAAGGAGTAACATGGGGGGGGGGGGGGGGGGGGGGGGAGCAAAAGTGGGCCTATCCATCTGCATCAAAAGCGTATAATGACTCGACTTGAAGAAAACCCCCCCTGAAAGCCAACCGACTTGGTTCCCGTGATGTTCCGACCCTACTCCCTAATGAACTTGACTAACTCCTCCTATGTATTCTCCACATAAACAGGTTGGCCTCAAAAGATAGCTGTGAGTTAGCCAAACAACTTATGCAGAGCACCATAGCCCCAATGCCCCCACCCGTTTGACCTTGCATTCCACAAGCCCTCTAATGTCATGAACTGAGAGTCAAACCTAGTATCCTCTGTCAAGTGATCTCTCTTATTATGTTATCATAAAAAAATATTTCTATCAAAAATAAAAAAATCTCAAATCGCGATTATTTTTGGAAGATAATATGTCCAACCCTGTGTACAGTCTTATATGCAATCCTCATTAGTTTTCTTTAAAAATATATATATATATATATATACATCCGTTCATTAAAATATGTACTATTGTAAAAATTAAGTATACATTGAGTATACTGGTGATTATATATATATATATATATATATATATATATATATATATATATATATATATATATATATATATATATATATATATATATATAGTCGTGATATTATACGGTCGTGCGGTCGTGCGGTCGCGATTCACGGGCCGTCGATCACGGGTCCATCGCATCGGACGGTCGGGTGCGATTCACGTCGACCGTTGGATGCGATGGACCCGCGATCGGACGACGCACGTCGAATCCGCACGACCGCACCGACCGCATATTATCGGAAATCTATATATATATATATATATATATATATATATATATATATATATATATATATATATATATATATATATATATATAACAGTGTAGTATACTATGATAAATATTGTGTCATCGCAATATTTAGATGACTCAGGGACCACTTCTGATATGCATATGGAGTTGCAAAAAAATTTGAGTGCACAAGTGCGCTATTTTTCTTTTCTTATGGTGATTTTCTGCTCTCGTGGGTTTGAAGAAGGATGATTATCTTTGGCACATGCAACTAGATCCCCGGAGAAGGCTAAGCCTTGGGATAGTCTTGTGGGCTTGAAATAAGCCTCTCCTTCTCCTTCACTGAGGAGATCATATAAGAAGGATGTTATATTTTATTCATTTTACAGCTTCATTTACAGTTTCATATACATTGTTAGTCAACTGCAATTATTGTAATGAGGTGTATATCTCACTAGAATCTTTTTTATACATTATATAAATAAGTTTATTTAATTTATTAGATTATATATTTTATGTTAAAAATTTTTTGAGGGACTAAAAAATAATGTCGGTCAATTTTCCCTTTATTTAATTTGAACATAAATCTGTCATCTTTTCCGTTTTCTCTTAAAAAGGAAGAAATAAAGAATTTTTTAGTTTTCAGTCCCTGTAAACTAAGGGTCATCAAATGGCCCGTGGCCCGAAAACCCGGCCCGGGCCCGTTCACGGGCCGGGGCAGCCCGTTTTGAGGGAGGGCCGGGCATGGGCATGGGCATGCTTCTGGAGGCCCGGCCCGACCCACGGGCCAGCCTGAATTGGGCCCGTTCGAGCCGGGCCCATAGGCCTGTAAAAATAATTCTGACCGTTTTAAAATTTAAAAAGGGGTATAAAAAAAATAAATTAAATGGGGGTATCCCCAATTCCCCATAAAGTCTGGCATGCAGACTTTAATAAAGTCTCTGTCGGCAGAGACTTTAATAGTCTCTGCCATGGCAAAGCATGGCAGAGACTATTTGCATAGTAGAGACTTTAATTAAGTGGGGGCTGTGGCCCCCACGTAAATAACTTTCGACCGTTGGAGCCAAATCCAACTGTCGGAAAATAAGGAAATGCAAACTTTCAACGGTGAATTTTTTATATTAGAAATGGGATATCATCCGTTCTTTCATTCTCATCACACTATCTGACTATCAGAACAAATACATTCAGCAAAAAAAATCTCACGCCGAGCACTAAGGAAGTCCTCTCTCAAGCCATCATACTCTCAAAAAGTCTTCTTGCAAGCTCCCAACAAGCTCCCTTTCAAGATCTCAGCAAGCTCTCAACAAGCTCTCTTTCAAGATTTCAACAAGCTCTTTTTTTATTACATTGGTGACATTTTCTATTTCTCTTTTCTTTTAATAGTTATCATATAATTATAATTATTATAATGGCTCACAATCCAGTAGATGATTCAACTGGATCTCTTACTATACAATCTTCAAATCCAACATCTTCTTCTACCTGTGCATTAGCATCTTCATCTAGAAAAACAAAATCTACAATTTGGGATTTTTTTGAATTAATTTAAACTATGGAAAATGGAAAAAAAAATTCAAAAAGCAAAATGTTTTTTGTGTAGTAAACTTTTAAGGGCATCATCATCTCAAGGTACTAGTCATCTTAAGAGGCATAAGGATAAATGTTTAATAAAAAATAAAGTTGATATTAGAGATCAAATGTTATTAAATAAAAATATTAGTGGTAATTTAACTGCATATAATTATGATGAAACACGTGCACGTCAAGAAATAGTAGATTACATGATTAGAGCTGAACAACCATTTACTTTTATAGAAAAACATGATTTTACTGGAATGGTACAAAGAGGTTTAGCTCCACAATATAAAAGTTTTTCTGCTTCTACCGCTAAAAGAGACGTAATAAAACGTTTTTTAGTTGAAAAGGAAAAAATAAAGGCTTTTTTTCAAAATTATGATGGCAATATTTCTTTAACTTCAGATTTGTGGACATCTATTCAAAATATTGGTTTTTTTATGTATAATTGCACACTATATAGATCAAGATTAGAAATTAAATAAGTGAATAATATCTTTCAAAATGCTTAAATCCCCACATACTGGTTTAACAATTGCAGATGCAATGCATGACGAATTAGTAAGTTGGGGTATTCAAAATAAAAAATTTTCTATCACACTAGATAATGTTTCAAACAATGATGTAGCTGAAGATCATTTAAAATGGTTTTTGTCTTTAGAACCGATTCGAAATGATTTATTTCGTGTTCGTTATTGTGCCCATATTTTATATTTAATTGTACAAGATGGTTTATCACTTTTATCACATTCAATTCAAAAAATAAAAGATATAGTACGTAATATTAATTCTTCTCAAGGTAGGCATGAACTGTATATTAAATGTTGTAAAGATTTTTATGAAAAGCAAAAACATTAATAATGATGTACCTCACAGATGAAATTCCACATATAATCTTTTATAAATTGCTTGTAGATATAGAAGAGTTTTAAATGTGTATGTTGAATAATTATCATATAACAGAAGTTGCAATTTATCATGTACGTAATGATTGTGATTGGGCCATGGGTAAACTTGTTAAAGATTTCTTAGAAGTTTTTGAAAATTCTACAAGAATATTTTGTGGTGTGTATTATCCAATTTCTTCTCGTGTAGTTCTATAATTATTTTCTATTTCTTCAACATTTAATAATTATTATGAAAATTATAATGATATTTTTGATAATGTTTTATTTCTCATGAAAACAAAATTTGATAAATATTGGGGAACTGTGCCTTTGATATATTATTTTGCTATTATTGTAGATCCTAGATTAAAAATTGATGCATTAGAAGGATGATTAGAAGTGATATATAATGATAATGATAAACTTCAAAATAATATTAATTTTGTAAAATCTAAATTATTTGAATTATATGAACATTATAAAATGACAGTAGATGTAGATCGAACAGTAAATACAATGCAGTCTTCGAGCTCTTCATCCACCTTTGTGCATGACTTTTTGCTTTTATTAAAAGTAGAAGAATGCCATCTACTTCTTCTACTTCAAATTTATCTGATTTACAACGTTATCTTGACCAAGCAGTTATTGAAACATATGATGATGATGAATTTGATATTTTGTCATGGTGGAAAACACAAGAATCAAGATATCCTGTACTTTTCATTATGGCACGTGATATACTAACAATTTCAGTTTTTACTGTTGCATCAGAAGCTGCATTTAGTGCAAGTGGTCGTGTTATTTCAAAAAAGATGAGCAGTTTGAGTGAAGACACTATTGAAGCATTAATTTGTTTGAAGGACTAGGATTTAGCTGATGAAAGAATGCAAGAAGCTGAACGAGAATTCCAAATTGCAGATAAATTAGCAAATATGCGATTATCGAGACCCTCATGGATGGGTGACAGTTCTCCTGAGGAATAGACAGTTTTTTTAATGATTTTATAATTTTATGTAATTTTTTTAATTGAAGTTGATATGCAAATGATTGACATATATGTAGGAGCCAACCTAGTTGGGATGTACATATCATGTAGTGATATAGTTTCTCAACTAATTAATTTATTTAAACTTTTATTTTTAAAAATATTTTATTTTACATGGAGAGGTTAAAAACTTAAAAAGAAAAAAAATGACAGGGGGTTTGTTTTAATTTTTCACATCATTTATATTTCTCTCCATGGGTCACGGCTGGATATTATCCAATATTCCAATGGGATGTGATTGTGAGGTGTACCTTAAAAGGCATTAATAAATTTTTTTTTAATGCAATATTTGTTTCTTCTTCTCTATAACTCTGTTTCTTTTTTTTAATAAAAATAAAAGTATATATTATATAGTTTTTAATTACTCAATTCTACTAAATTAAAAGACATCATTGAATTATTTAAATTTCATATATTATCTTGTTTGTGTCTTAATGATATGGTATTGTTTTCAAGAAATAGAAGAAATATAAATTTGAATTTAAAACCCAACCCCTAAAATCAATTTTTGTGTTATTTCAACATTAGTTTACAAATACACCACTTAAAAAAACAAAAAAAATAAATTTATTTAAAATATGGGCCTGCAAGCCCACCCGTAGGCCCGAAGCCCGAGCCCGGCCCGACAGTTCCGTTCAGGCCCGGCCCGTGGGTAGGGCCTATGTTTGAATATCTGGCCACGGGCCGGGCCGGGCCGGGCCCGTTGGCCATACAGGCCCGCGGGCTTGGGCCCTATTTCAACGGCCCGGCCTGGCCCGTTGTCGAGGTCTATTGTAAACATACTTATTTGTGAATCGATATCTCATTTCTTCATATTTTGGTTTTAGTCTCCAGATTTAAAGGATGTGTTCCCTTTTAATCCCTCACAGAGACTAAAAAAAATTTAGGAATAGGTCCCTCTTAGGGATTAAAAAATTAAATAATTTAGGGATAGGTCCCTCCGAGGGATTAAAAAAAAACATATCCTTTAAATCTGGGGACTAAAGTCAAAATATGAAGAAGTGAGAGATCTATCAATGAATCTTATGGTTTATAGGGATTTAAAAATAAAAAACCCAAAAATAAAACGTGTAGGTCAGTCATTCGGAATCCACCGTCAGTGTCGACACGTCAGTTTCCATATGTAGCATCTCTTACCTTAGCCCCCGTCATGATCCACTATTTTCAAAATTACCATCGTTGAACAACAACCGTCCATTATCGAATCAATGGCGGATCCGTCGACGATTAGTGGCTTTGTTAGGTTTACATATCCAGCAATCTCTGCAGCCGGAGACCCCGTGAAAACGGCAACCCCAGATCGACGGCGAGAGTTTCCGTACACGTCGCCGGCGGAGACAACTTCTCATCTCGATCGATCTCTTTCGCTTCTGTAAGGTTTGCGAGACCCTCTCATCTCTTCAATTGGCCTCTTTTGGGGGCTCAACCATGTTAGGGTTTCTTAAAAATTGTGTCTTGTAGAAGTAAAGTGAAAGTTTAGGTCAAGAACATAGAGAACTGAATTACACATATGATATGAAAGAAATTCACCTGTTTGGTTTGGACGGACTTCATCGATATGGAGTTTTTTTATTTGCAGTCTGTAAGTGGCATTTGAAATTGCTGGAGTTTGTAATATGGGTATGTTTAATTTGGTAATTGAGTAAGATGAGGATTCATTGTATGGAAATTATATATTTAATTTTGTTTATCTGGTTTACAGCAGCATTTGCATTTATGATATATACAAGCTTGGTGAATATCAAAGTTTGTTTGTTGAAGATCAAAGTTTATGGTGTGGGATTGCCACAGTTATTGATGGAAAGGCCTTGATGGAATATTGATGCGGAGAGGCGGTTTCCTTGCAATGCTTATAAATTAGAGTAAAAATCACAATTCTTTTCCCCTTAGGCCCCCTTTTAAGAATTTTTTTTTCGGCTAAGGTGAAGGTAAGGGGTTAAGTTTTTTTCCAATCTTGTGATATGGAGGAGGAGACACATGATCATCTCTTTTTCAGTTGTCAGTATAGCTCAAGTGTGTGTGTGTGTGAAAGTGAGCGAGGTTCTTGTACCTTCACAAATGTTGATGAAATGTGGGATTTTTTTCCAATTAAGGGTCAAGAGAGGTGACATAAGTAAACATGCTAAGTTTGTTGGCATCCTTCCTCATGCAGCATGTTGAGCTTGAGGCTAGCTTGGAATGAAGCGATCTATCAAGATAAAATGATCTGCATAACATTTGGAAGACCATGAAGGCGACTTTGCTCTCATCAAGAGAAGGAACTAGAACTACTTTGTAATTTAGGGACACCAGGGAAGGGAAGAGGAAGTTCTTTTCTTGGATATCTTCATCTTATTGAACTTCTAAAGGTTTGGGGGGGTCGTCATTTTCTCTATTTTCCATGTTTTGGTATTTCTTTGGAGATCCCTTGTCTTTAATTTGTTTGAGGGACATCACTTTTATATATATCTCTTTTTTATCTCTCTGAAAAGAACTTATTTTTCCTAAGTATACTGCAATGCAGGATATTGGATTATCTTTAAAAATAAGTTAATCTTATAGACCACTTTTATCTTTGGCTAGCATTTGGTATCACTTGTACATCCTTTTTTTCTTTAAATGCCAGTTTTCTTTCTAAGTGAAATGTGTGGTAACGCAAAAAGAGCAGAGGGGTGATTGATGCACCAATTTTTTTTTAGTAACACCATTTATCTATGAAAGTGGGTGAAAAATGGTATTAAGTCTCATTCCATCTTTCAAGTGGACTGGATAAACCATTATTTGAGGATAAAAAATGTTATTCTAATGACAGAGATATTCCCAATATCTTTGTTGTTAAATTGTGCTATCATTTTGGCTTCATACCATGGTTATACTGTTCGATATACCATTGCCAAAGGTTTCTTAAGGTTATCTAGTTTGGAGTCAACCTTTTGAAAAAAAAATTGATAATGATTTCCACTACAATCTTTGTGTTTTTTTTTTCCAGTTGAAAGAGAATTAGATGGCATTTCAAAAGAGTGGTAAAACAGATGTGATGGATTTGGAAAAATCCTCTCTATTCCTGTTGATTGGTGCTAGTGACATGTTACTGCATATGGAGTGAGTTTGGGCTTTTATGAGTTTCTTTTTTTTTTAGAACTTTTGAATAAACTTAACTTTTTTTTATATTGGGAATTTAGTATTATCAGATGTCTTTATGATTTTCTGTAGGATGTAGCTGGTTCATCTGAACTAATGTGCTTTTCTTTTTCTTCCTCAATGATGAAGAACATTGATTTTCTATTTTTCTTTATATGCTGTCTTAGAACACACACGGTTATATAAACTTAGCCTTTTGTTCATGTCAGTTAAATTGTTTCAGCTTTGTATGCTGAGAATATCTAAGGTAATTAAGATGCTTGATTCATATCAATTGTTTGGTAAATGGATCATTGTTATGTAATTCGAATACTTGAGTAATTTGTGATCTTAAAATGAAATGGCTGCATTTTTTGTTTACTGAAGTTTCGGTTTATGCTCATTTTGCAGCATTTATCTTCTATAATCCATGGATTTGTTTGAGAGCTCCATTCACGATGGTAATCTGGAATTTGGTGAGGTGGAGACAGAAGCCTCAGATGAGGATCTGAACGAGGTTGCTGATCATGACTTAGCATTGAATCCAGTTTCTCATGTAGATGGATCTGATGGAACTATCATTGAAGATTCTCATGACGAGGACATTGTAAAAAATGATGTCTTAGTTGGTGAGCCATACCTGGGTATGGAGTTTGATTCCGTTGATGCTGCAAAGATACATTACAAAACATATGCTCTTTCTCTGGGATTTTCTATCTGTTTGGGCACCAAATATAATGCAAAGAGGAAGGGTGGGATGGTTACAGGTCGGACTTTCATGTGTTCTAAAGGGACAATCAGGCCTATAAGGAGATACGGTAGGGGAGTATCAAACGATAACATAATGAGGAGCAATATGACTCCAAATGTAGTTGTCCATACAACGAGGCCGCATTGCAAAGCACACCTGCGCGTCAGAATGAAAGAAGGTGGGAAATGGATAGTAACCGGCTTTGTCAAGGAGCATAACCATGAGCTACAAGTGAATAATGAGAATCCCCTCAGTCCTGTGCCTGAAAGATTGGTAAAAACAGATTTTGTACATGAAGTGAGCGCACAACAACCTCAGATCGTATCCCACGTCACTCCACGAAGCAGTGGGAGTAGAAACACCTCATTTACTGACTCAAGTAACTACTCGGTCAAAGCTAGTAAGGAATCATTTGGAAATGATGTGGTTACAACTCTAGCGTATTTTAGACGACTACAAGTTGAGAACCCTTCTTTCTACTATGCTATCCAAGTTGATGATTCTAACCGCATGCGGAATATCTTTTGGGCTGATGGAAGGTCAAGGACAGCATATAAACACTTTGGAGATGCGATCAGGTTTGACACAACCTGCTTGAAAAACAAGTATGATATGCCTTTTGCTCTTTTTATGGGAGTAAACCACCATTTGCAGCCTACTCTATTTGGATGTGCATTAATAAAGGATGAGACAGCATCTTCCTTTGCATGGCTTTTCGAGACATGGCTAGAATCCATGGGTGGTCGTCATCCAATCTCCATAATGACTGACCATAACTCAGCTATGAAGAAGGCAATTGCAGAAGTCCTTCCAACCACCCGTCACCTGTTCTGTGAGGGGCACATTCTGAAGAATGTAAAAAGAAACTTAGGCCATGTGTATAAAACACACCTGGTTTTCGGGCAGGAGTTGGAAGACTGTGTAAATGGTCCATCAACCTCTGAAGAATTTGAATCAGCTTGGAAAGATTTAGTCCAAAAATATGAGCTTAAGGGGAATGCGTATCTCAAAGAGTTGTTTAACATTCGCCATCAGTGGGTTCCTGCATGCTTTAAGGACACTTTTGTTGCTCAGATATATGTAATTAAGCGAAGTGAGTCAATTAATGCAGTTTTTGACGGATTTGTGGACCCACAAACTTCAATATACTGTTTTGTTAAACAGTATGAAAAGGTTTTGGAAAATTTTATGAGAAGGAAGCTCATGAAGATCTTAAGACAGTACAGGTGAAACCATCCTTGTGGTCAAATCATCCCATAGAAGAACATGCTAGAGAAGTTTACACAAGAACCCTCTTTGAGAAATTAAAAGAGCAACTGAAAAGTACAATGGATTTTGATATAGAGGACCATGGGAATGGCACATATACAGTGGTTAAGATCAAAGGAGGAGGGAAGACATACGATGTTGCCACCAATATCTCAGAAGGCAAAGTAACATGTTCCTGCAGGTTGTTTGAATCTTCTGGATTATTATGCTCGCATATACTCCTTGTATTCAGGCAACTCAAGATTCATGAGGTTCCGCTTCATTATATTTTAAAGCGATGGACTAGAAAAGCAAAAGAAGGTATTGATCTTGATGGAGGCATGGTACAGAATCACAGTCAAGCTCCTACACCTCAACTAACTCGATACAATAATGTTTGTCAATACATTCTCAAGCTCGCTGGGGATTCATCAACATGTGAGGAATCATATCAATATGTAATGCAAATCATGAAGACAACAGAGAAGGAAGTGACAGCCATTAAGGAAAGAATTGCGAAGGATAGAGGGATGCAACAAACAACCACTTCGACCAGTCAAGTTACAACTAATGCTTCTGAGGATTTTACCACACTTGACCCCACGAAAATGTCGACAGAAGGAAGGAAGAGAACGGTTAGACCAAGTACCCCTCTCGAGGAGAAGGGAAGGGCAAAAAATATAAGAGCTTGTAGCAGGTGTAAGGAAACTGGTCATAATATACATACGTGCAAAAAGGTTGAGATTTTCTTCCTATTAAATGTGTATAAAGAATGCATGCCAGTGTTAAATGGTTTATACAATCCAGAAAATTGACAGTCAATTTCCTGTTTCAGGTTCTCACTGGTGTTTCTGATCAACCAATGAATACCATAGGTGATTGTCATCTCTATTTTTTATCCTCTTCTATCAACATGAAATTGTAGGCTGCCTTTTACATATTGTTAACTTGACATATGTTTGACTCTTTTTTTTTTTTTGGGGGGGGGGGGGGGGGGGGGATTGTCCAAAATTTCATTAAGAACTGGAGTTACAAAGTGTTTACAAAGAGAAAATCAAGTGGAAACGGTACGGAGAGAAGAACAGGGATAATCAGGAATGATCCCTACAATGACCCCTTCACAGTGTTCAATCAAGTTGGAAAATACCCTTATGGGTAAGAACGGAAATAATCAATTTAATGTTTTTTTTCTTTTCTCAACTTTCTTCCTGTATTTTATTTTTTTTACATTTAAATGTTACATGTGTGATATTTTTTTATTATAAAGAAGTGGTCAATTAATCTCCGCATAATACATGTCTATTCCAACTAGCGCCTAACGCTTTCTAAAACATTGAAAATTAAATAATAAATAATTTACAAAAGAGCAGATAGGGGATCAAGTAGAAAGGATAGGGAAAGAACATCAGAACGATCCATACAATGACCCCCTCATATAGAGTGTTCACTGAAGTTGGATGGTACTCTTACAGGGGAGACTAACCTTCTTGCTTTCAAGATATACACACACCAATGCTTCAAAATTAATATTTCTTAATTTATGACTCTCTACTATTGAAGATCTTGTGATTCCTCACTAACCATATAACTGACAAACATCATTGAGGGATTGTTCTATTGTAGCAATGTTGCTGATTTGCACCCTTGCTTTTGTGTATTACAATATATTGGCTGGAATATTTTAACTTCTTGTTCAACTATTCAATTACAAATTTTTCATACCCGTTTTGTCCTTAGGTTCTCTTCCTGACCCTCAACAAACTGAAGTTGTCAGTGAAGCTGAAAACATGCTTAGTTGATTGATCCCAAGAACCAACATTATATCTTCTCTTCATCCCGGGGATGCCCCTTTTATCTATGGTAACTCTCTCTCTCTCTCTCATATATATATGTATATTTTTGAACATTCTTGATTGTTAACCATGCGATTTGCTTTGTAGGGGGTCTCTGATCCTGATAATATATCATGGCCTCATTTTAATTTGATCTATATTGATCGAAGATGATAATCGGAAAGAATGGAACTTTATTCAAGTGTAGCCCCGTATCCATCAGCAACTACTTTTGTACAGCATCCTGCAGTGATATTGACTGCCTAACTTATCTTTTTGTAAGAAAAAAAATGTCTACAATGGATCCTGGTGATATGGGATACTGGACATGCCTAAATACAAAGAAAATGCAAACCAATTAACCATGGTATATAAAAGGATGATCAAGAAACTCTGGTTGGCATCCTATAGTGGTATTGAAATGCTTCATGTTCTCTGCCACCATCAAACCGATGTTAGAAATTAATTGAATGCAAGATCTGATACAATTTATTTATTGAGCTTCTTATTTGAATTGAATTACTTTGGATACTTTTAAGTAATATAATATGATTTGTACAGTTTTCAAGATCTGTATGAGTAGAATTCAGTTGAATTTTTTATTATGTTGTATTGTATCATTACCATCACTTGAGAGGGTCTCAGAGGAGAAACTGGATTCGGTTACATTTTTTATACACAATGTGGTCCTTTTTTTTTTCTTTTTTTTTAACACGTGGCTGCTTTAAATAAATTTAGGCTGTGCAATGCTAGACCAAGCACTTCATTTTTTATGTGAGCCAGGATTTTTATCATTATACCTTTTATACATTATTTCAAGGCTCACTGCAGTCAGAACTTTGGGTCCTTTGATTTGCATATCTGAACTGAAGTTCAAGTTCTTCATAATGGTCAGGTTTTCCACAAGTGTGTAAACAGGAAATTCTTATGGTTGATGTTGGTTATACTGACCAAAACTTTAAACGATTATTAATGTACAATTGATCATTCTCACTGGAATCAACCAGTAGATGTTCAATGTAAAAGGATTGGATATTTTAATATCCGTATCCGAATCTTAAATCATTTGGGTACGGTTACTAATAATTAAATTTGGTTTTTTCGGATTCAGAGTGGGTTTTTGAGTAATTGACATATCTAAATATAAACTAAAAATTAAAAACTTAAATTTTAGATCTGTTTGTTTAAAAATCATGCAAAGCGATTAATTATTCAAGATGATTGAATTTAAACAGTATATAACAAAATCATACATAATTTTATAAGCCGAAATTATTTTTAAGCCCTAAGATTAAAAATCTCTCATAAGAGTCTCATGAGCTAGTAAATATAGAATTCCTTTTATACCCTCATAAGCTATCGGCCTCTTCAAAAAATCAAATCATTCTGGCCGGTCTATTCATTTTCAGTAACTAGCATTATCAACCCTGGATTCTTCTTGCTGCCTTCTATCATATGAGATGGTTTTTGAGATTTTATGTAATGTTATTTAATGAATAATTATTTTGTTATGTTAGCTATACAATTCTAAGTTATATTTTTTGTTTCATTTATCTGGTTGGTCTATTTTATTTTTAAATATTTTTTTATCTTATTTTTTTAAATTCAGATACATTTCAAATGTATTTGACAAACTAGTTGTATTAGGTTATGTGAGTTTTTTTTTCACATGTTTTGTGATTTTATATAATATTATTTAATGAGTGACTATTTTGTTAGGTTATCTATATAATTTTGAGCTATATTTTATGTTTCATTTATTTGGTTGTTTGGTCTTTTTTTTTTCAATTTTTTTTTCTTTTCCAATAATCCAATTACATTTTCTGGAAAATCAAGATACGTTTTCTGAAAATCAAGGTACATCTATATCTAATCACTGATTTTTTGTTCGAACAAACAATGACTGCATGATTAAATTCATATACATTATTCCAAATACATTTTTATGAAATTTACATACTTTAGTTACATTATATGAAATTCAAATAAAATGTTCCAAATACAGTTACATTTTATGAAATATAGATGTGTGTTTAAAATTGAAAACTCAATTGCATTGAAAATTTAGATATAATTAAAATTCAAATACATTATTTGAGATCCAGTTACATTCAATGAAATCCAGATGCTTAAATTAAAAAACTTAGTTACATTAGAAATTCAGTTATAATTAAAATTCAGATACATTGTTCGAGATCTACTTACATTCTATAAATCCATATACATGTTTAAAATTGAAAACTTAGTTGCATTAGAAATTCAGTTATAATAAAAATTTAGATATATTATTCTAGATTCTTTTGGACTTTGGAGAACATGTTTGGACAAATTTATTTTTTTTACCCCAATTTTTGTTTAAAAAAAAATTGGTGTCTATTTTAATAATTGTTAAAGAGTCAGTATTATAATAACATTGAGTTATTATTAAGACAATATCGAACAATTATTATTTTTTAGTTTTTCTATTTTATTACTATGGTATTTAAGGGTTTTATTTGTGTATCTATAAATAAAGCTTTGGATACATCTGATATGCATAGTAAAACTGATCTTATGCCAATTTGACCAGGCCACCGCTGTTATTTCATTGTTGATTCGGATTTGTAGTCATGTAAGAAAATGGAGATTATGTGTCCCCAAAGCAATTTTTCCGATTCAAATGGGTTTCGAGACCAGTTTTTTTGAAATAAAAATAAGGGAAAAATCGATCTAGCTCCCTGAAAACTCATGAAAATTAGAAAAAAGTCCCTGTAAATTTAAAAACCCCTCATGTTCCTATCTTATTAAATAATATTTATTTTAGTTTATACAACTAATCATGGTTAACCTTAACCATGCATGGTAAATTACTGTTATACCATTTTCAAATTTATTTTCTTTGTTGAAAAAAATTGATATAACTCCCTTAAAACTTATGAAAATCTAATTTTATAAAAGTTTGTAGGGACTGATTTCAATTTTAGTAAGTTTTTGAGAACTTATTTTAATATACTCTTGACCGAGGGACTAAATTCGTTGACCATATACACTTTATGGGGACCTATGATGATTTTGTGATTTTAAAGGAACTTTTTGTGATTTCAAAAAGATTTCAGGGAGTAAAAATTTTTTTCCCTAAAAATAATTATACTCGGAACCAAAATGGAAATTATCCAATATGTTTTCATGTTGTGTTTGTGCTGGTTTTTTTATGTTTTTTTAATGGTTTTGGTGGTTCTTATTAGATTGATTTTGTTTGAGTGTTGTTTTGGATTGGGGATTAGATGATCTAGTAACGGAAAGTTTTATTTTTATTTTTATTTTTTATGGTACATGAACCCATTGGATTATAAGTCCCCTCATATGCGGTATTTATGAACCAAAATGGGTATTACGGTGGTAAACGAGTCGAACGAATCAAGTTTTGACCTACTCAGGTTCGGCTCGTTTAGCAACAGGCTCGGTTCAGGCTCGGCTCGGCTTGAGATCGAGCTTCATTTTGTGTTCAAGCTGGCTCGTGAAAAGCTCGGTTGAAGCTTGACTCGGCTTGTTTGTTAAACAAGCCAAGCCGAAGCTCGAATCAAGGCTCGGCTCGTGCTCGTTTAGCTAAAAAATTTTTTTTTAGCATTTGAAAAGTCATATTTCACAAATCACAACACCTTATACATATGAAAATAATATAAGCTCGGGCTCCGCTCGGGCTTGGCTCGTTTCCCTTTTTCTATTAAGTAAACGAGCTCGTTCAGGCTCGGGCTCAACTCGTTTATAAACCGAGCTTTAAAAATTGTTCAAGCTCGACTCGTTTATCTAATCGAACGAGCCTGAACGAACTTTAACTTAGCTGAGCCCGAGCTGCTCGACTCGTTTACCAGCCCTAACCTCTCCAACCACCCCACATGTCCTCTAATGGACATGGGATCGAATCCTGGGCTCTCCCACGAAAAAAAATCAGTTATATGCTGCTGTTGTCACTTCTAGTAAAACCAGTCCTCTGGACTGAGTATGTAATAGCCTTCTAAGGCTTGTAGTCTGTATTTTCCCTACAGGGCCTCCTTGTTGGAAAAAACTTTTTCAAAATCAGATTAAACAAACAAACAATGTATCAAACAGCAGATCAAAACAGAAAGGGATTCAGAGATAGCCTGGATGGAGGCACGTAGAACGCTGATCGCCCTCTCAATCACACATGGTACTCGACGATCTGCTCTCCGGATACAACCACCCAACCTCGCTGATCTTCTCCTCTGGTGCAGCAGGAAGAAGACTATGTGAACTGGTCGCAGACTTGAATAATCGTCAAAAAGAACAAAAGAAAATTTTTCTGGAACAAGAGAGATAGTGGAGATTGCTTCTGATTGCCTGTTTCTGTAGTCCTCCTATAGCCTGTTTATATAGCCGATGGAATAAGAGAGCCGTTTTGACTAAAAGGATGGAACGTTTCGTAAACGTTCACCCCTAATCACGCGTCGCCTTAATTACAGCGGTTACAGATCGCGTCGCCTTAATTACGGCGGTTACAATCCACGACTGTTACAGATTGGTGAAGATTTTCGTCTCTTCTTAATAGGTGACCAGCGACCAGGAACCAGCGACCAACGACCAGGAACCAGTGACCAGTGACCAGTAGGAACCAACGACCAGCGACCAGAAACCAGGAACCAATGACCAGCGACCAGAATTCAGGGACCATCGACCAGAAACCAGTGACCAACGACCAGCGACCAGAAACCAGGGACCAGCGCCCAGGCGACCAGCGACCAGAAACCAAAAAGCAAAAGCAAATGCAAATGCAAATGCAATCCACAAGCCCTTGCACCCCTTGGGACCCTACCCAAGTAACAACTTTCTTTCTTATAAGGAAGTTGTGGTTAAACATTTTAACCAATGTGGGACTATGTTCCCAAGCAACAAAAACCAATAGAGGAAATACTTTCCCTCCAAGACATTTTAAAACATTTGAAATAATATGGGGGGAAAACCAAAACAGGGAAAATCAAAATATTTAAAATATTTCTAACAATCCCCCTCAAGATTCAAAGTTTTAAAGAAAATAAAATATGGTGATATTTTACTATGCATTCGTTAGAGGTAGCTTAGAGCTTTGAACCTCCACTTAGTGTTGACTGACTTCCATCTGAAGGGACGTATTGAACTAGGTCTTGAACTAGACCCTTTTGTTCAGATTTCAATTAGTCACATAGCATAGTTCAAGTACTAGACCAGGTTTCAAGTCGGTGTGCGCATTACGGCCATTACGCGTATCTGTTTCAAGAGTGCTCTAGAGATCAGCCCGTGTTCTCATAGATCGCGGCCCCACAATCACACTCT
This sequence comes from Acorus calamus, assembly GCA_030737845.1. NCBI lineage: Eukaryota > Viridiplantae > Streptophyta > Magnoliopsida > Acorales > Acoraceae > Acorus > Acorus calamus. Next base: position 10,676,576 of record CM060877.1, on the reverse strand, counting down.
TATAGTAGAATTCTCCAAGGGTATACTGCGTGGTCCTACACCCTGTTTTAAAGACCTTGAATTCATTTAGAGCTTTTAGCTCTTCCTAAACCATCACAGTTAAAGCACTGGCACCATAGGGATGGTTTTATATTTTAATGCTTTTACATAGTCACTCAACAGCTTGTTTGTCACTTTAAACCTATCTCATGAGATCTCCAATTGATAAGGTAGGGTATCTACTGTGGTGCTATTCTAAGAGCTTTAGCCCCATCCCTCTCAATGCTGATAAAATTAGCCTCCTCGCTAATCCTTTAATAAGGGGATCTGCAATGTTACTTACTGATCTAACAAATTCAAGTGAGATCACTCCATGTAAGACATAGTCCCTTATATTCTGATACCTAAGCCTCATGAATCTCTTCCCAGGTTTGTCCTTAGACTGTTTGGCTTTATCTATGGTTGCCTTATTATCGCAATGAATAGATACAGGTGGAAGAGGTCTTCTAACAATAGGTATATCTAAAAGCAGGTTTCTAAGCCATTCAGCTTGCTCACTAGAAAGATCTAAGGCAATGAACTCAGCTTACATGGTGGACTTTGATCTAACAGTTTGTTTAGCAGACTTCCATGATACAGCAGCACCTCCTAGAATAAAAACATATCCACTGGTGGACTTGGTTTGATCAGAATCAGAGATACAGTTCGCATCAGTTTATCCTTGTAAAATAGATGGATAACTAGAATAGTGCAAGCTATATCTAATTGTGCCTTTAAGATATCTAAAGACTCTACATAAGACTTTTCAGTGGTCTGCATTAGGATTACTAGTGTATCTACTTAGTCTTCCTACAACATAAGAGATATCGGACCTAGAACAGTTAGCTAAATACATTAAGCTACCAATGATTTGTGCATATCTAGGTTGTTGGACAGGATCCCCTACATTTACCTTTAAATGGAATTATGGATCATATGGTGTAGAAACAGGATTACAATCATAATATTCAAATTTTCTCAAAAATTTTTAACATAATGAGACTGAGAAATAGAAATGTCATTATGCAATCTAGTTAATTTTAAACCCAGAATTACATTTGCAGGACCAAGATCTTTTATGTCAAATTTACTAGATAAGAAATTCTTAGTCTCATTAATGATTAACATGTTTGTACCAAATATAAGGATATCATCTACAAACAAACATAGAATTACACATGCATCATTTTTCATTCTATTGTAAATGCAACTATCAGATTCATTACTCACAAAACCAGCAGATAAAACAATTTTATGAAAATTTTCATTCCATTGTTTAGGTGCCTGTTTAAGTCCATATAATGACTTAACCAGTTTGCACACCAATTTTTCTTGTCCTGGAACCACAAAGCCTTCAGGCTGATCCATATATATCTCATCATCAAAATCATCATTCAAGAAGGCAGTCTTGACGTCCATTTGATGGACCTCGAGCTTATGTATGGCAGCTAAGGCAATCGGGACTCTAATGGAAGATTTTTGAAACAGGTGAGTAAGTGTCAAAGAAATCTACATCTTCTTTTTTACTAAAACCTTTTGCAACTAATCTTGCTTTAAATTTATCTATAGATCCATCATGTCTTAATTTATTTCTAAATACCCATTTACAACCAATAGATTTACAACCAGAAGGTAAATTACATAAAATCCAAGTGTTGTTGTTCATTATGCTTTCAATTTCATTGTTTATGGCTTCCTTCCAGATATCAACATCAACGGAATTCATATCCTCTTGATAAGTCTTAGGATTATCTTCCACAAGATAGATATAAAAATCAGAACCAAAATTCTTCTCAGTTCTAATTCTTTTATCTCTCCCAAGATTATCATCAAATTTAGGTTTATCATAAATAGGATATTCAGAAGTAGATGCAGATGTAGATGCAACATGAGAAGAATTTTCACCAACAGGTCTAATAATTTTTTCTTTCATAGGAAAAATAGACTCATAATAAATAGCATCTTCAGGTCTTGTTTCAAAAATATTATTAACTGAAAAATCAGGAATTTTAGATTTAATAATAAGAAATTTGTTTGCATGACTATGTTCTACATATCCCAAAAATATGCAATCTACTGTTTTAGGGCCAAGTTTTCTTTTCCTGAATTCAGGAATTTTAACCTTTGCCAAACAGCCCCAAAATTTTTAAATATTGCATGCAAGGTTTCCTACTAAACCATAATTCATGATGAGTTTTATCTACATGCTTAAAAGGAATTTTATTCAAAATAAAATTAACAGTAAATAAAGCATCACCCCAAAATTTATTATTCACACGAGATTGAGCAAACAAAGAATTAACCATATCAATTAGAGTCCTATTTTTTCTTTCAGCAACACCATTGGATTGTGGAGCATAGGGAGCAATCATTTCATGAATAATACCATTTTGTTCACAAAATAAATTCAATTCATTAAAAGTGTACTCACCACCTCTATCAGACCTTACCCTTTTAATAGACTTTTCTAATTGATTTTCAACCTGATTTTTATAGATCTTGAATTTATCAAACTGTTCATTTTTAGATTTAAGCAAATAAACATGGCAATATCTAGAATGATCATCAATAAATATCACAAAATATCTCATGCCATCTCTAGTCAAGATCCCATTCAAATCACATACATCAATGTGTATTAATTCAAGAATACTAAAATTTCTGTTAACAGTTCTAAAAGATTTCTTAAGAAGTTTAGATTGCACACAAATATCACACCTCTTAGAGTTATCAAATTGACCTTTAGGAATTAATTCCATGCTCATCAATTTTCTCATAGAGTTATGATTAACATGACCTAGCCTAGTATGCCAAACATCACATGATTCAGTCATAAAAACAATAGGAGTAATATTATCATTTTTGCAATCAAAAGAGTCAACAGTGCATAATTTAAATAAACCATGACACAAATATCATTTTCCAATGTAGGAATCTAGTCAAGATCCAAAGGACTCACAGAAGCGGCAGAATGGGTTTTGGTTTTGGAGTGGTCTGTGACTTCGGTGGTGGAATCAGGGTTATTTTTGGAGTCAACAGAGGGAACAGAGATGGCCGAAATCAGGCCCAAAGTTGTAAGCCAGTATCACCTGTTGCTGCCATCTCTTGAAGTTCTCTCCATTGAACTTAGTATCGGGTTTGGCAGACTCTCTATCATCATTAAAGGCCATGGCAGTGTGTGAAGGGGAGAAAAACAAGTTTAATATGAAAACGAACGATTCTGTTCTTAAATTGTTGGAAAAAACTTTTTCGAATCAGATTAAACAAACAAACAATTGATCAAACAACAGATCAAAACAGAAAGGGATTCAGAGATGGACTGGATGGAGGCACGTAGAACGCTGTCTTACGAACAGAATTACCCCCTTAATCGCACATGATACTCGACGATCTGCTCCCCGGATACAACCACCGAGCCTCGCTGATCTTCTCCTCTGGTGCAGCAGGAAGAAGACTATGTGAACCGGTCGCGGACTTGAATAATCGCCAAAAAGAACAAAAGAAAACTTTTCTGGAACAAGAGAGAGAGTGGAGATTGCTTCTGATTGCTTGTTTCTGCAGTCCTCCTATAGCTTGTTTATATAGGCGATGGAAGAAGATAGCCGTTTTGACTAAACGGATGGAACGTTTCACAAACGTCCGCCCCTAATCACGCGTCGCCTTAATTACAGCGGTTACAGATCGCGTCACCTTAATTACGGCGGTTACAGTCCATGACTGTTACAATTGGGAAAGATTTTCGTCTCTTCATAACTAGGTGACCAACGACCAGGAACCAGTGACCAGTGACCAGAAACCAGGAACCAGCGACCAATGACCAGAAACCAGGGACCAGAGACCAGGAACCAGTGACAGCGACCAGAAACCAGGAACCAACGACTAGAAACCAGTGACCAACGACCAGCGTCCAAGCAACCAGCAACCAGAAACCAAAAAGCAAAAGCAAAAGCAAATGCAAATGCAATCCACAAGCCCTTGGCCCCCTTGGGACCCTACCCAAGTAGCAACTTTCTTTCTTATAAGGAAGTTGTGGTTAAACATTTTAACCATTGTGGGACTATGTTCCCAAGCAACAAAAACCAATAGAGGAAATACTTTCCCTCCAAGATATTTTAAAACCTTTGATTCTTTATTTGAAAACATTTGAAATAATATGGGAGGAAAACCAAAATAGGAAAAACCAAAATATTTAAAATATTTATAACACTCCTTACCCCCAAAAAAAAAAATCTCTCCAACGACCTCCTTATAAACTATTACAGTGAATTTTATCTATTAACATTTTTTAAAATATAAAAATCAAACTTTATATAAACAAGCAATATTATATATTAATTAAATATTGCACAGTTTTTGCAGTAGCAAGAAGCTTCTTCTATAATCGTGCAACCAAACAATTTTGTTGTAGTAGTTTCTTGCATACAAATTTCAGACAAATAATGTTAAAAAATCATGATTTTCAAAAGCTGGGGGAAGTGAGATTCCTGCAAACAGTTTTAAAATCCAGATTCTTACAAAATCAATTTTACAATCTCGCAACTAAACGCACCCTAAATCAGTTATACATAATTATTTGAGTGTTCTCTTTGATATGACCTGATCATAGATGTTGGAGTATGTTTTTGTCCAACGGTCAATGGAAGTTCCAAGCAATGCCAGAGTGGAGGGACCCTGCAAAAGAGATGGTAAAATATCTTACACTCAAGTAACTCAAGTAGGGTTCAAAAATAAATAAGATTTTTATGTGTGCACTCTTTTTTTTTATAGTGTTTCTGTACCTTTTTATAAAACTTGATTTATAATAGTTGTCACTATTTAAAAAGAGATTTTATCTTTGATTTTGGGATCTATAATATTGGGATTTGCACTGATTGTACCGTTAAATTCGTTATTTATTTTCTTTAATTGTGGTTTTTTTTACATATTTCTTCAAATCACTCTTCCTCCGTCAAATAAGAAAAACCATCATGGATATGTGATTTGGCAATCAGATGATCTGATCAAACATTGTGATTGATCGATCAGTTGGTCTTTTTTTCATGTGACAACATTAATTTAAGTTGAATATTATGATTCCATACAATAGACATGATGTAAGCATAGAGATCCAAGATATAATTCCAATAATCTCCACCTTGAGTCATAATTAATGAATATGAACTATCTCCAATCCCTGGATTCTTTTTTACGTCTCCACCTAATTTTGCAAAACACTTTGCAAAGATTTAGAAATTTCTTCATCCAATGTTTGCATCTTCTGATATGTTGAATCCGTTAGCATGTCCCCACCTTGCATTTATTGTGCAATCTCTTTAGTTGAACTTGGTATAATTGTGCAACACCAAATCGATATCTTGACTTGGTCATCATCACACGCATTTATTGTGTGATGTATGTGCATATTTGAAGATATAACTTGATCTCCTTTTGACCATTATATACATGCACTCGTGAGCTTCCTATGTTCCATCTCATTTTTATTCGAATCACATGGTATTTAAACCCAATTTTGATACCATAAATCATGTCACATTGTTTCATCATTTTATTTCTCACGACCGCCTAGACGAACACTCAAGGGCATATCCATGGGTTGACTGGGCTGGGCTATAACCCGGGGAAGATATGTAAGAAAATGTGCTAAGATACACTTCACAACATCAAATTAGATACACCACACAACATCAAATCCTAAATTAACCCTAACCTTCCTTTCTTCCCCATCCATATTGGCAGTCACCGTTATCGGCTCACCATACCGTCACACAGTTACTAGACGTTTGTGGCGCTTCTAGCATCCCTCATGTTCTTCTACAGTATCAACCCATTCTTCTTATTTTATTTCATTCTCAAAAGAAAAGAGAGGCTCTAGGATTTTTACTTTTATTTTTTTGAAAAAGAGTCTATCTAGTTGTGATGATTCATCAACAATGATTTATTCGTTCTAATTTTTATTCGTGACATGCTTGATGATTTTTCTTGTTTGATTACATATGACTTCTTTTTTTTGTGATTTTTATAACTTTAGTGTGATTTTGCATGAATTTTGTTTTTTTTTCCTTTCAAAATCTCTCTCTTTTGTGTGATTTATTTTTTTCTTTCTTCATTGGACAGTAATTGTCATCAATGTGAATAAGTGATTAGAAATGTCTTTTTATTTTAAATTTTTAAGATTTTTTAAATTTTTTGTAATTTTTATATTTTTTAAGTAGGTTGATTATTTAAAATATAGTAAGAATTCTACTATTTCATTTTATTGAAATAAGTCAAATAATAGATACAATTCTAAAAACACTGAGCTAAAAAACATAATGTACACGCAAATGTTTTAATTATTTATATTTTTTTATATATTTACAGTTTTTATTATTTAAGTATTTTTCATTATGGACTAAAGTTTTGGTATATTATTCTGTCATTTTATCAAATATAAAATGAATGATACTAAAAATTAACTCAACCCACCCCGGTATGAAGTCTTGGATCCGCCCTGTGAACACTTGAGTATGTCAATTATTGTGACAAATATTTTTTGTCTCTTTTTTGTGTGAGTATGATAGACACTAATGTTGTTGACATTGCCAACATCAAATTTAATATAATGTCATTGGCTTTGTGGATCATGTTGCCATCGCATATATTATGTTATCAATGGTTGGAACTTCAGCTTCATTGGGAGGCGTTTGGATGTAGATTTGAGAATTAACTTTTTTTCAAAAGTGAGTTTAAAACTGAGTTTACAAAAAGTTCTCTCTACATATTATGAAAAAATTATTTTTAGACATTTATTTGTAAAAATATATTTACAACTTTTAATTAAGCTGCAATTTTTTTTAAACGGATTTGGAAAAATCAAATTCCTACAACTTATAATTTTTCCAAACCCACATCCAAACGCTCATATTAATGATGTAGAAGAAAGAATTGATGTTGATTCAATTAGGCTTAGTTTGAGATTCTAGGGATTGTAGTCATACTAGTGCTCCTATTGGGGTTCAGAACTCCTGTGCAGGTAACACAGGGTGACCCTGTGAACACCAACCAAAACGTGCCATATGTCCCGGTCTAGCATGTGCTACTCACGTGATTCACTTATCAAAAAAACAAAGAACAAAAGATGGGTTACACTGTCTCTTCATTTTGTCTCTGTGTTTTCGGAGTCATCTCTTCACGCTGTCTAACATATTCGAAACTTAGCCGCACCTCGTCTACTTTTGGTGGAGAACATCTGATTGCAAAAATTGATGCTCCCGTGGCCGCTTTAGAAGCATGTCACTAGTAGAATCTGAGTGACTTGAATAGTCTTGGGTATGTGTTCCTTAGTTTCAAACTTCCTTATTACATAATAGATTCATGGTTCTTAAAATTTTCATGTCAAAACCTCTCCAAGAAACTTGTTTTAGTTAGACAATGTTATACCTGTGTCATTTGTAGCCTTATTTTTTCGACCGGAGTCGCTAAAATTTTGATTTTTAGCTATATGCGGGAGTTGGAATGCTCTGATTGAAAATCTAACTACATATTATGAGTCTTGGTACCATTTTGTACTGCCCATAAAAATTTCATCGAATTCCGGTATCATTTGGGAAAAATATGCAGTTTTGAATTGCATCTGGGTTTAGTCGTTACTGGATTGAGAGGTGGGATTTTAATTGTGCACATCTAAGGGTTGTTTGGACTTGGTAAAAAGTGCACATAGTTTTGGTTTTTAGCATTGGTTAGGTTGACTAGGTCAAGTACCACCAACCCACTTTTATTTCATTTAAGGCCCCCCAAGTGCACTCTCTCCCTCTCTCTCTCCCCCTCCCAAACCCATCCGACCCTCTCTTTTGCATCTCCATCTCTCTTTCACTCCCTTTTGTTTGGTGTGATCAAAGATGATGAAGGAGAGGGTGAACGAGAAGAAGATGAATAGTGCATGAAGGGAAGATCGGGTGAGGGTGAGTTTGGGTGTATGCTTGTGTTGTTGCCCCATCTTTCCCTTCCTCCTCTAACTCCCCCTCATGGTTCCCCTGTTTTTCCCCTCCTCTTTTGGTCCAGCCATGAAGAAGAGAAGCAAAGTAGGTGGTGGTAGTGGTGGTGGTGGTTGAGGTGGTCGTGGGTGCGCTTAAGAGCCCCCGCACTTTTCCCTTTCCCTCCCCCTCTCTTCTTGGTAAGCGTTTCCCTCTTCTTTTCTGGTTTTGCGGCACATTTGGGTGCTATTGGGAGGGTGATGTTAGGTGTAATTGCTGATGCACATGAGCTATTTGTGTTTATGCATGGATGGTGGTGATTTTGTGTTGTAGTAAGACAAATTTATGTCTCCTTAAGATGTCTGTGGAACTAGTACCTAGAGATATATTCTGAGCATTTTCCCTTCATGTGATATGATATTTCATATGTGGAACTAGTAGCTAGAGATATATTCTGAGCATTGTCCCTTCATGTGATATGATATTTCATCTGTGGAACTAGTATCTAGAGATATATTTTGAGCATTGTCCCTTCATGTGATATGATACTTCATGTGTCTAGATACTATATATGAAATTTGGTGTCATAATATTATCTGGGTTATAAGTTATGGCCTAAATTGCAAACTGTCCAGATTCACGTGGGAATTGACCTGCTTTTGGAAATATTTTATTTTGGGCTTGTAGAGAAAAAATTAGGTTATAATATATTCATGGATTATGGTCCCAACATATTAGAGAATGTGTATAATTATTTCATAATTTTTGGATGCGTATTTGGTGCTGTAGAGATCAAATAGTAGGGCTGGTTGCAGCAGGTTTAGCAGTTTTGCTCGATTGTGTGTCAAGGAGTTGTTATGCATGTTGTGGAAACTATCAAGAGTTAGGTAGTCTTTGTTTGAAGTACTCACCCCTTTTGATGTCCTTGCCTTGCAGATCTCGTCGGTTGGATGCACAATGACCCAGGTATCAATGAGTGGTTCGATCCAACCCTTTGGGAAGCGTTGGATGCACGTAGTCGTGCGTCGCGCATCAGTTAGGCATCTGACTATACTACTTATTTAGATAAGTATTATAGTCATGTCTGACCAATAATATGCTAGATATTTACATATTGGGTTAGTATAGCTCGTATATTGCGTAAAACCCCCTATTATACCATATACTTGTCCATGTATTGTATTCATGTATGAATGATCATGTTTGCATGTATCTTGTGTGTGTATAGAATATGACATGACTTAGATAGTCCTTTCTAGTAATACTATCCTATTATTAGTAATATCTAGCATAATTTAAGCATGGGTTAATAACCGAGTGCATACTTAATTATCTGGTCATAAGACTTGAGCGCATGGTATAATTATTGCACCCATCTTATTGGGGCAAAGCTATGACTAACTTCTAGAGATGAGAAGCTCTCTCTCACCCTCCCTCTTCATGTGAATTGAGTAAGTAGATGTGATTCCTACTTGACTTGTTAGGGTACACTTGTTTGCTTGTATGATTAATGACTTTGTCTGTATATTATTTAGGCCATACCTGATATGTATGTTGCATATATATTGTTTTTGTTTTTTTATCCATGTTAGGGAGCACCCCTATAATTTATTGTTATATTATTCATGTATATAACTGCGGTAGAACTCTCCTATGAATAAGCACATGTTAGACTAATAGGGCCTATCTGTAATAAGCATGGTATGACCCGCTATCGGGTTGTACCTTATTAGTTAGAGCGCTACCGATGAAATCACCCCCTTGCATCCGAGTGATGCACTCGATGAAATTTAGGAGAATTTATTGTTGTATCGATTTTTTTAAACCGGTGGCTATTACCTGTGCTAGGCGCGTGTATGAACCACATGTTGGGTTATATGCCTTTGACTTATTCTGCACGAGAGCAGAGGTAACTCTTCGCGTCCGAGCGACGCATCCATGTGGGAGTTCAAGAGTATTCGATATCATCGATATGTGATTATCGAGAGTAGTTGACTTTCTCATAGGGTTCGTTTTACGAACGTGGGGTGCTTCCTCCCGACATCTAGTGCGTTGAAGCTACCCGGCGTCGAAGCTGTCCTGTTTAATGCAACCACTTGTAGGTACTACCGATGAGTATCGCGTTACACATCTGGCGGATGTACTGATCGTGGAAGGTCGACAAGTAGAGGCTACGCTGGAGAGGGCTATCGGATGATATTGCGAGCGTGGATCGTTCTCCCCTTAGTTAGATCATGTTGAAGCTGCCTCGCATTAAAGTTGTCCTGACAGAGGGCTCCCACCTGTAGGTACTACTGATGCGTTCGATAGACATACTAATCATGGGTGTATACCAGGTAGAGGCTACCTGGGAGAGGGCTACCGGATGACGAAGGGTGTAGAGCATAAGGATTTATCCCAAAAGTCCCTAGGGTCACGTGACTCTTATACCTGTCGAGTATGCTCTAGATATGTTATATCTAACGCTTGAGGTATCGTAGTATATCTCTACCTTGTAGCTGTTAGGACTCGTTGTAAGCTATTATCCAATAACACCGTGTGTTATGGTTAATAGTTTGTTCCTCCCCGAGTGTCCTTAGAGTTTCCCTTCAGGGGCGTGGACGAGGGTGAGGTATGGTCACGCCGCCACGTGACTTTGTTATCCATTGGGTTTTCACCCATGTTTTTCTTTAAAGGAAATTGCCTTAACATTAAATTGTTGTAATGGTGTTTGGTTTTCAGCCACTCACTGAGCTTGTAGCTCACTTCTCGCGTATTGTTTCTTCTACAGGGGTGTGTTTGGAGTGGAGCTAGAGCTTCCCTGTGGCATGGTCTTGCGTGCGTGGAAGCGTCCCGTCTGAAGGTTGGCGAGTGCAAGCTGTCAGTAATCCCAGAGTCATTTATGTATTGATAAATCTTGTGTGTTGCACTGATTTACAGACTTTATTTGGACTAGACTTGGCTCTCACAGGACAGTGATTGTGTATTCAAGTCTGTAATAATATTTTTTGTTTACAGACTTATTGGTGTTTTATGCTTCCACTATTTATTTAGCTATCACTTATCTTTGCTTTTCCACCTCATATTTGTATGTTGGAGTTATTATTGACATCAGTTATTGATAGCTGATATTATATATATTTGCCACGTCTCGGAGACGGCCGCCATGGGGCGTGACAGAAAAAAGAAAATTTGTTTTTATTCTTTAACGCATAAGTTAAGAGCTTCTTTTGTTTATATTATCTTTATATTGGCATTCGTTTGAAATGGAAAGATGTTTCTTCTGTTGGTGTTTATGTGATTCATTTTGTTGTATTGTATGGAATGCTTGATTGTAAGGGTTTCTATATATTTTGATTTCATATCCATGCTTGCGAGGCTGAGTTTTTTTTTTTTGTTACAGATTTGGTTTTAAGTGAACATATAGTTGTGTACCAATTTGAGATATCATGATAGATTTACAAAATTATCATATTATTTTACTGATCATTAACCCGTCCATCTTTCAAAAACATGTGATTGTGTGTGGACTATTGTTGAATGTTTTAATTTTTTTTTAAAGAAATTTATTTTTATTTTTTAATGCATCAGTTATGAGTTTGTTTGGCTAGCTTATATTGCTTGTAAGGGTTTATGTAATGTTTGATTTTAAGGGGGTTTTTTTATATTTCGATTTCATTTTTTATCCATGCTTGCTTGGGTGATTTTTTTTTTGTACAAATTGGGTTTTAGCTGAACATTTTATTAACATGGAAGGAGATAGTGAGTTTGTTGAAGAATGTAGTTAAAATGGTATGTCTGAAGTTGATATGGCATTCGATTATGAAGATAGTGCCTATCAATTCTACAACACATATACAAGATTAGTTGGATTTAACATTCGAAGAAGTGATGCCCATAACTCCAATGGTATAGTGCGAAAGCTAAAATTTTGTTGTTCTAAAAAAGGGTTCAAAGGGGTTGATAAACGAAAAGCCTTGCAACCACAGCCTAAGACAAGAACAAGATGTGAAACACATATGGTTATCATTTATCAGTCTTCTGGTTCATATTATGTCACTAAATTTGAAGAAAACCACAATCATTATCTTGTTTCGATCCCTTTGCGCCATAATTTGAGGTCACATAAAAAAGTTGAAAATGCTCAAGCTGCTCAGGTTGATATCATAGATGATTTAGGATTAGCACTGAAGACAATTATGGATTTGATGAGTGGACAAGTTGGAGATAGAAGGAATCTTCGTTTTGTTTTGAATGATGTGAAATCTTATCTCCACACTAAAAGAGAAACAAGAATGGAGAATGAAATTGCGGGTTCTCTTATTCAGTATTTTAAGAATAAGCAAAAGTAAAATCCTTCTTTCTTTCACTCAATGCAACTTGATGCCGATGAACAAATAACCAATGTGTTTTTGGCCGATGCTAGGTCTATTGTTGATTATGTACATTATGTAAATGTAATTTACTTCAACTGACCTATCGTACAAATAATCATGGAAGACCATTTGTACCATTCATTGGGGTTAATAATCATAGGAAACAATTATTTTTTATGGTGCATTACTTTATGATGAGACGGTTGACTAATTTATTTGGTTGTTTGAAACTTTTCTTAAAGCAATGTTTGGAAGACGTTCGAAAACTATTCTAACAGATCAGTCATCGACGATGGCCAAAGCTATTTTAGTTATTCTACCAGATAATCATCATCAGCTCTGTGTCTGATACTTGACTCAAAATGTAACTAAACATCTTGGACATCTTTATGCTACTGAAGGTTTCAAAAGTGACTTCTATGCTTGTATTTATGAGTACAAGACGGAGGAGGAGTTCCTATATGCTTGGAAAGTAATGCTTGAAAAATACAATCTTTAAGGAAATAAATGACTACAACAAACTTTCACTGAAATGGAGAAATAGGCTTTAGTGTATGGGAGGGATACATTCTGTGCAGACATGAAGAGTATACAACGTAGTGAAAGCTTCAATGCTCTTTTGAGATGCTATTTTAACTCAAAGCATGATCCATTGTGTTTTTTCAGCATTTTGGTAGGGATAAGAATGATCGACGTGAAAGTGAATTGAATGTTGATTTCAGGATGATAGATAGGATCCCCGTAATTCTATTCCAGGCTTTGATGGTGTCATGTGTCACAACAATTTACACGCCAGAGGTCCTTGAGTTGTTTCAAGCAGAGTATGAAAAATCTCTTAGTTGTTCTATCTACATTCATGGAGAGGTGGGACATATGATAGAGTACAAAGTTCACATATATCGTGGTAGTGAAAGGATCATTTTTTTAATTCTCTATTGATATGGTCACTTGTAACTGTAAAAAAATTAAATTTATGGGTATCCAATATTGCCATATTTTATAAGTGCTTGACCACAGAAACATCAAGGAGCTTCCACAACAATATATCTTGAAGAAGTGGATCAGAGATGCAAAATCTGGTGTTGTGTATGATTTATGTTCTTCTCAGTACAGGTTGATCATATTTCTGAATTAGGAAAACGTTTCCAAGAATTAAGTAATGGTCTCATTCAAGTGGCATCAAAGGTAGCTGAAACACATCATTCAACAAATCTTCTAAAATGCCGCACAAATGAGATAATGAAGGAGGTTGAGAAAGATTTGAGAAAATCTTTTCAAACATTTGAAGATGATAACGTGGAAGATGAGATGGAACTCACTATGAACAAAGAGGTCGCCAAAGGCTTTAAAAGAAGAGGAAAGAAGATCGTGGGAAAGTTGGATCGGCGGGATGGAAAGGAGATCATGAGGTCAAAGCTCTCAAACTCAACATGAACCCCATATTGCGATTGAGTGTGTTCCATTATTTCAGCCAATAATTGAAAACTTTGATAATGGTGAAGGAATGACTTCAATGACTCAATTATTTCATATATTTTACTTTCAGAAATCTTTATTAAATAACGCATTAATATATGAATTTGTATCACAGGCACACAAATCTCTTTTTTATCCGACTCAAATGAGTTAATCTTCTCAAAATTTGTCTGGAGAATGGAGGAGAAATACATATTACTAAGCGGATCACAGTTCTATGCCTGTATTGTTAAATGTTTTAGTTTTTGTGTTTTATTTAATTTGAATGTCTTAAGCTTGAATTTATTGTACCATGAACTGGTATGAGTTTGTTGTGTACTGTTAATATTTTGGGTGTCTTTGTTATGTTTTTTTCACAAGTGGTTGATCTTCTATACTGTTTTGAATTTTTTGAATGCAATGCCACCCATCTCGTAATTTTGAAAATATGCAATGCCAGTGATCTATTCTGAATAATGAGCTCTCGTGCATTCTTAACATTGACAAGGTGAATAGACTATGTTTCAATTCCAGTGATCTATTCTTTTGTGTTATAGAATGTCATAAATTAATCACAACTCTTATCATCTGTTTATGATTTGAACATGATAAAATGGAAAGTTGTTATCAGCTCATTTTGAAAACAATGAAGTATTCATACGGTGGTGGTGGTGGTGATTTTGTTGGGTACAAACACAAGCATGTCATCTGAGTCACCATTTGCAGAGAATGTGGAGATCCTCTTAAGCAGTCCCTATAGAGAGATATATAGAATTGAGAGGATGAAAAATGAAGATTCTGTACACAACTACCTATGTATTCATTCAAATTCCCTGGGAAGAGAGACCTTTTATCTATTCACAACCTGTCTAATACATCATTCATCAGTCAAATTGAAAGAAAGAAAAATTGCACAAGTATAATACATCATTCATCTCAAAATTCATACAATTCTTCAAAGAAAGAAATTACATAATCCTTGCATATGAAAGAGGATGAGGGAGAGGAGAATTATAATAATAACTAATAAGAACAGGACCCCAAACAAGATCTCAACTGTGATAGGCGGCAAATTCTGTTGGATTGAAGGAACTAGTTCTAAACCTCCAGCCAGCAATGGTTCTTCAACTACATCTGTTGTGCTGACCAGTCTTTGTGGTGTTGGATTGGATATTTCTTCAAACTTTTCATTATGATCCCCATAATTAATTGGATACATCCATTAAATTCATTGTAATTTCTAACATTGCATGAGTAGTATAGTTTTCCAGGGTTTTTATTTGATTGAGATACCTTAAATACTGTTCCATTTTTACACTTTATACAAACTTTATTTTTAAAAGATAGTTGACTTATATTGTTCCTCAAAGAATAACTCAATGAAGCCATGTGTGACATGTTGCTACAAAAGAACAGGCACATCAACCAATGACAGAATTCATTATAAATATTTTGATAGTATTTAAAGATATTAGGCCACAAATTCAATTTGGTACACATGCGTAATTTTTTCTCCTAGTAGTTGGAGATATTAGGGTCGAATAGAAAAGAAAATATTGTCAATAGATGAGTTGAAGCAGATCAAGGGAAGTCCAGAGTATGGGACTAGGTGGTTTTGAACTTTGCAATTTATTGAACCACTAGCGGATGGCTTGCAAAAGCGGGCAATCCTTAATCTTGCAATGAGAACCATAAACCAGTGGAACAAAGTCGTGGTGGGCTATATTATCGGAATGCAATATCTCCTCAGTGAATGGAATATCAGAATAAATGATAAAACAATGAATTTAAGAAAAATGTCAGTCAATGAGCTCTTGAGGAAGAACTATCTAAGAGGAAGGAAGAAAAAATATAGAGCCTAGTAGGAGGGGTTCAGAACTCCTGTGCAGGTAACACAGGGTGACCCTGTGAACACCAATCAAAATGTCGTTTCACATTGTGGACTCCATCACCACCGTCTAGATCAAGTTCATCGGACGGTCTAAATCTTCAGCTTTTTTAGCTTTTTGTGTTTGCATTCCCACCGTCCGATCTAATCGGGACAGTTGGGATTAAATGATGGAAGGTTTGAATATCCACCATCTTCTCTCTTCTCACTCAGTTTTCTTGCAATGAAACCCTAGCCACCCTCCTCTTTGAAACCCTTGCCACCACCGTCCGGCATTGCTGACCGACACCACAGACACTTGACGATCCCCTATTTGAACCCTTCACGTTCCCCGCCACCAACGCTTAACAATCCCCTGTCCGGACCCTTCACTGATGCCTGATCCCTTATCCAAACCCTTCACAATCCCCGCCACCAATACCTGACGATCCCTGTCTGAACCCTTCACCGACGCAAAGGTTCGCCCCCCTCCCCTGTCAGATGATTATTTTGTTTAGATGATTATTTTGTTTCAGTTATTTTATTTTGACTTCCCAATAGCTATGTTTTGAGATAAGCTGCCTCTGTAGTGTGTATGTGAATACATAAACCTGCATTATATGTGCAGGCTTGCAAATTATACTTATGCATGTGATACATCAATTCCTATTGAGAATGTATATGAATCTTATATATAGAAATGTTGATTAATTGTGAAAGTCTAGGCCTTGCTAGTACTTGTTTTGAAGGCAGTTTTATGTTAAGTATAAACATCAAATAATCATGAAATAATCTGGGTGTCTGATGCATTTTCACCTACCACACCAAACAATGCTTCCACCAAAAACACTTTAAAATGTATGTTTTATCTTATATTATGTTGTAATATATTGAAAAAAAGGGCTCCATTCCTGTCCAAAACAACAAAGCAAAGCAAAAGGCAGTTTATTTATTTGTTAAAAGATATAATATCCTATCTAAATGATATGATGATACGTCTTTTATTTGATTTTGCCCAAAATTAGTTTAAGACAATAAATTGATTGAATTTGAAACCATTGGATCAGAACTCTTTTATTTAATTTATCCACTATAAAGATGATGCACACTGGTTCTTGTGATTGTCATGTGTCATTTTTATGTGGTATCTTTGTCTTAATTCATGTGTACTAATTGAATGTTGGATTGTTGTCTACAAGATTATCCTTAATATTTTCTCATTCTCAATATTGTTCAAATGCCATAAACTAAAAGCAGAGAATTAATATACTTGTACATATTACAAATCATCCCTAGAATTAAACTTCATAACCAATAGTAATATAAAATGATTCTTGCAAGCTTAATTAATAACCATAATGACAATTAAGAGATAAAAAAATCTACTACAACTTTTTCTTTTTCTTTTTCTTTTTTTGAGAAAAATAGGCATTGTGATTAAATAAAATGTAATCATGATGACTGAATGGGGATGAGAAGAATAGAGGAAAATATAAGCAACAAGGAAAGGAAAAAACAAAAACATATACACCCAATCCGTGTGTCTCTAGTGAGAGATGGGGCACCCGATGGATGAGAGTTCACTCGATGATGATGAGTGATGACTCTTACTCCTCCAAAACTAATGTTTCCCCCTCGAATCGAACCACCCTTGCTGCAGACAGATGAATGCCATAATCCTTGATGAACATAGTTGTCACTTGCCACAAATTTTTGAAATAAAATCTCCACCAATTAAACACCACCTCATTTCGTGATAACTATAGCGCTCATGCGCATGTAGGGATGACGGATCAGGGCACGTTCCCTTTGCAAGTTCAATCATTTTGCTGAACCAAATCCGCACCCGTTTCCCATAAAGTCTCCACAGTCTACCCTGCCCTTAATCGTGATTATAGTGCGGCAAAAAACGTGTGGCTGAGGCAATGTGACCCGAGCCAAGTAGGTGGTCCATGGTCTCAGCCTCAAAACACCCGAATGGGCACCCCACATCAGTTAAAGGGAGTCATTGCGTGCACCTCATCTTGGTCATCAAACACTTCCGATATAGCAGCCAGAGGAAGCACTTCAACATGAGAGGTATTTTGGGACCCAAATTTCGTGAAATTTTAGAGAAGTTACTTGAATCAGCATAGATCTGCCCCACTAATTGTATGCCTACTTTGTCAAGAACCCTTTATGCGGACTGGGGCGCCACAAGACCCTGTCATGAGCGCCATCTCTCATTAGGCACGCTTGAAGAAGTTCGTAGCAGCTTGTGGGCTGTGTGTTTCCCACTCCCGCATTTTCCTCCATAACTTCATGACCATTTGCTGGCTTCCGTCGACCAGAAGTCCCTCGCTGACCCCTCCTTTTGAGATACAATGTGGTAAAGGATGGGAATAGTGCTTGCAACGGCTCCGATGCACACCAAATGTCCTCCCAAAACTGGATTGAGGACTTGTCTCCCAATTCCCACGCTAATGCTTCAAAGAGCTCAGTCACATCGCCGAACAGACCCTTCAACAAGGTTGTGCCCAGGGCTGGATCCTTAGAAAGTGTCTCCATGACCCCCCACCATAATATATGACTACAACTTGACCAGACTCCTCAACCAATTTAACATAAAGGATTTTTAAAAATATGATTTTAACAAACATCACAAATACATGTTTAAGTATTAAAAATAGGATAAAATATTAATAAAAATACTGAAAAATAAAATCCACAAATAATAAATTTCCAAATCATTATGACAAAGTATTTGGTCTTATTAAACCATCACAAACAATCGTATCTTTCTAATCCATAAACAGAAAACAAAGAAGTCAAAAACCTTTATATCCAACTTATATAACAAAAAAAAAAAAAACCTTATATCCATAGGTAGGTAAGTAATCCCTCTTCAACAGATCAGATTCACTCATGATAACAAAATAATTATAATAAATCACACACTTACCTAACTTAAAAATTATACTTGTCAATCACTTTAACCATCTGGTAAGTATGCACAATAAATCCAATATTGAATCCTCTTAGCATAATATCTAGAAACCTATGAAAAAGAAAACAAAAACCTGCAGTATGTATGATACATAGGCCAGTTTAGTAGTACCATTTTCATTCTTCTTCCACTGGAAATAGCGTTCGAAAACTTTTGCTTCTGTGTCCATTCCTTTCCTTCCTCCTCCTCACGAATTTATCAGTACTGGATTCCTGGGTACCAGTGTAATGGAACTAGACACAATTCTTATATCATGCATTCCTTTTCTCCCTCTCTCGCCTCAACATCTCCACCCTCTCAATCACCCCCTTCACCGCCACATCGAACGCATCCTCCACAACCTCCAACCTCCCCCTCGGGTCCGCATAAACTAGCCTCGGCACCATTCTTATCAACTCCTCTCTCATCGCCTCCACCACTTCCATCCCGATCCCCGACAACCTCTCCTCTAAGTCCACCTTCCCCTCCGTCACTTCCGCTTCCGGTATGAACACCGAATAGCTCGTGTGGTTCCCTGGCAGGTGCCAATTGTACTGCGCATACGCCGTCTCCGTGTAGAAGAACACTGGTATACACCCTGCGAATAAGCCGTATCTAAAAATCAGAAATTATCCGATGTTCAGATATTCAATGTGTAAATACAAAAAATGTCTGAATCTGACATATATTATAAATCCTATAATGCTATATGTTGTTCAAATTTAATTGTCAAAATATTTATACCACTCTTGCATTATCTTTATGCTTTAATAAATCAATTGATCACCCAAACCAATGTACATGCCAATTATTTGTATTGAAATGATTTGAATTTGAATATTAATATCCCATACGATATGAAGATATTCGATCAATTGATAGGTATACCTGCGAGCATCGAGTCGAACACAGATCGCCTGGTGAACGAGTCACCAGGCGGCTGCAGACAGAACACCGACCTCTCCAACATGTCCATGACGCGGCGGGGGGTGTAACACCCGGTCGAGTTAGAGTCGCACCGCATGAGCGCGCACCGGTCCGACCGCTCGCATCGCTCGATGATCCGGTCCCTGAGCGCGCTCATGCCGGGCCTGGGCCCGCCCGCGAATGAGTACAGTTGTGGCCTCTCCATGACCCTCAACTTCCCCTGCCATTCAAACACCTCCTCGTCCCGCGACGGGTGGAAGTACGTTGGGTATGGCACCCCGAACTCGTCGTCATCCGCCGTGTCCCTCTCGATCAGAAGCCTCGTCATGTTCTTCACCGCCGAGAGCCCGAAAAGCCGGCTCCCCCACCCCCCTGCATCCGCCGCCTTCCTCCGGAAGTCCCACGTGATCCTCCCGCAGACCAAGAAGTGGTCCCTCCCACCCATCGCGGCCCACTCCGGGCGCGCGACGAGCCAATCCGCGAGGTCCAGCGCGAGGGCGTCGCGCGCCGAGGAGGAGGTGTTGGGAGAGTCGAAGAGGTATCGGCCTGTGTCAAGGCCGGCGAAGAAGGGGACGTAGATGGCGGAGGCACGGGAGCTGTTGTTGGTGAGGCAGGGGTAGCGGCGCATGCGGTGGAAGAATATGAGGTCGAGCATGAATTGGTTGGTGTTGAACCAGGCGGAGGAGGAGATGAGATCCTCTGCTACATCACCATGATTAAAATCAGAAGGTTGTTAACGGTTCCAACTCTAAATCCAACAAATGAAATATAGATGAAGACCAGTTAGATTTAAATACATTTTTAGTGTATAGCTTTTCAAACCATCGTCTTTATGTTCTAGACTAATGACCGTCCCATATTTTTATTTTGAAATAATCAATTTAATTGAATCATAAAAAGAAAGTTTATAATTTAATCGAATTCTAAATTTAGTTTTAAAATCTCATATCAAAGAGAGAAGATCTAAGAAAATCCGACAGTCACGAACGCATTGAAAAATCAAATGATCATGAACGGTTGGATAATCAAATTGTCTAATGCAAATTGAACCTAGTCCGGCCACCCTAATAAAATAACATTTTTCTTTTAGTTTGAAACAAAAGAATCTAAGAATATCAGCGCTTCAATAGCACATCCAAACGCTGCCAATCTAAGCACAAAAAAAAAGATTAAGCAGAGGATCCAAACTGGAGAGGGAGGGGCCGAGGCCGAGGTTGTTGGAGGAGGAGCACATATCGTGCCATTGGAGCAGGGAGCGGCAGTCGTGGAGCATGTCGAGGTTGAAACGGGTGGGGAGGGAGTGGACGTAGATGTAGCGGCCTTTGCATGGATCGGACGGTTGGGGTGGTGGTGGTGGTTGTTGGCGATGGCGGATCCATTGGAAGGTGATTGAGAAATGGTGGTGGTAGGAGGAGTTGTCGAAGGAGAAGATGAAGAGCCATATTGAGAGGGAGAGACAGATTAGTATGGCCAGTAGTGGACGATCTTTTCTGTCCATTACTGCAGCCATCGTAGTTGTTGAAGTTGAATCAAAAGAGAATTTTTCGCCATCAGAGATATATAATTATTTTGATTGAGAATAGATGCAGGGAATTTAATATACTAGTACTAGAATATATTCTTATCATTAAATGTATATTGAATTTTTTTTCATATCAAATATTCATTTAAGAGAACTTTTGTGTTAAAAAAAATGTGTTCCTGATTATTTTCATATAATATATATTATATAACATCTTTATTGTTAAAATGTCCAAAAAAAAATCTCTCAAGAGTTAAAAATACTCAAATCAATCATTTTTTAAATTTTACCTAAAAAGAGTCTCATTTAACATCTAAAAA
Source organism: Acorus calamus (assembly GCA_030737845.1). Taxonomy (NCBI): domain Eukaryota; kingdom Viridiplantae; phylum Streptophyta; class Magnoliopsida; order Acorales; family Acoraceae; genus Acorus; species Acorus calamus. The sequence continues at coordinate 10,655,195 of CM060877.1, read as the reverse complement.
GACTAACTCACCTTTATGTAATTTAATCTTTAAAATATCTCTCACCTTGTAAGAGTAATTTGCACCTCTAACTTTAATTTGTTAAAGTATTTCACACATTGTCATTTTCATTGATATTTTATTGTAAAACTTTTTTTTTACTCTAAACTATTTGTGTCATTAAGCAGATTTTGTGAGTTATGTGTCAATATATATATTTTGATTTTTTATGATGAACTCCCTCAAATGTTGATACTTCTTTAAAAAAAATGGATATGTACTAATGATACCATAAAACTGTATAAATAAGAATTGAACAATAGTATTATCTGCTGCATTAGAGCATAACACATTTGCAAATTATACATTATGATTATATATACTAAAAAATGATAAACACTATAAGGTAAGATGTAAGAAACACATAGTATAATAAATAATAACAAAACCTCTATAAAATATTCAAACAACACATAATTTGATCAAAGAGATCAAAATATCTAACAAAATCAAATTCATAATTTATCGAAGGAAAAATGTTATATTATAAGAAATGCAAAATCGAGACTCAAAACAAAAAAAACAAAGAGATATTTACATAAATATTATGAGTAATTCTAAGATTACCTCAATGTGATTGACCTCTATTGCCACCATTCAATGCTATGGTTTTAGGGGTTTTTTTAACTGGTAGGGAGAAGGGATTTGATTTCGGTCACATAGAAATAACTTAAAAGGGTAAGAATTATTTTAAAGATTTAATTATATAAGGGTATGTTAGTCTTTTTAGTTTCTAAATTCTGAAATGAGACCTTTTTTGTATAATTTTAAAAAGTGACTTATTTGGGTATTTCTAAATTTTTTTTTTTTTTGTATTTTCCCATCTTATAACATAGGGAAAATAACCAAAAAAATCTCATAAGAGTTTGAAATACCCAAATCAGCCATTTTTTAAAATTATACCTAAAAAAGTCTCATTTCACTGTTTTGGAAACACAAAAGACTAATATGTCCTAATGTAATTAAATCTTTAATATTCTTCTTTATTTCACACTAAAAACATATTTTTCCTACAAAACAACAATCTCTCTATACATAATAAAAATAAATCATATTAGAGATTTTGTTATTATATATCTTACTGTGTGTTTCTTATATATATCTTACATGATATTGTTTATCATTTTTCATTGTGTATAATTATAATATGTAATTTAAATCTATGTTGTGACTCAATGCAGCAGATGATATTTTAGTATTCTAAACATTTATTCACATTTTTAATTTTTTGGCTATTTACATATTTTTATAATATCATTAGTACATATTCATTTAAAAAACATCAACATTTAATGGGGTTCATCATAAAAACTTAAATTATATTGGTAGATATTTCACAAAATCCAACTAATCATAAATAATTTACAATTTAAAAAAATTGATCTACATGAAAATGTGTGAAATATATTAATAAAATTAAGAGAGTGAAATATTTTAACAAAGTTGAGAGATATGGAATGTATTAAGGATCTAATTGTATAAGGGTATATTAGTCTTTTGCGTTTCCAAAATTGTAAAACGAGACTTTTTTAGGTATAGTTTTAAAAAGTGGCTGATTTGAGTATTACTAACTTTTGAAAAAAAAATTTAGTCATTTTCCCTATAAATTTTAAATCTTGTTTGAATTTTAAATTTAAACCTTCCATAAATTTTAAAGTTTTGAATTTTATCTAATTTTAAATTTGAATTAAGATAAAATTAAAATTTTATTAACAAGATTTAAAATTCAATCTCACAAAACAAATAATATCCAAAATTTAGACTTTAAAGTTAAAATGTGATATATAATTTAAATTTTAAAATCTCACAAAACAAGTAAGAATGATAAAATAAATCAAAAACCTGTTTTTCCCTATAAATCACGAATCTCCAGAGTTCTAGGGGAGATGTCGTTAACGTTAAAAAAATGGCATGACAGTTTCTGTCATATAAAAAAGTTTGGGGACTATTTTACAAATTGCCCAAAGTAAAATGAGATTTTCATAGTTCATTGGTTGATTGTATGCATTAAAAATAAAATCTCTTGACGCGTACGGCGTACGTGTGTTTCTTCTTATAAGCTTTTGATTGTAATTGCAAATATTACTTCGTATTTGGTGATGTAGAGGTTCTAGATATTAGAAATGAATGGGAATTAATGTTTTTCAATATCAAAAGCTTTTTTTGGAGTTAATGTAGAGCCTTTCTCTTCTTGAATAATGCCCGCTTAGTTCGTGTCATTATTTTAGATGAATTTACTTTATCATTCTAGGAATTCAAATTCAATCAAACTTTATTGGTTTGTTAATGGATTTATGTGAAGAATCATTTTATAGGTTATAGCACACATGAAAAATAAAAAAGAAATTTTTTTTAAATATAAAAAATATCCTTACCAATAGTCTTATATATATACTTGTAAAATTTATTTTTTTATCCATATCACAATTATAAAAAATGAATATTTTTTTATAAATATTTAACAAATGCAAATAAGTAAAAAATAGATTATATAATTAAACACATAATAAGTCATCTTTCTAACAAAAGAAAGACGAACTGTGACTTGGTGAGAAAGAAAAGGAGAAAGGAGGATGTTTTATTAATAAAAAAATTAATTTGTTAGGGGTATGAAAGTTATTAAAAAATCAATTACAGATTTTCAAAATCCCACGTGAGATTCAGCACCGTATTTTTCTTCTTATATGATTTTGAATCACGTGGAACCCATATTTTTCATATTTTCTTTCAAGTAAACCACCGACTAAACAGTGTATTTTAACACTTTTTTAATAATCTCACGGTAAAAAATCCATAATTAGATCCAAATGGAGCCTAAATGTACTTTGAATAATGGACTATTATTGGGATGGTATTACGTGTTTAAAATTTAAAATTTATACAACTGTTTTTGTAGTATTAGGTTTGATCATCCACCTTCAATGGAATGTTATAAATATCATTAATCTCAATTGAAATGGAATATTATAAATATCATTAATCTCAATTGAGACGTTAGTTCGCCAGTAATCATTTTCCTAGCTAGCAAACATGGATTTGATGCTTTCACTGTAAAGACGTGTTTGATTTTCCTTGCAAAGAACCCTCCATGTTTTGTGACTATTTTAATATTTAAGCGATTGAAATGGTTGAATTTTTTTTTTTTTTTTCTTTTTGGTAAGAGGCCCTGAATAGGGCATTATATAACATTATGAAAAAGGTCACAAAATGGGGTGACAGTCCCCATATATATCATATACTGTTGTGGATACAGTGGATACCCACCACTCCACCTAGTCATAACCTCCTCCACTATTCAACTCCATAACCCCTCTCATTCAACTCCATAACCTCCACTATTAATCACCCCACTATGTACCCCTCACATCTATGAACTTGTAACTTCTCACCTTTGAAATTCCTCCATGCACCATATAAATAGAGGGGTCTCTCATGTATTCCAAAACCAACACATAGTGAATAAAATATCTCTCTCTACTTCTCATCTCTATATGTTTGTGTATATTGTTTATGTATTCTTGTGTTTATATTCTACTTAGTTCATAACACGTTATCAGCACGACGTCGCTCTAGTCTACTTCGTTAAAGAGGTTTGTATTTTGGTGAGTTTATGATGTTCAAATCATCATGAATTCATTTTGTTTACAATATGATTGGATGTCAACAGTACCCGGTTTGTAAGATTTTGTCATGTTATTTTTTGAAAAGTACGCAATTTACTTGTGTAATTGTTCACAATTTTTTTACATGAAAATTGTATTAGTTTTCATTACATAATGAGATTTAAAAATAAAAATAAAAATAGTGTTACGGGTACTAAATATTTTTCCTCCTAGACAGTGTATGATCTTATACTTCATGTTATCATTACTGTGTATGATAACAGTGCTTCAGTTTTTTTTTTTTTTGGTTGAGATGATAAAAACAGTGGTTACTTCATGTTTATTTATAACATTTATGTAATTTTAAATTATAGTTTACACAATGATTTAATACAGGGGAGCACCAATTATGTATAAAAATTAATTACTTGTTGAAAAAAAAAAGTTTTGGCTGAGATGATTAAAATTTATAGCTTAAAATTTCTTCTATTTGACTATGGATTATATTTTGATGTTTCACTTATTGCTTAGATTTGTGCTAACATCAGCCCTTATTCCTTGTATCAATTAATTTCATATTTATAAATATTTGATTTGAGATTTATTTTAATGTTACAATGTCATGTGTCCCTATAGGACCATACAAAAATTGTATTTACATGGATCCCGAAGGACCATGTAGAAGTTATGAATTATGTGTCCCAATAAGACCATATGCAAATTTTATTTTATTTTATCCCTGAAGGACTAAAAAAAAAATTATTACATGGATCCTTGCAGGATCATGTGAAAGATATGATTAAAATGTATCCCTGAAGGACCATATAATTTTTATCCCTGAAGGATATATATATACATAAATCATGATTGCTCGTATCCCTGTAGGACAAAATAAAAGTTATATGATATATTTTTTTTGGTCCTTGAAGGACCAAATGAAAAAAAAAGATCATGTATCCCAGCAGGAACATGTAAATTATGATTAGCATTCACCATTATCATCATAATGAAGAGGATTTAAAGATTAATTCCTCATTGACAAAGGTCCACCGGCCATTATGCCTCAAATATGCTCCAGTTGTAGCAATATTGAGAGCATCAATTTTATATATTCTCGTTGCCGAACAACGATTTTTTTTTCTCATGTAACCCAACTCAATGGCATAGCATCATTACCTGAAGTAAATGCATTTTATTTTATGTTCGTCATGGAAGTTGTGGTCAAGAATGATGAGATCATGATTTATATAGTCAATAGCACAACAATCATAGAGTTTGTAAAACATCTCAAACCACTGGAAGTGATTTGCTATTAAACAAAAGCATAATTGAAGGGAAAAAGTTTGCAGAACAAACCCCTAACACAAGGAAAATGATTGTTATCAATTTGGTGCTTAAAATATGGTCACGTACCTGATGTACGATCAAATTTTGTCATTTATGTATTTTTTTTTCATTTTTCTTTGTTATCTGAAATGCATTTTCTATTTTTATATTTATCTTATTTATTTCATTTTTCTTTTTACAAGAATGGCTATGGTTGGTGACATCTGTCTGGCAGACAGCGCAACAACGCATACGATCCTACGAAATAAAACATATTTCTCGACATTGACATTAATCAATGCAAATGTTAATACCATCTCTGGTACTACAAAATTAATTGAAGGCTCCGGAAGAGCAAATATAATATTACCAGGAGGTACAAAATTTTGTATTAATGATGCATTATATTCAGCAAGATCCAGAAGAAATCTGCTAAGTTTTAAGGATATTCGTCTTAATGGATATCATATTGAGACTATAAGTGAAAATAATATGGAGTATTTATGCATTACTTCAATTATTTCAGGCCAAAAGCATATATTAGAGAAACTTCATGCTCTCTCATCCGGGTTGTATTATACAACCATAAAAACAATCGAATCATACACTGTAATGAACCAGAAGTTCTATGATTCAGATATTTTTACGCTTTGGCATGATCGCCTCGGGCATCCAGGGTCTACAATGATGCGTCGAATAATTGATAATTCATTTGGGCATCCGTTAAAGAACCAGAAGATTCTTTTACCTAATCACTATCAATGCACTTCGTGCTCACAAGGCAAATTGATAGTTAGACCATCCCCTACAAAAGTCAATGTTGAGTCACCAACATTTTTGCAAAGAATTCAAGGGGATATATGTGGCCCAATCCACCCCCCATGTGGACCATTCAAGTATTTTATGGTATTAATAGACGCATCTGCTAGATGGTCGCATGTTTGTCTATTATCCACTCGGAATGCTGCATTTGCAAGACTACTTGCTCAAATAATCCGATTACAGTCTCATTTTTGGATTATCCTATAAAGTCAATACGCCTTGATGGAGCTGGTGAATTCACATCGAAAACTTTTAACGACTATTGTATGTCGCATGGCATCGATGTTGAACACCCTGTTGCTCATGTGCACACCCAAAATGGATTAGCTGAATCATTTATTAAGCATCTTCAGCTAATTGCACGTCCTATGCTTTTGAGGACAAAATTACCCGTTTCAGCTTGGGGTCATGCTATATTGCATGCAGCAGCATTAGTTCGCCTTCGGCCAACTGCTTATCATCAATATTCCCCTTTACAGCTTGTATTGGGTCATCAACCAAATATTTCACATCTTCGTATTTTTGGTTGTGCTGTACAAGTTCCTATTGCCCCTACACAACGAACTAAAATGGGCCCTCAACGTCGATTGGGAATTTATGTAGGATTTGATTCTCCTTCTATTATAAGATATCTTGAACCATTGACAGGAGATGTTTTTACCGCTCGATTTGCGGATTGTCATTTTGATGAGACAATATTCCCGTCGTTAGGGGGAGAAAATCCGTCGCCAGAAGAACGACGTGAACTTACTTGGAAAACTCCATCTTTGGATCATCTTGATCCTCGCACTAATCAATGTGAAACTGAAGTGCAAAGAATCACTCATCTTCAAAGAATTGCGCATCAATTGCCAGATGCATTTAATGATGCAGCAAAAGTGATGAAATCACATATTCCAGCTGCTAATACTCCAGCTCGGATTGATATTCCAATAGGAAAAACTGTTAATATGCCGGCTAATGAATCAACAAAGACACGCCTGAAGCGTGGAAGACCTATAGGCTCAAAAGATTCGGCTCCCGAAGGAGAAAAACAATGAAGAATAATTCTCTAGAAGAGCATGAAACACTTGAAAGACTCACAATAATAAATCCTACAGAAGAAGTCCCTGAAGTGACACAAGTCCCCGAAGAGACTGACGTCCCTGAAGTGATACCCGTACATGAAGATCAAGTACATGGAAATGAAGAAATTTCCATAAATTACGCAAATTCACAAATATTGTGGGATCGAAAGCAAGTGCTTGTTGATGATATATTCTCTTTTGCAGTAGCTACAGAAATCATTTCATATGATGATTCAGAACCACGTTCAGTGGATGAATGCAGACGAAAAAATTGTTGGCCACAATGGAAAGCTGCTATTCAAACAGAATTGGATTCACTTGCAAAACACCAAGTATTTGGACCAGTAGTCCTAACCCCTGAAGGTGTTAAACCAGTAGGATGTAAATGGGTGTTCGCAAGAAAACGAAATGAAAGAAACGAGATTGTTAGATACAAAGCTCGTCTTGTGGCACAGGGTTTCCTGCAGAGACCTGGGATCGATTTTGAAGAGACATATTCTCCTGTGATGGACACAATCACATTTCGGTATTTAATTAGTCTTGTAGTCTCAGAAGGACTTGACATGCATCTAATGGATGTGGTTACTGCATATTTATATGGAAAATTAGATACCGACATTTATATGAAAGTTCCTGAAGGACTAAAATTGCCTGAAGCAAAACCACGAAACATGTACTCAATCAAGCTAAGACGATCCTTGTATGGATTAAAGCAATCTGGACGAATGTGGTATAACCGTCTTAGTGAGTACTTAATAAAAGAAGGATATGTCAATGATCCAATATGCCCTGTGTATTTATTAAGAAAACGGAACTTGGATTTGCCATTATTGCAGTATATGTTGATGATATTAATCTAATTGGGACTCCTGAAGAGCTCGAAAAGGCTTCCGAATATCTAAAAAAGGAGTTTGAAATGAAAGATCTTGGAAAAACAAGATATTGTCTCGGCCTGCAGATTGAGCGGAGTTCAAACGGGATACTTGTTCATCAAACAACATATGTTGAAAAAATCCTGAAGCGTTTTAATATGGACAAATGTCATCCATTAAGTACTCCTATGGTGGTAAGGTCACTTGACCCAAAGAAGGACCCTTTTCGTCCGAAAGAAGATGATGAAAATCTTCTTGGTCCTGAAGTACCTTATCTTAGTGCAATTGGTGCCTTATTATATTTAGCCCAATGCACTAGACCTGACATTGCATTTTCAGTTAATTTATTGGCCAGATTTAGTTCTGCACCAACTCGACGGCATTGGAATGGTGTGAAGCACATTTTTCGTTATCTTCGTGGAACGTCAGACATGGGCCTATTCTATGCAAAGATTCCAATAATGGTGCACAATTGAAGGGTTATGCAGATTCAGGATATCTTTCAGATCCTCACAAGGCTCGCTCACAAACAGGGTATGTATTCACTTGCGGTGGCACAGCGATCTCTTGGCGATCTACGAAACAGACTTTGGTCGCCACGTCTTCTAACCACTCTGAGATTCTTGCACTCCACGAAGCAAGTCGGGAATGCGTGTGGATAAGGTCTTTGGTTCATCATATTCATACTGCATGCGGACTATCTCTCATTACAGATGTTCCAACAACTATTTATGAAGACAATGCAGCATGCATTGCTCAAATCAAAGGGGATATATCAAGGGTGATAGAACGAAGCATATTTCTCCAAAATTCTTTTACACTCATGAGCTCCAGCAGAGACATGAAATTGATGTTCAACAAATTCAGTCAAAGGACAATCTTGCAGATTTGTTCACTAAAGCTTTGTCGACGTCAACATTCAAGAAGCTGGTGTATAACATCGGGATGCGACGAGTTAGCGACCAAAATTCTTGAAATCTTGTACTTATGAGGGGGAGTAATTTTTTTGATGACATTTTGCGAACTGTACTCTTTTTCCTTCGCCTAGGTTTTGTCCCAATGGGTTTTCCTGGCAAGGTTTTAATGAGGCAGTGTTAAACGCATACACCATTATACGATTAAGTTACATTGTACTCTTTTTCCTTCGCTTTGGTTTTTTCCCACTGGGTTTTCCAAGCAAGGTTTTAATGAGGCAATTATTTTAGCGTGGTGGTCATCCAAGGGGGAGTGTTGTGAATATAGTGGATACCCACCACTCCACCTAGTCATAACCTCCCCCACTCTTCAACTCCATAACCCCTCTCATTCAACTCCATAACCTCCACTATTAATCACCCCACTATGTACCCCCTCACCTCTATGAACTTGTAACTTCTCACCTTTGGAATTCCTCCATGCACCCTATAAATAGAGGGGTCTCTCATGTATTCCAAAACCAACACATAGTGAATAAAATATCTCTCTCTACTTCTCATCTCTATATGTTTGTGTATATTGTTTATGTATTCTTGTGTTTATATTCTACTTAGTTCATAACATATACAAAATTAAGACAATCATTTATAGAAGAAAGGGCTGTATTAATCAGCCTACGGATCAGTGGATCTTGTAACTCCACAGAGCTTCGAGATTCAAGTTTGTCGTCCCGTGCATATCGCACTAAAATCTCCGGCGCTCTGACCATCTCACGCGGAACCTTGGAATAGCTCACCTGGAAGCCCACATTGTTCATTGTATATATGCTATGGAGAATATCTTGTACTTGAGGAGGACCTGAACTCTTTGACTGAAGTAATTGAAGTAACGGGAGACAATCAGAACAAACCCACAATCGAGTAACGCCTACCTCTCGGGCAAAATCCATACCCAATCGTATTGCTTCAACCTCCATCCGGGATGGGGAGGCCCATGGCCAAGCTGCAAATCCTACACCCACAATTTTAAAGGGAGCAGGTTTCACTAAAACAAAAGTAGCACCAGCCCCCATTTCTGTGGATGGATGCTACCATATGAAAATCATCACAAATTCAGCCTGGTCCCCGGCCATTATAGAGTTTGCTTGAAAGCCAACGGGCAATTGAATTTTCAAATTATTCCCTGACTAGTTGCAATCAACCTTTTCCTTCACTAGTCTTTTCAGGCATTCTCGAACATGTGCCAAAACCTTCGAAACTATAACATATGGCTGAGGGTAAGTATGGTTAAAGATACAACCATTACGACCTTTCCATATATGCCATAGCATGAATGCCAACAGAGCTTTACGCACAATAGAAAACTGGGTCTTCTTCCATATATCTGTAGAGAAAATTGCCAGCCAATTTCTAGCACTCCAAATTTCAGGAGGAGGCTGAAATCTACTTGGTATGAGCCTCTAACATTCAGCCCCAAAATAGTAGGGAAAATAAATGTGAGGCTATTTCTGTCTGGGCCAAACAGAAAACGCATCTTGTATCCATGTACATTCCTATGGAGTCAAGATACTCCTTAGTAGGCAATCTATTCCAACACAATTTCCATTAAAAAGTTTTTACCTTTGGGAAGATGGGAAGTGACCATATCTGTTTTCAGGCCATAGAATTGTAATTTTGGTTAACTAGTAAGAGCAAAGAATACATATCTCATACTCCTGGGGCCTCCAAAACTGAACCTTCCCAACTCCAAGTAGCTTCTCCTGTATTTGTACATCTCGGAAGACTAGATCTAAGTATAATTTGCACCCAATATTCTGGGTAGCAGAAGGTGTAAAGTATCCACTTGCCACCCTGAATCATCAATGACATCAGATAGCCTGTAATCCAAAATAGCCCAATCCATAATGATAAAAGTTGGTATTCGAGAGAAAGGGATAGGAGTTAACCATGGATCCCTCAAAATATCAATATCAGATAATTGTCCCGAGATACGTTTGAGAAATGGGTGAATCAATTTCATACCTCTGCATAGATTCTTCCAAACCAGGGATGCCCTCCTAGGTTCCTCAATCTCCCATGGGTTACCCCTCCATTTATATTTTGAAGCAAAAAAAGGGAAAATAGAAGAGGGGTTTACAATAAATCCGAATGCAACAACTCCTAACACAGCCTCACAAAGAACAGACAGCCGGCGAAGCCCCAATCCACCTTCAGACTTTGATGTTGTCACCACCTCCCAACTAATAGTATGAAGTCTCGCTGAGGTACCCTTCCAAAGAAAAGAGCGAGCATACTTTTCCAATTCCAATGAAGCTGTTATAGGCAAGGCTGTCGAGAACATGTAATGTTGTTGAAGAGCATTTAGGACAGCCTGAATTAACACACATCTACCAGCCATAGATAGCAATCTACCTTTCCAGTCTTGAAGTTTCCTTAATGCCATTTCTTGAATAGCTAATCTTCGTTGTTTTAACAAATTGCACCCACCAATAGGCAAGCCCAAGTATTTCCAAGAGGTCTTGGTCGTATTTGTGACGGCCCGTGTCCCAAATGCCAACACGTGCACGCCACCTAAGCTCTGATACCAACTGTGACGGCCCGCGCCCAGAAACACCGACACGAGCGCGTCACGTGCCTAAAATGGCACCATAATCTCTTTTTTTTCTAAAACATCGAAATGCCCACCCTATATAATCACATATGATAACCCTAGGATAACATATAATCAACAAGATATGTATAATCACCTATATCACAACACACCCAGGCAAGTTTAAGCAGTTAACAGAGCATCTAACACACCTCATATACAGTCATCCATATATACAGAGCATTATAACATAGGCATGGTTCGCTAGACCAGCCTCTACCAAAATAATCATGTACATATCCAAAATATCAACAATGTACACATCTATAACTACCTATCACCAGCTGGACGTGACACCAAAAGGAGACAAAACCAACGCCCATAAGCCCCGCCTCTACTCTACAAAAATAAGAGAAAAGGAATGGAATGAGCGAAAGATGCTCAGTAAGTAACCCAGACATTCTACGCAAATGAAAATCAGATATGACATCAAAACTAGAATAGAATCAAGCTCAATAATCTCAATAACATCAAGTCGAAGCATGAATAGCAAATGAAATCACTAAAGGTCATCAACAAAGAACGGAAACAACATTGCTGATAAACCCACCAATCAAACTGGAACGAATAACTCAGAATAACACATCACAACCGACAAGGTCAACCAATAACATCAAGGGGCATCACCGATGAACTGAGAACAAATACCCTGAAATCACAATCAAGCTGAATCATCCCAATCTGAATGATAAGAAATCACAACTCTAACCCAAGAACGTCCAGAGCACAGGATTGACCATCTACATGACCCCATCTCGGCCCCCCGCCGTCCGAGATGTCCACAACACACAAACCTCGCGCGTGGCCCTCGAAACGTCTCGCGGATATCACACTACCTGGCCCCCCGCCATCCAGGCACGGTAGGATATTAACCGGCCCCCCTACAGGACCTATACGTACATGCGCGCTCATGGGGAGCTAATCCTCAACCCAAATGTAAGGTCTATGGTCATCCAACTCCAAGCAAACAAAAGGTAATATAAGAAGCAGCGATATCAAGTATACCACAAGACTCCATGGTCGGACAGCACAACCATGTTGATCATAGGATGCCAGTACAAATTACTATGATGTATATCATAACATCAAAGAAGGCTCATCATACTAACAAGTCAATTAAGTTTACGAGAATCAATCATGGATTATATAAAAGGGTCACAAAATAAGAAATACCCTAGAATTTCAAAATAAATAGACCAATGATATGAATATTCAGAATCTCGATCAATTACAGAATCTCAAATAACCCAAACAGCAAACCAAATAGTGACAACAATAATAGAACGTGGAATGGAATGGAATAAGCAAAGTCGATCAGGTTACTTACCTCGCAATTCACAAACCCGAGCTAGACTCACCCTATTCCAGCGCCTAAACCACGCAAACAGGAATCCACTGATAAAAATATAACTTCAATCAGATACTAAAATATAACTCCATTAATCAAACAATTCTCAAATCCACCAAGACAAATATGACATCCCCACTACAAACCCCAAATTGATATAGTAAAAACAACCCTCAAATACCTATTTATCCAGCCCCAAAAACATATTCATATCTCAGCCCAAAATCATAATTCTGATTCAAAACTGAAATACACCAACCCTAGACGAAGAATAACAATGAAAAGAATAAAAATCTTTACCCAATGCAGCACGGAAAATACTCCACGAAGCTTTCCCAATTTTTCTAACATTTCTACTGATTTCCCCCTTTGAAATGAGTCTTGGATGAGACTCTCTCTCCATGTATATAAAACCAACCCCACCGACTCACCGTTTATTAAAAACTTTGGATTCCACCAAATTACAGAAATGCCCTTCCAATAAATTCTGTGTAGCCTCAACTCAAACAGCCATAACTTTTCTAATATAGCTCCAACAAATGCCAAACTAATTTTATATGAAAGGAGACTAAAAAATGAAGACTTCATGTGTTGAGCATAAATCCCAAATACATCAAAGGTGCTTTTCAAAAATTAAACAAAATGCAGAACTTCAGGGATAATAAAGATCAAAAGTTCAATAGCATAAAATTATCTTATCTTGCAATCCAAACATGTAAATATTAACATAAACAGTATAAGAGGGTTCAGGCTATTACAGTATTAACTCTGAAAATTCAACTCATCCATCGAATAAAGCGAGGATGGACTGACGGAGAAAACTTTATAAAGCTTTTTTGCCAATTTATAGTTAACCCAGTCATATTTTGGCCTCTTCCATCACCATCTTGACCTCCTTACATTGTGCAGGCGTAGCAGAGCTAACAATTAGTAAGTCGTTTGCATACATGACATTAGTCAAACCTGGCAGACTCAGCTGTCCGCTTAGACGAACATCAGGGTGATAACCCCACAATCACCCTTCACGTTGAGCCCTTCTCCACAGATCAAAGATAACCTCTGCCACCAAAACAAACAGATATGGTGACAGAGGGTCTCCTTGTCGGAGACCTCGCCCAATATTGAACCAGTTCGTAGGCATTCCATTAACAAGGATGGCCATTCGGACTTAGATATACAACATTTAATCCAACGGATCCACAACTCTTGGAAGCCACACAATTCCATAACCTGACATAAGCTATCCCCCTCCACCGAGTCATAGGCCGCTGCTAGGTCAATCTTTGCTGCTACCAAAGCATGACAACCTTTTCTAATCCGCAAGGAGTGCATAATATCCTGAACCATAAGCAGATTAGCATGGATTGAGCGATGAGGAACGAATGTCCCTTGTTCCTCTCCAACTAAAATAGGAAGCACCTTCTTTAGCCTGTTTACAAGAAGTTTAGAAAGAATCTTATATTTTGTGTCACAAACACTAATTGGTCTGTAATCTTTAAGTCCCCGTTTGGATAGCGGAATTGAGTTATTCTGGATAGATAACTATGCTAGTATAGATAACAAATCTACAAGAATAAGAGATTTTCTGTTTGATTGTGTTTTTTTTATTCTCATTGAAAAACGTAAGAATAAAGGTTAAGTTGTTTGATTGATAAATAATCAAATATAAATAAAGTGTAAAAAAGTTGATTTGACTTGTGGGCCCTTTGATGTATAAGAGGTATTGATAGGTGATTTGATGTGATAAGATGTAAAAAGTTGATTTGACATGTGGGCCCATGGAAATAGATAAACTGAGCATAACTTATCCTAGGGGTTGCTTAGAATTGTTATACTCTCTTATACTCGTTTAAACTGACTTAGTAATACCAAGTTATACCATGTAAACAAACAATCATTTTTCCTATCCATTCTTATACCACCCTTATACTACCCTTATACTCGCCTATTCCGCTTCCCAAACGGGGGCTAAAAGTCTTTAGGTCATCCACTTTTGGTATAAGAGCAATATAAGTGGAACCCCACGAAATCAGCAGCTCTGCAGTACGATAAAAATAGTCCATAGCTTGAAAAATATCATCCTGCAAGAGATCCCAGAATTGCTGGTAGAATTCACTCGGAAAGCCATCTGGTCAAGGGGCTTTATTCATTGGCAAATTACAAATCACGACCTCAATTTCAGACCTTGAAAAAGGTCTAATTAAGTCTGAAGCCATATCGACAAGCATCCTTTGTGGGAGAATATCCAGTGGAATCCGAGTTACCCGATCAATCTTAGATGCCCAGTGAGTAGAGAAGTATTCTTGCGCATACTCTCTAATTAAATCAGGGCTATCTATCAAATCACCCTGTAGTGAATAAATTTTTAAAATTCTATTTTTAGTGCGACGCCTTTGAACCTGGGCATGGAAGAATTTTGAATTTCGATCCCCCTCACATACCCAGTGAACTCGAGCTCGTTGAGCCCAAAAAGTTTCCAACTGACTCTGTAGATCATAAAATTTAGCCACAGCAGAGTCTAGTTGAGGAGCATAATCCTCCCCAGCACTAGCTTGTTGGTCCTGCTAAATGAGGGGTTGTATTTCCTCTTGAGCTTTAATTACCCTTAATGGCAGATCACCCACCACCAAACGATTCCACCTTCTTAGTGGTTCATGAAGTCTCCTTAACTTTTTGTGGTTTTCCCATAGGAGAAGCATTTTTCCACAATTGCCAGTTGCTATGAACAATGTCTCTCAACTCCGGGTAACTAAACCAAATTCGTTCAAAACAAAAAGGTTTCTGTCCCTTAGGTGAAGGCAGTTCTGTAAATAACAGTAATGAGGCATGATCAGAAACACATCTGGGGAGAACTTGGATCATAGCTGTTGGAAAGAGTTCCAACCAGCTAGAGGTTGCAAAGGCCCGGTCCAAACATTCCCAATTCTAGCATTACCACGGCAATTATTGCACCAGGTGAATTTTGGACCTTTAGTAACCAGAGGACAAAGACCATTACAGTCTTTCCATTGTCGAAATAATTGCACATCAGTAGTGATCCAAAATGGAGCTCCTCCGCGTTTATCAGTGGGCCATTTAGAAGAGTATTAAAATCTCCTGCAATCATCGCTGGCATCCCAGTACCTAATACTTCAGAGATTTCGCCCATAGATAACGATGGGTGTTTTCATGAGGACTGGTATAAACACCCACAATAAGAGTGGGATCCTTCTTGGGTGGATGGATTTCCATATAAACTGCCTGATCCATACCTAGAGAACAAGAGATGATAAGAGACGGCTTCCAACATGCCAGCATCCCTCCCGAATGTCCTGTTCCTGGAATACCAACATACAAAAAGTCTTGTCCAAGGGACGAGCAAAATCTATACATTTGTACTTCATTTGCATGGGTCTCCAAAAGAAATAACACGTCAAGGTGTATAGTCTTTATTAAGTATTTACAATGACTACGTACCTCGCGTCAAATAAGACCACGGCAGTTCCAAAAAAGAACCTTCATGCCAAAAACTAGTGAGAGACAAAAGAACTTGGTTCATCTTCTGTAGCTAGACCACACATGGAAGACCCCATTTGCATGCTTGTTACAACAACAAAATTCATAGATTCGAATGTCGTTCTATCTGTTGGCCATGAACGTTGAAAGAGCGCCAATGCATAAGACATTGGTTCTTGTTGTTGATTCCCGCCCAAGTTCATACCCACATCCTCCTCAAATCCTCTCTTTTTAGAGGCCTTAGAAACAGCATTCTCCACCAACGCTAAAGCCTTAGAGGAATCAGACTGCTGCTGATTTCCTTGCTTTGAAGTATCACCACTATTAACAGGTAACTTCTGGTGTTGGGTTTGTATACCTAATTGAACCACTTTTGGCTGGATAATTGGAGAAGTTTTCAAAAATCCCTGAGTTACTCTCAACAGGTTTGCACCCTTCGAGCCATACTCCTTTGCAAGTTCTCTCTGCCCAACCAAGGGAGCTTTAGATCTGGGCTTGGGGTTATTAGAATTAATATTGGGCTGACTACCTTGCCTGCTCCCCGCAGCCTCTTTTGAAGCTACAAATTTAGTTTTCATAGGCTAAGGGGCCTCATGTTAGACCTGTGTCATTTAGAGTCTTAATTTCGATCGGAGTCGCTAAAATTTTTGGTTTTTAGCTACCTAGTGGGGTTGAGGACTCTGATTGAAGATATAACTGCATATTATGGGTCCTGGTACTGTTTAGTACTGCCCATAAAATTTTCGTTTAATTCTGATAACGTTTTTGGAATTATGCAGTTTTGGATTGGGCATTCGGATTTGATTTTGTTAAAATCCAAGATGATGAGGTAAAAATCTGATATTATTACGAGATGTTCAGTTTTGAGATAGCTTCCATATAGAAGTGGAATTGGATCAACTAGATTTGTATATCAAAAGATATGGGTATTTTTCCATGTATACCCCGAAGTTGAGAAATCCAGGCTGCAGCCCTGTAAGATGTTTAGCCTAGATTTAGAAATAGCTCGAGGGGTTATTTGATCTAGGTGTAAACATGAAAGTTGTAGATAATCGTCTTATCTTTCCAATGCCACTGGAATCATGCAATTCGGAGCTGTATTGAGGAAGTTATGGCCGTTTAAGTGAAGGCTGCGCAGAGTTTTAAGTCCGAGGACGACTTGGTCTTTCACTCCGCCCTTGCCTATTTAAGGCACCAAATGTCACGACCTTGGGCATATTTTCTTCCCTCTTTTGCTCTGGTCCAGCCCTTGTGTGTGTGTTTTGGGTGGAGGAGAAGGAAGAGATGGTGATGGAGAAGGAGCACTTGATGGAGGAAGTGAAGGAATCAAGGTTTGTGTGTGAATATTGTGTTGTTATTTCTCATCTTCTCCTCCCCTAGCTGATCCATTGATTTCCCTCCCCCTTTTGATAACAGCCCACCAAGTGTTTGTGTTTATGTCTAAGTGAGGGAGAAGAAGAAGGAGTGCTTGGTTGTTGGTGGAGCAAGAAGTAGAAGTAATCAAGGTTAGTATGTGTGTATGTGAGAGGAGTTGTTGTTCCTTCCCTTCTCCATCCCCTACCCTCTCATGATCTCCCATTTTCCCCCCCTGTTTTCAGCATGTGGAAGAGCTCCCACGTTGAGGCGGTGGTGGCGGTCGAGGTGGTTGCGGGCGTGCATGTGAGCCCCCACACCTCCCCCTTCCTTTCCCCTCTTTTGGTGAGTTTTCTCTCCTCCTAAAGTTGGTTTTAAATGCATGTGGGGGTGCTTGGGGAGGGCTTGCATGGGTGTTATGTGTTGTGTATGTGTGCACACCACTTGTTTGTGAGTATGTGTGAGTGAACCATATATACATATTCTTCTCCTCTTACCAACGGGATTCCTCATGCATCGCCTAAACTTGTGTTGTGTACTAAAGGGGCGTGGGACTGACGCATTGATACACTCGAGATCACATAAGAGGTATGCGGAGGCTGCGGGTGCGCGCTCGGCGTGCTCGCATGCGTGCGGAGTGCGCGGGAAGCGTGCATGAGGTGCTCGCATGCGTGCGGAGTGCGTGGGCAGCATGCACGAGGTGCTCGAGATCGTGCTTGACGTTGTTCGATGCGTGCGGAGTGCGTGGGCAGCGTGCACGGGGTGCTCGAGGGCGTGCTTGGCCTTGCCCGATGCGTGCGGAGTGCGTGGGCAGCGTGCACGGGGTGCTCGAGGGCGTGCTTGGCCTTGCCCGATGCGTGCGAAGTGCGTGGGAAGCATGCACGAGGTGCTCGAGGACGTGCTTGACGTTGTTTGATGCGTGCGGGGTGCATGGGCAGCGTGCACGGGGTACTCGAGGGCGTGCTTGCGGTGCTCAGACGCGTTCGGAGTGCTTCGTGGTGTCGAGCAGCTTGTTATAGCCAAATGCAACCATGGGATGATCCTTGGCGGATTGATTTCAGGCTTCGGATTCAACTCGTCGCTCTCTTGCGTTTCGCGAGCCGTGCGCTCGTTAGGTGAGTGGTTTGATTCCAACCCTTCCAGGAGCGTTCGATGCACGTAGTCGTGCTTCGCGCTTCCATGGGGCTTTAATTGCACCCTAAATATGTTAGATATCATGCATGCTAGGTTGTATAGCTCGTATATTGTGTAGAACCCCTATTCTACCTTATACTTGCCTATGTATTGTATAGAATATGGCATGACTTAGGTTATTTTGTTGAATTACTACCTGTATTATTAATTGAACATATCCAGCATGTCTAACTTGGGTTAATAACGGAGTGTATGCGCAATAATCCCGATTTAGTACTCAAGGGTGTGGTATAGTTGTTGCACCCATCTTGTTGGGGCAAAACTATGACCAGTTTCGAGAGGGGATGAGGCATTCCCTCTCTCTCGCCCTCCCTCCTTTCGCGAACCGAGTGAGTAGATGTAGTTCCTACTTGACTCGGGTTTGCTTGGAATTATTGGCATGCACCTATTGTCGCGCGGATCGCGCTTAACCCTCCCCTTTGAGTTGGTGATACCCAACGCCTGCTTAAGTCATACCTTTGTGATTGTTTGTTTATTATGCCTCGTATGCATGTTTAAGTAAGTTGAGGGTAATTAATTGCATATATATAATATATGCCGTTATGACCATGATTCCTGTCTAATGTGTTAGACAAGTGTATGACCTCTTGTGGGGTCATACCATGGCTTCGACATTTAGAATTAAAAGTCTTCCCCGCATCTGAGTTATGCGCCCTGGAGGGAATTCATGAGAATTCATTGCGCCTATCGGTGTTTGATAACCGATGATGACAGATCCATAGGGATCGTATTCGCGAGTGTCGGGTGTTCTTACCTTCGTCGGTTCCGAGTAGAGACTACCCGGCGTAGCAGAGTCTGGTGAGGAGCCCTCCCAGATACTACTCATGACGCGTGTGGGTGTACCCATACGGCTGAGGTAGTGATCGTGGGAGGCTAGTCCAGTAGAGGCCTGAACCCTGTGCACGAGGTAGTAGAGGCCACACCGGGAGAGACTACCGGAAGACGAGTGGAGTAGAACAATCGACCTCTTCCACAAGAGCCTATGTCACCCCGAGGAGGGGGTGAGGGTGAGGGTGTAGTGGGTTGGCGTGGGTTCGATCTGCCAGTTTGTGTAATCTCCCAAAATCCTATGTCACCCGTCGGGGTGAGGGTGAGGGTGTTGGTGTGAACGGGGTGGGCTCGAGTTGATACTCGACCCACCAGCTTGTGTAGTAGGTTTTCCTATGGGGTTCGCGCTGCGAACAAGTAGTAGCTCTTACCTTCGTCGGCTCCGAGTAGAGACTACCCGGCGTAGTAGAGTCCGGTGAGGAGCCCTCCCAGATACTACTCATGACGCGTGTGGGCGTGCCCATACGGCTGAGGTAGTGATCATGGGAGGCTAGTCCGGTAGAGGCCTGAACCCTGTGAGGTGCCGGGAGGTTGCCAGGTAGTATGGGCCACACCGGGAGAGACTACCGGAAGACGAGTGGTGTAGAACAACAAGTTTTGCCTTCCAAGTCCCTAGGCTCACCCCGGTGGGGGCTAGGGCGAGGGCGAGGTATGGTTGCACCGCCGTGTGACCTTGTTAACCGTTGGGTTTCTACCCATGGTTTCCTTGATAGGTGATTGCCTTAGGATCGAATGTTGGTGTTGGTGTTTGGTTTCTGACCACTCACTGAGCTTGTAGCTCACCCCTCGCTTATGTTTTTCCCCAGTTGACGCTGAGTCGGATCCAAGAGAAGAGCTCCCCTGGCGCCATCCGAGTAGGAGACCCGCGTTCGCGTTGGATGTCTTGCGAGTCAGAGGCTATCAGCATTTCACTTTTATTGTATGTATTATACTTGTGCTTGCGCACGGTATGTAGAGTATTGATGTCTGTTATTGTTATATATTGGCTCTCACAGGACAGATGATTGTGTACTCTAGTCTGTAATATGTCTTTGAATTACAGACTTAGTCATTTGAGCTTCCGCTTTTTGTATATATTTGATGTCAGTTATTTGTGTATTGCCTTTTCTATTGTGGAGTATTTATTTGACCTCGTGTATGGATTACTGATATCATTTATATATTTGCCACGTCTCGGGGACGGCCGCCCTGGGGCGTGACACCTCATTCACAGTATCCAAAGAAAACTTCAAGCCTTTCTTTTGACGACGGCGTGGAAGAACAGTCTGCCATTGATCCATCCCTGACCCCTCTACTCCAAGCTGCTTACCTTTATTACTTGAATGTTGAGCAGCAGGGGGAATCGAAGGGGTTACACCAGGCACCTCACTCAGTTTCTCCATTGGACCTGAAGCTGATTCTTTCTCCTTCTTATCAGGACACTGACTGGTAGAGTGGGAAATGCGACCACAATGCTGGCAGACATTAGGAATTCGTTCATAGACAAAACTTTGCCATCACCTTTCCGCACCTATCCAAATACCTGGACAAAGAGGTAAACGGAGATACACCTCGACTAGAGCTCTCGCATACCTGAAACGTCCAAATTCTTCGACCGTAGTCTCAGTGGGGTACCCGCATATGCCACAATTTCAGTTAAGGTGAGACCATCCCAGAAATCTAGAGGCAAATTAGGAAATTTTATCCATATGGGAGTGATTTCAAAGGATGCCGTAGATGGATCAAAATTGTTTTTCCATCTTTGCAAGCTCAAAAGGTGATCCAGTATTATCCATGGCCCCCCGTAAGGACATCCATTAAATCTTCCTCATTACTAAATTTAAACATATAAAAAACATTTGCTAGATCACCAACAAAATATGGTGCCTGGATAGGCCACATTTGGGCTAATCGACGATGAAGATAATGCATATGGATTAAAGGACCGAATAATTTACTGTAAAGTATGTGAGCCCACCGTCAACGGTTAGCTTGTAATCGCCCTTCATCTAGAACATAAACTTTATCCGGGTTTTGCTTCAGGACTCTTGAGTACCTCCTCCTAGACCGTGAATACAAGTCCTGGTACAGCCACTCGATTCACTGCATCCACATAAGATGGACGAGAGGAACCTTGGATGGGTTCTGCTATATTTGTTTCCCCCTGATTTCTACAAACCTCCCCAGGATTGATCGGTTGAGGCGATTGAATCCTTGGCTTCGAGGGATTTTCACGACCTGTAGCCAGAGATGGGTTCAGATAGGTTGTGAGAGATGGAAGACCAGAGGAACCAGGGTTTGTTTTCTGTTTTTTTTTTCGAGCCATTGAAATGGTTGATTGGTACCTGGATTCATAAATAATATGCAACTCATTTTGCAGTTTGTATCAGTTTTTATTTTTTTATAAATATTATTATAAAAAATGAAATATACATGGAGATACACTATTGTGATTTTTCTTTAAAAACATAAAAACAAAAATTTCATACGATTATATATAGTGGGGTTGCCAAACATAATGGTGCAACCAGGGCAATGTCCCAAATTTAACCCGAACCCAACCTCAATCCAAATGGTGCAACTC
The DNA here is from genome assembly GCA_030737845.1 of Acorus calamus. Lineage (NCBI taxonomy): Eukaryota > Viridiplantae > Streptophyta > Magnoliopsida > Acorales > Acoraceae > Acorus > Acorus calamus. The sequence goes on along the minus strand of CM060877.1, from coordinate 10,633,122 downwards.
AAACCCATACTCGATTTCAACCTGCGGGTTCGGGTTGAGCTCAGGTCAGACACAGGTTTAATACTTAAAATTAAGTAGGATGGGGTCCTATGGATAACAAATTTTTAAATAATGGAAAAAATCCAAATAACCCCCTGTAAACTACATGAAAATCTATAGAACCCCCTAACTTTCCTAAAGTCTATGTAACTTAACCTCCTGAAAACACCTATGTAAATCCAAATAGCCCCTCTGAGTTAAATTTTCATGACAGATTAGTTTGGTTAACCCTTGTTGAAAATATAATATACCAAAAATTCCATGCAGAAAATCTTTTGTAAATGATGATTTTATCTTTCGCATAAGGTTTTATAATCTATCTAGAAGGATAAAATTATCATTTTTAAAGGTTTTGCGTATTTTTACAAATTGAAGGGTTTTGGTATATTGTGTTTTCAGTCAATCCAAAATTGCATTCTCTTATATCATTAATCATCTAATTATTATTGATTACATATGCAGAAGAAGAATGATTACATAAACAAATTTGAATATTTTTTATTATTGAATTTTTATTTAAATAATCTTTTCTTTGTTAAAAATTGTGAAATATCAAATTTAATATTTTGAATGTGTTTATAATTTTAAATTTAGAAGTTTAGATTCCATTAACAAATTTGTATGCAGTTAATGAAAAATTTATTTTGCATGATTTTAAACTTTATTTAGAGATTTAGTGATTTTATAAGAATCTAAACAAGAAAATTAAAGATAGGCTAAACAAGAAAATCAATATTCAGTTTATAGCAATGTGAAAATGATTTTATTTGGGGTTTCTTTCATTTAGGGGATGAGTATATAGTTTAAGAATTTTAACTATCCATTAGCTCTAAATAAATGAACGTTTTGCACAAAACTAATAATAAAAAAGGTGTTTGAAGTTAGAGACTTAAAATCAGTATGAAGAAGGGAGGGATTGATTACTAAATAATACATTATTTATAGAGACTTAAAAATAAAAATTTCAAAGGGTAATTTAACCATTTCAACTATCGACGTTTGGCAAATGGACTAATAATAAAATAGCATTTAAAGTTGGTGTCTTAAAAAAATGATAATGTTACATCCAGCCCCATTTCCAGCCTCAATTCCAGATTACAAGTGTTTTGAATTTTTTAAAAATAGTATACCTCATCTAATGAGGTACATGCTTTATGAAAAATGAAGCACATACTCCAATAAATTGCATGGATGCATTTATAAAAAATGTAAAAAAAATCTTTCGAAGCATATGCGTCGTTAACGTGAGCATATACGTCATTAATTTTCAATCAACGCATATGACTGAAATTAGGGCTGAAAACGGACTTGTGTGACAGTGCCCTTAAAAAATATATGAAGAAAGGAGTGAAGGACGAGACCGGATCCGATCAGTACCATACTCAGTCAGTTCGGTCAGTACCGAACTGCACCACATTCAAATCAAATTGCATCACCTATAAATTGAACTGCACAATCAATTGTTGGGTATATATTTTCACTCTCTTATTGGATACTGATAATACTTATGAATTTATATTTTCTCCAATAGCTAATTGAATCCAATAAGAGAGTAAAAAATATACCCAATAATTAATTATGTATTCGATTTATAAGTGGTGCAGTTCGATTTACACATGGTACAGTTCGATACTGACCGGATCCGGTCCCGTGAAGGACGGATCAATCACTTAATAATATATTTACATGGACTTAAAAATAAAAACCCATTATTTTAAACACTTGTTTGGAGATCCACACGTGTGGACGTCGGAGGCATCCACTCGTGCGAAACCCACTTGCTTCGGACCTGCTTTGTGCGTGATAAGAGAAGGATCGATAGGAGGGGAAGAGCAGAAAAAAATTGTCTAAAATTGGCAAGTGTTTGTTATATTCACAGTTGAGCCCGGTCAAAAAAACACACCCTTTCAATTCAACCTCCCCATAACCCTAATCGATCCCCAACAGAACTCTCTCTCTCTCTCTCTCTCTCTCTCTCTCTCAATAACAACCTCTCCCAACCCAACCTTTATAATCCCCCCTACAAAGATCTCATCTTTCGTCATCACCACCACCCAAATCAATGGCGACCTCCCAATCCACGGTCCAGAACCACCCCCCCATCAACTGAACCACCGATCCCCGCCGTCCATTCCCTGCACCCACCACCGGGTTTCATGGTGTCTGGTCTCGTACCCTTGATAGTGACGACGACGACGACGGTGCTCCATCTTGGTAAAACCCACAACAAGCTTCGGCCGGAGTCGGGCCCACCCTATACGAACCTCCCCATTGGATGATACGATGGTTTCGTCTACGGGACTCATGAAGATCGTTAAAAGCCCTTGTTTTAGGCCTTCGTCGTCCTCCGGTTCCGGTGCCTCCTCGTCGGGAGGCGGCGATGGGAGCGTGAGCGGAAGAACGGATGGGCTTATGTGGTATAAAGATCTTGGTCAGCATGAGAACGGGGAGTTCTCGATGTCGGTTGTTCAGGCGAATCGGTTGATGGAGGACCAATGTCAGATTGAGTCGGGGGCGTTGGGTTTGGATGAAACAGGTGGCCCCCATGGGACGTTCGTTGGGGTGTATGATGGGCATGGTGGGCCGGAGGTGTCGAGGTTCATCTGCGACAATCTGTTCCGGCACCTCAATAGTACGTGACGTTCTAGTTATCTGATTTTAGGTTTTTTTTTTTTTTTTTTTTTTGGTGATTGTTTACTGTTTGTGTTTGTGTGTGCGCATTACTTTATGAATAGTTTTTTTTGTTATGTGGAAAATGAGATTCTTTTGAATATTTTAATTTAATGATGAATTATGAAAGTGGAAGCCAATTTAAAATTGTTTTTACAGGCACCATATTTGCAAAGGACCAGTTTTGGATGTTTTGATGCTTCTATGTAGTTGTGGTATCTTCATTCATATTTCAATGAAATTTTTTTAATGGGATTATTATACATTTTAAAAAGCTATTTGTATGGAGTGTTTGGCGGAAATTTACAAATGTGTATTAGAAATATTCAATCATGATTATTAGTATATGCATGTAGAAAAAGACCATCACATAAGATTGGTCCTGCGTATAGTTAGGTGCTGGGAGATGAGAGAACGAAGATCCTATACTTTAGTTTACCATTGCTCCAAGCAGCCTTTTTTACTATATTGTTTTTCTTTGGGGAAAAACATTTTTTTAGTGCAATAATTGATGAAAATTGTGTTTAATTTTTGGCTGTTGCACTTTTTAATTTGGAGCGCTGCTTATAATGTAACATATTAAATATTTGGCTTTTTGTTTATTGTTACAAGAACATACAGTTCAGCATACTAATGTATCATTTTTCTAATCTAAACAAAGAAAAACCCCTAACTGATGTACCTTCTTCATATAATGGATTGTTTTATCTGCTTACATCATTCAGAATGTTCTGACTGGCTCCATGAAGTGATGGATCATAGAATCCTTAGAAAAATTCTTGGTCGACATGTAGAGTACTTTATCAATGAATTCTTTAAAAAAGGAATCATAGTTGTGAGAATTATTTATGGAATGTGTGAATCAAATGTTATTATGGGCCACCAAATCAAGAGGTTTTATAGATGGATATTGAATCTACTAATTAAAACTGAAGGAAACTGTAGGTGATTAAATACTTGAGTCTAAGAATTTTAGGTTATCTAAGTGAAGGAAAAAAACTTGGTAATATGATTGTGACTTTGGAAGATTGATGGTGGGTTGTCCATGAGTCAATGGTTAAGTGTGACTCGAAGGGAGTCTTTATGGTATTTTCTTTTAGTAATATAAAGAGATAGAAATAGAGTTGATGATGTCACTGATATGATGAAAATTTTGATTACTTGAGTGAAGTGCAGAGGTGCCACTTAAGGAATAAAAATTCAGCACTTCTTTTTTATGGGCGTGTTTCAGATTGGAAAATTAGGGTAGTTGCGTAACTTGCATGGCAGAACTATGAAGGTTGGGTGTAGAAACTAGTCTATGATGTTATAAGATCTAGGGGTAAATTGGCATTTTCTATGTTATAGTTGTTTTTACTTGTAATAAGGAAATAGAATATAAGAATATTAATTATATAAGAAACCAAAACAGAAGAAATAGATAACCAACTATTGATATGTTTTTCCCTTTAAATATGCTTAATTAATTATATTTGAGAATGAAATCTGCAATGTCTTTTTCCCAAAGATTAAATTACTCACTATCCACTAAATTAGTCTGTGCTTTTTCTTGATTAAATTAATCCAATGATCATTCACACATACAGGTTTCAATCTCCTATGTTCTCAATGCTTCGTTGAACAAATGAAAATGTCTCTTAACAGAATTTACTTTTTTATATGATTGCCATTTGAGTTGGTCTGTGAAACCTAAAAGAAAGCCACTCTATGTTAGAGCAAAAGTTCTGGGTATTCTTTACGAGGATCATAACATTAATAATGCCACTGTTTTAAAGCATGAAATAAATTATACTATTTATTTTTCTTTGATTGATACTTATTGTATGCCTTCTATCATCAAATGCATTTCTGTTTTGTGTACAGAGTACAGACTACAGATTCTGTTTTGTTTTTTTTTTTGTTTTGCTGTGTAACAATTCTATTTCACTCTTACAATTTTCAATATATTACTTTGGCCTTCCTACTTTGATAAAATATTGGTGGTTATTCAGTAGAAGGTGAAGTATCACACATTCACACTTTAGTTACTTAATACTGTTACTTTCTTGCAGAATTTGCATCAGAGAATCAGTGCATTTCTGCTGATGTTATACGCAATGCCTATGCTGCCACAGAGAAGGATTTTCTCTCTATTGTTAAAAGAGACTGGCTGTATAAACCCCAGTTAGCAGCAGTTGGCTCGTGCTGTTTGATTGGAATTATATGCAATGGCATGCTATATGTTGCAAATGCTGGTGATTCTCGGCTAGTGTTAGGGACATCCGACAGTGGTGAAGTTAATGCTGTTCAGTTGTCAGCAGAGCACAATGCAGACATTGAATCTGTGAGAGAGGAATTGAGGTCATTGCATCCTTCTGATCCTCAGATTGTGGTTATGAAACACAAGGTTTGGCGGGTGAAGGGACTGATACAGGTAATTTTGATTCATTATGCATTTAACATAGTTACAATAGCTAGAATTTTGTCTTTAAAGATTGACATCCGTCCTCACCTATAATATAGCATGGGTACTTTATTTATCCTTTCCTGCATGATATGAACCCTGAGTAGCTTGTGCCATGTCAGGATTGAATTATATATAAGGGCAGGATAAAACTAAAACTTAACCACTTATCCAAGAGCTTAAAGACAGAACAAACATGAAATCAAACTTTATAGATGGAAAGATATGCAGATAGGTAGGTAACTAGGTATAATGCCCAAGGCCCTGCCTTCCCAGTACTCTGTGAATATTCTATTGTAATGTGGTTCTTGGTTTTAGGTCTCCCTACTTTCACTTTTGTCTGGAAGTTTTATCCTTTTGACACCCAGTCTCCTACACCACAGAAAATCTCCCATTTCTATTCAAATTCATAGTGTTTGCTCGGGTTGCTCCAGGCCCTTGGGTTATCAAGGATGTTGTTCCATGTGTTTTCGACATGACTCACTTTTGTCTGTAAGTTTTTATTTTTTCTTTCCTGGTCATCCAAATATGCGGGTAGGCTCTGCATGTGGAATGGCTGTGAATGAACTTCCCTTTATCTTTATTTACATGGGACTATGGGAGTCATGTAAGTTCTATTTTTTTTCTTTCCTGGTCATCCAAATATACTGGTAGGCTGCATGCGGTATGTGGCTTTGAATGAACTTCCCCTTTGTCTTTTTATCCCATTTCTGGTAAATTCATCTAAAATTATCCCACATTTGTTGGGCTGATTTGAACTCAACGTATTTCCCCAATTCTAACATGGTGTTTCTTTGATGGACCTAAGTAGTGATTTTATTGATATTCCTTTTGTTATTATTTGAGTTTTGTTAGGCGTCTGTTTTTCTTTGTTTTTTGATTTATAGGAGACTTCTCACCTCTTTTTGGAGGACAGCTCTTGTTCCCTTTGGAATTTGGAGCTACATATCCGGTTAATATAATTCAGGGAGTGTGTTCCAACCTTTTCCAAAAAAAAAGTAATATTATTGGTTAGTCAGGATCTTTATGAATCACATGTTGTAGGTTTGGTTTGCTAAAAGTGGGGCATACAGTTGGATCTCATCTAGTGTTTAATTGAGGATCTAGGATAATAAAGATTTTATGAAACTTCTGTACATGTTTCCGGAGATTGGTTTTACACGGTTTTTTTTTTCTTTTTTTTCTTTTTTTTCAAAGAGAAGATAGGCAGATGCCTTAGATTTTATAAGAATTACGCATAAGCCCAATTACATACAACACCATGTTTTCTTATTGGTCCTACTGGACCAAATCAAAACATACAAACAGAAAACCAAAACATGCACCCGTCAGCCAAAGACCGACCGCTAGCCTTCGATAGCAAGCTTTCCCCTGATGAAGAACACTCTCTTCGTGCCCGCGCAAGCTTGTCCCCTATGAAGCATGGACACGGACACGGTGACAAATAAATTAATATAATAATAAATATATCACTATTTTATATAAATAAACACATTTCATATGAATCACTATTTATAAACAATTGTATAAACTCATAAATCACTGTTTTAAACTAATAAATCACTGGGTATTTTTTACTTTCAGAAAGAGATTTTGTTTAAATGGGTTGAATGCTTGTGGGTTATGTTTGAGCTTTCATTTTTTTCTTTTTTCTTTTTTCTTTTTTTTTACTTTTGGGTTGAAACTGGATGAACCATGTCCTGGGCCGTCCTTGGCGTGTCCAGGCAATGCAAGCAAACACGGCTGGAGGTGTGTCTGAAATGTGTCCGGGCTATGTCCACGTCGTGTCCGTCTTCGACACAGGTACAGGGCCTCCAGGGAAGTGTCCGTGCTTTGTAGCCCGTCCCAATCCTTGATGAACTGCATTACTGAATCCCAGACATTCTCTATGTACATAATTGTCTGAGCGGCTAGACGTGCCTAGGCGGTGTTTAATTATTGTATTATTTAAATTGGTAATTATATTAAAGTTATTTCTCTACTTATTTATTCTTTAATTTTTGCAGGAATACTTCTTAAAATGAAGAACGATATTTATAAATAAATAACATATGAATGAAATTTATTAGTGCATGTGCTTTTCGACAAAATTAATATAATCTAACTCCAATGGCATTGTAATTTCTCTAAGTGATGAGTATCATGTTTTTATAAGTACACCTCGACAAAAGATGGTGGGATCGGGAGGGGCCATGACTGGAGTTGGAGAAGGAGAAAGAGGGGAGAGATTGAGGGAGAATGAGATAGGAGTTCAGAAATCTGGAGGAGAGAGAGGAGGGAGAGACAAAAAATCAGTACTCACTTGGGACTGGGAGAATTTGCTGCACTGTTGGCTGGTAGGGTAGTTTATGTTTTATTCTTTCGATCATGTTTTTTGTTCTTTTATTTTTGAGGTTAAGCGAGGCGGGCTAGGCATGATTTATGCGGGTAGGCGAGCCCAGGCGCCCACTTAATAAACCTATCGCTAGGCGGGTGGTCACCTAGGTCCATCTGGACTGCCTACCCGCATAGATGGCGCCTAGGCGATGCCTATACCTTCGAGTTTCGAAACAAGCAGTAATTCCTTGCGAGCCAAATAGTCCACATAACTGCCGGCACCAAGGACTGTGAACCTTGTCTTGGATGTTTTCCAAAGGCCTTGGAGGGAGTGAAATGCAGGGTCAACACGGGTTTTAAGTGTTATCCTGGCTCTTAGGATGTCAATATGTGAAGTGTGCTTTTGAGGAAAATATGTGAATTGTGTTGAACGCAAATTGGAAGATAAACAAGGGAGGGAGCTGGTTATAGTGGTGGATCATTGAGTTGATGTTTCAGTTTTAGCAAGGGGTCTTTATGTAGCTGAGAATTGTGTTTTTACTCGTAACAATTTAAAGAATCATTTATCAAGCTGATTCAATAATTTTGTATTGATTACCACTCCCCTTTAAAAAAACTTCTCACTGGTACTCAATTCTCCTTTCTCTGATTTTTTTTTTCTCATTCTGCAGCATTTCATTTTGGTGATTCACCTTTTGCGTCTTCATGTGATCTTTAGTTTTGACTTGTACCAGTTCCCGTCTTCTCAGAAGAATGAACCTTGTCAAATTAGATGGAGCCTAACTAATAGGAGCACAACATGAATTCATATTTGACATTGAGCATCACAGCTCCCTATGTAAAAAGCACCAACACATCTCCTTCAGACAACCCATACCCAAATAGTTCATATTATGTTGTATTAATGAAAAAAGGGCATGTTTGTGAGTCTTAACATGGATAACCTATGTTGCATGCAGCTCTAATAGTCAGACATGTTGTGTGGTTCCTAGTAGATTTCTCCAGTGTTCCAGTAACAAGTTGTATAAGTAATAAAAATATTTCATGTGCCATACTTGCAGTAAACCCACAATCTTATGACTCTTAAGAGAAGTATGTTTGACGTGGACATTGAAACAAATTTGCATAGTATTAGGAGAATGCATTATCCATTATGAAAAGCACAGTTGAAGCAGATGTAGCCTATATAGACTCATCTATGGACAATGTTTGATCATTGAGAGTCTTTATGGAATGCTTGGACTGTAGATCTGTTCACAGTGACATGGTTTGTACGTTGTCCAATTTGTCAACTGAGTTAGATGTCAATGAGAACTTCTTGTTTGGTCCTCTTTTTTTTCTTTTTCTTTTTTTTTTTTTTGGGGGGGGGGGGGGGGGGGGGTGTGTGTTACAGAATAGTGCAAAGTTTAGTAGTCTACTCCATTATGGTGTCAGAATAATAAAGGGGGAGGTGTAGTGTATGGCTCATACTGAACCAACAAGTGGTATAGATGCATTATCTCTCGCTGGGGACGCACCATGAAATTAATAACATAGTAGACGATTCCCATCAACGAATCGCCTGCAGATTATTGTCAGAATTTTTGTTTGCATTGTCACTGCAGATTGGATGGTACTTGTTGAATTGTATTAAGGCTGTCTTTGTTAACTACACTGGGGTGGGTAGGTTATCCTTGTCCATTGTCCTTTTTTTCTTGATTAGTAGACTGTTGGTATGCATTTGTAAATTGTAATATCACTGAATCAATATAGTCAAAAGGTGAGCTCTGTCCTTTTTTTCAGTAGAAGTTGGAACTTTTATTGAATAAAAGCCCCTGAACAAAAGGAGGCGGGGGATCTCCGATCAAAATAAAAGCAAGGTACAAATTAAAAGGAAATTAATGGAATAGGCTCCCAATTGAAAAATACAAAGGATTAACTCCTCACAAACCAAGATAGACCCATAATAGATGAAGGATTTTCGACTTGAAGGATCGACTTAACCCAATCACGAAGCAAATACGAAATGATAGCCCAAGTATTCTCCACATACACTCTTTTATTTTTAGAAAAATCTTCATACAGGGCCATCCAAATACTCCAACAAACCGCGTGAGAAATGAGCCATTGAAATTTAGCCTCATTGCTACGATCTCCTTTCTTCCTTCTCTTCCCGAAATATTTCTACATCTCATCAATGTCAAGAAAGACACAATGTGAGTCAATGGCCTTGCCCACCCTCGACCAAATGTCCAAAGTAAACGGACATTGAAAAATAAGTGATCCCTATTTTCCTCAGCAATCCGCATAGAAAACAAGAGATATTTCTATCATTTTACCATTTGGAACGATTGGCCTTGGTAAGGACTTTATCTAAAGAGAGTAGCCACATAAAAGCCCTTATTTTCAATGGTGCAAGGGATCCCCAAATGAGATTCTGAACTCTGATCGTCGGAATGGGAGACGAGGCCTTGTTGAGCTTCCTATATAGAGTCTTCCTATATAGAGTCTTCACTGAAAACCCAAGATTAGGAGCCAACCTCCATAGCAGTCCATCCTCTTCTTCTAAATTTAGATTCACAACTTGAAGTAATACAAGGAGACTAGAGGATGCCGTTGCCTCTCATCATTTAGATCACGACGCAATCAAGGTGTCCAAATAATAGAATGCTCACCACATGTGAATGAATCACATATCAAATCATCTACATTAAGAGCCACCCAAAAGAGTAATGGGAAAAGATTATCTGGGGACTTAAAATTAATTCCGCAGAAGTAGATTATATGACCATTTTACTCAACCATTTTTTTATGCAGGTTTCAAGATCTATTGGGGATGCCTATTTGAAAAAGTCAGAATTCAATAGAGCGCCTCTTCTACCAAGGTTTCGACTTTCTGAACCCTTCAACAAACCAATTCTTAGTGCTGAACCATCAATACTAGTTCATAAAATCTGTCGGAAGATCAGTTTCTTATATTTGCAACTGATGGCCTGTGGGAGCACCTGTGCAATCAAGAAGTTGTTGACATTGTGAACAATCGTCCACGTAATGTAAGGTTTCGATTTCATAATCTCAATTTATTTATTCTTTTTATTTTAAAAAAAGGAATCCCAATTTATTTATTGCCATGCTTGTAGAAAGTTTCATGGTTCCATCTTACTAAAGCTGCTGGGCTTGTGTGGTAGTGCATTTTCTCTTTTCCTGAAGATCAAGGTGTTGGTTGCTTGATAAATAAATGAAAATTAGAGTCTTGTTTTTTTTCTGTTTATTATTAACTATTACTTTGCAGTTTGCACTCAGTGAGCGCTGTTTATGATATTAATCAAATCCATGATGCACAAACTTATTTTTCTAGGAAGCATGTAATGAAAAATAATCTGAATCAAAGATCACTTTTCGTCCCAAGTCCTATTCCCCAGTGAATATCTTGTATTTTTCTCTTTTTCAACTAAATCTTATTCCCCAGTGAAAATGCATCTCTGATGTTTGCAGTGGTTGACTTTTGACACCGCCTATAACTAAATGGATGTAGGGTGATCTAGGGAATTCCATCTTACAATCTCTATCAATGAAACAGACCTCTGGGAATGTTAATTTATCCTTGAATATTCTCTGAAACCACACATGAACAAAAGCATTAGAGTTCTAATAAGCATTATCTATCTGCTAAAGATGTCTTCTTGACTGTACTTCACCTCATTGCTGTCTCTAGAGGGGTCTCCCCTTCGATTCCATATCTTTCTCTATTTATCTCATCTTGTGAATTTTGTATGGAGATCCTTCATTTCCATTTTGTTCCGGGCCATTTTTTTCTAATAAGAGTGCTTCCCCCCCATCCCCACACTCCCCCCCCCCCCCCCCCCCCCCCCCCCCCCCCCCCCCCCCCCCCCCCCCCGAAAAAAAAAAGTCTGCCAGGTTGATATTATTTGGAACGGGGTTTCCCACCTTCAGGGGAAATTATAATAATGTTAAGGAGACCATCTTAAAGATCCTTTCCTTTTTTTAAAAAAGGGTGGTGCCTCTTCTTCCCCAGGGAGCACACAATGCTTGGCTTGGGATTCAAACCTAGATTTCCTCTTTGGAGTTGTGCCATGATTGTGTGCTAATCAAAGCTCGGTTTGCTTTTACAATATTTCCCCCTGTTCCACTCATGGATATGACATTAGAAGATAACGCACTAATCTCTTCAACATAACACAAAAGTGGAGGATTCAACATTGTGAAATCCTGATGGAGCAAACTACCCTTCCTTCTTGTCCATCATTGAAAACACCACAACAAAGGTATAATGAGTTCTTTAGCTAGTCTATTTTTACTGGACTAGTTCATGAATCACAAATGGTGTGTAATATGTCTTTTTTCCCAAACATGTTCAGGTAGTTTGATTTGCTTTCAACAACCAAAAAATGCTCACGCCTTCTATGGATATAAATAATTGTTGAAATTCCTGTGAACACGTGAATTCAACATGCCTTTCCAAATTTCAATAAAACCAGTCGAATTTGAAATAGGCAGAATTTGAACATGAAAAATCTTTGTAATGCCATTATGGCTTAACATATTATTTCCCTTATACAGTACAGTTTCACTTCTTGTTGGTGGAGATAGTAGGCTGGATCTGATTCCTCACTTACCATATCCGTGCAGGGAATTGCAAAAAGATTAATCAAAGCTGCTTTACAAGTCGCTGCCAAAAAACGAGAAATGAGATATTCTGATCTGAAGAAGATTGAACAAGGCGTAAGGAGGCATTTCCATGATGACATTACTGTCGTAGTTTTATTTCTGGACCCAATTTTGATTAGTAAGAGCTCCTATCAAGGTCAAAAACTTTCACTGAAAGGAGGAGGTGTTCATGTGCTATCTGATTCATCCATGAAAAACTGAAAAACGCCATCATCATCTACCAGTCCATTTATTGATGGTGCACACCGACTTGGATTCTGAGAAGTAGGTCTTCACTACAAAGAGATGGTAGAGGGGTTGACTATACCCAGAGCCGCTTCATTTGATTCCTTCATAAAGTTAGTTATTATTTTCTCAATCTACCTAGGTCCTTGCAACTTGAATCATGAAATAGGTGCAAAGGAAAGACCTTGCATTTCCTCTTTTTTGGGTGATCTGAATGCCACTACTTGGATGCAGGTAATCCTATTATTTTTGCTAGCATAGTTTGCACAGAACTACTGGTTCATCATTAGCTGACTATTGTAATGTCTTGTTATGTTTGTTCAAGTTGCAGCTCAGCCTAAAGTTATGCAGCCCTTCTGATGTGAGCCCTGGATGAAATCAAGAACAAAGTCGGTAGTTTTGTATGTAAGAGCCATTTTAGGAATGGCAGATGTATCACACCATGTCTTTCAAACTTGTGATCCACCTTGTCTCTCAAACACTTGATCAAATTTTGTTTATAGTTTGGAGTTTTTAAGAGATTTACAGGTAATTCTTTGACTTGATTGCGATGACTTAGATTTATGGATTATTAACTGTTGGTATGAGTTATAGCTATCTGGCATGGTAGAATAGAAGATTTGTAATAACTGAGTGGTTTCCCTTGCTTAATGAATTGCCTACCTGCCCTTCAAACATAAAATGGTAGAATAAAGGATCACTGGCAGAGTCACAGAAGGTTACCAGGGAATTGGACATCTTTTTATGTGGTTTGATCTATTATTTTGTCATGTATTTTTTTAGAATAGGTGAAATTGATGTTATAAACTTGAGATGATTTTAATGGTCTGTTTGGGTAGAGGAATAACACTGGAATAAGCTGGAATAGGGGTGAATAAACTCAAATTGGTGTTTTGTTTGCATAGAATAGAATATTATAAATATCTCATAATACTGCCTCTTCTCGGAAGGTTATTTTGCCCAATTTATTTAATTGAAAAAAGGAAGATTCACATGATAAATCACATGTTATCACTCTTATAAATCAGGGGTTAACATGTTAAATCACTTTTTCACATTTTGTTATTCTTTATTTACATCTTATTCATTTTAATTTATACTTTATTCATGGTCAACAAATAACAAAAACTTTAATACTAGCATCTTAACTACAACACAATCAAATGAATTATTGTTTATTAATACTAGAATAGTTATATAAGTTGAAAGAATTTATGGAATAAATTGTCGTTTCTCTAACGGGTGTTAAAATTATATCCATCTGAATGCTGAGTGTTGGATTGTGGCATTTTTAATTAGAAAATGTGAGGCATTTACTTCAAATAACACTCAAACTGAAATACGTACAGTTTTTATCAGTTTCACAGGCCGGCCCAAATCTCTACAAGAAGTCGCCCAAATCTCTACAAGAAGTCCACTAACATAAAGAATTTAGGGGTGCAACTCGGGCGGGTTGGATCGGGTTCGGGTCGGGTTCAACATTAACCCGCATTGTAGAGAGTCCAATCCGAACCCGGCCTCAACCCGAAGGGTTCAACCCGAACCCGATCTCAACCCACGGGTTCCGGTCAGGTTCGGGTTGAATTCGGGTTCGGTCGGGTGGGTTGGGTTCGGGTTGAATTCGGGCTCAAGTCGGGTTTGGGTTGGGTTCGGATCGAGTCGGGTTTAACTCCTAAAATATCATACAAAATATTTAATAAACAACAAAACACTCTAATTAATTATTAATTAAACTTTATATACAAATAATTAAAAGTGAATATCTATAATAATTAATCCAAACACAACAAACATAGTGATACTCTAATTTGTGTAATTGTTTATTATGTTTTAGGAATTTAGGGTTTTAGATATAGGTATGTTGTTATGGCAGCATAACATTTGTTAACCTAGGGGGTCGGGTTCGGGTTGAGCCCGTGGGTTGAACCCCTCAACCCGAACCCGACCCGAATTGGGTTCGGGTTCGGGTCGGGTTGAATCCGACGCCAAAAAACTCCAACCCGAACCCGCCCACGAGTCGGATTGGGTCGGGTTCAACCCGCCTAAGTTGCACCCTAATAAAGATATCACAAAACTAGACTTCAAGAAGTGAAATGGGTAGTCATTATGTGATAAAGTTTGCCACCTGAGGCCCTTGGGAGGATGACATAAGTTGCACTTTATGTAAAATCATAGCACATGCCACCCACATAAATAAGTAGCCTAAGGGAGCAACAATTGAATCCACTTGAAGGATTTTTTAGTTTGGGGGGGGGGGGGGGGGATACTATTCCAGAAAGAAAAACAAACAAACAAAAAGGGGTGGGGTTTCATACTTATAAAAACAAAGAAGAAAAAGAAGAAGAAGAAGAAGAAGAAGAAGAAGAGAGAGAGAGAGAGGAGGCGGAGGGTGGCGGTGGCTGATGGTGGGCGGAGGATAGTGGTGGCCGCATCTTGTTCTCTCTCTATTTCTGTTTGTTTCTTTCTCTCTCTCTCCCCCTAAAATTTAATTGAATTCCAAAAAAGAAAATGCTAGAATTTAATTAATCTTAATTTTAATTTTGAAATCTGACATAATATCTCAATCATAATTACTCAATAAGATCGGACGATCAGGATTGCGTTGGACCATCAAATTGTCCAACACGTGTTAGACCTAAACCGGTCTTAGTCCCATGAGGTGACAGAGACAATACCTATTATAAATTTAGGTAAGTTTTGATGTAACTGAAATAAAAATTCAATTACAATTTAGATAAGGATTTCGAAATTCAAATTTTAAAATGGATAAATTATAGTGTAATCAGAATTCATGTGTAAGAGTAAAACCGAATCGATGAAAATGAGGGATTTGGATTAATGGGACTATTTTTAATGAATTGAAGATCTATATTCTGTCATTTTACCCTTTTACAAAAGTAAATGAGTCATCCAATAAGAAAAGGACACTTAATGGGGCTTGGGAGTAGAGCCTATAAATTAAGACATATCACGATTGTTTTTGTTTACGTGGAGATATTTAAAGCACGAGTTAAATAGAGAGAGAGACCCAACCCATATATGTGCTTTAATGGATTTGAATTATATCCCTGTTTGGATATGATATAGCTCAAAGAATAAGTGAGAATAAAGCAGAATATGTGCTTTTATTTATTTGAATTCAGAGAATACCCTGATATAACTTATGTCAGAACAAATTGGTATAAATTATATGGATTTCAACGAACCCGTGGAACTAAAGTTATTCCACGTTATTTTACTCAAAGGCAAAGAATTTGTGGACCTACTATCAAATCAACTGTCATCACCTCTTATAAATCACATGTCAAATCAACCATCTTTTTTTCACCTTTATAAATTATTATCTACACTTTATATATTCATATATTACCCAAATAACAAAAAATTTATTATTAAGTTTCTCAACGAGAATAAGTCGAAACATAATCAAACACAAAATTATTTTATTCTTATTTATATCTATTTGTGTCAGAATAATTGTATACCCAAGAATAGGTCATATTCAATATACAAACGGGACAGATAATGAACACAATTACAGGAAGGGTAGGTTATTAATCACACGGGGTGGGATAAGTCTCGAGGTACATTTTGTTGAGTGAGATTGAAAATCAATAATTATTTGTGCTTTGGGCACTATTGTACACTCAAAATACTCCTACGATAATTTCTACACGTCACATATTGTCTATACATGATATTGGGTTTTTATTAAGAAAGTAACATTTTAAAATAATGAATTTTCAAATCAAGGTATATAGTTGGATTTTGGATTCCATTGTCTTTATCAATAAGATGTGTAACTGACATGCACAAAGGCTTAATGTGTTTTTTGTATTGATCAATACACGATGGTGTCCCCGCACAATTTATCAATACACCCTCCCTTTTGTGGGAGGGTGGGTGATGAGTCCTACCATACCCAATGAAAGTATCGCATTTATTGAAACGATTCAATGAACCATTCAAACTCCCATTTTTTATGGTCACTCATTATGGGTTAATTACCCATCTTAGTAACAAATTCCTGTATTCTTGTGGTTTATGTTCATGGTTTGAGGGGAATGCACAATCTTTGATATAGATTTTGGGTTTTAGGTGTCAGTCTTGGAATGTCCTCTTGAATATGTACACAAGTGACAAATGAACAGTGTTTTGAGTTTCTTGCTCTCTCCTTTCAATAACTATAATATATGATCAGATTTCTTGTACTTCTGTTTGATTACTTTAAAGTAAACTGTGACTAATAATGGGCAATAATAGTCTATACTATAACCAGAGGTAAGACTCAGGCCAGTGGGTCCAGAACGAAGAAATGGGCCAAAGGCCCATGAACCAACCTGAAATGCCTACTTTGAGAAAGCCGCTGTATAAAAGTGCTCATGAATAAGCAGAGATTATCATTTTTCCCCATAAAGCAAGGTGGGACTAAACTCACACAACCCTCGCACTCACCACATTTATGAGCCTAAGACACTTCGGTCTACGATAAAAGGATAAATATTTAAAATAAATTAAGCTAATTTATGATAATAAAAATACCATTATTTTTATTCATATTTACATTTAATAATGTATTTTGTTATCCCCATATTTTATGTTCTTATCCTTAACTTTAACATTTGAATCACATGATGTAAAATATATGATATCTTCACCAAAAAAAATTAAAAATATCAAATTTATTCTTTAATATTGCTAGTTTTAATTTCATGAATTTTTTTTTTTTTTTTTTTTTTGAGAAGAACAGTCATAAATGTTGTCCATGTTTTATAAAATGAAGTTTAAAAATTTGGATAAAATCTATTCTACTTTTTACCTAAAACAAAATATCCTCATTTTTTCTCTCAATATACGGACAATTGTCCATATTTTATCTTTTTTTTCTTATGTTATATGAGATAACATATTAATATATGATTTAACCCAATTATTTTCTAATCTCAGTGTCAAACCAGGCCCTGGAGTTCTCAACTATCCAGATCCATCACCCCTTCAATGGCCTAGACATCAGAAGAATCTTTAATACGATGTGAATTCAAAGGTTATCATGACTTGAATCAAAGGACTGAGGAAAATCTCTATGGACTGCTTGTTATTTAATTGGACAAAAATCATTCACATTAATTATGAAGGGGATCATTCAGATTGGGCATCAGTTTCCACTTACTTGAGGATAGGGGAGGAGGCAGGCTATCATAGAGCTTAGTTAAAGTAAATCCCATCCCCAACTTCTTGTTACCTTAAAAACCTCGAATCTCAAAGCCCTAAAATTTATTCCAATAATGTAGGGAGTATAAAATAACATCACCATATATTAAACTTCAAAATGTGCTAAAATTACTCAAGTCTTTCTAAGAATGATGGAACATTAGAAAAATTGAAATACCTGTCTTGAAGAAAAAAACAGCTACCCTTTAATAAAATGAACCCAACAAAAGCCATAACCAAATAAACTGGAAAGAAGGAAAAGATAAACCTATCAAAGAATCATCGATGTGTATATATACAACCACCTGGAACAAAACCCCACCCCCAAATCATACAGAGATCCAATAAGCAGAGCATATTCTAAAAAATGATAGTGGTGGACATACCTGACATTCCACTCTAAACCAAAGGAAAATGAACTCTGTTCCTTCGATGCTTTGAAACTTCTATGGGATTCAAGATAATTATAAAATGGATTACAAAAGACATTCCGATGATGTTCCGTCTGTTCTGAACACATTTGGTCTCTGTCTCTACAATTTCAATAGATGGGGGAAATATACATGTAAATGTAGTACACAAAGCTTGAGATTTCTGATGAGCACCCAACCCTGTAAACCTGCATGATTTGCAACCAACGGGAGATATAAAACTAAATTTTAAGAGAAAAAAAAAAGCATTATCTGTTACATCAACTAGAAAGGGATGCAAGTCATCGGTAGGAGAGGAAATTAAATGATGTTCAAATGAGATCAATGAAGCTCTACTACTGTTGGTAAACCAAAATCCAGTAGGATCATGAGATAATAAAACCATATATGCAAATAACTATAAATTTATATTACTGTACTGTCAAGAAATTAAGAGGAAACTAAAATCTGAAGATAAGCAAGCACATGATATAGGGTCATGTGTGTTGCTATACCTTCCCAGAAAGCCAAACTTGCAATGAAGTAAACACAAGAAATATAATACACGACAGTCATCATTGTCAACATGCATCCACCAAGCATTTTTTTTTAACTCAAAATAGTTGTGGAGCATTTTCCCAATAATGGAGAAGAGGGATCGCCAAAATTTAAAAACAATGCTAACAAGAAGACAAAATTAGAAGATGACACCAATCCTAGGATAGAAACACTCCACAGCAGCCCACACTATCTGGACAGCTGATCTCAAATTGATATACAATCAAAACATAAACTGTGAAGAACTAGACCTCCGTTTATACAAATCAGGCTAGCAACTGAGAAAATTGGTTGAGGATTCATGTGCCCCATTCCTCAGTCAATTGACCTAGAAAGAACAAAAAAAATCCGGGCGATTAATGAGTAATGGAGAAAATTAAAATTTTGTCCACACAATTTTTGTCCAAACATAATTCTTTTCAATCCTGTTCTACTTGGCCTCGTTTGACAACACCATAAAAAGCAACTTTTAGCTTTTTTCAAAGCTAAAGCTAAAAGTTATTACCAAACAGGTCAATTTAAATACATCATCATTACAAGAATTTGTCTCTAAATTATGCTTCGAAATCTGGGTTTCATAAAGCAGTCATCATCATTACACCCTCAAAAAGTGTGCATAAAGCATCAAAAGCTAAAAGTTGTTTTTCAAACTATGTTTCCAAACACAACCTAGTTTAAAGACATTTGACAAACAGCAATATACTTCATTTAGTGAACCCAATTAAGTATGCAAAGGTGCAGATTTCATAATCATAGAAGGATTTTAAAAAAACTTCATTACACTGACAATTCCATATCAAATCAAATGCAACAGATCCAATGATTATGTGATGTGCAATGGCATTCCAGAGACGACAGTTCACCTCTACTGTGAGTGCCTGATGGCGAGGCATTGTGTGGAAGTTCAAACTTCCACACCAGGAGAGGAGCGCAGATTCCGAGGAATCTCGAGGAGCTATGGCATCCATCCCAGAGGTGGGTTGGGTTATTTGGTTTGCGAGGAATCAAGTAGTGATCAAGGGTCTGGGAGACGGCAAGTAGATTTATTAAAGAATAGAGTTAAGCATTGCTCAAGCGGCATGGGTGGATTTTGTTCACAAGAAATTATGTATTAAGGAGTGAGGGTGTGTGAGTGGGTTGGCCCGAGTATGAGTGGTTGTAAACTCCACTACCAACACCTATGCCCGTGCAGAAGCTGGTGTTCTCTCTGTGTATCTTGACAATGTATCCCTAATTATTTTAATGAATCGTGGTAACTTGTCTACCTTCTCTTCCCAGGCCCTGTTTAGATTAACCATGGAAGCCTCAACCTTGTTCAGCCCCAATTCCCTATATCACATTGAGATTCCACCAATAGACAACAAAGAAAATAAAAAAATGGAAACTGAAGGACGAGATTATATTCTATTTCTTTCAAGTATTAGTTAAAGTTATGTTCCTAAAGAAAAATCTTCAAAACAATTCCAGATTATATGAACTAAAAAATATGCATGACATCTACCATGACTAAAACTCAGGATCCTTGACGCTTCATTTGGTCATCACTCAAAATTGGGACATATCAAGTCCTTGTCATATGGAGCTTTGCCTGTTAATGTTATCAAGACTCATATAAGTCGAAGATTGAAATTTCATCAAATCAACCCTGATGTGATCCCCCAAAACAGCTGCATGTAGCAATTTGATTGTGTATTTCAATATCTAACCTGACATGCCTGCTCACCTTTTTTTTCCACAAAGGCCCCTAAGGGGCCTACAAGGTCCTGACATACTAGGACAAACATGCCCTTCCTGACTAGTACAAGAACTACCTTGGACCATTAGAGATCCACCCACTTAATTATCATGGGACCAAAGCCCATAGAACCCAAGCCTTTCCGGCTGTTTTTTTGCCAAACTCTTGCACTCAGCAAGGTTTGAAGCCGGGCCCTTTCAAGAAGAAAGGGGGTCCTCTACCGCCTCAGCAAGGCCATGCAGGACTACAGCCTGCTCACTTTTACTGAATAAACTTGAGTGTGAAAGATAAAAGAACATAAAACTATAGAAACCAAAAAAATCGAGAATGATAAATTCTCACACAGATAATCAAGTACCTCAAAGACAACTTACTAGATTCATATGTCATGAGCATTAAGTTGAACAAAGCATATACTCTATTTCAGGGAGTTTTCAGCCCTATCATAATCACTGTGTGCTAACGTGTGTACATGAAGTGTCAATTTCTTCTCCTCACATCATTCAATTAATAAGAGTCATAAGAAAAGTTTATTAGAATAAACTATTTTGGTTTACTTGTGATGGACCATGTAACCAAAATCTAAATTCTTCATAATTACCTAGGCTCCTAAATGTTGAAAGCCACTTTAAAAATAGCAATAGCTGATTTGAGTCTCAACCCATCGAAAGGGTGAGACTACTTGTTAAACATCAAAAAGCAGTAAAACTTAAGATATATAAATGCATTTGTCATTAATTTCCATATTAAGTCTTATGGTCCATAGCACCATCTACATTCAAATTCTGGTTTTATATGGACTCTGAATAACAATTAAATGTGTGTGCAGGTAAAAAACTACTCTCTTTCATTGTCACTGACACCCTTTTGTGATAGTCATCTTTCAGAGGCTTCCTTCAATCCCTCCAACCTGATCCATTAGGGAAAACTAAAAGTTATACAGCCAATGCAATGCCTCTGTTCCCTACGAATAAAACATCCAGCAGCATCTCACCGACTTAAAAACCAAAAGGACAAAACAAAAATAATTATGATGTGTCAGCCAAATGGATCAAATATTACATAAACACTCAAGGATATCACAAAAATGATAAACAATCAACAGAAAGGGAAAGAATGTCAAATATTTTTTGTGTAGCACTCATTAATAGGCACATCTCTAGTGAAACAATCAATGCATATTAATCTGATAATTCAACATCCACAGTAGAAGGAAATAGATAAACTTAGAAGTGCTAAGTTAAAAAAAGGGCATCCGAATTATACCTTGAATGCTTAAAGAGCGCGCCAAATCCAATTCAAATATCAGCTTCTCGTGATCATAATCCTGCAGTCATGACACCAACAGCCTGTTCTCTGCCATATGTTTCATCATCAAAATCTTCATTAGTGGAGTTCTCTTGACACAACATCTTAGTCTCCCGAAAACTGTTCAAATCAAGAACCCCCCAACCCATGGGATGTTCCTGGTGGGCATTCCCTTGTCCTGAAGAAATGTACGGCTCCTCAATATTTGGCTTTGCATCATTATATGAAGGTTCCGCAGTCTCCCCTCCATAAATGGTTGATGCCTCAACATTGAGATCAGGGTTGAATTCATATCCAGTGGCAGATTCACCAACAGGTTGATCTCCAGGCCCATTATCATTTATCTTGCCCACCTCAGAGGTCTCTGTAGGATCTTTCCTTTGTCTTTTCCATTTCTTTGTGGAAGAAGTGCCATCGTCGTCAAAATCTTCTTCTTCCCTGTCTCTATGCAAATATACCCACAGTTTTCTGTCGCTGTCATACTGAACACAGGGATCAATTTCATAATGCAACCGGTCTAGAGCTCCACTGACAACTTGGTTGACTTGTGCATCAGTGACATCTTCTACAATATACTGTGAATCTCTTATCAGTGTACAAACATCTGCCCTTGTGCCGATATTTCCAGGCAACCTGGCAGCAGCATCCCTCACGAGGCAAAGGATGGTAACATGTGGTGGCCGGTCAGGCTTAAGCATAAAATGGTCCCGCGCTTTTGATGTTGGCTTGCCACCACACCTTCTTAGAGGAGCAACTATAGATTTTTTCCCATCTGCGGCAGTATAAGGAAAAGCCCTGTCTGGAATTGAATACCGTAACACTTCCTCCCGACGAAAATAAGCCCTCATTTCATCAGAGCTAGGACTGATAGTGTTAAGACTCTTCTGAGCTCTGAGATCTCTAAACCTTTCCTTCTCACTCAAACAAGGCTGTAAGCAAACAGGCGGTGCAGGAAGGGTACCAATCTGACGGAGCGTCTCCTGGCCACTTTTCAACCAATTAGCAAACACATCAACCAATTTAACAAGCATCTTGTGAGGAATACCCCAAGCATCAGATGATGTTTCCTCCTCACTGAGATCATGATCTGACCTCGATGAAAAAGGACCTATCCAAGACCAGCTCTTAGTTGATTTCTCGTAAACAACCAATGGCTTCCAACCCTTTGCTCCAAGAGGAGCAGTTTTGGACGAAAATATCTTCAGCACTCCTCTGACCAAATCGTGCAGAGGCTCCTGCATGTCAAGGATAGAAGGATCACCTGGGTTTGATCGAACACGAGTCACAATCTGTTGAACGGAAAGTGAAGGCAAATTTTTATTCGCTGTTTGCTCTGACGAATTTGGATCCAACTTATCTGGTGGGAGCACCCCATTGATTGTCTGATGCCTTTCATTTCCATTGTTCTTATCGGGAAGCCCACTGGCCTCTGCCACATCTTCTGCTTGTACAGTGATCATCGCCTTCCTAATGGATGTGAGGAGATGTATAATAGAGAATGAAAAACCTGTATGAACTGTTGGAGTGATAGGAATGAAGGACTTCTTCAGAGGTTTTGTCTCCGTCTCTAAATCAGCTGATCCTCTTTCAGGAACAAGAGGATCAGTATTTACCAAAGGTAAAGGACTGCTCCCAGGCTCCACTTTCTTCTTTCCCCCCTTCTTCATTAGTTTGGGCTCGTTATTCTGCTTCTTTGAACTGGACTCCACATAATCAGGCTCAGTTGTGTCATCAATATATGCATCATCCACCTTCCCCTTCCGTTTCTTTGTCCTTGAATTACACACTACCAACGGCACATCTGTTCTTTCATGATGCTCGGCCTTTATTGCAACAGCTTCCTTGAACTGACTCCCGCTACCAGATTTGTCCATTGACCTGCTATTCATAAGGAGATCTTCCTCCCCGTCCAGGACACCACTCGCATAGTCATGAACATAATTCGACTTAGACACAGGGTAGTCCAAGTCAGGCTTCCATTTAAAGTTTTTCTCTGCAGAGTAGCCCCTCAGGAATGGCATCTGAGAACCATTATTTTTCATCAGCTTAGATGAAACCTTGTGTAGGTCATGCAAATATCCAGCCTGATTGCTTGATTTACCCTTAAATTTTCCCTTGGCAGAAAAGCTTTCTGACTCCGGAAATCTAAACCGACCATTGGCATCAACAACTTCCTTTTCTTTCTTCACCTGTTTAAGGAACTTCTTCTGATCATAAACTGCTTTAACAGAGTATGGCTTTTGGTATCCTGATTTCCTCATTAAAGGACTAGCATCCACTTCTTCATCAGCATGCTCTGACGAATCTGACTCTGTCTCCTCACCTCGGGCAAAGCGGGAAAAATTCTGCGTGTCACTCATTCCATCCTGCGTTGAATTCCTTATGAACTTCTCCTGTACCAGTTTGGATTTGCGGTCAGAACCCAGGTACAGGTCTGGTGTTTTTGGTGTATATATTCTTTGGGACTTGTTAAAATTCATATTTTCTCAGATTGGAACTCTTCACCAGCCCTCAGCTTCTTGCTCTTAGTGTTCCAGTCATCAAACCTCACTGGACTTCCGCACCATAATCACCACGAGCCCTTGATAACACGTGCTGAGTTTGATCCTTCTCCAGGTATTTCCTCTTCATCAAGCCATCCTGAGAGCGGTAAGGAACTGGGCCATCATATGGATGAAAGCGCTCACCTTTCAGAGGCAACGGGAACCCCATTGGAATCCCATCACCGTCCGTCGCATGCCTTCTCATGAATTCTTGCTTCATCCATGGCTTCCGATGATCCTTCTGAACACCCATGTCATAACGACCAAACTCTTCCATACCATCCTCACCACCCATGGGACCTCTATCACTCCTCCCAACTCTCCCCGAATTGAATTGCTTGGAATACCTCGATTTCGACAACATATTCAATTCCACTCCATGACTGGACAGCTTGGGCTTCTTTGATGGGATGACTTTCAGAATCCCTTTCGCCGGCTCCAGAGCAACAGCACTACGAACTCGAGCAGGATCCTCCAGGGATGGCTGCTTCAGTGTGTACACAGCACGATTTCCCACATCCATGCCCATCGGATGGTTCCTGATCTTTTTCTCCTGCATTCCCTCCTCAGACACTTCATTCGCCAACGCCAACTCCCGATCGACCAACCCCTCACGCCTTACCGAATTTGCAATCTGAATCTTCTCCTCGATCCCATAAGCATGGCAGCTCTCCCAGACACCTTTTACTCTGTGAAGAAGACCAACCATCAGGTCATGGTACTCCCTCAAACGGTGACGGTGCACGCGCCTCTGCAAGAAATCAAGTCCCCTCCGGTAAGCCTCGACGTGGGGATCGAACAACCCCCCCTTCAATTGGTTGAAGAGGTTCATAACCGGGTTCCCGAACTGGATGTTCTCGCCACCAAGAAGCTCCTTCATCGTCTTCGTAAAGGTCTCCTGGTCCATGTCGGGGAGGAACTCCGCGAGGGCGAACCGCTCCTCCTCGGTGAGGCAGTCATTCCACGTCTCAAGCGAGAGGACGTCCCCGAGCCCCGGGAGGTCATAGAGCTCGAGCGGCAGTGAGAAGCTCTGGTTGCCGAGCTGGCACCGCTCCTCGGCCGGCCCATCCAGTGGCGCAGGCGAGTCATACCCATCCGATCCCATCCCGGAGTCCGCATCCGAGTCGTCAGAGTCCGAACCGGATTCCGAGCGGAGAGCACCTCCTCCTCGTCCTCCTCCTCCTCAGAAAATCCGCCGGAGGTCTCCGAGTCATCACCGGACATGGCGCTACCTGGCGAAATGTTCAGAGTCGACGGCTTTGAAACCCCAAAGCTGTTCTTCACGATCGCCATTGAAAACTACATCAACTTATCGAACAAATCGATCTTTACAAAGAGAAAAAAAAAACCACAAAAAAAAAACAAAACATTCCAATCCAATTCATGCAAAAGAACCCTAAAAACACAAAAAAGACGTATAGAAGAAGAAGATCAGACGATCGTACCTCATTCGATTCCTTCACGAGTCCGAAAAATCGATCGATTTTTGTTTTCGTCTGGAAACCCTAACCCTAGATATCGAGAGGCTGGTTAAAAGGGGGCGGGGGAGAGAAGGGGATGGGGACGACGGGGATGGCGACGTGGACGATTGTGGATCGTTGGATTGGAAGAGAAGAAGAGATAGAGAAGGGAATATTTAAAATGACGAAAAAGGACAGGTAGGGATGGAGAGAGAGAGAGAAGGAAACGGAGAAGGTGCGGTTGCAGAGAGGTGAGGGAGAAAGGAGAGAGGAAGGTGACGCCGAAAACGAGACGGGATGTCTTGACCGTCTGATTTGGGGGTCGATGGAACTGTAGCGGTTGGATGGTGGTTCGCTGAACAGTTAATGGATCACGAACGTTGGATCGCTGGGTCTCGTGATCTGATGGAGTGGAAGGGATGTGAATGCGACGGGGAACGAGATATTGGCGCATGCACGTGCGATGCACGTTGGTTGATTGGTGAAACCTTTTTTTTTTTTATGGATCCTTGGAGCCCATGTTTGGATAAAGAATAACCAGTGGAATAAACTTGGATTAGCTGAAATATGGGGTTTGGATAGATGGAATAAACAGGGCTAACAAACCCCGGATTAACTGGTATAAACTAGTATTGGAATTCACGTTATGGGTTGGAATTGGGTTATCCTGGTTTATTCATCCATTGAGAATATGTTAGTTCACTGTCAAATCAACAGTCATCACTTTTTATAAATTAGAGGACACACATATCAAATTAAATTTTTCATATTTTATAAATCATTATCCAAAATTATTCACATTTTATCTACAATTTATCTATTGTCAATCAAACAACAAAAATTTTACTATTACATTTCAGAATGAGAATAATTAAAAATACGATCAAACAAAAAATCAATTATTAATTATCTATACTTAATGGTCATAAACCTCATAATAACTCGATTCTTTATCCAAATGGGGGGCGTCTTCAATGATAAGAATGGATATTCTCACCCCTTTTTCTTGTCCCTGCCCTCCGAAAAAAAATATTTTAAGAGATAACAAGAGAGGGAGGAGAGAGAGATAGAGAGGAGGGTGAAGGGCAATGGGGCAATGGAGGAGGGTAGTGGGCGGAGGAGACTAGGGAGGAGAGAGAGAGAGAGAGAGAGAGAGAGAGAGAGAGAGAGCTTTTCCACCTCCCCAACCTCCTTTGTCTGTCTTCACCCATTGCCCTCCACCCCCCCCCCCTCATTCCCTTTTCTCTCTCTCTCTCTCTTTCCCTCCCCTTTATTTTCTCAATCTACTTTCAAGTGTTTAACGTATAAATTTTGTATATTGACTAAAAAATTCAATAATAAAAGAAATCATAATTTTCATCATGATTAGTACTAACCAAATATTAGATTTTACACATTTTTCTGTTAATTTCACATAGAATCAAAATTCATCTCAGAATGACACGAAATGTTTGGAGCTCAACCAAGCAATTTATAGAAAGGGTAAAAAATGTCTGGTGGATGGATAGAGGTGAGCAGAAAGAGGAAGAACGCCGGGGGCGATTTCAAGTCCGGCAAACTAGCCCCTAGAAGATGCTTCAGGTGTCTCGATTGGGGACATATTGCGTGGGTCTGCAGGGAACCACAAAAATGCTGGCATTGTGGAGGCCTAGGGCACCGCAGCCAGAGCTGCCGGGCAGACCTATCGGAGCGGGCAACCAAGGTTGTACCAAGACTCACTTGTCGAAGCTCTGAGGCATCCTCGGACGCGAGCATATGCTCTTTCGAGGTGGTGTTTCCCTGGGGCTCGGAGCTGGCCCGTAGGGAGGAATTCTTTAGTAGAGGCGTGTTGCTGTCTTGGAAGGGGACTGGTTCGGCGGACTGGGTCGAGGTGGAGAATGCAATTCGGAGGAGATGGCGTCTTCTTCCAGCTTTCCCTCGGTAGACCTTGGGACCTCGCCGAGCCTTGATCAGACTTCCCTGTTTCTCCTCGCGGGACCTCTTTCTACATGAGAGGAGTCTTGCCTTGCCGGAGGGGCAGGTCTGTTTCTCAGAATGCTCTCATGAGGTAGGGGAAGAACAGGGACAAGGCCGATAGACTGAGGTCGGGATTAGAGGGATCCGTTACAATGGAGATAGGAGGAAGTGTTACGGAGGGTGGTGGGCGTTTTTGGGCACCTTCTGGTTGCAAATGAGATGCCCTAGGAGGGGGAGGAGTTTCCTATTATCCAGGCAGGGGTGTGGATTGCTGGTGATTCCAAGATTCCGAAGAAGGTCTTGGAATCGCTGGATGGATGGAGGATCCAGGTCCAAGTTAGGGAGCTCGGTTCGCATCGACATCTATCCTATGCCGATGTAGCTAGTGGTTGTTCTCCCCAGGTTCTGGCTCCCAGGCGACAGGAGGTTGAACCAGGGATGGGAACAAAGCTGGTGGCGGAACGGTCGGACGGGGTAATACACCGGGAGTCCTCGAACCTCCGTGGGCCCGAGGTGAACTCGGCGGTGTAGATATCCCAATTTTGACCGTCCAGAAAGACGAAAATACTTCAAGTAACAGCTGGAAATGACCCACATTTGGGCATCAAATAGAAAACAAATCTCAGAAAACCGGAAACCCTAAACCCTGGTCCAAACCCTAGAAACCCTAAACCCTGGTCCAAACCCTAGAGACCCTAAACCTTGGAAAGGGACGGCTAACCCTAACTAGCCGCCCCATACTAGGCGGCTAGTTTGCATTAGTCGCCCCCCAGACCGACCCCGGACCGCTTCCCTGGATGAGACATAAAGCAGCATTAAATGCTGATCATTGCGGCGGGTTGTGATCTTTAGCCGCCCCATCTTGGCCGGTTCAATCCAAGTAACCGACCCGAGCCACCGCTTATCAGAGATGGGACGTTTGGCAGGTCATAATGGGGGCGGCTACCAGGAAGTAGTCGCCCCATCTTGGGCGGCTAGTTTCAACTAGCCGCCCTTCACCTGGTCTCTGACAGAAGAACCAGAGAATTAATGAAGGGTCTAATCAAACACACTATTAACCAAGTCATTCTATTACCCCCTGGATATTCCCCTGCCTCTTTTACTATAAATAGAGGAGGTCCCAAGCCTTTCTACACAATCAACATCATTCACCATCATCAACACATATTCACACACCTTCAATTCCAATTCCCATACCCACCACTTGAAATCCCTAGAGAGAAAGAGAGAGAGAGAGAGAGTCTCATTTGTGAGAGAAAAACATATTCCCTACACAAAATCACCCTCTCAATCCACCCTCTAGAACCCAGGTTAAACCCAGCTTAACCTCTGCGAAAACCCAAACTCATTCCCTACCCAGTGTAGATACCCCAATTTTGACCGTCCAGATAGACAGAAATACTTCAAGTAACACCCGGAAATATCTCACAGTTGGACATCAAGTAGACAACCGAAGTTCAGGAAGCCGGAAACCCTAACCCTAGCCCTAACCGGAAAACCCTAACCCTAGCCCTAACCTAAACCCAAACCCTAACCCTAGCCCCGACCTAAACCAGAAACCCAAACCCTAACCTAAACACAAACCCTAACCCTGACCCCAGCCCCGGCCTAAACCAGAAACCCAAACCCTAACCCTAGCCCTAAACCTAAATCCTAACCCTAGCCCTAAACCTAAACCCAAACCCCAAACCTAGCCCTAGCCCTAACCAGAAAACCAGAAACCCAAAAATCCTAAGTCCCTGGCAAGGGGCGGCTAACCCTAACTAGCCGCCCCACACCAGGCGGCTAGTTAGCACTAGCCGCCCCCCCTGGCCGACTTTGGACCAGTCCCCTGGATGGGACATAAAGCAATATTAAATGCTGATCATTGCGGCGGGTCATGACCTTTAGCCGCCCAATCTTGGCCGGATCAACCCAAGTAACCGACCCAAGCCACCGCCTGTCAGAGATGGGACGTTTGGCAGAATATGATAGGGGCGGCTACCCAGAAGTAGCCGCCCCATCCTGGGCGGCTAGTTAGCACTAGCCGCCCTTCACCTGGTCTCTGACAGAAGAACCAGAGAATTAATGAGGGGTCTAATCGAAGCCAACCCACTCTATTACCCCCTGGACATTCCCCTGCCTCTCTTTTACTATAAATAGAGGAGGTCCCAAGCCTTTAAACCCATCACCACCAATTCACATAACCAATTCACATCAACAATCCACAACCCACAATTCACATTCCCTTTCCCCACTAGAAATCCCAAGAGAGAGAGAGAGAGAGAGCCCCTTTTGTGAGAGAAATACCCATTTCCCTACATAAAATACCCTCTCATTCCACCCTCCAGAAACCCGGGCTAAACCTAGCTTAGCCCCTGTCCAAAACCAAACTCATTTCCTACCAAAGTTCTGCCCAAGCCAGACCAGGCCCCGGACGGCTAAACCCTGTTAGCCGCCCCTGACCTGACGGCTAAACCCTGTTAGCCCCCCTATACACACCCCACTTACACCCCCTATGTCCCAAGACTCCTTTAGTCGAGCCCCAGAAGCATAATAGGATTACTTGTTTTTCACCTCTGTGTACGGTATATCCGTGTCTCAGAGCAGAGACCCCACAATCTCCCCACGTAGGCGATCACATCCAACCCCACCCCTTTTCCTGCTTTTAGAAAAAGCAGGTGGCGATCACACAAACCCTGGAATCCTCTTGAGATGCTATCGGGCGCCTCAACCCGGAACGACACCCCTCACCCTTCCGAGAAGACGATCCGACCAAGCCCGCCAGGGCACGCATCCGATCCGAATCCCCGAAGAACCCCCACACACGCACGCGCACCCGCGCACCACCGGGACCCTTTCCAAAAGCACCGACAACACAACGCGGCCATTCGGAGGCCTTCCCGACAATACCGACAAAATCTGGCGATCACGGTGGGACCTCCCTCGTGAAAAACAACAAAAGGTAATCCCCTTCTGCCCCCTTTTACAAGCTTGACTAGAATGCTATCAACCCTCTAGGAAGGTTAGAGTTTCCAACCCCTCGAATCAGTTCCTCCTCTAATTCGCATCACAGCATCATTTACTGCTTTGTAAGCCGCACACCGCTGCGCAATCCTTTACTGCTTTGTAAGCCACACACCGCTGCGCAATCCTTTACTGCTTTGTAAGCCGCACACAGCTGCGCAATCCTTTACTTCTTTGTAAGCCACACACCGCTGCGCAATCCTTTACTGCTTTGTAAGCCGCACACCGCTGCGCAATCCTTTACTGCTTTGTAAGCCGCACACCGTTGCGCAATCATTTACCGCTTTATATCTGCACTCGTTCCCTTAAATCATTTCACACGCATCATGGAATCCCGCATAGAGGAGGAGATACTAGAGGAAAGAACCCACCAAGAGGGTCAGGCCACGCAATTCCTGACCCATCTAGAGGAAAAGATGGCCAGTCTAGGATACCAATCCCTTTCGCCGACTACCGCCAGGTCAAAACCCTAAGACAGGAGGCCCCTGTCGAAACCACTAAGGCTGTTCCCAAAACCCCGTTCACACCCAGTCACTCGGTCAACCCGAGCGTCTTTTCGTTCGCCCCCCTTCCCCCGCGAATCCAATGTTCCCAGCCGGTTCCACCCCAGGCCCTTACCAGGCCACCCCAAACCCGGGACCGCTAGGCAGCCCTCCCAGGGGAGAAACACTAGATGAAACCATCCGGAGAATCCTCTCCGAGACTGGTCCCTCAGCCCCCAAGCACATGTCTCTACATAACCTGAGACAAATCCCGTCAGTCCACCTACCGGAGGGATTCAAAATCCCCAAATTTCGCCGGTATAACGGCCGTGGAGACCCAGACATCCATTTAACTGCTTTTTATCTAGACGCCCACCCCTTTCTAGATAATCAACCTCTGCTAGTCTTCCTCTTCCAGAAATCATTGGAAGGAGAAGCACTACAATGGTTCTCCACCCTCCCTGTAGATCACTTGTCGAATTTCTCGGCTGTAAGCGAGAAATTCTTGGGCCGCTATGGTTACCAGAGGATTAGAACCCCCTCTATTTCATATTTAACCGTAGAGAGAATGAGGCCTAGGGAGGAATTCGAACAATATGTGTCTCAGTGGCGCACGCTTGTCCACCGAACCGGCCTGCAACTCACAGAATGTCAAGAAATTGACATGATGTTACAGAGCCTGAGTCCAGAGCTTCGTACGAGCCTTTCGTATGGAGACTGTACTACGTATCAACTTCTAATTGACCGCCACAACAGGATTTCCCGTTGTGCAGCCCCAGTAGTCCAAACCCAGTCCCCACCTATCAGCCATAGGGTTGGACAACCGCCTCGTAAGGCACAAACCCCCACGGTAGAGGAGATTATTACACAAGTATCGGCACTCTACCCGAACGAAGCACGAGTTCCTGATCGAGGAACAGCTCCGAGACAGTATACGTCCGGTTCATCCCGATATGCGCCGCCTCGGTCAATCAACCAAAACTTCACTACTCGATCAGTACCCGTCCCCGTGCCGACACAATAAAATCCGGTAATCCAAAATTCCCCGGTCCAAAGCCCTGTAATCTCAAGACAAGGCCAGCCTAGGACCCCTTTTTTCCTAAGGAGTCAGAACCTAAATCCTAGACAGCCCACCCAAGATACTTATAATGAGGTCTCCCCTCCAACATCCTATGATCAGAGACGAATGGGAAAGAGGGACTCTTACCCTCCCCTCCCAGAAACGCTAACTAGAATTTTTAGGGTACTAATGGACACAAATAGTATCTCCCTCCCAGCTGCTAAACCTCCACTCCCTGGGGCCAGCAGACTGTGTTACTGTCAATACCACCAACAACATAGTCATACCGTAGAACAATGCATTGTTTTGAGATTTTATTTACGATTTAAATGATGACAGGCGCCTTGATTGGGCCATGATCAAAAGCCACTTAAACCAGGGCAATTCTCGAGCCTCCAAGCCACTTGGCATTTTTACTGACCCATTGTCAGGTCACAACCAAGCATCCACGTCTGGAGCCCACATGATAAACATGGTCAGAAGAGGGAGACAACCATCACCACAACCAAGCAGTTCAGAAGACGTCACTGTCGACAGTCTGTCCGAAGAATCCGAGGAGGAAGAGCAGAACGAGCCCTTCCAGCTGAACCTCGACATTCATGACCTTGCCATACTCTATGGCGAAGAAGAAGATGCAGTTCTCGCCCTTCCCGCAGTCATCAACATCGAGTCCGACGAAAGCGGACTAGAAAACCCGGGAGGAGACGAATAAGAAGAGCCATTTGAGGAGATCCCCGAAGGAGCTAGCGAAGGATGATCTGCATCCGGACGACAACGGGTCCTCCAAGAGTACCGACACTGTCAACGGCCCCCACCGCCAAATGACCATTTCGTTCACTGACCAAGACCTCCCGGACCCCAGACTGCGAGTCTACCCCCTACACATCCGCGGACGACTTCAAATGTTGTGGCTAAACAACATCTTCGTAGATCCAGGGTCAGGAATGAACATAATGACATGCTCCACCTACCAAAAGATACCCGGACTAGGCCGTCCTCCCGTCCAACCGGCCCACCATACTATTCAAGCTTTCAACCATACCGGGAAGACTCTCCGTGGCCCCGGAACATTCGAGCTGTCCGTCGGCCCTCTTATCTGTGAAGTAGCCTGCTTCGTGGCCGACATCGACACAAGGTACCCATTGATGTTGGGGCGACCATGGTTAGACAGCATCCAAGCTATCTGTTCCCCCCGGCACCAATGCCTTCGACTGCCCTTCTTGATTCATATCCTGACAATCTGGGGAGAGGCGCGCCTCCAATACGAGAATGAGAACAACTGGACGATACATAATATGTTCACACTAGCCCTGCGACCGGGGAACGAGGATGAAAGTGGTAACCCACCTGGGTCCCCTTACAATGACAACTATCCCTCAGAAGAAGCGGCCAGGACCCTGCATCCACCAAGCGATCTTACGGAGCCCAACTCAATCACCTTTCTCCCCCATGAGGTCGCAAAAGCCGGAGCACGCTTCGCACCCCTCGCAATCACTGTCATACTCGGAGGAAGGGAATTACGGCACATTCTCATCGATACGGGAGCAGAAACTAACGTTCTTACATATTCCGCCTACCAAAAGCTAGAAGGCCGGGTTCCCAGATTGGAGCCCTCAGACGAATACATTTATGCCTTCTACAGCACGCGCAAGAACACTTGCGGACTGGTCACGCTCCCACTAAAGATCGGTCCGGTCTCCACCATCGTCAACTGCATGGTAATGAACATTCAATCATCCCACCCTCTGATTATTGGGAGGACATGGCTCAACAGCATTGAAGCCGTCTCATCCACCTGACACCAATTTCTTCGCTTCCCGTACCGCGGGAAAGTAGTATACACATGGGGAGAAGCACGCTTTAACGAGACACGGGCTCGAAATTGGAGCGTATGTGCCATCCGCATCCGGCTAGAGGTGCTCGCATGTTGGTAGCTAGGCTCCACCGACGAAGACCTGCTCCATCAAGGAAGGCCCTTGAAGAGACTCAGGGAAGAAGAGTTCGGGAATAGGGGACCCCCACCGGACATCAGCCGGCCGACCAAGCGAAGCCGACTCGAGGAAGCAATACGAATCCAAGAACCGGGTATTGATCCCCCCGCATAAGCTTTCATACCCTGTACATATTTGTTTACAGCCTTTTCCAAAAACCAAAAATAAAAATATTTATTTACCAGCTTTCGTTTTCAACACCTTATACATATTTGTTTACCTGCTTTCCTAAAAGAAACCAAAATCCAAAAATACATGCTAATTAGCTTTCATTCCCCAACTCTGAACATACTTGTTTCCATCATTATTTCCACTCTTCTTCAATCATTATTTCCGTACTTCCAAACCAAAATAAAAGCACTTTCCCGAACTTTCTTTACCTGTTTACCAAAACAACGAAAATATTTACAAACTACATTTCCACACTCTTCTTCACGACGAAAATGTTTTTCAAATCTGCGCTTCCACACCTTTCCTTCAAAGCAAAATGTTTTACAAAGCCGTACTTCCATGATTTCCGCCAAAAACATTTTACAAACTATCTCTCCATACTTTCCTCCTAAAAACAAAATTGTTTTTCAAACTTTATCTCCATTCCTTTTTCAAAAAAAAAAGTATATCTATTCGCCAAACACAGGCCTTTTCAAAACCATAAATATGCATCTGTCTCTACACTTTCGAAAATAAAAATACCAAAAAAAAGAACTACTACACGAGAAAAGACTAAGAGCGGCAGACCATGCCCATGCCTACCAAAGAAGGGTGGCAAGGGCATTTGAAAAGAAGGTAATAAAAAGAAAATTTGAAATCGGGGAATTAGTACTTAAGCAAATCATGCCATCAAAACAGCCTCACCCAAGAGGAAAGTTACAACCCACATGGGAGGGACCCTATGTGATCACCCATGCCTATTCCAGGAATGCCTACCTCCTGGTAGATGCTGAAGGAGTCGAGGTTCCAGGTTCGTGGAATGCACTTTATCTAAAGAAATTCCATGCATGAATAGTTTTCAATACTTAAGAACTATTATTCTTTCTTCCTGCGATTTCCAGCGTTTAGTACTTGATGATAGAACTATAAGACTCTCAAAGATAAACTCGTATCTATTTTAACACATCTCCGCCAAATCATGCCTCTTCATTCACACACGTATAACTGGACGATCGATTTACCTGATGGAAGAGAAATTGCCTACCCCGTAGACTGGGACAATTTAAAGCCCCCGAAGCAAAACCTCCCTTATTTTCGCCCCACTCGTATTAACCCTAGGTCAAAATGAGGAGTTACCTAGACCTGGCATATGTCCCAAAACTGGCTCTGGCACTATACAAACACTTCTAGAGGGGAAGCATGAAAAGAATCGGGGTGAAAAACAGAAGAGCCCCCCCCCTCAAATCAAAAAAAAAATCAGGCAATGAGAGGCCAACAAAAGAAAAATAACACCCAAGTGAACGGGTTAAACTCTCTATTTTAGCAGGCTTTCACGCCTTTACGCACGGTATACGCTAGACAACGGCTATACCAGTACATATCCAAACAACGGACTGTACTTTCCACCCAAAATAAAGAAGTGATAAAAAGAAGAAAGCTAGAGGGACTTAGAAAGTAGAACATATGCTAGACTGGGACAATTCTAAAATATTGCCCAAAAGGAAGATATTTCTCTTACCCCATTCCCCCCCCCTTTTTATTTTCGCAATGGGATTCAAAATTGAAATATGTCTGCCGGGAAAGGCGAAATTTCGACCAAAGGTAGATCATTTCTAGATTTACAACTACACACACTCACATGAGTTCATTTAGAAACTTGCCTATCCAAGGGAAGCTTATTTGACTCAACTCTTGGTACACTCATGGATTTTTCAGCATGTTTGGAATAATACGATTAAGCATTTGAAAACCACGAACCTAGAAAAATCAGCACCTAAGGCCTATACCTTTCAAATACAATCCTGGTTTGGACATGGGTGACCACAAGGGCTCCTCCACAGGGACTTGATGGTATCTTTTACTTCAGAAAATCAAGAACATTGCCGTCTCACGTAAGAAACCATTGAAGAATTAAAATACCCCCTTATGCTAATTATACTTACGCATAAGCTTGCATTTTTCTTTTCCGAAAACACCTTGGCATCCAATTTTCTTGAAATATTAAAATTGACCCCCCGTACCTGATATTAAGATTGTCCCCACTCATTTCATACCCTTCTGCACATGCTTGAGAAGAAATGATCCCACTTACACACATGCTGAAAATTTTTTCTTCACTCACGCACGTAGAATCCCTTAATTGCATACTAAAGCATGGTCTCCCGCACTTTACTTTCTCGCATTATCTTTCCATTTATCTTAAGATGGATTGTAGCCCTTGACAATTCAAGCAAGAAAGAGCTCGAAAGTCAGTGCAGCGGCGTAATCTGGACAGATTTAGCACTTTGTCCATGAAAGGAATGTTTTTATAGGTCTCGGAGGTTGAAACGGTCACAAAGGCTCTCAGCAGCAGCAGACAAGAAGCAAAATCAGAAGAATTGTCCCAGACAGGGGGCGGCTAAACCCGACTAGCCGCCCCGAACCTTTGATTCAGCAACATACCCAGACAGGGGGCAACTAAACACAACTAGCCGCCCCCCACTGGGTGGCTAGTTTACAATAGCCACCCCCTGCCTGCTACCCCGAAACCTGTTGTCAGCCCCATTTTTATCAAGTCTTCCTGTCTCTAATACCTATCAAGAACATTTCTTTTCAAAACCTGCATGTACACATTTCATACACATATTCATACACAAAACATGTATAAATACCATGCTAAAACAATTATATATCAAAACCCTACATCCATCCATGAATCAAACCTATAAAAGCTAAGATTCACCTACACGGACATACGTATCCACAAAAATCCATGCAAAACTACTCTAAACCATGCATATAAAACGAGAAATTAAATTGTCCCACCAAAATCATAAACATAGATTGTTCTTCTAAACCTAAGAGAGTACATAAAAGAGAATCTTTTCCTTCAAAATGCTTCAAGCTCCACAGTCTTGAGCTATACTTCACTGAAATAATCACCTGAGTCAAAAAGAAAAGAAGAAAAGCATGAAATCCTTGCATATATACCATTCTTCTACCTAAAACCAAGACACAAAGAAGCTATACCTCGGCGTATCGTCATCCGCTAGAGGCTG
This sequence comes from Acorus calamus, assembly GCA_030737845.1. NCBI lineage: Eukaryota > Viridiplantae > Streptophyta > Magnoliopsida > Acorales > Acoraceae > Acorus > Acorus calamus. The sequence continues at coordinate 10,595,853 of CM060877.1, read as the reverse complement.
AGTAGGAGGAACATCCTGGCTTGGCTGAGAAGGGAGCGGTGGCTGAGGAGAGGACTGAACCTCTGGAGCATCAGGAGCGGCAGGAGTCTCTCGAACTGAAGATGCAGCCCTCGCGTATATCCCACGACTCCGAGATGCCGAAGGACGAGAAGCACGGCTGAAGGTGGCCCCAGTGGCCAAGGAAGCCGAGAGAGAATGGTCAGGCTCAAGCGGAAGAAGGTCAAGGTCCGCCTCGGTCATGGACCCCCTCCAACCAACTTCCCCCTCATAGTCGCCTCCCAGAGATGGACCTGCTGCATATCCCTGTCCCTCCTCTCCAATCTCTGACGGAGGCGACTCTCTGTCGCCCTGGCCTGATCCTCGGCAGCCCTCAACCTCTCCTCCAACTCCCGCGCCCTCGCCTCTAATGCCCTGAGCGCCTCTCGGTCCCTATCCCCGGCCGCCTGGAAAGAACGAACCAAGTCCCCCATCAAACCTCCAGGGACGCCCGCTGAAGCCTCCAACTCCGACACCCTCATCTGGAGGGAGTCCCTCTCACGGCCTAGGGTGATGAATCCCTCCTCTCTCAAAGCCACCATGGACCTCAGCCGGTCCGTCTCCTCCTCAGCTCGAGAAGCCCTACCCCTCGCTTGGCCCAGCTCCATCCGTGCGGCCGCCAACTCGCTTCGGGCCGCATCTAACTCCCTCGTCAGCTCGAGCTCTCGCTCGGAAACCATGGAAGGCGGAGGGACGGAAGAAGAAGAGGCACCATCGGCCCTCGCTCTCGACAGAGCATCCACTTGAGCCTCAAGGACCCGGACCTGGTCCTGCAAGCGTCTTCGTTGTACCCGCAACGCCTCTATCTGCCTGGCCCGCGCTTGGAGGTGCTCATTGGCGGTCTTGAGCCTCTTCTCCATCTCATTCAACTCAACCTACAAAGCAAATACTATTCAGAAAATATTCAAGCAAGGGAGAACGAGGAAAGAAAAAAAGAATCTTCAACTTACGTAAGCGTCAGGGATCTCCTCCTCCATCGTCCCGAGGATACCTGCATACTCCTGACGATACCAAACTAGGTATTCGTCACTCGAAGTCACCTCAGGACGACGCTCCACCAAGACGCCTCGGCACATCCATCCCGCCACATACGTAGCGTAATTCCTCGGAAGATTCGTGTCCCGAGGAATCCCGGTCACCGGAATCAAGGGGCGCCGCGGCAGAGGATCGGGCACCCACTAATGATAGCCAAGCTGGCGGACGACCCGGCTGATCGCATGAAACACGACCTCGTTGAAATAGATCAACCAGACGTCTCGCGCCAGAGCCTCGGGAACCTCCTCTGAGTAAGGCCTCCACGTCATCTAAAAAAAACACCAAAAAACAGGAAGAGCGCTTAGTCAAAAGAAAACCAAATACAAGCCAAAGAAATTCGATGAAAACATATACCTCTTCCTCTGACAAGACACGGAAGGCCTCTCGGAATTGAGCGAGGCGGTGCAAGCGAGAAGACCCCCGGGGTTCCCATCTCATAGCCCAAGGAAGGGCATGATCAAACGGAGCCAAAGACGGGCGATCGATGGTGAAATGCTTGTACTCGAAGACCTAGCAAAGCAAGATGGAAATTATCATGATCAAAGTGAGCTAAACCAAGAAGAAGACACTTACCACTTACACATACCTGAAGAAATGGCGCGAAGCCACCAAGGTTCTTTTCCCCGGCCCTCTTGACCTTCTTCGAGAGCTCTGCAAATAGATGGGCAAGCATCGCCGCTCCCCAGGCATATCGTCCCATGCCCTCCAGGTCCCTCATCAGCAAAAGAGAGTGAGAGGAAACCTTATCAGAAGTCGTCGAGAAGAGGACCCGGCCAAAGAAGTAAAAAAAGAACGCCTCAACTCCCCCCGTGCCCTCTGTGGGCACGCGGCCTCCTCTCTCGTCTCGATCATCGCCCGCCTCCTCTCAAAGCTAGCTGCAGCTTCGCCCTTCTGGCTCTCTGTAAAGGAACTGAGGCCATACTGCCCTGAAAGCCTCCCCAAAGGGATCCGGTTCAGCGTCCGCTCCCGCTCCACGAACTCCCATTCCCCGATCAACTCTCGAAAAAGCCCCCTGTAGTCCGCAAGGGTGGCCGCAATCACTGCCTCCCCCAAGACCGGAAGGTCGGTGATCCGATGGACGTCCTCGAGCGTCGGCATAACAGCACCGGTAGGGAGAATGAACGTGCAACTCTCCAGGTCCCATCTCTCCGCCAACGCTTCCACATAAGGGCGATGGACGTGGAACGGCTCGATCAAAAAGAAGGAGCGGAAGCCCACCCCATCCACTAAGCTCATCTCCTCCTGCCCCAAGGCATCATACCACCTCTTTATCCCGTGCCATAAAGTCCGCATATGATTCGGCCGCTACAAAACAAACGAAGAAGAGATGGGTTAGTTAAAAAAGGCGATCAAGAGGTAAGAATCCAAAACTCGAAAATCATTTAGAGATCATGCTTAGGAAAGTAAAAATTCTCATATCAAACACAAAAACATTCATGTAGAGGTTCACCTCCCACTCCGCATATGATCACGCATGCAAACAAAATATATATATCAAAACCCACCGTGATCACCACTCACGCTCTTTCTTACATCACAGCCTATCATGCTTATACTTTCTCTAAGACACACCTAAGCATATAGGACTTGGGCCCGTGAAATGCATGCATACACTCCCTCATGCCCTACCACGACCAAACACATACGAAGTCACACACACGTAGAAAAAGTATCGCATGCAAGCATATTAGCTATATCATTTCTCTCTCCATTATATGCATATAACAAACATGGATATATATATAGAAATTGCCCCCCTCCCTATAAAAACAAACCCATATCAGCATGCTTACACATCCCACCATGATTAACTTATACACAAAGCATGCCTATTTAAAACACACATATACGAGTATAATACACATATACAACCTATTCATACCAACCAAAACACATGCATATACACCAAAATAAAAAGACTAAAAGGTTAGGAGCATACCACGGCCCGTGTGGACCCAGGAGCGTCCACCTCGGCCTCGTCGGGATCGTCCATCCCGTCGTCGTCCTCCTCCTCATCCTCCTCGAACACGGCCTCCTCGGCCTCAGCCCCAACACCAACACCGGCCTCTGCAGCCCCGGTGCCCGTACCCTCGGCCTCCCCGGCCTCATCCCTAGCCTCTCCTATCCCCTCCACCCTCCCCACACTGGAGATAAACTCCGCAAAAGCCCCCATAGCCCTACTTTCCTCCTCCTCAACCCTGGCCATTGTGGCCTCCCTATCCAACATCCCAACGAGGGCATCCAACGATGCCCTCACATCCTCAGTAACTCCCTCAGCCCCTGCCCCCTCAATTACACCCACAACCGATCCCCCGACCCCCGAAACCACCTCCTCGACCACCGCCGGTCGATCCCCACGCCTCCTCTTGCGTGTATACCCTATCATGCTACTCCCAACCTCCGGAGCAGTCCCCAAAGGCGAATCTCCAACCTCACCCGCGCCGATATCCACCGGCGGCACCTCCGCCGCACCCATAGCCTACCCCACGGCCTCGACCTCCGGCCTATCGCTCTCCGATGATGAAGAGCTCGGGCTACGCTCTCCACGAGCCACCCGTGGTCGTTTTCCACTCGAAACGATCGCCATCGACCTCGTCATCTTCATCGATTTGAAAAGAAAAAGGAGAACTCAAACCTAGGGTTTCGAAATCAAAGAGAAAGAGAAGGGATTAAGGTCGAAATGGAGGAAGAAAAGGCAAAGAAATCAGGTTTTTTGGGTTTAAAACCGAAGAAAAGAAGAAGAAGAGGGAGAGAAACCGTTTTTGAAAAAGTGGGAAGAGAGAGGGTCCCTTTTTCGGTTATAAGGGACCCAGTCTAGAGGCGGCTACCCGCGAGTAGCCGCCCCCTCTCGACCGGCTAGTTACAACTAGCCGCCCCTCCCAGTTTTCTACTTTCACTTAAAACCCCTTTCCAATCTCTTTTCAGCCCTAAATTTCAAGGTTTTCCATACTAAACAGCCATGTATTGGCTTATTTCCATACACTACTTGATCAAACACGACTTTCCCGAAGTTTTGCCACACTTTCAGTACCGTTCAAATTCAAATTTCTTCAGTTCTGGTTCTTTTCCAGAGTTTTTATCCTTCGGATGATCCAATTCACCAAATCAACATTTACTTGCTTTCTGTCGGCGATATCCCCTCCTTGCTGTGTTTTCCCAAGCACGGTAACGGTAGGCACGAGGAAACTGGCGCTGGGCTGCTCCGCGCACGATAGCTAAGAACCCCGACCGCGGGTTGGATCACTCACCATTTACTTTTCCCCACCTTCCACCTGGATCATCCTTTCGGCTAAAAATTCTAAGTCAAGACCTAGCCTCTGACAGTCTAAATCAACTCCCCGAATAGTACTTTTCGTGTCGGCATAACTTCTTGAAGGTCGGGCCGGCCAAAATAGGGGTCTCTTTCCTTATCATCGGTCGAAGTCTTTCCTGCTTCGCACAAAGACTCCGTCCGATGAGGGACAATTGTAGATACCCCAATTTTGACCGTCCAGAGAGACAGAAATAATTCAAGTAACACCCGGAAATATCTCACAGTTGGACATCAAGTAGAGAACCGAAGTTCAGGAAGCCGGAAACCCTAACCCTAGCCCTAACCGGAAAAACCTAACCCTAGCCCTAACCTAAACCCAAACCCTAGCCCCGACCTAAACCAGAAACCCAAACCCTAACCTAAACCCAAACACTAACCCTGACCCCAGCCCCGGCCTAAACCAGAAACCCAAACCCTAACCCTAGCCCTAAACCTAAACCCTAGCCCTAAACCTAAACCCAAACCCCAAACCTAGCCCTAGCCCTAGCCCTAACCAGAAAACCAGAAACCCAAAAACCCTAAGTCCCTGGCAAGGGGGGGCTAACCCTAACTAGCCGCCCCACACCAGGCGGCTAGTTAGCACTAGCCGCCCCCCTGGCCGACTTTGGACCAGTCCCCTGGATGGGACATAAAACAATATTAAATGCTGATCATTGCGGCGGGTCATGACCTTTAGCCGCCCAATCTTGGCCGGATCAACCCAAGTAACCGACCCAAGCCACCGCCTGTCAGAGATGGGACGTTTGGCAGGTTATGATAGGGGCGGCTACCAGGAAGTAGCCGCCCCATCCTGGGCGGCTAGTTAGCACTAGCCGCCCTTCACCTGGTCTCTGACAGAAGAACCAGAGAATTAATGAGGGGTCTAATCGAAGCCAACCCACTCTATTACCCCCTGGACATTCCCCTGCCTCTCTTTTACGATAAATAGAGTAGGTCCCAAGCCTTTAAACCCATCACCACCAATTCACATAACCAATTCACATCAACAATCCACAACCCACAATTCACATTCCCTTTCCCCACTAGAAATCCCAAGAGAGAGAGAGAGAGAGAGAGCCCCTTTTGTGAGAGAAATACCCATTTCCCTACATAAAATACCCTCTCATTCCACCCTCCAAAAACCCGGGCTAAACCTAGCTTAGCCCCTGTCCAAAACCAAACTCATTTCCTACCGAAGTTCTACCCAAACCAGACCAGGCCCCGGACGGCTAAACCCTGTTAGCCGCCCCTGACCAGACGGCTCAAACCGACTAGCCGCCCCCCTATACACACCCCACTTACACCCCCTATGTCCCAAGGCTCCTTTAGTCAAGCCCTGGAAGCAGAATATGATTTCTTGTTTTTCACCTCTGTGTATGGTATATCTGTGTCTCAGAGCAGAGACCCCACAAACACCCCACGTAGGCGATCACATCCAAACCCACCCCTTTTCTGCTTTTAGAAAAAGCAGGTGGCGATCACACAAACCCTGGAATCCTCTTGAGCCGCTATCGGGCGCCTCAACCCGAAACGACACCCCTCACCCTTCCGAGAAGACGATCCGACCGAGCCCGACAAGGCACGCATCCGATCCAAATCCCTGAAGAACCCCCACACACGCACGCGCACCCATGCACCGCCGGGACCCTTTCCGAAAGCACCGACAACCCAACGCGGCCATTCGGAGGCCTTCCCAACGATACCGACACCCAAGTTCTGCCCAAATTGACCCAGACCCCAGACGGCTAACCCTAGCTAGCCACCCCCTACCCGATGGCTCAAACCCACTAGCCACCCCTTATCTACACCCCACTTGACCCAAGACTCCTTTAGCCAAGCCAGAAGTAGAATAGGATTACCTATTTTTTTCACCTCTGTGTATGGTATATATCTGTCTCAGAGCAGAAACCCCACAAACTCCCCCCGCAAGACGATCAAATCCAACCCAACTTTTTCTGCTTTTCAAAAAAGCAGGTGGCGATCACACACACACCGGAATCCCCTTGAGCAGCTGTCGAGCACCTCAACCGGGAACGAGACCCCACCACCCTTCCGAGAGACGATCCAGTCGAGCCAGCCAAGGCGCGCACTGGATCCAAATCACCGAAGAACCCTCACACACGCGGATTTTTCAACACCGACAGGTGGGGCTACCTCCGGTGGTGGAAGGCGAGTTAGGCACAAACAACAAGGCGGGTCTGGGACTAGACGAGGGAGATACGACATCTTCGGCTCCTGTCCAATCAAAGGACGTACCCGTCAAAGCGACAGTCATCCTGGCTAAAAGGGGGTAGACGGCGCTACTGCGATTGCATGTAGTGGTGGATGTGCAGGCGAAAGGAAGGAAACGGGGACATACGACAGGGCTTCCCCACCTAATCCGCTGCAGGCGCTGTCAAAAGGTAAAGCTGTGATGGTCTATGACGGCAGGTCACAAAACCAAGGGCCTCACCATCCTGTTGTAAAGGAGGATGATGGGAGGTCCCACAGGCACGTGTCTCTAAAAGCTAAAGGCAAGATATATGTCGTTGTGACAACCTCTCATCTGATTTCTGACCATGGGCCTTACACTGAGGCATGGAGGCCCATTGGCCCAAGTTGCTCTGTGTCCCAGGTTGTGTTGACCCCAGCCCAAGAAAATAGCCAGTTTATGGACAACCCAGCTAGGGGTAAGGAAGTGGATGGGGGAAAGCGTTCTTCCACGATATCCGGTTCACTTTTGGGCCCAATTTGTTATGGGCCTCACACAGAATCGGAAATTTCTTCAAACTGTGGGCCTTTGGATGTGGGACCTGAACCAGCACGAATCAGTGGTGGAGAATGACATGATTACGTGGACGAGAACAACCAAGTTGGATGGCGATGGGAGAGATATTGGCGCGGGAAAGATAGGAGTCTGAATATCTCGGGGTTTCTGGAGTCGAGTTCCTCGGTGACCTGGGGGTTCCACCCCTAGAGGTCATGGCACCTGTGATGGATAGCAGCCCTGGGTTTGTCGTCATGCCTTTTGGGCTGACGAATGCTCCTGCAGTATTCATGGCATTGATGAACAAGATATTTCAACCATATCTAGACCAGTTTGTGGTTGTGTTGATCGACGACATCTTGATATACTCGCCGAACAGAGAGGAGCATGCGCAACACCAGAGGATTGTCCTTGGTGTCCTACAAGCAAACAAGATGTATGCTAAATTCAGCAAGTGTGAATTCTGGTTGGAGAAAGTGGCATTCTTAGGGCATGTGATCTCGAAGAAGGGAGTTGAGGTGGACCCTGCTAAGGTGGAGGCAGTGATGAGCTGGAAGCGCCCCACCAATGCCACAAAGATTCATAGTTTTCTTGGGTTGGCTGGTTACTATCACAGATTTATCAAGGATTTCTCAAAGATTGCAGTTCCACTGACTCGTCTAACACAGAAGAATGCTAAATTTGAATGGACAGATCAGTGTGAAGCCAGTTTCAAGGAGTTGAAGAGGCGTTTGACTTCAGCTCCGATTCTCACTATTCCTGATAGTACATGAGGCTTTGTGGTCTATAGTGATGCCTCACAAAGAGGGTTGGGTTGTGTATTGATGCAACATGGCAAGGTAGTAGCTTATGCATCGAGACAGTTGAAGCCGCATGACCAGAACTGTCCTACCCATGATCTGGAATTGGCAGCCGTAGTTTTTGCATTGAAGATATGGAGGCACCATCTTTAAGGTGAGAAATTTGAGGTATTCACAGACCACAAGAGCTTGAGATATTTATTTTCACAGAAGGAATTGAACCTTCGTCAGAGACGGTGACTCGAACTTTTGTAGGATTATGACTGCACCATTCAATACCATCTAGCGAAGGCGAATGTCGTTGCTGATGCTCTAAGCAGAAAGTCAGCTGCAAGTGTGGCACACCTAATGGTTCAGGAGTGGTGTTTGCTCGAGCAAGTTCGAGACTCTGATGTGATATTGCAAATGGGAAGGCCAGGAGTTTTGATCGCCCAAATGAGGGTACAACTGATCTTGTTGACTCAGATCGGAGAAGCTCAGAGGAAGGATGTCGAGTTTGAGGAGTTTCATCGTGTAGTTGAGTCTGAGGCAACAAATTCAGAGTGGAAGATGAGGACAGATGGATGCTCTGCTTTCGAGGAAGGATTTGGGTTCCATCAGATGAGCAGATCCGACGAGAGATCCTACAGGAGGCACACCATTCTGCATACACTATGCATCCTGGTAGCACAAAAATGTACCAAAATCTGCGAGGCTTGTATTGGTGGCGAGGCATGAAGAAGGATATTGCAGAGTTTGTTGGGAGATGTCTGACTTGTCAAAGGGTCAAAGCAGAACACCAGCGATCGGGAGGTCTATTGCAACCATTGGAGGTGCCAGAATGGAAGTGGGAACATGTCACTATGGATTTCGTGTGTGGTTTACCTCAATCCCAGAAGGGGTGTGACACCATATGGGTTATCGTGGATAGACTAATGAAATCAGCCCACTTTCTTGCTGTTCGAGCTACGCAGTCGATGGATAGTCTGGCGGCTAAGTATATTGATGGAGTTGTTCGATATCATGGAGTGCCTATCAGTATCGTATCAAACTGTGATCCAAGGTTTACATCTCATTTTTGGAGAGGTCTACAGCAAGCTTTGGGGACCAGATTGCAGTTTAGCACAACATTTCACCCCCAGACCGATGGTCAATCAGAGAGGACCATCCAGACTCTCGAGGACATGTTGAGAGCATCCGTTCTTGAGTTTGAGGGTGGATGGGAAAAGAACCTACCATTGATGGAGTTTGCCTACAATAATAGCTATCATAGCAGCATCGGGATGGCACCCTTTGAGGCATTGTATGGTAGGCGGTGTAGGACTCCTATTTGCTGGGAGGAGGTGGGAGATCGACAGATGCTTGGACCAGAAATCGTGCAACAATCGACCGACACGGTTCGTATTATCAGGGATCGGCTTAGAACAGCTCAGAGTCGGCAGAAGAGCTATGCCGATAACAGAAGGAGAGATTTGGAGTTTTGAGTTGGGGACCACGTTTTCCTGAAGATATCACCGACGAAAGGGGTGATGAGGTTTGGGAAGAAGGGCAAGTTGGGCCCTAGATATACTGGTTCATTTGAGATCCTAGAGAGGATTGGTACGTCGGCATACCGGCTTGCATTGCCACCGCAGTTGGGAGGCGTTCATAATATGTTTCATGTGTCCATGTTGAGGAAATATCATCCGGATCCGTCGCACGTCATCGATTATCAACCTTTAGAGGTTAATGCGGATTTGACATTTGAGGTACGACCCATCCGTATTTTAGCACATCGAGAGCAGCAGTTGAGGACTAAGACCATTCCATTGGTTAAGGTCCTATGGCAACATCAGGCATCCGAGGATGCGACGTGGGAGCGTGAAGCAGAGATGATGGAGCGTTATCCTCACCTATTTTCATCATAAGGTATGCCTTGCGGATTTGGAGGACCAAATCCTATTTAAGGGGGGTAGGATGTAATAGCTGGGACCCTCTTATGCCGGTTTATGCTAATATTTACGTGTTTGGTTTACAGGAGAGGATAATTTTATGGGCTTTTGGTCTTTATTCTCCCTGAAGTCGTACATTTGGTTTAATTTTTGAAAAGCACCTTCGAGGTATATTTGGGATTTATGCTCAATATATGAAGTCTTCATTTTTAAGTTACCTTTCATATAAAATTAGTTTGGCATTATTTGGAGTTATATTAGAAAAGTTATTGTTGTTTTACCATTTCTGCCCTTAGAAGAAGAAATCGTGAGGTCTTCTCTGTTCGTCGTTATTTTAAATATAGTTAGAAGCTTCTTCTGATCTTGACTCAAACATAGAAGTTGAAGATATTTTCGTCAGTTTTCCAACAGAAATTGTTTCATGTGAAGTGGATTTCCCTACAAGAAGATATGGCTATTTGAGTCAAGGCTGCGCAGATTTTAATGGAAGGGCATTTATGTAATTTGGCGAAACCTAAAGTTTTTAATAAACGATGAGTCGGTGGAGGGGGTATTGGTGATTAATAGCGAGGGGGAGCGAGAGAGTCGTCCGAGACTCTGTTTGAAGGAAAAAAGGGGGAAATCAGGGAAAAATTGGGAAAAGCTTCGTGGAGTATTTTTCACGATACACTGGGTAAAGATTCTTGTTCTTTTCATTGTTATTCTTCATCTAGGGTTGTTTTATTTCAGTTTTGAATCAAATTTGTGATTTGGGGCTGGAATATGATTATGTTTTTGGGCCTGGATAATTAGGTATTTTGATGGTTGATTTTATAGTATCATTTTAGGGTTTGTAGTGGGGATGTCATTTTTGTCTTGGTGGATTTGAGAATAGTTTGATTAATAGGGTTATATTTTAGTATCTGATTGAGGTTATAATTTTATCAGTGGATTCATGTCTGCGTGATTTAGGAGCTGGGTTAGGGTGAGTCCAGCTTGGATTGTGAATTGTGAGGTAAGTTACCCGATTGACTTTGCTTGTTCATTCCATTCCACGTTGTATTATTGTAAGTGACCTGATCGATATTTGTTTATTCATTCCATTCCACGTTGTATTATTGTAAGTAACCTGATCGATCGATATTTGCTTATTTCGTTCCATTCCATTATTTGTTCAATTCCGTTCTACGTGGTATTGTTGATTCGACATTTACTCATTCCATTCCACCCCACATTTTATTGTTGTTGAAGCTATTCAATTGTATTTGATAATCTAGATGATTTCGATTGTGAGTACTGCATTTAAATGGTCTATTATTAAGACATTCCTTCATTGTTGTTAGATTGTGGTTGTTCGAGATTCTAAAAATATTCTTATAATTGGTCTATTTGTATCTTGGAGTTGTTCTTTATTGGATTCTAGCTTATTTTCCTTATTTATATCTCGTGAGCTTATAATTGACTCGTTAGTATCGTGAGCCTTCCTTTGATCATGATATGTATCCATCTTAGTGTCTTGCCATGAACCTATGATCTGTATGCTCGTGTTGTTTGACCATGAAGCCTTGTAGTGTGAATTGACATCGTTGCTTCTATATTACCTCTTGTGTACTTGGAGTTGGATGACCATAGACCTTACAGTGAGGGTTGAGGTTTGCCTCCCTAGCGCGCATAAGTACGTACGGTCCAGCGAGGGGGACTTGAGAATACCCTGCCGTGCCGGGACATTCCGAGGGCCAGGTAGTGAATCCGCGGTGGACGTTCCGAGGGCCACACGCGAGGTATGTGGATATCTTGGACATAGGGGCCAAGATGGTGGGGTCGTGCAGATGGTCAATCCTACGCTTTGGACATTTGGGGGCCAGAGTGATTTAATTAACATCATTTTGATCGATGAGTAATTTCAGAGTACTTGCTTTCAGTCCAATTGTGATACATCTTGATGATATTCATTGGCTTTATCAGTTGTGAGGGGTTAGTTTGAGCTATTCATTCCTATGTTTATATATCAGCGATATTATTGTTCTCCGCTGATGCTTATACAGTGATTCCATTTGTCATTATACTTTGACCTGGTGTTTATTGAGATTATTGAGCTTGACTTTGGATGTCATTCTTGTTGTCCTTGTGCGTGGAATGTCTGGGTTACTTACTGAGCATCTTTCGCTCATTCCATTCTATTTTCTCTTATTTTGCAGAGTAGAGGCGGGGTTGGTGGACGTTGGCGTAGTCTTCTTTTGGTGCCACGTCCAGCTGGTGATAGGTATATATAGATATGTATAGTTTGATGTTTTGGATCTATATATGATTATTTTGATAGAGGCTGGTCTAGCGAACCATACCTATGTTAAATGCTCTGTATATATGGATGACTGTATATGAGGTGTGTTAGATGCTCTGTTGACTGCTTAAACTTTCCTGGGTGTGTTGTGATATAGGCGATTATACATATCTGGTTGATTATCTGTTATCCCAGGGTTGTTATCATATGTGATTATATAGGGTGGACATTTCGATGTTTTGTTTTAGAAAAAAAAATTATGGTGGGTTTTTAGGCACGTGGTGTGCTCGTGTCGGTGGTTTTGGGACACGGGCCGCCACAGTAACCTAGTCACGAAGGAGTTCCTCGGTCCCACTATTAGGGAATGAGAGGAGGATTATTCAAGTAACGGCCCCAGATGAGTTCCGGGGGTCCCATGCATGTTCTAAAGCTCAGGAGTCCGGTATGGAGGTGGTGGTAGGGGAATTCCACGGTCGATTCAAGGACTTCATCTCAGAAGCCATGTTTGAGCAAGCTATGGAGGATGAAGTAGCCCTTATGGTTGCGGTCTAAAAGTCGGTCGCTTGTTGGGGGGCCAGGGGCTATGCGGTCTTTTTATGTTGAACATCCTTTGTTGGAACATCCATGGATTGAATAATCGGCGGAAAAAAGCGTTTGTCAAAGAGCATATCTTCGCTAATAGAGTATCGGTGTGCTGCCTTCAAGAAACTAAAATGGATTCTATCACTCCTTGGGACATGAGAGCAATTGGAGGCGGAAAACTCTCTGAATTTGAGTTTGTTCCATCTTTGGGCGCTATGGATGTCCAGATTGGTGAGTTCTCCATCTCCGTGGTTCTGGCAGACAGAGTATCGGGTTAGGCATGGATCTGTTCCTCGGTATATGCTCCAAATGCTGATGCGGATCGGGGTCGCCTTTGGTCTGAGCTGGGTGCAGTAAAGCAGCAGAGGAATTTCTCGTGGTGTGTACAAGGGGACTTCAATGTAACTAGATGGACAGAAGACAGAAACAGGGCGGGGATTATCACACCAGCGATATCAGAGTTCTCGAACTGGATCTCCAATGAGGATCTTCTGGATGTGCACCTCTCAAATATGTCTTTCACATGGAGAAGCATGAGGGATTCTCCATCCATGGCACGTCTAGATCGGGTTCTTATTGATGCGGAATGGGAAGCGGCAATCCCGATGTATTCCTTGAGGGGCCTACCGCATATCTGCTCTGATCACTCACCACTTCTGTTGGCTAGGGGCAGTGAGGATCACTGATCTTCCCTTTCCATTTTGAAAGCTGGTGGCTCTTATGCCCAGAATTCAGACATATTGTAAACAATGGGTGGCAAATGGAAGTGCCAGAGCTTTCCGGGGCCAGGAAATTGGTCTTTAAGCTAAAGAGGTTAAAGCTCAAACTGAAGATATGGAGCAGAGAGGCGGCCCGTTATAGAAGGCAACGAAAGTTGGAGCTGGAGAATCTGATCGGATGCTTTGATGGATGGGAGGAGGCTGGTTTATTATCGAATGAGGACAGAGAGGAACGTGCCAAGTTTAAAACAGAGTGGTCAAACATCCTCAAGATGGAGGAGGCTGAGTGGCGCCTCAAATCTCGTGCGGTGTGGCTCAAAGATGGCGACAACAATACCAAAATTTTCCACCTCATTGCTAACCAAAGACGCAAACAAAATAAAATAACCAGTCTTAGTGTTGAGGGGAGAATGCTGGACCGAGGGCCTGAGATCCAACAGGCATTGGTGGAACACTTTACCCGCGCTTTCAAAAAACAGAAGGATTGGTGCCCCCATGGTTTGACGAAGATTTGGGTCGACTGCCAGATCATTGTCTGCAGCAGCTAGAAAGGAATTTCTCTGAAGACGAAGTGAAGGCAACAATATTTGGTGCGGAACCAGACAAGGCACCCGGCCCGGACGGTTTCGGTCTCAGACTCTTCCAGGAATTTTGGGGTCTGGTTAAGGGGGACATATTGAAAATGTGTGCGGAGTTCTTCGAGTCCTCGAGAGGAGTCGGTGGAATGGACGCAACATTTTTGGCCCTCATTCCGAAGAAAGTGGGTTCTGTGGAGATTGAGGATTTTTGATCAATAAGTCTGGTGAACGGGTGCTACAAGATAATCTCTAGGCTGCTTGCTAATCGTCTCAAAGTGGTCATTGGCTTCTTGGTTGATGAATCCTAGACTGCTTTCATCCCAGGAAGGCTACTCCAAGACAGGTTCTTGACGGTTCAAGAGTGTATAGCGACGGTCCATCGTGACAAGCGGCAGGGGGTGGTGATCAAGCTGGATTTCGCCAAAGCTTACGACAATGTTAGTTGGGAATTTCTTTTCCATATCCTACGCTACCATGGTTTCAAACCAACCTGGATCCGAATGGTCGAGGCTTGCGTCACAACGGTGAAAGAATTGGTTCAAGTTAACAGACAACCGTCTGGCTTCTTCCATATCAACCAGGGTATACGTCAAGGTGATCCACTATCTCCACTACTCTTTGTGATTGTGGCTAACGTATTTAGCAGAATGATGTCCCGGGCTGTCGGGGGAGGCTAGATTAAAGGACTCAAATGTAGAGCTGACAAAATACCCATCTCTCACGTTCAGTATACCGACGACACAATCGTTTGTGTGAAGCGGAGGCCAGATCGATAAGAGGGGTTAAATTCATTTGCAAATGTTTTGAGTTGCTATTGGGACTGAAGATTAACTTCCTCAAGAGTTCGATGACCGGGATAAATATGGAAGATCTGGAGATTAGGAGATTAGCACGCATTCTGACCTGCCAGGCTCAACAATTTCCGATTCGGCACTTGGGGCTCCCTCTGCATGTCGGGCGATTGCCTAAGGGAGAGTGTACTCCTTTGATATGCATTTTCAAGAAACGACTCGAGGGATGGAAGAGTAGGTTCCTAAGTTTTGGGGGGCAGCTCATCCTCTTGTAGTCCCTCTCAAGCCTTCCTATCTACTTCCTCTCACTATTTCGAATCCCAAAACGCGTGCTCAATCGTCTGAATGGTATTCGGCATCGTTTCCTGTGGTGTGGAGTAAAAGATACCAGAAACAAAGCTCACCTAGTCAAATGGGACATCACTTGTAGTAGCAAGAAAGCTGGAGGAGCCGAGATCCTCAACCTACAAGATATGAACCTCGCCCTGTTGACGAAGTGGCTATGGCGATGGTTGGTCAGACCTGATGACCTGTGGTGCAAAGTTATCAGAGATAGGCACTGTAGAGGTGGGGCGAGCCCAGACAGATTCCCCTGTCAACCAAACCTGCCTGCTGGGTTATGGAAGGGTTTTCTGGCTGGACAACAGAGCTTCATGGAAGCTATCCGATGGGATTTGGGAGATGGGAAATCAATCAGCTTTTGGCAGGACGTTTGGATTGGGGAGTCTTCTCTACAGCAGCGATTCCCTAACATCTATGCGATCTCCGTTCACAAAGAAGGCAAGGTTTCTTAGTTCTGGTCGCCCATAGGAGGCACTGGTTACTGGGAGGTCCAGGTGCGTAGAAACCTCAATGATGAGGAGGTGGACGACTACCTCTTACTTCTGGAAGAACTGCAGGCAACATCAATCAATATGGGGCTGCAGGACAGCATCGTGTGGATCCCGAAGCATAGGGAAGAGTTTTCTATCAGCAGCTATTATGATTGGATTAGGAGGGCGAAGCCGATCACTCAGGTGTCCACACAGAAATACAAGGAAATCTGGGGTTGCAAAGCCCCGCTAAAGGTCAGGGCATTCATGTGTACTTTCTACCTACAGAAGATTCTGATGAAATCCCGAATTGTAAGATGGGCCCCTGAGTTGGATACATCATGCGTGCTGTGTCGGGGACCAAAGGAAACAGTGGAGCATCTGTTTATCTCGTGCCCCATCGCGCGGCAGGTATGGGCTTGGCTCGACGTTGCGTCTGGAATGGATGTAGGTTTTTCCTCGCTGGAGGAGCTTTGGTTGGCCGGTAAGAGAATGAGGAGTCAAGGGGACCGAGGAGCTCGGCGAAGATTTCACAACTGCTCATGCCCGCTGTAGTGTGGGCTATATGGTGGATCAGGAACCAAGTGGCCTTCAAAGGAGCTAACCCGTATGCTGAGAACATATGGGAGTCTGCGACTCGAAGTATCATGGACTAGGGCAAATTCTGTGTTGGCGTGACGGTTGTTGGGTTTGTTCAGGGAAGATTGGCTATTGTAGAGTAATTCCATAAGACACTCTTCCCGGCCCAACTGTTATGGGATATGTCCCCTCAGTCGGGTTCTCTTCTTCTATCTATTTTGTTCTTTTATGTGTATTCTCTTTGGGCTTTCTCTCTATTTTAATACAAATGAGGGCGTCAGCCTACCGTTTTCATCAAAAAAAAATCTCAGAATAACACGAACCAAATGGAGCCTAAAAAAAAAGAGCCCAGAATATAAAAAAATACAAGTAAGAAGATAAAATATAAAGGAAGTTAGAAATACAATATTATCCATAGAGGAGTAGTCTATGAATAATGTCACCAACTACAATAAGGACAAGACTACTCATCAATAGGAAAGTGGCCCCCACATACATACGATACTTGTGATAATCCAGCATATAATTTTCCCTAATCCAAAACACACCGTACCGCCGATTGCCAAATATTTTCCGTGTAAGTGTAGTATAGAAGCAGTCTCCCAATCATTTATACTAAGCAATAGTGTAGTATATAATGTTTTTTGAAAAAACAAAATATTAGCGATTCTCTGTGTATACTTCACTGGGTGAATATATTTAAAAGAAAAAAAGAAAAGAGGGCTCTGTACAATGGGCTAGACCTATCATTTTATTATGTCTTAAATATAGATCATGATACGTAAACATAGATCCTTAGCTCTTCATCCATGCAAAGAAACCTTTTATTTACTATGATCTATAGTTTCTAGCTCTAGGACTTGCAATAAAGCTCTTAAAAAGACTCCCTGGATTCATTAACACGAATTGATGTTATTAAACAATAGGCCAATCATCATAGAATTATTATAAAAAATAAAATAAAAAGAGCCACAATGAATTCATTTTTTATTGGTACAAATGGTTTCACTTTGAAGAAATAAAGTTTATGTTTTCTACCTTTTGCAGTACATCAATCTATGATCTAAAGAATTTAGAACCAATGAATACAACACAATGCAAGATTTACATATAACAGAGGCTCCTGACACCGATTGATAAATTGAACCAAATGAACGCAAAATTTGTGAAAGACCAATGATAGCATGGTAAATTTCTTGAGCATTAATACCTAGGGTGGACACTTATTCGGGCTATTTGCATATCGACCCCAAGGCCTACCAGTTTCACAATCAGACCTCTATCTATGTTACAAACAGATCTCTGATTCAGATTTTCAGATTTATAACTAGGCCTCTTAGAACATGTTCATTTAAGCAAATACACATATTTGGGCTATTTGCAGATCGACCCCCAGGGTCTACCGGTTTCACAATGAGGCCTCAATCTGTGTTACAAATAGGTCCCTGATCCATATTTTCATATTTATAGCCAGTTCTCTTATAATATGTTTATTTAAACAAATGTGTTTCAATTTGCATACCTCTGTCAAGGAGTGTGATAAAATTGCAGAATCATTTAATTTCATTCATTTGGCTTACAATGACTTCCCAAAACGCGCGTTTGTATGTGCATTTAACTAGTATATATAAATATATGAACATGTAAATAATGCAATTCCACAATGGGAATTGCAAAAACACTGTATTGATGCAAAATGAAAAAAATAACATCATACAAACAAGCTTCTTGTATTTTCAGCTCTGCGTCACAAATCGTTAGTCTTGTACTCCTTCTATTTTCTTCATCCGGACTTTTTTTTTAGGCTGAAAAATAAACCAGCACCAAGGCTAGTGGCAACAAAGCCTAGAGAAACCTCTGTGGATATATGGTAACCTGCACAAGGAAAGAAACATTGAGCATTGAACAAATACATTAAATGAAGAGTTCACATGCATATGTGAGAAGATACCAACCAAAGAAATCCAAGAACAACTTGCACCCAATAAATCCTAGAACGGCTGCAATGGCAGGCTGCAAAAGATCAAACACGTCACATGAATGCAAAAAATGATTGCAAGATCTTTTTCACATGTTGCCAAAAAAATTTCAAGTTTGTCACAGCTAATGAATCGACCTGTGAATCTAAGAAGGCTTCGTAGGGTGTGAATGAAAAAAGAAAGCATGTTTGGAAATCTCAGATCAGTCATACAGCACAAAAACTGCCACAGCAAAATGACCCAAGAGGAGAGTAAACCTTGGCTGACAGCACCATTGTTTATCAATTCTATCAGTATGTATCTTTCATGGAAACTTCCTATCTGTTTCACCCATTCTCTTTCCTCTTATACCAGCAGTTACTTCAAGCTACCATGATTTTGGTCAGGCACACATAGCAAAATATAGGTTCTTAGAGATCATTTACGACTAAGAAAATGTGCAACAACACCTACTGATTAGGAAAAGTACATTCATCAAATGGAGGAGAAAAAGAAGGCAACGATCTAATACCAGTTATATATAATCCACCTTGGAAACATTCCATGGTTTGAAGATGATACACAGCATTAAACTATCTATCAGAACAAATTTCGGCTGGAGAGGGTCAATGAATCACCTGCAAGTATTCCAACTCTGACATGCTTTCGGAGATGAGTGTATACAATGACCTTAGACCTACATGAAATGAAAAAACAGTTACAGACTGATTTTCATTTTCATAAAATCAAGATAAATTTATGACAACAATTATTGTGTTTCATTATCAACTGTACATGTAATTCATAAGTCAAAAGGCTCTACTTAATTTTGTCTGTAATTGCATAAAAAAGATGAGCAAAAATATTGGACTACCAAGTCATTAATCCAATCCAACCATAAAGAAATACTCGTACACTGTATCAATGCTATAGGGGAAAAAAACAGAACACAAGAATTATCATTGATCAGTCCTTTCAAACAATGAAGAAACTATCCTCCATCCAATCATTTTTTATCATTCCTCCGTATTAGCTGAGTCAAGTTCAGCATAATAACTTGATGCTTCTCAAATATTCAACCAAATCTTTAACTTTCACTGTGCTGAAAAAGCAATGCCAATATATGTTAAGGATGAATCGATTTTGCTTACAGAAATACAACATTTTGATTACCCATCAAAAAAAAAAAAAAAAGGATGAATCGATTGACTTTAATTGGTATTGTGCAATATACTCCCACAACTGCTGGTCCAAGATTTCCTACATCACTGCCATCTAAATTGAATGAATGCCACTTGACAACAGTCACATCACTTCCTATCCCTGACCTTTAGATAAACTAATGATTACCACTCATGCTGAATAGTTGGACTTTTTAATCTTTTATTCAGATCTTGTTAACCTGTAACTCAATTTAGCAGTGGGAATGCGGGCCATTTATAGATATTAGATAAACACATTTTTCGTCTTTAAATGCAAAAGAAAACAATTTTGGATCAAATTTCACCAAATTTTGTTACTAAAAAGGTGTACATCTATAATCACATAACAAATTAGACTTTTCCATTTGACTTTTGTGGTGCTGATAGGCTTTCAAACCTAGATCATGATGCAAAATAATTTAAACTGTTATGGATGACAGGATGAGAAGAAAAAAAAATTCAAACATTTTTTCTTATATAAGAATCAATAAACTTGCACCAATCAGAAGGATATTTTGGAATTTAGGCCTCAGTAACCCATGGAAAAGGTGCACACGTATAATTCGACATTCAAATTCCATAAGGTTAAATCTTAGTATCTTACAAGGATGCATATTCAGTCCTAATGCGTAGACTTCAATATATTAAAAATAAACTGTCTGTTATGTCCTATAAAGGCCTTGTGTACATGGTTTATTTACCTGTAAACCATGCATACAGATAAACACATTAATGATGAATTAGAAAACAAGAAAAATTCATGATAGTATCGAGTCCTAATGTATTGACAAAAACTTTCTAGTACTTGGTTAATAGATGTTTGAGTGGCCCTGGTGCTAATAGATTATTTGGTTTGTCATTAACTTTTGACTGGATGTAAATGACAAAAAAATGCCCATATATCCTGAGTATTATATGTTGCTCAGCCTTTTGATATTTATGATATATGATCATTCATATTGCAAAAGAACCTGGACTAAAATGATCTTGAGGTATGTGGGAGAATACATGGGAGGGTGTTTTAGATGTTCGACCTTGGGGTAAGAGCAATGCAGGCATCTAGTGTCCTCGCATAAATGTATCAATGGGTTAATAGCTGTTGGGTAGTCCATGGTTCTGTTGTTTTTTTTTCTGTTTTCTATTTCTTCTGTTTAAGAAGACTCCTTGTCTCTTTGGATCTTCAGTATTACAGTCTCCCAAGGATTGTGTACATGCGAATTATATTCCAACAGCCCACATTTGATCTGTGTGTGCGTGTGTATATATCAAAAGAATCCTCAGTTGTATAGTCTCCCAAGGATTGTTCTTCACGTAAAACTTATCTAGAATAAGATTTCCCGTACTACATTCTCTCCATACTCCATTTCATACCCTTGTCGAGATGAAATAGGAAATGGTTCATTCTAGTTCCTGACAGGCAGAGGGTTAAACCATGGAAGAATTTACTTGTCATTTTCAACAATCATGTCCTCATATTTTAGCTTTATTTCCCCTTCATCTTCTCTTTTATCAGTTGCCAAGTCACAAATGAATGTATTTGCATCTAGGTAATAGTTTTCAGATGTCAGAATAATAGACATGTTCCTACAACCAAGCACTCCTCCAATGCACTGTGAAATTAGGAAGCATAATTCTACCTATTATGCAAATACTCAGATTAAGCATGCTTTCAGTTGATATATACAAAATTAGAAGTCATGCTTCTGTTTATTCAATGAATAGTTGTGCATGCTGCATGTTGTTTATGATTGTTCATATGATTGGATGTCACATGTTAGAAATTGCACATTTATAAATCAGTTCACCATTCAACAGTGGGCAACAATTCATGACCTCATTAGGGATTTTTAGTTTTAAGTCCCTGTAAACTATAGGATTTAGCGATCGATCCCTCACTTCTTCATATTTAGGTTTCAGTCCCTACATTTAAATGATAATTTAATAATAGGTCCCTCCCAGGGACTAAAAAATAAACTAAATAATTTAAGAAAAGGTCCCTTCCAGGGAGTAAAAAATAAACTAAATAATTTAGGAATAGGTCCCTCCCAGGGACTAAAAAGAAACATATCATTTAAATGTAGGGACTAAAACCTAAATATGAAGAAGTGAGGGATCGATCACCATATCCTATAGTTTACGGGGACTTAAAACTAAAAATCCCCAATTAATTTTATCTAATGGCCGGAGTAAATTTCATCTACCTTTGCAGATTTTTATTAAAAAGAATGACCCTCCTCTCTCATCCTTGCAACAATGGGACTAAGTGAATGAGAGAATACCATCAATTTGGGAGCAACTAGCAGCATGTTTTATTCCTCCGGAATCATTTTCCTCATGAATTGAAGAAGTTCTAGTCTCAATCTAGTTTTTTTTTTTTAAAAAAAGGATTTTTTTTTAAATTGCTAGTAAGATAGATCCCACAAGGGTAATTTCAACTAGTCTCTTCCAAAAGTTGGATGTATTTCTCACTTTTTTCTTTCCCAAAAGAAACCGGGAGAGTAATGCATATGTTTCTTGGGTCTGGAGTGCTTTTATATCTTCTTTTCCAAAACAAACCAGGAGATAACTTATATGTCTCATGATTATGCCTTGTGGTTCGGTAGATATGGAGCTGGATCGCTGGTGCGACAGGGATGGCAAAAGGGCTTCATACGCTTGAGTGAATGTGGCTTGTTGGAAAGTAGATGAGAGTAGGGGTGATAGAAGTGTTGAGTGAAGATATCTCAGTCTTAAGTGCCAGCGGTGGTATAGGCTCTATGGTTAACACAAAATGAGTTGATATGGGCAGACTTATGTGAAGAACATTTGGGAGTTTGTGGTCCAGTTCATCTTGGACCATGGGAGATTCTGTACTGGGGCTAGTCGGATGCTGAACTCAGGGAGTAGGATTGTCATTGACTAGTACAGTGTTGGTGCTTGCTAGTGTTGCAGGGCTGGAATGGTGGTAGATATCTCTTCTATTCTAGCCCCGGGGTGGTGTCTGTTTTGTTAGGTTTTACCTTTTTTATGGAGGAGTTTTTTTATTGTGGTTTTTGTATTGGGTGTTCATTTCATTTCATTTTAATAAAATGGGAATAGGATGCCTATCAGGCAACATTAACATTTTTCCCTTCTTCTTTCTTTTGGGCTTGTAGGGGGGGGGGGGGGGGGGGGGGGGGGTTTGGCTGTTTTCTCTGCTAATAATCTTATAAGAATTTTCTTGTTTCAATTATGCTTGGCTTTCCTATTTAATCAAACAACTTAATGAGAACATATATATGAAAACATATCATGCTTGGCTTTTCCCTTGGCACATTTTTAACTTCTTTTTCATTCGTACAGAAATCATCTCCGTGTAGATGAGCATGCAGCGTGTTTGCTGATGAGTATTAAATACTTACAAGTAAACCAACTTCATATTTACGTATTGAAATACTAAAGAAAAACTTGGTATATAAACTGCATGATTGGCTTTGAATGGGATAAAAATTATTCCACAAACTAAGAGCATAGTGAATTACCTAAAATAGCAAATATATTCGAAGAGAAAACAATGAGAGGATCTCTGGTTACCCCAAAAACTGCTGGTATCGAATCAACCTTGCAAAGAGAAAAATACATTCTAAAATTCCTCCTGGAATGGTGTATTATAAAAGCCAAAAAGATCTGGAACTGAAAGAACTTACTGCAAATGCAATATCGCTAAGCTCGATAACAGCCACCGTGAGAAGCAACGGTGTAGCCTGTCCAAAATGTCTTTAAATCAAAACAAGTCTATTGACCCTAGTGTAGCAAGAGATGCTTGAACTTTCATGATCAGACTGATGGCAAGCTATTAAGTCTAGAACATCCTATAATTGCGTAACCTGACACTATTAATCATTACAATTGAGGAGTGCTAAAATAATAATAAATAAATAAAATCAATGCAAATCACTGAACTATAACTTGATTAAGAACTTACTTTCCAGACCCCCTCCTTCATTGTCAGGAACCGATCTCCATCATAGTAAGCTATAATAGAATAAAAGTGATAAGAATCAGCATGGAAATAAAAGAACAGTATGTTTGTGGGGCGGGGGGAAGCATTAATGAACAGAATAATTTGAGAAAATAGCATATCAGGGAGTTTCTTGCAAAGTTCTCCCCAGGCACAACACTAACTGATACTCTTGCAATCCTACATATTAATTATCCATGTAACTAAAGTTTCATAATGGAAAAGCCAGAGAAGTAACTGTTACATGAATGAACCCTACTGATGGATAAAAATTTCATGCACACAATATATTTCTATTCTTTTGATCTGAAAAAAATTAATACAGGCATCTATGCAGTGAAACCATCAGACACCTTAGAAGACCAGACAAGCCCACACAACTAGAGGGTGAACGATAAAGTACAAGTATCAGTAAACCCACCTCAAAAACATGTTTTCCTGGGATGTGTCATAGCTCTTTGGAATTCATTCCTCTAGCATACCATCCCCATCCCCCGCCCTTCACCAATAACACACACACACATACACATGAAGGATCTTACTATTGTAGTCCTTAGTAATAACAATAACAAAGCCATTATCCTGAAAATTTGGATCGCCTACATGAATTCTTTTTCACTATTCAGCTCTATCAAGGCCACTTGGTCTAACAAGCATACAGGCACCATGTCATTCCTTATTATCACCAGTCACTCCCATTGTTGTAAGAGCCCCTTCAACAATCCATCTGGTTCCTCCTAACTGGTACACCCATTGGTCACCATCATATATGAAAATTTAAGGGCAATTTTAGCATTGGACCTCAAATTAAATTTAGCAAAAATAGTCTTCCCAATTTAAAATTAGCAAAAGTGGCCCGCAAAAGTGGCCCGCAACTAGGTCAGTGGATGACATGGTACTATCATGTTAGTGCCCGATTAAAAGCCATATAATTTTTTTTTTTTGTCTAGCACTGATGACAAAAGTTCACTTTATGTCTTCAAAGATGATTTTGGTCAAAACACGACGTGTATATTGGCTTTTGAGGGGAAGTAGTATTATGGTCAACTTAGCCATACACCAGTTTTATCAGGGTGATGGCAGGGGGGAATATGGATTAACTGCATTAATACAGAGGGTTATATGGATGTACTTTCAACATAACATTTTAGATTTCAAAAAAAAAAACGTGAACATGGTTCTTTAAAAAAGAAATATGCATGAAAGTATAATTTCACCTTGCATCTTCACTTTCCCTTAAAACAAGATGAACTCAAGTCTTCAACATAAGTAAAAAAAAATGGAAAATGATATGTCCATCCCGTTTGTAGCCCCGTCTGCAATCCCTAATCGTTTTAATTTTTTTTTTGAAGTATATACTCGCCTAATAAAATACATATTCCAATGAAAAATGAAGTATATACCTAGATTAACCGGTATATATTTTTATTTTCAGAAAAAATGTAAAATTTTTAATCGGGCATACACTGCACTAAACGGGGCTCAAATAGAAGTACTTTTCACGAGTCAGTTTTGCTAATTATATGACCCCTAACTAGATATTGACATGGCAATGTCACGTTTCACGGGTCAGATTTGTTAATTATACAGAGGGAGCATCACTACTTTTTTTTTCTTTTTTTTGTGAGGTAAAATGCAAAAAATTTCAATTAATGGTTCATTGATCATTAAAATTTAACATAATCCATAATCCACAAATATAACCCCAAAATCCCTAGAAAAGTGGGAAAAATATTTCAAAAAAAAACCCACTACAATCGTTGATGATGTCGTTAATGATGTCGTGAACTTAATTCTCTGAAGTCCATGAAAAGTACTTTTTCTCTCACTAGATGTTTAGATGGATTACTAACAAGATAAGAAAATTTTAGAATAAGAAAAGGATAACTTCATGGAAAGCTAGAGATAGTTTCAATAGAAAATAAAAAGAAAACAAATCATATATACGATGGTTTGAAACAGAGACTAATAGGTACATAGCTAGGAGGAGAGATATGCTCATTATTGAAGGGGCACCTAACCAGTACACAACAAGCTTTGATGATGCTAACAAGGAAGAAATGTTGATTGTCGAATGATGAGGCCTTTAATGGAGATAAATGGTGAAAAAAATTCATGCAATTAACCCTAAATTTGACATAAAGGCTTTTTTTTTAGAAAAATAAAGGCTTTGTTGTGATTGTTGTAATGTCCAAAATATAGCAAAATATTAAATTATAAAAAAAATTGGTAGCATAATATAACATACTCACCATATTGATGCCAATAACCACAAAATATAGCTTAGAGAACGGAGAAATAAGATGATAGTAGTAATATCCATTATATCACGGAAACAAAATTACTCAATATAAGCCTATGTAGGGTGTCTCTTTGGATAAGGGCATGGGCTTCCTCCCCATAGGTCCAAGTTTGAATCCCTTCATATTAACCTGGTGCACATGGTTTGTGGATTGTTGTGTACCCAGGTTTTCTCAACTCTTGTTGGGGTTCCTTATCACCAAACAACAACAACAACCACCACCCAATCTCACAAATTAAACTTCCAAAGTTCCATATTGTGTATTATTAATTAATATATTATTGAACTTTCTAAACCCACAAAAAAATGGAACGAAGCATAAAAAGGCCATCACCAGAATGACCCTACATATAGTAATGTGTTGGGAGGGGAAATACTAAATGCAATCTGAACCTTCGGCTACAAAGTGGTTGCTCTCAAGACTCAAGCCTAGGATTTTGTCTTGTTAACCCAATCACTTGCCATTGCTCAAAGCAACGCCCCTATAAGCTTAAAATTAGTTGTGGCTTCCGGTATTCAACCTAAGTCTTCATGTCCACAACGTTAAAAAAAAAAAAAAAAAAAAAAAAGCAAGGAAGCGTGCACATAAAGGAGGAACTCAATGGCAGGAATAATATATAAAAACATGTGAAAGATATGTTTAAAATCGTTACTTGTAATGGGAATAAATTTCTGGCATGTCTTCACAATAAAATTGTTGGCAAGATCGGTGTCCTCGTCTTCAGAAGCAAACAACTGTTAAAGAAATAACCTTATGGTGAAATCTTTAAAAAAAATCTGGAGATACTTTGATCAAAGATCAAATCAACAAGTAGATATGCACCATGTAAACAAATGTAAACACACTTCATTCAACATAGTCATTCATGCAAAAAAATACAAGAATCAACAAATACAGAATTCAACTTATCAAAGAAAGGAATCCAGACACTTTTTTTAGAATGGTGGCTCAGGGGAACTAAGGTGGCAAAAAAGTGCATGCATTTCTATGCATTTGTGTATGCCAGTGCTCCTCACAAAGATTTCACAAAGAAATCCATATAAGATCTGAAAGATCCAACATGACCAGCGACTTTCATCCGATTCCCGACGGTTCTCTACTCCCATCGGGGATTCAAGGATGCACTCAGGCACGGCCTGGGATCCCTCTTGGTCCTCAATCGGCGGGTAAAGTTCCGGGGGATTTTCGTTCTTCTTCCAGCCTTCTCTCTCCCCCGAGGTTTCAAGGATGCACTCAGGCCCAGCCTGGGATCCCTCTTGGTCCTCATCCGGTGAGAGTTGTGCCAGAAGGAACGGCCACTGTCGCGGCTGTTGCAGGTCATAGACATCCACCACGTCAAAGTATTTTCAGCTTGAAACCTTCTCAATGTTCAAGATGCCTCGGCTTCGGCCATTGGGCTAGGAGTTGCAGAGATCCGGTGTTGTGTCGGAAATGCAAAAAAGTGGGGCATCGGAGCTTTCAGTGCACTTCTAAAACGAAGATGGCTTTTCGTCCCCGACTTACCTCAATGGTCTCGCAGCCACCTGAGGCAGTGCAGGAAACCACGAATGTCTGCTATGTATCTCTCCACAAATCAACGGCGGCTTATAGGAGTGAAGAATTTCTTCGCAGATGTGTTGTGGGATATTGGCATGGTTCTGTCGGCTTGAATCGGAAGGTGATTGAAGAGGGTCTTCGTGCTAGATGGAAAGGCATCAGAGAATGGAGAATTATTCCCCTCAGCCCCGCTTCGTTTCTGATCAGAACCCCTTCTTTCACCGCTAGGAACCTGATTCTCAAGGAACAACAGTTACGCCTAGATGGAGGGAAGGTAGAGTTCCATCGTTGGTTTCCAGATATGGGAAAGATCAAAAAGGCACTGACCAAGAGAACGGTGCTTCTGAAAGGCATTCCTCTGATGTGGCGCAACAGTTCCTCTCTTCGAGAATTGGTAAGGCCCTTTGGGAAGGTTCTTTCGGCAAAGGAAGAAATCAGAGATGGAGAAGAATTTCCTCTGGTTCAGGTGGAATTGGGTATATTGCAAGGTTGTTCTCTCCCACATGAAATTTCTGTGCAAGCCGAAGGATCATCATTTAGTGTGGACATTCTTCATCCAGTTCCCATGGAGAAGAGATCCTATGCAGATACAGTAAAAGGAAATTTTCATGCGACCTCAAGTTCGTTCCCACAATCAGTGCCATATTCTCACTCGGTTGAGCTTGCGAGTCAGGAGAAAGTTGACTCAATGACTCAGGGAGTTACTCAGGGAATCAGGGACTCAGATGGACTCGCTGCGAGTCAGGGAGAAACTCAGAGGCAACTCGGCAGATCCAACAAATCAGCACATGCGATAATGGAGACATCAGATCCACTAATGTCGGGATTTGTTTTAAATGTTGATTCTCACAATTATTGTAAATCAGGGTATTATGGTCGTCAGTTATTGAAGGATTCAAATTCAAAATGTGCAATTAATTCCTCTTACTCCTCAAATCTTGCACGACTGGACAGCAACAGTTGGCAAATCGTAGGGAATAAAAGTCAGGCACGTGGAAAGCATGGAATTGGTGAGACTCACAAACAGAATTTAATATGTGCAGCTGTTTCACATGTGGTGGAAATTGGCCAGGATTTTCAGCAATTAATCAGTCCTTCATTTTTGGAATCGGATCACACGGATTTTATTTCTGCAGATCCGGATATGGTATTTGTGGAAAGAATACCGAGCTCCCAAACCTCGGATCCGGATGAACCGTTTAATCAAACATTATTGCTTCCATGTCTGAGAAGAAATGCCAAAACAACTACTAAGGGTTTCAAAGTTCGTCGGATCCGGATCAATCCGACAGTACCTCGGGTAATGAAAAGATTATTATCGGATATCCTTTCTTCGTCTCAACCCGATAGAGCAAGAATCACTGGTGCTTCTCCTTCATCCTTGATCGCTCCATCAGTTTCAACTCTATCAAAAGCTCGCTCTTTTATCCATGATTTTAACGTAAACCCTTCGAGAGTTCTATTGCCGATATTATCTCCTATTCCAGACATTGCGAGATGGGTTCACAAAATCTCTATTCATGAGGAAGATGTACAAATCATTTCTGATGCATCTGCCTTGGGATTTAAAGTCTCGTCTTCCCCTGACCGGTTTCTTTCGAGATGGCATGGAACAGCAGACTCTATCAAAAAGAGATTTCCGGTTGTTTCACAGTCAGCTGATTTAAAACGGAAAGCTTCTAGAGGACACAGGGAGCTATTAAACTTGATGAAGGGGGAGGCTTCTTGGGGCTGTGGTGACTCCTCATTGCCTAGGCGTAAACATTATGGTGGCGCAGCCTCTAGTACAAGAGGCAAGTCGTATAAGGGAGTGCACCAGTTTAAATGAAGTTACTTTCATGGAATATCAGGGGCTTGGGGGATTCGCGGAAGAGAGAAGCGGTAAAGGATCTTCTGAATAATCATAAGGTGGACGTTTTTTGTCTTCAAGAGACTAAAGCTCAGTCAGTATCTCCATTGCTGATCAGACAGATTGTGGGGTGTACTCCAGTTGAAGTGGAATTTCTTCCAGCTATTGATTCTTCAGGGGGAATTATTATCGGGTGGAAGAGTAATCTATGGAAGTTGATTGATAAAAAATGTGGCCAATTCTCAGTTTCTATTATTCTAGAGGATGTCAATTGTGGTGCTCGGTGGATGTTTACGGGGGTGTATGGCCCTACAGAGGATTCTTTGAGGGAATCTTTTTGGTTGGAATTACATGATTGTCGCAGTTTCAGTACTCTGCCGTGGTGTGTTATGGGAGATTTCAACGCAATTATTTCTAACTCTGATCGTAGCTCACTTTCGGGGCCTATTAATGGCTCAAGAGGCTTCAGGGACTGGATATCGGATTCGGGGATGATAGAAATTCCCTTATCTAATAAAAGGTTTACTTGGAGCAATCTTCGAGACATTCCTATTTTATCCAAGATCGATAGATGCTTTGTAGATCTTGCCTGGGAGGATTTTACAACTCTATCTACTTTGGAGGGCTTGACTAGAACAGTCTCTGATCATAATCCTATTCTACTGTCATCAGCTGCATCTGATGTACGCTCATCTCAGTTCAGATTCGAGAATTGGTGGTTTCTTGAAGAGGGCTTCCACGATATGGTACGTATGTGGTGGAACTCAGCCAAAGTGAATTGTAAGGGGGCACGAAAGATGGCTAGCAAACTCAAAATTCTTAAAGGCAAGCTTAGCGAGTGGAGTAAACAAATCAAATCTAAACGGCGTGCTCGGAAAGATCTGTTGGAAGAGTCTCTAAGAAGTTGGGAGATCAAGGAGGAGGATGGACCTTTAACACACACGGAGCTAGAGGAAAGGAAGAAAGCCAAAGAAGACCTTCTTGTTATTTTTCGGCAGGAGGAGGAATATTGGCGTCAACGGTCCAGAGCACTATGGCTGAAATCTGGTGATGGCAATTCCAAATTTTTTCATAGGACTGCAAACTCAAGGAGGCGCCAAAATCTCATCACTTCTATTATGGAGGGTGATGTTAATCTGGAGACTAAGGAAGATATTGAAAATCATATCGGAAACCATTTCAGATCCTTCTTTCGCAAAGATAAATCTTGGCTTCCGGTCTGGCATGATGATTCTCTTCCTAAACTTTCCGAAATACAAAGCTTGGCACTTGATGCTCCATTCACAGAGGAGGAGGTTAAAGCTGCAGTTCTGGGAATGGAAGGGGATAAAGCCCCTGGTCCGGATGGTTTTTCTGTTAAATTCTTTCAGCATTTCTGGCATGTGGTCAAGGAAGATGTAATGGAAATGTTTGAAGAATTTCACTCTGGTCGACAAGGTTGTGGGTGCCTCAATGCCACCTTTATTGCCCTCATTCCTAAGAAGAGTGGAGCAGAACGAGTTAGCGATTATCGCCCCATTAGCCTCCTCAACAGTTCTTATAAAATTATTGCAAAGGTCTTGGCCAGTCGACTTCGGAGTGTACTTAAAGAATTAGTGGACCTCAGCCAGTCAGCATTCATTCAAGGAAGATCTCTTCTTGATGGTTTCTTGATTGCCCAAGAATGTGTGGCAGGGGCACATAACTCGAGACGGACAGGTTTCCTATGCAAGTTGGATTTTGAGAAGGCTTATGATTCTGTTCGGTGGGATTTTCTTTGGCAACTTTTGAAGGATTATGGTTTCTCATCAAAATGGTTATGGTGGCTCAAGGAGTGTATTAGCACAGTCAAGCTCTCAATCCTTGTTAACGGCAAAGCAGTGGGGTATTTCAATTCGGGAAGAGGTCTTCGGCAAGGAGACCCTCTCTCACCATTCATATTTATTCTTGTTGCTAATGTCCTTAGTCGTATGATTCATAAAGGAGTGTCACTTGGTTGGATTCATGGTCTCGAGGTAACAAAAGGAGGCTCTCGTGTTTCTCATATTCAATATGCGGATGACACAATTCTCCTTTGTGACGAGAGGGAGAGCAATATGGATAGTTTCATGTTTATTATTAAGTGCTTTGGTATTCTTTCGGGCCTCAAGGTAAACCTTAACAAGAGTAATTTATTTGGTATTCATATCCCCTTGGACAAGGTAAATTCAATTGCTGCTCGCTTGAATTGCAAAGCCGCTAGCTTTCCGACCAAATACCTTGGGCTACCTTTGCACACCTCATCGCTTCGGAAGAAAGATTGGGCACCCCTCATTGATAGGTTCAGCAAAAAACTTGAAGGGTGGAAAGGGAGAGCACTTAGTTTGGGGGGCAGATTGGTTCTTCTTAATGCGGTCCTTACAAGCCTTCCAATTTATTTTCTCTCTATATTCAAGATTCCAGTCGGCATTCTTAATGAGGTGGACAAGATTAGGAGGAGATTCTTATGGCGTGGTACTAAAGATGGAGGTTCGGGGCCATATTTGGCTAAGTGGAATCTTGTCTGCAGGGCTAAGAAGGACGGAGGCATGGGGGTTCTTAACCTTCAAAATATGAATAAGGCGCTGTTGGGCAAGTGGCTATGGCGATTAATTGCTGACCATGATTCGCTTTGGATCCGAGTTATTAGAGAGAAATATTATCAGAAATGCACGAGATTAGAGTTAATTCCTCATTCTAGAGCTGCTATATCCAAAATTTGGAAGGATATTCTCGAGAGTGCGGAGGCAATTAAAGAATGCTCAAATTTTATTCCGGGCAATGGAGTTGAAATAAAATTCTGGAAAGATCCTTGGCTCCGTGGCGCGTCGCCGGCTAGTATTTGTCCTCATCTATTCAGGGTGGCATCTAATGTGGAAGACTTGATATGTGACTCTTTTACTTGTGGGGTTAACTCTATTATATGGTGTCCTCGATTGCGCCGAAATTTAAATGATGTCGAAGCCCTGGAGTTTACTAATCTTATGGATATTCTTCAAGGAGTGGAGTTAAAATTGGAAGATGAGGATGTGGTAATTTGGAAATTGGCACCTCTTCTTGGGTTCTCGGTGAAAACCCTTTATCGGAAGATTAACAAAGTATCATCTCCAATTCTATCTGCGAACACCCATACTCTTATTTGGTGTACTCTAGCGCCTTTGAAAATAAGAGCGTTTATGTGGTTACTCTCCATGAACAAAGTGCTCACTAAGGTTAATAGGGCAAAATGGGTTCCCAACAGTGATACTTCATGTTTACTATGTGGTGGTGCCGAGGAGGATAGGGAACATTTGTTCTTTACATGTCCATTCGTCTTATCTATTTGGAAATTGGTTGGGGAAGCTATTGGTTCGTCTTGTAATTTCCTTAATATTGATGAGATGTGGAACCTATTCCGTCAGAGAAAGAAAAAAGGGGACCGTAGTAATATGGCTAAATTTCAGTCTTTCATTCCTCATGCGGTGTGTTGGAGTATTTGGTTGACGCGGAATGAATGTTTATTCCAAAGAAAGAGGGTGTACGTGGAAAACACTTGGGCGCATATTTCATTCTTGCTCAAGGATTGGGTGAAGATGATCCTCCAAGAAGATAATCCAACAACGGTTATGGGTCTATTGTGGTTCACGAGGAAGTGATTCAATTTTTTCTTGTTCTCTGATTTGGGTTTTTCCTCAAATTGTACTTTTGTAATTTTATTGGAGATCCCTCGTCTCCTTTTGTTCGGGGGCTTTTAATCAATAAAAGTTCCTATCTTTATTCAAAAAAAAGATCTGTTTTGTCCCAGTTGGTGGTGTTTCAAATTCATAGATTTGCAGGTCCGTTAACTGTTAGATTAAAACCATATGTTCAGTATTAGATCCTCAAAGTCATCCATCTTGCATGCTGGATTGCTCTCATAAAGAAATGGTTGTATAAATGGATTTGACCCCTTCATATATTGATCGCTGAAGAAATAATTAAAATCTATAAAGCACTCTCCCAGTTCTGGCCAGCCTTTTAATTAATGTTTAAAGAATTATTTATCTAATATATCTTCCACTCCCTCTATTCTCCCCAGCCTGCATTAATAATTTTTGTTTCTTCTAACAACAGTATGTATTGAAGTTGGAAAACATTTAGAAATGACAACATAAATATGGAGAATTTTTTCCCGAAGCATTTTTAAAGAAACAAGTCCAATTGGATCCCTCTCTAAATCATGATCTCACCTCGTGCACGTTTTGACATTGATTCAGAAACCATCAAGAGTAAATTTGAAGATTGGCATGATCCCCGTTCCTCTAATCATAACCCCCCCCCCCCTTCCCATCACAAGCCCTTTGCGCCATTTCTACTTATTCTACACAACACTAAGTTTTTTTTAAAATGTATATAGCCTAATTAAATTAAATAAGAACAAAGACGATACGCATTAATTAGTGTTTCTAGTGAACAAAGTCTATGTCCTAGATGATTTATAAACTGGTTTACTGGGACCGAAAAAGACATTACATGAAATAATGGAATTCACAGAGCACAAAAAAAATATGATTTCTATAAGCCCATACTCCTAAAAATAAGAAAAGAGAAGTGAATGAAGAAGAAACAGCACCTTGTAAGCAGAATACAGAAGAATCGAACCCAGTAACAAGTTAACCGCCTCAAACCTCTGAGAATATAAAACAAACAGAATTTTATGATGCAATATAATTGTGAATTTGTGATGAAGAGTAGACCGGCACTTGGGTTAGAAGTAAAACCTGAATGGTGGCAGCCCCAAGCAATATCATTATTGCGCGAAAAATAACTGCACCAGCAATGCCATATGAGAGCACCCGGTTCTATGTTTTCAAGAGAAATTTTAAGAAACTGTGAAAATTAGATGGGTTAGAATTACTATAAAGTTAAAGTGGCCAGGACCTATATAATATCGTACCTGATACATAATTGGAACCTTGAAGTACTTGAAAATAAGAACAAAGACGAAAAGATTGTCCACTGATAAACTTTGCTCTAGAAGATACCTACATCACAGATCCTGAATTTTAACTTCCCTCTCTGATCCGACATTTCTAGAGTCTAGAACAATGAATAACAAGCTCAGATAAGGAAAAGTTTTACAATGAAATCATATATAAGTCTTAGATAACTGCACAAACGAATGCATTCTCTTCTACACTATCACTAACAATTATAATATGTGCACTACCAGTCTACCACTAATAAACAAATACTTGATGAATTTGAATGAAATTCATTGAAGCCTTGTAGATATACTTGTGCAAATAGCCATGCAGAGATGGATGCTTCCCCAACATATACTATATGCTTCTAGTGAGGGTTCTAAAGTAAACTGAATTTTAACCCTGCTGAGCACCTGAATTTCCCAATTATGCCAGAAAACATAAACTGAAACCATTATGCAAATAATAGGGTCAGAACTATCAAATGAGCATGTCCTTTCAGGCCTCGGAGCATGTTCTTTTAGTTTAGAACCCTCACTAGAAGCATAATGTATATGCTTCTAGTGAGGGTTCTAAACTAAACTGAATTTTAGCCCTGCTGTGCCCCTGAATTTCTCAGTTAATACGGAAAACATAAATTGAAATGGTTGTGCAAGTTAATAGGGTCAGAACTCATGCTGCATTCAGATCATAACACAAATATATATAAATGTGTGTATATATTGAAACCATTGTCCAAGTTAATAGTCTGAACTCATGCGGCCTTCAAAAAAAAAACATGGATGA
The DNA here is from genome assembly GCA_030737845.1 of Acorus calamus. Classification (NCBI taxonomy): domain Eukaryota; kingdom Viridiplantae; phylum Streptophyta; class Magnoliopsida; order Acorales; family Acoraceae; genus Acorus; species Acorus calamus. The sequence continues at coordinate 10,561,160 of CM060877.1, read as the reverse complement.
CTGAATGAGCATGTCCTTTCAGGACTCAGATGCACAAGCAATTCTATCAAAATTAGATACATTAACAATAATGAATTCAAGGAACAGCAGACAACCTCAAGGGCAAGGGGAGTCGGTTCTGGAAGAGGCAAAAACAAGATGATTGGAGCAACTTAGCAATATTCAGAGGGCTCATTCCTCTTAAGAGTATTTTACCCTCATGCAACAAACACATATTCCATCATAAAAGGATCTATGTGAAGTATACTAAGGTGGCGATATTGGCTACCCTAAGAACCATTTCAATTTAGAAATTGTGCATGCTGGGGGTATTGGGCAATGCAAAAGCACAAAACAATTAATGGTATATATGATACATATGATGCACTATGTCAACTTGAGTAAGCAATAATACTTCAGTATTATAATGCAGTCACAACTCAGAAATTTTGGTTCCCAAGGATAAATTCAAGAAGGTTAGTGCATTAGGTAAGTTAACAAATATGTTTGCATAAATTTCTGTTCACAGCATACCCTGCAAAAAACTCAGAAGCCTTGTCGACTCCTTCCTTCAAACCTACACCAATTCCAAAAGCAAGAGCAGCACAGATCTGCAGATTAACAATTGACTAAATCACAACGATGCAAAATAGAGAAGGACAATCAACAGATTAATTGTATTGTATTTCAAATATAAGTTTGATGTTCTTCAAAAAATATGTATAGGTTTGATTCACCTGAGCCTAACTCACCCATAATGCAACAGTTCTTGCAGAAGACACTTCTCCGTGCCTAAACTCCGGTGTTATTGTAACTTTTGGATCGTCGGTTGAAGGAAAATCATCAGTGTTACTCTCTATTTTCCCAGCTTCATCATATGTTTGAGAATTGGATCTATAGGCTTCATCTGAAGATCAACTTTGCAATTGTGTTATCTCAATTAGAATTAACCCTCCTATAGTGTACTGAAATGCATTGAATAATGCTTTGCACAGTCCCTTTTCTAGCCCCACATGCAGTCCACGCCAATTTGATTCTTTTTTAAAAAAATATAGAATGACTCGATGAGAGATAAACTTTTATAAAAATAAAGCATACACTCGAGTGAATGTTATGGACTCATTTATTAAAAAAAATTATAAAAATTTCTAACAAGATATATATCTCGTTCCAATGAGTAGGGGTGCAACATGATTTGGTTAGACCGAATCCGAACCGATCAAGACCAAAAAATTTCGAGTTTGGATTAACATTTATTTGGTTTGGGCGTGGATTTTGGGTATGATTTCACAATCTAAAAAACCGATTTAAACCAAACCCAACCAAACTCCAACAATTAATCCATATTCTATAATCACTACTCACCGAACTCTCCATCCTAGTTATTCTTGTGATCAATATCCACTTCTCACCCTTCATGAGATTTTTATATAAATTTTATATTAAAATATTAATTTGCGATGATATGTTGTTTGCATTTATATAGTAAGTATAGTAGGACCAAAAATAACCAAATTTACAAATTTTCTTAACAAGGTATATGGAACGGGGCTCGAAAAGGACTATGTAACAGTGCTCAAATGCATTACCAATGACTGGCATATACATAGGAGTAAAAGGACTAGTAAAAGAAATGCAGAATCTCCTTGGAAATCAGAAACGATAATCCAACAAACACATTAAAGCAGCATGGATTAATCATATCTAATATTGTGGACCTTGTTCTTCTTAAATATTTTGTTTATGCTAACATGATCCAATATCTCTTTAATGTGATATAGTATCTCTTCATTGCGATCCAATAACAGAAAGTCGTACAGTTCAAAACCGATCAAGGTGAGAAAAAATTCTCAGAATAGAGCACCTGCTGTTCCAATGTGCTCATATCATGCTACTTGTTCACACCCATGGCCATGAAGCAGTTATGTGACTGTTTAATTGTTGTGTATGACTGATACAACATGTTTTTTTGATATTTCGAAGCAGAATATGAAATTTTACATGCGATTTCAAGATGATTGGAGTAAGTTTTGGGTTTTTTATATCACAAAAAGCTAGCTCCTAGGCTAATGTAGGCCAAGGATTGACTGGATTTCATGGGTGATTTCTGACAGCTCATTTGGTTGTCTACACCTAATCCGAGAAAAGAAGATTAAGAAAACCCAATTAAACTATATCAACACTGTTCACTGGGGACATGAAGAGATGGAATGCAGTGTATCTGGGTTCTAGACCCCAAAAAAACGCAAAAGTGGTGTGATCTCTCACCTAAGGTCTTCCAGCTGTTGGTAAAGGACATCCAACAAATTGTGACCAGATTTTACTAGTCACCTAGCTTGAGTAAATCAACTCGAACTGCCAGATTCGGGAGATATCAATGCGTGTTGTTGGAAAGCTCTCTTTCATATATTTCAATCCCCTCATTCTTCTAACTCTGTCAAAATCAATTCAAATACATTTGAAGGATATTTGATTTACATCAGATCAGATTTGTTCGATTGGTGATGAAGAGACAATGGATCAATGATCAAAGGATGATGACTCAATCAAATTTCAATGATTAATAATGTGAGCTGATATGATCATAAGAAATGCATGCATATCAAATTATAAAGAGGTGGATCTACCATTTCAAGGCTTCGCCAAAGTATAGAATTAGAACCAGAAAATAAAGAAATAGCCTTTCTTTTCTTCTGGGCCTCTGGCTCTGTCATGTCTTTCAAATGCATTAGATTGGTCATATTCATTAGATTGGTCGTGATGTAACATTAGACCGACAATTAAATTTTTTTTTTTTTTTTAAATGGTGTTCACTGGATTTGATCCCTTGACCTCTGTCAAGAAGGTAGGAGATATTTGCCAACTTAACCAAAGCTCGGTTCACAAAATTAAAAGAAGTTGAATCAATCATAATAGACGATATGGGCGGATATGATTGTCAAGAATGTGAGCGTATCAAGTTATAGGCAGTGAAATTTACCATGTTAAGGTTTCTTCGAAGGAGAAAACGAAAAGAGAGAAAACGAAGGATCTTTTGTTCTCTTCCAACTCTATCAAGGACATTTTGAATGCATACAAACAATCTGACCTACAACAGTATGCTCGATTGGTGATGAGAAGACATTGGATCAATAATCAAAGGATGTCGATTCGGTTACATCTGACAGATGAAAGATATGGATCGATATGATCATTAGGAATGTATGCAAATCAAATTATGAAGGCTCTACAGTGCTAAGATCTTTTCAAAGGAGAGAACCAGAAGAAAGAAATGAGGGAATGACATTTAATTCCTCTTTCTTTCTTTTTATTCCTTTTTTTTTTTGAAATGATATCATTCCTGATTATGGAATGCCAAAAGGTACATATATATACAAGTAGCATGATGCAATCATGTTGCAGGTGAGCTAACTAGTTGATAAAAGGAATTAATGCATAAAATATATGAAAAAACTACTCTACTAATACGAGCTGCCATTTGCTTAGGAATGGAGACACCTTTGGTCTACCAAGGAAAAAAGAGCTACTTACACTTCAGAAAAGCTCGTATAAGGTAGATACCATGCATAACTCCCTTAAGTTGTATGCAAAGATATTTTCTATAGCCTAATACAAACTAGTACCTTGCTCCATTCTGATTTTAAGGATAATTGGTTCATTTGTTCAAATAGCCTTCTTTTCCCAAAGTTCCACTTCCATTTGTGGAAGCCAAAAATAAAATCTATCAAATGAGCAAAACTCATATAGAACCCAAATGCTTTGCAAATTGGATTCATTAAGGGATTTGAAAATGCACCAGAGTCAACAAGCAATAATGCAATTCTGCACCATATCTAGCTGATAACACTGCATAAAGGACTCAAACCTCTACCCGTTTGGATACAGAATATGATTTATTCTTTTTTTTTAAAACAACTGTAGTCATTTTCTATTCTCATATAAGTAAGAAAATGGTCGAATAGGGTGAGAAGAGGAGAAGAATAACATAGCCCGTAGGCTGTAGATGAAGTTGTGAGGGAAAATAAAATACAACTACCACAAACATACACTGACCACCCCCCAAACAGAGCACATCACCTTCCCTACAGTGGTGAGTAGAAAGATTTTTAACCCACCCCCCGCCGGGAGTCATACTACTCCGAGATGAGGAACACGTCCTTCCCGATGTGGAAACTCCGAATGCCTCCCATGCCAATGCCTATGATTTATTCTTAGGTATACAGTTATTCTGGCATAAATGGGGATAATTAAGATAAAGTGATTTTGTGTTTGGTTGTATTTTGAATTATTCTCATTGGAAATATAATAATAAATTTTTATTGTTTCAGTAAAATGTGAATAAATTGTAGATAAAGATTTATAAAAGAAGAAAAAATGATGATTCATTAATGAGTAGTGGCTATTTGATATCAAAATAAACAACTGAAGTTGATAGATCATAAATATAACTGACAGTTGACACGTGATTGATCATATTGAACTAGACATGATTGATGAAGTGCTTTATTGGTGGACATAGGCCAACTGTTTGGATGCGGAATAACCTAAGCATAAGGGGTGAATATGCAAAAAGATGTCATCTGTTTTGCAAGAATAATAGAGTATTAGGGGGGGTCTTTGGTTCAGCGTTTTTTAAGCGCTAATTTAGCTTGATGATGAAAATCAGCACTAATTTGTTAAAACAATGTTTGGTTGATACTCCATTCAGATCTTAAAAAATCCTCATTCATCGATAAATCCCAACAAAAATTCATCTATCCAAGCCTCACTTATCATTCCGCGCTCACATTCCGTTAATTTACTACCCCTGCGAAAAGACCCTTATGTCCATGTCTATTACCCATAATTACGAAGGGTATTTAACCCTAGCGTTTCTCTCTCCTCAACCGCTAAATCGACTCATCCCTTTCATTCCTCTTGAAACCCTAACATGTGCTCCACCACCATCGCGAAACAAACACACAACCCATCGAGCTCCACCACCATTTCTGTATATTCTCTCCCTCACCATCTCTCCTCCTCATTTCTCCTAAGCCGATCGATCTCCACCACCACCGTTCGCCGTAAGAATCGGTTCTCCACACCACATTGAGCTCCACCACCACCATCCACTGCCTCTTCGGACCTCCTCTACAAATCGACCTCAACCACCACCATCCGCCACTTCTTCAAACCTCCTCTACAAATCGAGCTTCACCACCACCATCCGCCGCAACAACTTCGGATCTCCTGACAGATCTACTTCCACCACCACTATCCGCCGCCTCTGTGGATCCCCTCTATAGATCGACCTCCTTCACCACCATCTGACTGCCACCTCATCAGATCTCCTATGTGGATACCCTGTTTGGATCATGTATTGATTTCTATTGATTGGTACATGTATTAGGTGTTTGTTTATGTGAACTGAGCTCATAAGATCCTGCTTCAGATCTAGGATTGGATTTTGGTGGGAATGAGAGGGTTCTTTTTTTCCTTTTTTTTATTTTTTTATTTAATCAGCAGAGTTTTTTTTTTCAAGGATGAAAAATATTTTTAAATTTCATGTTTTGTGTTCATTCTTATTTTTACTTCTAATGGAATCTCAATTAACCATTTTTTTGTTTTGTATTTGTTCTTTATCCAACTAATTTCATTGGGTATTTTATGTTCAAAAGCTCTTTTCAAACTTGTTTATTTCATTTTATCAATCTTCCTATAAAAAATTCATTGTTACTATAATTATTTTGGCATTCCATTGTTCTCTTTCTAAATGAGTGGTACATATTTTAATGGAGTCAATAAGTGGTTGATGCATTTCATGAAAAAAATCAATAATTTTTAATATCATGTTTTCAGGTTTTCAACCAAACATTAAAATAACATTCAATACTTATAAAATGGACCGAAATATCCATCCGATAAGCACATATGTCACCTAGTTAACCAAACACACTTATTTAAAATACTGTTTAATATTTTTCGTTGAACCAAACGCTTTTTTTCTTGAACATTTAAATATTATCATCCTTCCTCTTTCTGCACTTCTTAATCAGCACTTAAAATCCGCTTTCCGCCGCTATCAAACAACACCTTAGAGTACATTTCTGTTCAGCCAAATAAACCAGCACCTACTAGGGGAAACAATCCGAGACACTTCGGCTGCATGACCAACAAGGTACCTGGGGCTATTCCTGTACACATAGTGCATGAGAATCCTAGATTACATCCTTTGGTGGAAAGATTCGATGAGAGGCTATTGAGGTGGAAGGGAAAGCCATAAATTTTGGGAGGGAAAGGAGTTTTTCTCAAGCCAATACTGTCCAGATTTATTATATTTTTCATGGTGGAATTTAACATTTTAAAGGATTGTGAATTTGACTCGTTGAAGATTCTTGTAGAGAGGGGATTAGGAAATAAGGGAATGGGAACAGATTGCTAAGTTGGTAAGTTGTTTGCAAGGAAAAAAGATGGGGTTCTGGGGGCCACGGACTTGAAACAGATGCATAAAGTGCTTTTGGGGAAGTAATTTGGAGAGACTTAGTGGAGCTAAACTGCATGTGGGTAATGTAGGAAAAAATACTGTGGTGTTATGTGAGATTGCAGATCCAGCCTAGAGACATAGGCGAACTTTCAGTTGTTTGGAAAAAGGATTCTTATATTATAGAGCGATTGGAAGTTTGATGTATGTCATGGTTAGCAAGAGATCGGATATAGCCTATGCAATGGGAGCTGTGACCAGATTCATGTCAGATCTAGGCAAGCAACATTGGGAAGCAGTGAAGTGGATATTGAGATACTTGCGAGGTACTACTGACAAATGTTTATATTTTAGCAGGGGTGGGTTGAGGCTACAGGGATTTGTAGATGTAGACTTTGCTGGCAAGGTCGATGAGAGGAGGAGTACCACTGGTTATGTCTTTATAGTAGGTACCATTGCTGTTAGTTAATTTTCACAAATACAGAAGATTGTTGTTTTATTCACTACAGAGGCAGAGTATATAATTGTGACAGAGGTTAACAAAGAGATGCTAGATTGCAGGGCTTGTTGACAAGAGTTAGAATTTAGACAGACGAAGAATATTTTACACAGTGATAGTCAGCGCTATACACTTAGCAAAAAATTTAGTATTTCATTCAAGGACTAAGCACATAGAATTTTGTTATCATTTCATGAAGACACTTTTAGATGATGGGAGTCTATTGCTTGAGAAGATCCAGAGTAGCAAGAATCCAGTTGACATGTTGACTAAGACAGTGACTACAGAAAAACTGGAGTTGTGCGTAACATCAGTTGGTCTTTTAGCTTGAGGACATGGATGACCACACCAGATTATAGATCGATAATTTGATAGAAGTTATTTACTCTTAGCTTAGTCTCTAAGTAGGAAATTGTTATATACTGTGGAGTCTGATGATGCGCGCAGATGATTGTTGGCCTACGCTATGTCAGACGGGGGTCGAGCTCCCCCTTTTTTTACCTTTAATGAGATGTCAGTATAAAAGGACATCTCATATTTTTTATTAGTCTCTAGGGTTTTTATTTCGGTGTGACCATTGTACAAATTTCTTGTTGATAGTGAATTGATCTCTAGTGTGCTCTGTGGACGTAGACAATATTTGTCAAACCACGTAATTCTTTGTGTCTTTCATTCGATTTGTTTGTTTATTTCTTTGATTGATTGCATCCCAAGATCCGGATTTTGTAACAGAGTTATGCCTGGCTATGTTATCATAACCATCGATAATTTTTCCAGGGGACTAGAATCGCTTATCCGCCAATGCCAATGGATGTAACAGTTTCACACACATTTTAAAATATATTATATCTATCATATCGCACATACATCTCTCAGACACAAATAATTTATATAACGTTAAAGTTGATATTTAAAGGTTATAAAGTCTTATTTGTCGCTTATCATTATTTTATATAAAGTGAACCAAATAAGAAAAATGTGAATTTCATTTTTTCAATAGAAAAAAAAAACTAACCTAATAAAACATTTTTTTAATTTGCATAGATAATTATCTACCCTATTATTGTTGAATAACTCTATTACTCACCGCAAATGGAAGTTAAATAAATTGGATGTACTCTGATGGATTATATATCTCGTTAGTCATTATTAATGCCAATCTTTCATATGTATTCAGATTACTGTTATCATCTTGGTTGCATGTAAAATGCAACTAACATACTATTGATTAAGATTAATTGTATGTTTGATGAGTGTTTGTATGTTTCTTCAATGGAAAATGATTCATAGGCCCCATTTCATAGGCCACATGTAAGTCCTATGATGTGGCATTGGTGACATTACCCTTAATACCCCTGATTTGATTTTAGGCGACCTCCACCATAATCAATGGGTAGGATCAGTGACTAATTCTCTGCATCGATTTGCATATTTTTCATTTTTGGATCTGTCGTTTTTGAATCTCACTCTTCACGAAGAAAAAATTATCACGATTCAATCTTTAGAAGAACAATTCGGAGCACATCGGTTTTCATGTTTATCGATCTTGGTTAATAAGATCTCAATTATCACGATGCAATTCCTTACAAGAACAATCATCACAATGAATTCCTTAGAAGAACAACCTGCTCAATTCTTTAAATCGAATTCATATCTGAAGGATTTTCTCATCCTTTCATCCAATCAAGAAAAAAAAAAACATTTTTGTATTTTTTTTTCGATGGAGGTTGATTCAGGTGTACGGCATTTTGTTGTTGTTTATATTTGCAAGTTTTATTTTCTGTTTTCATATTCTGTTTTTTATTTGTTTTTCTGACAGTTTCATAATCTGGTGATTGTGAATTTGGGGTTTTTTTTTTATGTTTTTGATGTTGGAGGTTGAATTTGGCATGTTGTTGTTTAACATTTTTATTAATAGTTAGTTACATTGTAATATTTATAATAATTAGTTACATTTAGTAATAGTTAATCATATTATTCAATAGATAGCTGCAAATAAAAATAAGGAACTTACATTGTGCATGTTAGTTATATTGTTACATTGTGCATGTTAGTTATATTATCCATTACTCAGCAACAAAGTCATCAAAAACATACTGAATGATTCAATATAAATCATGACATAAAAACATACAACATTTGCAAACACACAACATTTACAATTAGAACAACAAAAATAAAGTTACATTTAACAATCATAGTTACATGTTGCATAACAAAATTATTAAATGACCGGAAAAAAATTAATCAGAAATCTAATAAATTGTTTCATGCACATTACGACACACACATGTAACTGAAATTGAATAATTCTTAAAGTCGGTTTACATTCCTCTAATTTTTAGTTACTTTTTTTTTTGGACAGATTAATGAAATGTGTAACATATAAGCACTTGAAATCGACATACATCTAATATTCATGTATTACAGTCGTAGGAATAACAAAAGCATCTAAAAAAAAAAAAAAATTGCATACCCATTTTTGTAGGGATTTAATCAACCGGGTGAAGAATGGAGATTTAGATTTTTGGGATGCTTTCCACGAAAGAGAAATAGTTTGTTGGAGTGATTTTGAATGAGATTTCCGTTTTAGGAAACCCGAGAGATTCAAAAATTTGTTTTCGATCACCGAGAGGGACGGGAAGAGGAAACCCAAAAAAGGAAAAAGAGGGGGAAATGATGTGATTTAATGAGTGTTTTAATTAGGGGTATTTATGTATTTTATTTTTTTACCCTTTTGTAAATATCAACCAGACTGTCAATAATAATTTGACACCTCATGGGGCTTATATAATAGGGCCTGTGTAACAAGACTTTTCTTTAATTTAGATATCATTTTTTCTTCTCAATAAATAAGTTTTCAAAAAAAAAAAAAACTATTACGAGATTGATTGATTTACATAGTGTCTACCAATTTTGCATTCATTTCATCATTTGCATTCATTTTCTGCTAGAATACACAAAAAATATAAATAAAAGTGCTGATACACAATTTGTTTTTCAATCCCATATGTATCGATAAAAAATCACCGGTGCATAATTACATTAGTAATTTTGGTAATGATGCTAATTTTCTTTTGTTTGTTTTGGTTTTTTCTGCCTGTTATCCCTCTTTTAAGAGTTTGTAATTCGAATTCATGAATGAAATCGGGTACAGGGCCGGCCCGGAGATTGGATGTTAGGGATGGAGCCCTAAGCCAACCAATAAAATGGGGCCCAATTCATTCATAATAAAAAAAACATTTGTTAATCCTAAAACAAAAATTATTGCTTCACCTAGTGGTTATAAAAAATTCATAGCACCAACAAAAAAATTCAATTAATAAAGTATAAAACAACAAACAAATTAAAAAATAGTTAATAACAAATTTTTCAAAAAACAAAAAAAGTGAAAGAAAAAATTAACTAAAACTAAAAATTGTATAGATTTGTATACATTTTATTTTTAAAATTAATAATAAAAAAATCTACTTAAATCATAGGATTTATTTTTGTAAGATATAAAATGAATATTATCTTTAAACAAAAGATAAATCCCTACAAAATAGATAAAATTATGACAAAATAGAAGAAAAAAATGATAAGCTCTTCACTTTTCATTAAAACATCAATTCATAGTTTGAAATTGAAATTATAAATTTAAAATATTGTTGGATATATCCATATCTTAAAAAATATTATCTTAATTTAAAAATAATCAATATAAATATTTTTTTGATATACATGTGTTTTAAATTTTACATATTTAACAACAGGGACACATGTTTGTTTTCAGTGAGAATTGACATGTATTGATAGAGATGAGATACTAACTTGATATTGATGGGAATTGAAATGCTGACTTGATTACATTTTAACTCGTTGATTGGGCACACTCAGAATTTGTTCAAGAACTCATAAGAAAAAAAAAAAGTTTGAAGTTGATGGTTTAAAATAAAATATTAAAAAGGGAGGAATTAATCACTAAATTACAAGTTTACAAGTACTTAAAAATAAAAATATCATTTTACAAACTGACAATATATGGAATATCTTCAAATATTCAAACGGACATTTAATGTAAAGACTAATAATGAAATAGGCGATTGAAGTCGATGATTTAATGAGAAACAGGAAGACGGGAAAAATTGATCATTAAACAATATAATTTATATGAACTAAAAAATAAAAATCCAAAAATATTAAAGTTATAAAAAATTGTCACTCTTAAATTTTACAATATTATATTTCTTTGGAAATTCCTAATTTTTTAAAGTTTTTTTTCAATTATTTTTTGTTATTTCATCTTATAAATTTTTTTTATAAAGATTTTTTTTATTCTTTAAACATAAATTCCCCAACAAATCTAAAAAAAATTATAAATATTCCAAAAATTACTTTAAAACAAAAAGATATCAATTTTTTACAACTTTTAATAGTATATTGAGAGATACAAAAAACAAAATAAACTTTATCACACATAAAAAATATTTTTTCATTTATTAACATTCATTAAATTAGGTGTGAACAATTAATTATGAGTGAGAAAACTTAAACATTAAATAATATAAGGATAATAAACTATTTTTACATTATAGGATTGTGGAATAATACTTTTTAGGTAGAATTTTTCAAAATGAATAATGTCATGTACTTCTCATTTTTCAATCTTATTTCCAGTCTATACATGTTTTTAAAATTTAAAAAATAATATATCTGAGCTAATGAGAAACATGTTTTTATAAAAAATGAAGCATATGTTACAATGAATTGCATGTATGCATTTATTAAAATGTGAAAATTTTCTATCAATGTATATATCTCATTAATGTGAATATATGCTTTAGTAATTTTTTTATCGAAGCATATGAGATTGGAATATCAATGCATATATCTGATTTGACTATTTCTAATAATTAGATCAATTTTCATGAGGAAAATGTTTGATAAGGCTCGTTTTGCTTCTCTTTGTTATCGTTTTCATTCACTTTACGTACCATTCAATATAAGAAAAAATCAATATAACTCTCTCAAAAGTTAGCTAAATTAGTTTTAGTCTACGTAATATTAAAAATTCGTAATAGGTCCCCGTGTTATTACAAAAATATCATTTTAGTTCTTACCGTCACTTCAACTAACCAGGTATATGATGAATCCTAACTACATATTAAAATTTATTAGAATGGTCTCACCTTATATTTATAAAAATTCGATATAGCTCCCTGAAAATTATGAAAATTAAAAAAGATCTTTATAAAACTAGTAAATCCCTTCAAGATTTTATCTTATTAGATAATATTTATTTTAATCTTTATCGTAAATAAAATTAATCAAATGTGTGATTGGTTGTAATCATACATGATAAATTATTGTAATATTTTTTAAAATTATTGTAATACTTTAATTGAGGAATAAATTGGTTAACTGAAAATATTTTTCGGAACCTATGACGTTTTTCTAATTTTAGAGCTGACTTACCTAACTTTTCAAGGTGTTATATATATATTTTTTTCCGTTCAATATAATTCCCAACCAAACCCACTTCACTCAAAATAATAAAAAAAACCCCTCAAAATGCACTCGGCGCCTACACAGCCCCTCCTCGATGATCCCAACCGTCCGATCCCCCGCATCAACGTCGGCGGTTGGACCTCCGCCATCTTCATCATCGGTACTCCCCCCCCCCCCCCCCCCCTTCTCTCTCTCAATCAAAGACCGTCCAATTTTCTTTTTCGCTATGATGACTTAAAGAGTCGAAATTGCGGAGAGGTTAGCCTATAACGGGATCTCGTCGAACCTGATAAGTAGGGGTGATAAACGAGTCTAACGTGCCGAGCTTTGATATGTTCAAGCTCGGCTCGTTTATAAACGAGACGAGACGAGTCGAGCTGAGCTGAGCTGAGTCGAGCCGAGCTCACGAGCTTCAACGAGCCTAGCGTTCTTTTCATTTTAGGGTTTTTAGGGATTGAAAAATTTTTTTTAGTCTAAATGAGCCAAATTCATGAGCTTAAACGAGCATAACTTTGTATTAATTTAATATTTTAATTTTATAAAAGAGTTTAGTCAAGCTTCAACTAAGTTTTAATAACACAAACGAGTCGAATTTGAACATAAAAATGAAGCTCGATTCAGGTCCCGAGCCTAACCGAGCTTTAAAACTTGTTTAAGCTCGCTCATTTGTCTAAATGAACGAGCCAGAACGAGCTAAAACCGAGCCGAACCCGAGCCGCTTGGTTCGTTTATCAGCCCTACTGATAAGCTACTTGACGGGTCCGCTAGGCAAATCAACAACGACCGCGGCCGCGAACGTGAACGCGTGGTCGGGAGTGGCTTCGCTTCTGCCGCTGTTGGGGGCGTTCGTGGCGGATTCGTGGCTCGGACGGTACCGGACCATCGTCCTCGCTTCTCTGCTTTACATCCTGGTTTCTCTCTCTCTCTCTCTCTCTCTCTCTCTCTCTCTCTTTCGGATCCTGTAAAAACTGGCTTCGATCATGTCAATCGATATTAAATTGTACAGTTTATTAATTAATCAAAATACATTGTTAGAACATATTGTGGAACCAACCACCACAAGCGCATTGGAATGGTCGAATTTGGCTTATCGATCAGCCCAAACATTTTAGCAGTATCAAGTCTCTTGATTTCTACTAGAGCGGCAACTATCATTGATATCATTGATAAAACCATTCCGATACCAATTCTTTGAAGCAATGTTAGGCCTGAATGGATGCCAGTAAAGTTTCTGGCGATGGGAACCAATATGCGATCATAGATGGGGATGAAAACAACAATAGAGATGGAGACAAAGCTTTGAAGTGCAGCGGATGGAATTTCTAATTCATGACCAATGAGTCTATCCATGGAGACTCCTTGCTTGACGAAGAATGTTGAACATTGTGCATAGAGCGTATATCAGGCAAGTCGCCCATATGGGGAAAAATCGAAGCACACCTTTTGCTTCTTCCATTTGTTCGTCACTAGAATGGCAAGCCATACAAAACAACCAGTCAATAAACATTGAAAAGCCTTTAGACTCCCATTTCAGACCTTAAGTTCCCGTTTGGATAGCGGAATTGAGTTATTCTGGATATATAACTATGCTCGCATAGATAACAAATCTATATGAATAATTTCTATTTGGTTGTGTTTTTTTTATTCTCATTGGAAAACGTAAGAATAAAAGTTGAGTTGTTTGATTGATAAAGAATAAAATATAAATAAAGTGTGAAAAAGTTGATTTGACATGTAAGCCCTTTGATGTATAAGAGGTGTTGATAGGTGATTTGATGTGATAAAGTGTAAAAAATTGATTTGACATGTGGGCCCATGAGAATAGATAAAGTGAGTGTAGCTTATCTTAGATGTTACTTAAAATTGTTATTCTTTCTTATACTCATTTATACTCGCATAGTAATTACATCCTATACTCTTTAAACAAACACCAATTTCCCCTATCTATTCTTATCCCACCTTATTCCACCCTTAATCCACTCTTATTCCGCTATCCAAACGGAGTGTAAATGCATATACAAATCACATTGCTGCATTTGAAGTGAACTTGTAAAGACAGTAACAAATAAAGAAATGCCTCACTATTGGTCAGGCCTTCCACCTTAAATGCTTCTTTACACGAGGTATTGACATTTTGATCATATCTCAAACATTTGAAGCAGTTTAAATGCATATATAAATTTCATATGAATGAAATCGCCACACTCTTGTATTACGAAAGTGCCATAGTTGCATTACAGAAGAAGTTAGAACGTTAGAGTTTTTGCAACAATATATCGTGAAAAGAGGTGCATGAGGTTACATTATGCAGGCACAAGTCCAGCCTGTATACATGCATCTTTATGTAAAATGTATTTTATTTAGCTATGTATATACATCATACAGCTGTGTATATGCAAGGTTTATACTGCATTATGTGTCTGAATTATTTGTGACCACTTATATTTCATTGGTAGTAATTAAAAAAAAAATACAATCAATAATTTAATCCAAAGTAGTCAAACTCATATCACCTGATTTTTGTTGCTGTTTCAGCTACATGAGTGTTACCTTCTTGCCGCCTCTTCATTGAAGCAACAATCACTTGGCTGATCCTGACAAATGGACCTTTATCTTCAAGAACATTATGGCGGTAAGTTCTGGTCCCAAGTAAGAAAATGACAAGTGCGAACATCATTGAGACACTAGGAACTCCAAACCCAATGGTCCAATTAATGTTATCTTGAATGTAGTTGACTATCGAGAAGTACCACCAATTGAAGAAGGAGCTCTTTGACTTGCACTCATCAGGATCGCGCGAGTCGAATTGGTCGGTGCCAAAAGCCTGGGCGCATGGCTTGTGCCCTCCCTGAGCCAATGCCACTAAATATAGAGAGAAGAAGAAGAAGGCAACCTTGAGTGGACCATTGGAAGGAATAACTGATGATATTGTCAATAAACCTAGGCCCTGTGTATGCATAACTCTTATTAGTATGAAACAAAGGTTATTTCCGACTTTATCTTATGTATGAGAGATCCATTCTAGCATCACAAACCTGAAGTTGCTTCCCAATATTTCTGTTATGAAAATGAAAGAAAGAGTACGAAAAAAAAGAGCATTTTCACTTGCTTTTTTTTATCAGATCAGAAAGAAACTTTGCATATAGGAAATTATTGATGCTTGTTAATTTCCTAAAGAAGTATCGGTAATTTCTTCATGCTCGTTCCAAGTTCATAGTACCATCTGTACAAATAAGAAAACCCTTCCAGAGGAATCATTACCGCAAGGCATAGAGGGAGAGGTCATGCGTGTCTATACCATAAAATCAATCTTGAATTCGAATAGGAATCCATTTTCTGAAAGATCATGGCTTTCATGCCTTGTTTGGTGGGTCGTCCGAGATCCTTTCGATGATGAAGGGATATCTATATGATCCCCTCGATTGCATAAGGCCCGTGGTAACATCAAAACCGGGGAAAGTATACAGAAAAAATAGTTCTTTTCTATTATTTTAGTATTAGTTAGTGATCCCGGCTCAATGAGTACTTTCTTCCATGATGAATTGTTGTCACTAATCCTACGGTTTGTCTCCTTGGACCAAGGCAAAAGGTGGACTTAGCGGGAAGAGGGTTGTATCATGAGAAAAGCAAGGGGGTCAACCTGTTTCAAATATATATCCAAGGTCCAATATTGAAATCATTTCAAAGGTTTTCCCTTACTTTGTCCGTGTCAACAAACAATTCAAAATACCTCAACTTTTTTAGAGCAGGTATGAATCAAATGGCAATGATTCAAAGCACTTCTTTTTACACTCTTTCAAAAACCCGAATCAGTTGCATATAGGAAATTATTAATATATAGCATGACTGAGCTTATAATTTTGTTTAGTGAGACTTTTCCACTATGTCAATCGTCATTTAAGATCTATTCAACTTCGGAACCTAACTAGCAAGATATATATTTATAACGCCCCACATTTATCAAACCGTTTATCGGACGGTAAATGGGTCGCTACTAAATTTAATCCAATTACAAGACCCAAAATTTGCAGCTCACTTTTTTTTATCAATGATAATACAAATATAATATAAATATAATAAAACCGATAATAATGAAATAAATAATACCAACGGTTTTAAATCACTAATGACTTTACAATATATCAGAGTTTTTGCAGAAACAAGATACTGAAAAGAAAATACATAACAAATCATCCCTGTGGGAGCCATCTAAACTAAAGTAAATATAAATAGTCGATCGCAACTATAATTTACTCTCGAACCGCTACCTCGGAGCAATTTCTGAAAGATGCGAAAAGTCCAAATTTTATCTTAATCATCAGAATACGCATTACCTGGTTATGAAACAACCAGCCCATATCGAATAGGGTGAGCAATTAACTCAGTGAATAAGTCCACTGACAAATTACTTCATATGATAGTTACATATAAAAATAAGGTTTTATGAAAATCAGAATTTCATTTAATAAATATTTTATTTTATTAAATCAATTTAAAATCATGAACTTTAAAAAAAATATTTTAATGTGCACGTGACACAATCCTTGGCCCACATCAGAGAAATCATGAGAGTTAAATGATATAATTATATATATATAGGTCGATGATAATATGCGGCGTGAGGGAACGTGCGGGAACGACGTCGTTCGTTCGATCGCGGGTCCATCGCATCCAACGGTCGATGTGAATCGCACCCGACCGTCCGATGCGATAGACCCGCGATGGACCCGTGATCGACGGCCCGTGGTCGTTCGCGCACGTTCCCGCATCACGCACCGTATCATTCCTCATATATATATATATATATATATATATATATATATATATATATATATATATATATATATATATATATATATATATGAGGAATGATACGGTGCGTGATGCGGGAACGTGCGCGAACGACCACGGGCCGTCGATCACGGGTCCATCGCGGGTCTATCGCATCGGATGGTCGGGTGCGATTATGATTACGTGCGGTGTGCGGTCGGTGCGGTGCGCGATCACGGGCCGTCGATCACGGGTCCATCGCATCGGACGGTCGGGTGCGATTCACGTCGACCGTTGGATGCGATGCACCCGCGATCGGACGGCCCACGTCGCACAACGAACGCACCTAATCGTCGGTATATATATATATATATATATATATATGACGCCGCACCTGCCGCCGCCGCAGGTAATCGGCCCTCTATATATATATATATATATATATATATATATATATATATATATTAAAAACAAAAATTTTCTTTAATAAATCAATTTAAATTCATGAGCTTAATAAAATATAATTTTAATGCAATCACATGGCCCAATCCTTGGTCCACGTTATAGAAATCATGCAGCTTAAATGATATGACCGGGTAGGATTCTCAATTAGAAGAACCGTTCCCCCAAAACTGGTGTGCCAAGCCCCAAGTGACTAAATCGCTTAAAAAACTCCCTCGAGGCTGATGGGTCGCCGCTGCCATCACTACGAGAACATCAGCACAGGATGCCCCGGTTGCTGCAGACTTCAAACAAAGGAATCCGCCGCTGCAAGGAATGCTTTACCACACCCCTCATCGATCTTGGGACTCTTCGAGTCTTAGACCTTCCTCCCGAAAGGCGAAATACTACTGGGGGAATTATTCTAGAAAATATGTCATGATATGGATCTTGATAAAATCTCCTAGGACTAGGTTGTCTCCAAATGAAAATATTTAATTCAAATATTATTTCGAAAACATAAGCATCTGAAAATGTATTACGTTTTTTTTTGAAACATGAATAACATAATTCATGCTATTTTAAATGACATGATGAAATAATTAAATCATGCAACTTTATTCAACAAGAAATGCAATTTGATCAATATGAAAAATGTCCAAATCATGCAAAATTATCATAATATAAATGCATGGATATCACATAATACCACACAAATATAATTAGCACGTGAAATTCAACGATATAGAGAAAAACTCACATAAAATAAATCAATAGGCATACTCACCTCAAATAGACCCTAGGTCCGGAGAATGAAGCCTACAACAAAAATTATAACCTAGATAAACCAAATAAATTATTAATTAAAATCTATAATTTAAGTCTAAGCCCAAGACCTAAATACCTATCCATAATTATTAGGTATAAATTTTTATACCCAACGATCAAAAACCCATCCATATATACCACAACCTAAGAAGAAGATTAAAAACATATTTACAATAAAACCAGACACTAAAAGACGAAACCAGAAAAGACAAAAATCCAGAAATTCAAAATAATAATAAAATAACAAAAATTCATAAAATAATATAAAACATCCTTTTTTTTAAAAAAAATAAACTGTTAATTAGTAAAATTTGAAAATAAATAAATCTTATTAAGTATACGCATAAATCATAACCCTAGTATTATTAAAAACTTATATTTTAGAAATCTGAACATAGATCTAATCTTTAAAATAAATAATAAATTGAAACCCTAAGTTTATGAAGACTCAAAAATCTAAATATTTAATATAGATCTAATAAAAATAATAATAGATCAAAACCCTTGTTTTTATAAAATCATAAGAATCTAACAACATAAACATATACATATTAAAACTCTAACTTGATCAAAAACTAAAAATCACATAACATAAAAATATATTTAATCCTTAAAATAAATAATAAATCATAACGCTATTTTTATTAAAATCTTAAAAAATCAAAACACCTAAACATTGATCTAATAAATAATAGGAAAATCAAATGATAAAAGGAAAAAGATTAAATACTTTTTTTTTTCTCTCTCTCTCTCTCTGCCGAATAGACACGGCCACCCAGATTAAATACACGATCGCCCATACATTTGGAAATCTAAACCTAACAAAAATTATAAAATGATCCCCGGATTATTTATATTTACAAATAGGTGCCTATCCGAATTACACATAGGTCCCTACAACATATTACAAGAAATTTACAATTCAAAACTAGGTCCCTCAAAATCAATAACAATGAAATCTCAAAACTTAATCTTTTGAGCTCCAATGTTATTGAGATTGTAACCATTTAAGATTTTGAAGATCTTAAAAAGAAAAATATATAAAAATTTCAACATAACAATTAGTATTTCAAATTGTAAATTGAAATGGGCCCATAAGGATACACTAAATGAGACTCATGAGAACTGGGGTATTGATAAGTCAACCTATAGCATCATGGTTTTTAAAACATTAGTGTGCTCATATAAATTGATTTTTTATTCATACATCTTTAGAAACTATAATGAACGCAATGGATTCACATTTTAGCTTGATGGCATTCATTCTAAAAATGTTGGATTTTCCTCCATCATCCTGGTTTAGAATACGGTTTAGAATAAATTATTTTGAATGACAATGAAACTTTAGATCATTACATTAGATAAGTATGGGTGATCTTTAGTGATCTCTCCTTGTTTGAATATTTTGGCTTCCAAGGTTGCAAGTCATGCCTACTCCCGCTCCCCATTCAGCTATGAAGCCTCCATTGCAACAAATTGCATAGTTCTAGCATTCCAACATGAATTCATATTAACATCAAGAGATGCCCTTGGTGTCAGCAAGAGCATTCCTATTTATAAAATTTATTTGCTTAAAAGCCATAAACACAGTGCATTACATGTGAACTCACAATCTCTAATTCAAGTGGGCAACAATAGGTCATCAGAGATTAGAGGAGCCACACAATAGTGTTACAACCCCCTTGTCTTGCTGAACAAAGCAAACATTATCTAGTTTGTAAAACTCATATATTAAATTAGGGAGATCCCAACAACTACGTGATGGGTTGGGTATGAATTTACATATAGTTGTGTAATCCACTGAGGGGTGGTGGGCTACAGCTAGGCAAGATTCCAAGAAGTCCATTAGGGGTGAGCATTGTTGCCTAGACTTACACAAAAAGTAACATCTACTTTACTTTTAGGGCTTGTTTGACAAGGTAATAAGTGTTGGGATAAAGGGTAATTATGGGGATAAGTGAGTGAGATGATATCTTATTCCAGTTTGGTATAAAAAATACTTCGGATAAAGTGCGGACAGTTGTCATAATTTTGAAATGAAAATGAGGATATTTTGTTCCACATAAAGATTGGGATAGCATTTATCCCCACTTTATATCTTAATTTTGACAAATATAAATATGAACAAAATTAATAAATTTTTTTCCTTTTAGAACAACTTATCCTCAAAACCTTATAATTTACTAAATTAGCCCTTATGGCTGGTTTGACAAGGGGATAACTGTTAGGATAAAGAGTAATTATAGATAAATGAGTGGAATGACAACTTATCACCGTTTGTTATAAAAAATAATTGGAATAAACTACAAAGAATTGTCCCTATTTCAAAATGAAAATAAGAATATTTTGTTCCACCTAAAGGCTGAGATAACATTTATCCTCACTTTTATCTTAATTTTGATAAATGTAAATATGAACAAAAATGATAGACTTTTTTATCCCTTAAAATTAAGACAATTTATCATCAAAACTTTATCCCTTTGTCAAACTAACCCTTATAGACCGTTTAGGTAAGATATTAAAGGGGGCATAAGCAAGAATAAGGATGGAATAAGAAAAAAAAAGGGTAATTGGTTAAGGGGATTTGAGTGGTATATGGATGCCGGAATAACCATAGTATAAGGGGGTAAACCAATTCCATGTCTCCACCGAAATTACCCTATGCCAACTATTGTAATAAGTAGGCCCAACATTTTTTTTTTTTTGTTGTGATTTTTCATTTTTTGCCCCCGTGTGCTTGCATTAAATAACTTGTGATGGAGGTGCTCGGTCTGTTTGGATTACAAAGGCAACGGTGTAGTTGGGTGGCGATGGTGGTAGTTTTTCATGGCGGTGGTGTTGATTGAACTATTCGTGGTGGTTCTTGAAGTGGTGGTGATGGTGGTTTGATGGTGGTGGTGGAGGGGTGGCAGGGTGTTATACGGATTTTTTCATTTATAAAATAAAAATGACGTGTTAAAAAAGCCAAAAAGAACAACCGCGCGAACAATAAAATAAAAGTAAGTGACGATATCAAAATTCCAGGCATCCGGGACAGAGAGAGAGAGAGACCAGGATGTAAAGCAGAGAAGCGACGAGGATGGTCCGGTACCGTCCGAGCCAGGAATCCGCCACGAACGCCCCTATGAGCTGCAGAAGCGAAGCCACTCCCGACCACGCGTTCACGTTCGCCTATAACGGGATCTCGTCGAACCTGATAAGCAACTTGACGGGTCCACTAGGCGAATCGACGGCGACCGCGAACGTGAACGCGTGGTCGGGAGTGGCTTCACTTCTGCCGCTGTTGGGGGCGTTCGTCGCGGATTCGTGGCTCGGACGGTACCAGACCATCGTCCTCGCTTCTCTGCTTTACATCTTGGTTTCTCTCTCTCTCTCTCTTCTGGATCTAGTAAAAACTAACTTCTATCATGTCAATAGATATTAAATTGTACAGTTTATTAATTAATCAAAATACACTGTTTATGAATTGTATATGCATTGAATACATCTTTTATTCTTTTGCTTTTGAAAAAAATTACGTTGGGGACGTCCCAAGGGTATTTTGGGCAAACAAACAGAAGCTAACCTGTTTGTAAAAAAAACACTGCTGAAGAGGGAAAAAAACAGAAGCTAACCTGACGTTTTAGGAAAAAATTTAGGTAAAAATAAACTAAGGGGAGAAAAGAGGACAAGAAGGGAAAGTCTTATACATCAATTGAGAGTTACATTTAAAGTGATTGTTTGATTATTTTTATTTTAATGATTATTTAGGTTTTAAAAAATATTCACATGTACCTTTTGAATTTTTTTTTTTAGCCAAGTTGTTCTTTGGATGTGATATTTTAGTGTCATTGTTGAAAGAAACAGATGGGTTGATTGTGCTCTCCAATAAATACTATATGTATTCTTGTTTATATGTCCTTTGTCTTGTTTATACTCCTCCCATTTAGCATCTTTTTCATTAGAGTCCAAAAATTTTATTATAAAAATATAATATGATTCTTCTGCTGATTTTACAAAATCTCCCTCCATTTATTTTCATATTGTGTAATACATACTCATGTGATATGACTGCAATATATATCCTTCATTTTGTATTGATAAACATTGGTTAAATTGAGCCTCTATATTTGGTGTGATCTATATATGTATAATATATAAGTTTCTTTATAGGATTAGCAATTTAATAATGCTTCTTAGCTGGAACTCACTCATACCAAATTGAAAGTACTTTTTAATGAATTAATGAATTTTTTTTTTGTTTTTGTTGCAACTAATTTTTTCGGTTCACTGGTTCAATTCATTGAAAACAAAAATATGAAGCCATCCATTAATGCAATCAAGCTAAAATGTGAATCCATCGCGTTCATTATAGTTTCCAAAGCTGTTTAATAAAAATTCAATTTATATGAGCACACTAGTGTTTTACAAACCGTGATGCTATAGGTTGACTTACCAGTACCCTAGTCCAGTTCTCATGAGTTTGATGATTTTAGTATCTTGCCAATTAGGTTCTAAAGTTGCATAGGCTAATGGTTGAGTATATATTTCACCATGTTATTGGATTCAATCATCTATTGGAGAAAATATGAATTCATAAGGATCATCAGTATCCAATAGGAGAGTAAAACATATACCCAACAATTGGCTGTGCAGTTCGATTTATAGATAGTGCAGTTCGATTTGCATGTGGTGCAGTTCGGTACTGATCGAACTGACCGGATCCAGTCCTGATTGCATCCGTTCTCCTAAGGGAATCACTCAATAACCAACCATTTGAATAGAAATCAATCAAAATCATAATAAGAACAAGAAAGTGTAAATAATAATATTCCAAACACGATCATTTTAAAATTATTCCGACTAATTTTCATTTATAATACTCGAACCGAAATGGGTGTAAAAGATCGTATATGACACCATGTTCTTATTATGGAAGGTTGGAATAAATGAAAATATGTATGTCAGAATTAACTGGTATAAAATAGTATATGGATTATAGCAAACCTCTTAAATTAAATTATTCTAAGTTATTCAATCCAAAGAATATGTGGGGCCACTGTTAAATCAATTATCATCACCTCTTATAAATTAACTGTCATCACCATATCATTTTTTCTCCGATACGGGGCTGAACATATCATTTTTTTCAGCTTTAGTTTCAGTCTCATATGCATTGATAGAAAATCACCGGAACATATACTCACATTAATGAGGTATTTTTCAATAGATTGTTTTCACATTTTCTATAAATGCATCCATTCAATTTATTTGAGTATCTGCCTCCTTTTGTTTTATAAGAATATATATCTTATTAGATGAGGTATATACTATTTTTTTAAAATTCAAAACACGTGTAGGCCGAAATTAAGACAAAAAAAAACTTAAAAAAACTATAAGTAACATTATTTAAATATATATCACAAATAACGAAAAAAAAATATATAAAACTTGAGCTGGGCTACAACCTAGCCCATCCAACCTTTAGGCCCGCCTATATCTACTGATGGAATAAAAAAAAAAAAAGATGAGTGTTGTTACACAATTTTTATTCCAGCACTCGTCTTTTTTTCAATTTCAATTCCAGCCCCATGTGAATCGATCGAAAATCACAGAAATATATATACACATTAACAAGTTATATGTTTTGATAGTAAATTTTTACATTTTCTATAAATGTATAGATGCAATTCATTGGAGTATATGATTTATTTTTTTAAAAGCATTTATCTCATGTATACTATTTTTAAAAAATTCAAAACACTTATCGACTAGAATTAGGGTCAGAAAAAAGGTTGTACCTAACATCATCCCAAAAAATATTAGTGCCAACAGTGCTTTAATGCTGAATAAATGATGAAATCTTATCTTTCAAACATAAAAAAATTTTCATTTTCAAATATTTGAGACAAGATATCTTTTTTTTTTCATATCTAGCAGACTAGTGTATCTCACTATATATTTCAATTCATATAACAGCATGAAAAAATGCATGATTTAAAAAAATAAAATAATATGCACTGTAATTGGGGTTGCACGAGAGGCTCGACATATCATTTTCCTTAGGAAAATGTTAGACTCGGTCATTTTTACACTTCAAAACTTAGATTACATATGTTTTCATTTCTGTCTATGGACTAATAAGAAAAAAAGTTTGAAATTAGGGACTTAAAATGGAATATGAAGAAGGATGAAACTGATCACTAAATAATATAGTTTACTCGGACTTAAAAATAAAATCACATTTAACAAATTAATGGTGAATCTACAGATGTTTGATAGAGAGACTAAAAACCAAATAAGCGGTTGAATATGTGGACCTAAAAAAAATATAAAAAAAAGAGGAATCGATCTTTAAATAGACATGTTTACGTCAACTTAAAACTAAAAATCCATTTTTTAAAATAATTTTTAATTCCCAACGTCAACATGGCGTCACATTGGAGTTGAAAGTTAAGAAATTAGGCTGGGGTTGGGGACCCAATCAGTGTTGTTTGTCTGACATACACGTGTTCTAAATTTATATTTATTAAGATGTTGGGTTTTTTAGTTTTAAGTCCATGTAAAAATACTCATTTAGGAATCGATCACTCGCTTCTTCACACTTTGGTTTTAGTACCCATATTTAAAGATATGTTCCTTTTTAGTCCCTCTCAGAGACTAAAAAGAAAACTAAATAATTTAGGGTTAGGTCCCTCCCAGGGACTAAAAGCAAAATATGAAAAAGTAAGGGATCGATCACTAAATCCTATGATTTATGGGGACTTAAAAATAAAAAACCCTAAGATGTTATGTCGTTTGACTGATGTACCATTTGTACTAAATTTTACATTTAACATGTTAGGGACACCAGTTTCGAAAAAAAAAACATGTTAGGGACACATGTTTCTCGAGATTCGGATTTCCTGTTTTTCATGGGAAGAGAAAATAGGGTTTTTATCCAACAAATGAACGCCACCTATACAATCAAACAAGCGTTCAAAATCTCATCCCCTATGTTTACACGTCATCAAAAATAAAAAATTAAACACGACGTCAAAAAAGTCGTTTACATTAGAAACACTCAAAATGGAGATTCTGTTTTTAATTAAATAGAAAACTAAAAACTATTGTTAAACGTATTCTAAAAAACTGGTTTAATTAAAAAGTTACTTTAATATTTTAGTGCAAAAAAATTGATTTTTAAAAAGCGAAAAAAATTCTCTTTCATGTAATCAAATCTATTTGAATCATTTTATTCAAAATCTTAATTTTTATACATGTTTCCAAATCGATGTAAAAAAAAAAATTAAACATTGCATTATAGTTCCTATATAAAATGAAACAATCACATATAGGTCCTCTAAATGGTGTGATTGGTGGATGTCCTTCGTGATCATGTCAGCGGCTCCAATGTTATATTAATATTACTGTATAACAGAAGAATTACCAACTAGTCCCTCTAATATATATATATATATATATATATATATATATATATATATATATATATATATATATATAATCCCTCTAAAGTGAATCAAATGAGATGCCTCCATTTACTCTAACGAGATACATATACATTTTTTTAATAAAAAATATCATTCAATTTATTGGATTACATATTTTAATTTTTAAAAGTTCATAACTCATTAGATAATGTATGTAATTTAAAATAAATTAAAAATATGGCTGTAATGCATTTGGGATTACAATAAGATCAAGTGTAACATTTTATATTTAAATTTCCGTCTCTTCATTCCCTTCGGAAATTATTCTATTTGAAATAGTAATGACCACATTTATGTCAAAAGAAATTGAGTGTACCATTTTCTTTTTATTACTTTGAATGCACATGCACCATTTGAATTTTTTTTTTTTAAAAAAACTTTGAGGGGGCTAATAAAAAATGTTACTTGTATATTTTAGTACAAAAATATTGCTTTTTAAAAAGTGTAAAAAATGGGTTTTCTAGGAAACAAAACTTATTTAAACCACTTTATTCAAAATCTTAATTTTCATATGTCATAAAAAATTAAACACGATGTCAAAAAAGTCATTTACATTGGAAACACTCAAAAGGGGAGATTCCGCTTTTAATTAAGCAGAAAGTTAAAAAGTGTTGTCAAATGTATTCTAAAAAGTGGGTTTAATTAAAAAGTTATTTTCATCTTTCAATGCAAAAATGTTGATTTTTAAAAAATAAAAAAAATCTTCTTTACAGTAATCAAGTCTATTTAAACTATTTTAGTAAAAATAAAATTAAAATTTGCATTATAGTCATATAATGAAACAATTCACACATAGGTCCTCTAAATGGTGTGGTTGGTGGATGTCCTTCTTGATCAATCAGTGGCTCCAAAGTTATATTAAAGTTATTGTATAACAGAAGAATTACAAACTAATCTCTCTAATTCTTTATATATATATATATATATATATATATAGGGAAGTGATTCGGTGCGGGAATGCGGTCGTGCGGGGAGCGATCACGGGCCGTCGATCACGGGTCCATCGCATCGGACGGTCGGGGGCGATTCATCTCGACCGTTGGATGCGATGGACCCGCGATCGAACGATTGACGTCGTTTCCCGCATTCCCGCATTCCCGCACTGAATCACTCGACTATATATATATATATATATATATATATATATATATATATATAGTGAAGCGATTATGTGCGGCGAACGGCAGGTGTGGCAGCGATCACATGCCGTCCGATCACGGGTCCATCACATCCAACGGTCGATGTAAATCACATCTGACCGTCGGATGCGATGGACCCGTGATCGACGGCCCGTGTCGCGGCCGCACCCGCCGTTCGCCGCATGTAATCGACTCCCTATATATATATATATATAATCCCTCTAAATTGAATATCAAATGAGATGCTTCCCATTCACTCTAACAAGATAAATTTACATTTCTTTTATAAAAATTATTATTCAATTTATTGGACTACATACTTCAACTTTTAAAAGTTCATTACTTATTAGATAATGTATGTAATTTAAAATAAATTAAAAATATGAGTGGAATGCATTTGGTGTTAGTATTGGGCCCACTTATATGGCTCATTCCTTGGTTGACCAAAAATTGGGTACCCATTTCCCTTTCCTACAATTTAGTCCCACATCGGTTATATCCACTTGTTTCTTTCACCTTATACATTGGGACACACCAATCCTTTATTGAGACTTGTTGGGCCTCACCCCTACGCGTACGCACACGAGGCCCAGCCCATTAACCCGTGGGCTTGGATTTCTGGTGGAAAAACTAGTTAACCGGGCGTGCGCGCTAGCACGAGGCGGGCCGGGCCGGGTCGGGCTGCGGGCCACACATGGGCGCGCCCGCATGCGCGCGCAGGGGGGGGGTTGGAAATCCCTCTCCACGGGCCAACTGGGCCCCTTCCGCGGGCTCGGGCTTGGCCCGCATGCGTGTGAGTTTCTTTTTGTCACTCCTAATTTCAAATTCAAATGTTTCCGAAACCAACAAGTTTCCAGAACCGTCCAAAAACGTTTCCAAAACATCTCCAATTAATTGGTCGGTTGCGTGAATTAATTTAATTAATAAGCGCGATTAAGTGGTTGGCTACAATTTTAATGCGCGCAATTAATTGGTCGACAATTTTAATGGGCGTGTTTAATTCGTCGGTTTTCCTTTTAAACGTTTTCGAACGTTGCTGGACTGCCTATATAAAGGGGTCGTATGAGTCTTCATTCATCATCAGCGAAACTCACAAGTCCAGAGCCACCTACAGCGAGTCTTCTTCTTTTGTTCCTTTTCTGTTCTTCTTCGGTTCTGGTTTTTCCATTACAGAAGACTGGTCTACATCCCTCTTCTTTCTCCCTATCTGATCTGAGATCGCGGCCGTTCACTGTGGTCTCCTCGTAGCTCGCACCCCGAGGAGGCATAACCCTGGTGGTCGTATCTCTCAGTGGTAGGAGCCGTCAACCCTGTGCGTGAGGGGGCCTTATTCACCGAGGACAGAGCGTCTCTGCTCGCTTCCACCAAACTGATATGTTTTCTAATCCTCTCTTAATTGTTTGCAGAATATTTTGCTGTGTTTTCATATTGGTTTGAATCTGTGGCATTACTAGGTTTTGGCATTGCCCTTGTTTTAAAAGGAATTTTTTCAACAATCTCGGTGAATAAGTTGCTTTTAACCTAAACCTTTGTTCAAACCTCATTCTGTTGTTTTAAAAAATGGGTCTTGTAGAGGATTTATCTGCAAAACCGGCTTTGTTTGATGGTACTAATTTTAAGAGATGGCAGCAGCAGTGTAGGTACTGGCTTACCACCCTAGGGTTAATTTCTGTTTTAAGAACTGCTTTAGGTGAAACCAAGTCCCTTTCTGAAAAAGAGTCCACTTCTATTGACCTTACTAAGTCCGACAGTCCCAAGGATACCGATACTGATAAAACAGTAGATCCGAAAGGAAAAACTGTTGAATCAGACGGTGCCTGGGAAGAAAAAGATTTCTTGTGCCATGGTCGAATCTTGAGTGCCTTAACCTCTGAGTTTTATGATATTTTTTGTATAGCAAAAGACACTTTCGAACTATGGACAGAACTCGAGAAAAAATATAGTCTTGAAGATGCTGGGTTAGAAAAATATGCGGTTGGAAAATTTTTGAAGTTTAACATGGTTGATAATCTGTCTATCATGAAACAAATCGTAGACCTGAAAACTATTATCCATGAGATTAGGAAATATGGGATGGTTCTAGATGACACTTTTCTTGCCTACTCTATTATTGAAAAATTGCCTCCCTCCTGGTCCAATTTTGCTGTCAAACTTAAACATCATAGAGGTATACCTGTCTTGAATGATATTCTGACCACTATTAGGATAGAGGATGAGCATAGGCTTCAAGATAAGGTGTCTAAACTTCCTAAAGAGTTTTCAGCCAAAGCCCACATAGCCGAAGGTTTTAAACCCAAGACCAAACCTTTTAAAAAGAATGGGGCTGCTAAGGGTCATGTAAAGCCACAGTTTAAAAAGAAAACCAATGATGAAGCTGGTTGCTACGTGTGTGGGAAGAAAGGGCATATTGCAAGAAGTTGCTACAAACGAAAGACCCTTCCTCAAAATCTGAATAATAAGAGCAACCATCCTACCCAGAAGGACTCAGAGAATAAAGTCCAAGCGAATGTGGTGATTCATGACCCTGCACCCTCTTCCTCCCAAATTAGGTTTGTCACTGTCCATCCTGAGTTAAACTTAGCTTGTCAATCTACTGATTGGTGGATAGACACTGGAGCAAACATACACCTTTGTTCTGATAGATCCTTGTTTACTTCCTATCAGGCCATTGATGGATATGTGAAAATGGGTAACAACTCTGCTGCACGTATCGTTGGAGAAGGACGTGTTGATCTACTCTTCACGTCCGGAAATGTCCTATCACTTCAAAACGTGCAACACGTTCCTGATTTGAGGAAAAACTTAGTTAGTGGGTCGCTGTTGATACAGCAAGGTTATAAACTTGTTTTTGAAGCAAATAAAGTTGTAATCACTAGATTTGAAAACTTTGTTGGAAAAGGTTATGTGTGTGATGGTTTGTTTAAATTAAACATTATGTTTGAATGTTCTTCCCCTTTATCTACTACTGCTTTGAATGTTGAATCTCATAATATGTGGCATGCCGTTTAGGACATATAAATGTAAGTACCATAAAAAGAATGATGTTTCTTGATTTGATTCCCAAATCTCATTTTAATGAAACCTCTAAATGTCATACATGTGTGCAAGCGAAACAGCCTAGAAAACCTTTTAAATCTGTTGATAGGATTTCTGAACTGTTAGGCTTAGTACATAGTGACATATGTGAAATGAATGGTATGCTTACTCGAGGAGGAAAAAGATATTTCATTACATTTATTGATGATTTTTCAAAATTTTGCTATGTGTATCTGTTGCGTACAAAAGATGAGGCTTTAGAGTATTTCAAAATTTATAAGGCAGAAGTAGAAAATCAATTAGATAGAAAAATCAAGGTGATTAGGTCTGATCGAGGAGGTGAATATACATCGAATGAATTTTCTAAATTGTGTGAAGATAGTGGCATCATCCATCAGACCACCGCTCCCTATTCACCCCAATCCAATGGTGTGGCAGAACGAAAAAATCGGACCTTGTGTGACATGGTTAATTCCATGTTATCAAGTTCTGGTTTATCTGAAAATCTTTGGGGAGAGGCCATTTATTCTGCCTGTCATATTCTCAATAGGGTTCCCCTTAGAGATTGTGATAAAACCCCATATGAACTATGGAAAGGTAGGAAACCCAACCTTAATTGCATCAAAGTCTGGGGATGTTTGGCAAAAGTGAGTATTCCTCCTCCCAAAAGGAAGAAGTTAGGACCAAAAACAGTTGACTGTGCATTTGTGGGCTATGCATATCATAGTGCTGCATATAGGTTTTTAGTCATACAATCTGGAATCCTTGAGATCAGTACCAACTCGATTATTGAGTCTAGAGATGTTGTCTTTTTTAAGATACTTTTCCCATGAAAACCACTATCTCTAAAGCTTCTGAAGTTAAATCATCTGCTGATCTAGGGGCTTCTTCTTCTTTCATTGTTCCATCTCTTGAGAATGAACCTGAATTAAGAAGAAGTAAGAGACCTAGAATAGAAAAAACATTTGGAGATGACTTCCTCACTTTTCTCATTGAAGATGATCCCTTAACCTTCAATGAAGCTATGTCATCTCCAGATGCACCTTTTTGGAGAGAAGCAATTAATAGTGAATTTGATTCCATTTTGCACAATAATACTTGGGTTCTTACTGCTCTCCCTCAAGGCAGTAGAACTATTGGGTGTAAATGGATCTTCAAAAGAAAATTTCGTCCAGATGGCTCTATTGAAAAATACAAGGCTAGGCTAGTTGCAAAGGGTTTTAAACAAAAACATGGTGTGGATTATTTTGATACATATTCCCCTGTCACTAGAATTACCACTATTCGGATACTGGTCGCATTAGCATCAATTCATGGTCTTGAAATCCATCAGATGGATGTCAAAACCGCATTTTTACATGGAGATCTCGATGAGGAGATCTATATGGACCAGCCTGAAGGATTTGTGGTTCCTGGACAAGAACAGAAAGTGTGTAAACTTGTGAAATCACTGTACGGACTCAAACAAGCTCCTAAACAGTGGTATGAAAAATTTGATAGGGTCATCTCTTCTTTTGGTTTTAAAAATAATGAGTATGACAGATGTCTTTATATGAAAGTGAAATCTGATACTTGTGTTATACTTTGCCTATATGTTGATGACATTTTAATTTTTGGGACTAATCAGGACATTATTGGAGAAACCAAAAATTTTCTTTCTAAAAATTTCGATATGAAAGACCTTGGTCATGCTAGTGTAATTTTGGGAATAAAGTTAGTCAAAACTTCATCTGGCATTACACTTTCACAATCACACTACATTGAGAAGATACTCAAGAAATTTAAAATGTATGAGTATTCACCTGTGCATACACCATATGATTCATCAATTAAATTGAAAAAGAATTTGGGAGAACCTGTTGGACAGGAATTATATGCACAAATGATTGGAAGTTTAATGTATCTAATGAATTGCACTCGTCCTGATATTGCATATGCTGTTTGTAGGCTGAGTAGATACACAAGCAACCCTAATAAAGAGCATTGGACTGCACTCACACGTGTATTTAGATACCTGCGAGGATCTATTTCTCTTTCATTGCATTATACTGGTTTTCCCCCTGTACTTGAGGGTTATACTGACGCCAACTGGATCTCTGATTCAGTTGATATTAAATCAACCAGTGGCTTTGTGTTTTTGATAGGTGGTGCAGCAATAGCATGGAGGTCTGTCAAACAGACAGTGATCGCTCGTTCCACAATGGAATCAGAGCTTATTGCGTTGGATATTGCAGCCTCAGAGGCAGAATGGCTAAGGAATCTGTTGAGTGAGATTCCATTGATGGGAAGGCCTATTCCAGCAATTTCCATAAGATGTGACAACAAAGTTGTAATTGCAAAATCATTACAAAATAATGATAATGAGAAAATGTCTAGACACTTGCGCTTGCGATATAAATCGATTCGACACCTGATTTCTCAGGGGATAATTACTCTAGAGTTTGTGAGATCCGAGAGAAATCTCGCAGATCATTTCACAAAAGGACTTGTCAAACGACTAGTCCATGAGACATCGAGGGGGATGGGGCTTCAGCCCATTATATAATTACCTGCAGCGGGCTCCCTACCATTGTGATTGGAGATCCCATGAAGATGGTTTTCAAGGGGTTAACGAAGCTGTATTGGTAAACTTGTGAGTACTGTAGAGGAAAAACTCCTCTAACTCATCCCTATGATAACAGTACTATACTGTAGCGGAAGTAGGTTGAGCTTACGCTCTTAATGGGTTCAAGTCCTTTTCGGACAGGGTGTGACCCGCACAGGCACCCTGGAGAACTCACCTATATGAGTGCATGGACGTGGGGCCGCGTTCTTTGAGATTTGGGCTAAGTCTCTAAGGCACTCAAGAAAGGATACGAGCACATGGCCGTAACGTGCTACCCCGCAGAACAGGACCCATATCCTGTACCGTGTGTGTGACTAGTGAATTCTGGCTAAAGGGGTCGAATTCAAGGACATGGTCTATTCAGGCTTCTCAGTTGGATCTAGTTTACACTAAGTGAATGTTCAAACCCAAAAGGTACCTTCACCTATTACATGGTATAAGATGCTCAGATCATATTCATATTTCTTTATCCTACAATTTTTTGTCAAGGGGGGGATTGTTAGTATTGGGCCCATTTAAATGGCCCATTCTTTGGTTGACCAAAAATTGGGTATACCATTTCCCTTTACAATTTAGTCCCACATCGGTTATATCCACTTGTTTCTTTCACCTTATACATTGGGACACACCAATCCTTTATTGAGACTTGTTGGGCCTCACCCCTACGCGCGCGCACACGAGGCCCAGCCCATTAACCCGTGGGCTTGGATTTCTGGTGGAAAAACTAGTTAACCGGGCGTGCGCGCTCGCACGTTACGCCTGCGCACGAGGCGGGCCGGGCCGGGTCGGGCTGCAGGCCACACATGGGCGCGCCGCGCAGGGGGGGGGTGGAAATCCCTCTCCACGGGCCAACTGGGCCCCTTCCGCGGGCTCGGGCTTGGCCCGCATGCGTGTGAGTTTCTTTTTGTCACTCCTAATTTTGAATTTCAAATTCAAAATTCAAAATGTTTCGAAACCAACAAGTTTCCAGAACCGTCCAAAAACGTTTCCAAAACAGCTCCAATTAATTGGTCGGTTGCGTGAATTAATTTAATTAATAAGCGCGATTAAGTGGTCGGCTACAATTTTAATGCGCGCAATTAATTGGTCGACAATTTTAATGGGCGTGTTTAATTCGTCGGTTTTCCTTTTAAACGTTTTCGAACGTTGCTGGACTGCCTATATAAAGGGGTCGTATGAGTCTCCATTCATCATCAGCGAAACTCACAAGTCCAGAGCCACCTACAGCGAGTCTTCTTCTTTTGTTCCTTTTCTGTTCTTCTCTGTTCTGGTTTTCCATTACAGAAGACTGGTCTACATCCCTCTTCTTTCTCCCTATCTGATCTGAGCATCGCGGCCGTTCACTGTGGTCTCCTCGAAGCTCGCACCCCGAGGAGGCATAACCCTGGTGGTCGTATCTCTCAGTGGTAGGAGCCATCAACCCTGTGCGTGAGGGGGCCTTATTCACCGAGGACAGAGCGTCTCTGCTCGCTTCCACCAAACTGATATGTTTTCTAATCCTCTCTTAATTGTTTGCAGAATATTTTGCTGTGTTTTCATATTGGTTTGAATCTGTGGCTTTACTAGGTTTTTGGCATTGCCCTTGTTTTAAAAGGAATTTTTTTCAACATTTGGGACTATAATAAGATCGAGTGTAACATTTTATATTTAGATCCCTGTCTCCTCATTCCCATTCCCATCGGACATTATTCTATTTGAAATAGTAATGACCACATTTACGTCAAAAAAAGAAGATCGGGTGTACCATTTTCCTTTTATTACTAGGAATGCAAATGCACCAACCACACCATTTATTGAATGAAAAATAGTTTTTTTATAAAAAAAAATGAATAAAAATCTAAATAAGCTTCAAACAATATCCACACAGTTATATTACAAACCAAATTAAATCATAAAAAATCACAATTAAATTTAATTAATAACATTCAAGTCAGTCATAGATCCTCCTATCTTTTTTTGATGTCTTCTTTAATTTTTACATCGTGTATCTTTGATATCGTGTAACATCTATTTAATTTTTGATGATTTTTTGACGTCGTTTAAACATAGTGGACGAAGTTTTTAACGCCTGTTTGATTCTGCAGGTAGCGTTCATTTATTGGATGGAAATCCTATTTCCTGTTCCTATAGGAAACAGCAAATCCCAACTCATGTTTCTCTAATCAAGATTTACATGAATGGATAGAGATCAGATACTAATTTGATTTCATTTTAACTCATTGACACTTGATTCCACAGTACTTATTGGGCCAAAATTTAAAGTACCATTTTATAGACACTTTCTGAGTCTGTTGTTTGTTTAGGTGCTCGGATCAACTTGGGTTTTAATGTACAACCACCACGTATGAAGAAACAAATCGGACGGTGAAAATTCATAACAGCAATGAATTTGTTGTCCCACCCTTAATTGCTTGTCTTTAA